>CM069131.1:13819568-14532068 GCA_035221665.1 Okamejei kenojei | reverse complement strand
ACCAGGATTTAACTGGACCAGCCGTGGGTCCCAGGTGATTAGAAAATGACCTATGTGGTGGCAAAGTTCAAGAAGGGTGAAAGCACTGAGACTGAGATTAGGGACCTGTCAGTCCCACTGATATGATAAAAGTGCAAAATGATATGTGACACACAATTCAATGACTTTGATCAGTGAAAATGTTTACGAAATAAATTACACGTTCAGTAATTACACTTGCCATTGACAATACGTCTGGCTTTAAAGGTAATGAATAAATTGGAACTACTTAATAATCTTATTTAGTAATGGATTTCTGACCATTATCGTCACTAAAAAAAAGGTTGTTGTCTACTTGCCTCGAGAAGCAGTATAAAAATGATCAGTTATAAAAACCTGAGTATATTCCACAAAAAGGTGCAGCACCTGACTTTGGTACAGCAAGAAAGCAGTCAAAGAATAACACCAGTATTTTTATGGGTTGCTATGCATGACCGCAAGGGTTAATCGTTTTAATAATATTCTGTTAAGAAAATATTAATGAGTATCTACCACAACGGCATTTAACAACAGAGTGGAAATCAAACTTCACAAATAGTAATTGGATTAAACTGAACCAATTGATAAATTGATATGTTGGGAACATTTAAAAATACAGATATTATCACATGAATAGGTTTTAGATGTTTATACATCTACTCGACACTTTATCTGAAAGCCGAACGTGTGTGTAATTTTGCTCCCTGGAGCAGCTGTTGAGAAACAATGCTTCAATCAAAGTAAATTCCTGAGAGTGCAGGAGGATTTAGTCTGCGAAGAATTTCTCTGGTCCTTCTTTACGCTACGAGTCAAATGGGAACCACAGAATTCTTTACATTTTTTTTTACCGTGCACCTTTTGATCATCAAATCTGCGCAATAAAATACATATCCATGTACCATAGACAAATAAGAAAGAACACATTATTTTGCTCTAGCCACACAAAGGCCACATTTAATAGTTCCCCAAAAATATAAATTACACTTTGATTGTTAACATATTCCAGATTTATTTTAAAAGTCTGCTATTCCTAAAAGCAAATTACTTCACTGATGCCACCTCTACAGTTTAGAAAAAAAACTAATTTTTCCATTGCTTCAAATTCATCAAGATCCAATTCAAAAACATTTTGAAAACATCAGTTCTGTTTCAAGATATTGATTGATTAAATGATTGATTGAAAGATACAACATGGAAACAGGCCCTTCAGTTTTCCAAGCCCACTCTGGACATCGAACAACCATCCACACTAGTTCTATGTTTTGTCACTTTCTCATCTACTCCTACACACTAGGGGCAATTACACCGAGGCCAATTAACTTACAAACTCGCATGACTTTGGGATTTGGGGGGGGGGGGGTGTGGTCACCAAGAGCACCCAGAGAAAAACCACGCACGGGGGAATGTGAAAGCTCCACACAGACAGCAAACCGAGGTCGGGATGAAATCGGGTTTCTGCGCTGTGAAGCCAGCAGCTCTACCAGCTGTGCCACTGTGATAATATTAGACAATAGATAATAGACAATAGGTGCAGGAGTAGGCCATTCGGCCCGTCAATGTGATCATGGCTGATCATCGCCAATCAGTACCCCGTTCCTGCCTTCTCCCCATATTCCCTGACTCTGCTATTTTTAAGAGCCCTATCTAGCTCTCTCTTGAAAGCATCCAGAGAACCCACCTCCATTGCCCTCCGAGGCAGAGAATTCCACACTCACCACACTCTGTGAGAAAAAGTGTTTCCTCATCCCCGTTCTAAATGGCTTACTCCTTATTCTTAAACTGTGGCCCCTGGTTCTGGACTCCCCCAACAACAGGAACATGTTTCCTGCCTCTAGCGCGTCCAAACCCTTAACAATCTTACATGTTTCAATGAGATCCCCTCTCATCCTTCTAAACTCCAGAGTGTACAAGCCCAGCTGCTCCATTCTCTCAGCATATGACAGTCCCGCCATCCCGGGAATTAACCTTGTAAACCTACGCTGCACTCCCTCAATAGCAAGAATGTCATTCCTCAAATTAGGGGACCAAAACTGCACACAATACTCCAGGTGTGGTCTCACTAGGGCTCTGTACAACTGCAGAAGGACGTCTTTCCTCCTATATTCGATTCCTCTTGTTATAAAGGCCAACATGCCATTCGCTTTCTTCACTGCCTGCTGTCCCTGCATGCTTACTTTCATGGACTGATGTACAAGGACCCCCTGATCCCGTTGTACTTCCCCTTTTCCCAACTTGACGCCATTTAGATATTAGACGGCCATTGTGTGATTCCGCCTCTTCAACAGGACAGAGAAGAGGTCGAGAGGTTCTGAAGTTTCCCAAAATGGCCAAAGCAGGGTGATATTAACACTGCTGAAGATCCTGTGCAAGACCTTACTGGCTTCTCCTGTTGCAATTGTGGTTTTCTGGAGGGAATTGACAGGTGACTGAGTGACAAAGAAAGGCTCCCAAACCAGAATCATTGCCTGTCCATTCCCTCCCCGGTTCCCCCAACATTTTATTTAGTTTAGTTTAGAGATACAACGTCGAAACTGAGAAACTGGTCCTTCGGCCCACCAAGTCCGCACCTTCCAACAATCACTATCACTTTTGCGAGGGACAATTTACAGAGCTAATTAACCTGCACGTCTTTGGAATGTGGGAGGAGACTGGAGAAAACCCAAGCGGTTACAGGGAGAACGTAAAACTCTGAAATGACAGCATCCATAGTCAGGATCGAACCAGGTTCTCTGGCGCTGTAAAGCAGCAACCCGCCGTGCCATGGTGTTTTGCTCAAGTTTCCGGCGTCTTCATTTCATTGTACCTGCATCCTGGCGAACTGTTTGCTGTTCTCTTGGACCTCGACAGTTTAGCCTCCTTACAATTTCAGTAATTTAGGGCTCTGTACGCTCAATATCAAATATGAAAAATGTTTCCGAGTCATTTCCCAATCATTAGATTTATTGTAGCTCACTCACATTAGTTTATTATTAATCATAGCAGCCCACAGTTTCATGGCAACATCTCGCGCGTAGCTGTGTAATAACAGGAGTCAGGGGTTCTGGGGAGAAGACAGGAGAATGGGGTTAGGAGGGAGAGATAGATCAGCCATGATTGAATGGCGGATTAGGCTTGATGGGGCGAATGGCCTAATTCTGCTCCTATCATTTATGAGCTTATGAACAAGTCTTGGACAAGCGGAGGCGATTATGATCCTTTTTATCCAGATGCTTAATTTCAGGAAAGCTGCCAATGGCTTCCAGAGGAAATGTTTAGGGGGTGCTTGTTCTAAGCCACCTACATAACTCCTTTACAGTATAGGGCAGGTCCCACTTACGTGTTTTTTGGCGACTGCCGGCACCGTCATAGCCACAGCAGGTCGCCGAAAATGTTCAAAATGTTGAACATTTTCGGTGACCTGCTGCGATTATGACGGGTGCCGGCAGTCGCCAAAAAACATTGCGTAAGTGGGACAGGCCCTTATGTCTACTCAGGGCTTTGTACCACAGCTCCAGGACCACCTCACCAAACAAGAAAGATCTTCTGCATTCAGTTTGAAAAATAGCTAACAATGGCCTGTTTCCTTTATTGTTGTTACTTTTTTGTATATCTTTCATCCATTTGTTCTATATCTCTCTACATCACCGTCTATACCTCCCGTTTCCCTTTCCCCTGACTTTCAGCCTGAAGAAGGGTCTCGAAACTTCACCCAATCCTTCTCTCCAGAGATGCTGCCTGTCCTGCTGAGTTACTCCAGCATTTTGTGTCTATCTTTGGTTTAAAACCAGCATCCGCAGTTCCTTCCTCCACATTCTCATTGCCTGCTTGTCCATTCACAGTGTTTGATGGATAGTTTTACTCAGTGTCTTGTCCACTTCAATGTAAAATGAATGGGTATGAAAACGATTGGAAAAACATTTGGAAACACATGTGATTTGATTTATTTCATGACATTCAGAAAGATTTAACCACCTTAAGATGTGAGATGCAGGGCAAAAAAATCTAAAAATGAAAATAATAAATTATATAAGTAAGAAATACCGAAATGCCACTTTTAAATAATTGCAAACATTTAATGGATTAAAACATAATTCTCTTTAGTTTTTTACATTGTAACCCGACAATGGCAATTGAAATCAAAGAGATCCCCAGTATAAATGCTCAGGAATGATATCAAGATTCTGCTAATGCTGAAAGAAAACATAGCTAGATGATAGCCAACAGAAATCGGGCACTTCTTTATTCGCTCAGGAGTCCTGACATTTAAACTACTTCCAAATGAGAAACGCCAAAAGGTTTGATGCAGAAATTGTTATATTTCGCAACAAAATGATTGTGAAAGGAGTGAATGTGTACGAGAAAACTGCAGATACTGGTTTAAATCAAAGGCAGACACAAAATGCTGTAGTAACTCTGCGGGACAGGCAGCATCTCTGGAGAGAAGGAATGGGTGATGTTTAATCATGTTCCCAGTGCTGAGCAGAAGAGATTCATAGACAACATTTGCAACAACTTGAACTGGGTTCTGAAGAAACGTCACCCATTCCTTCTCTCCAGAGATGCTGCCTGTCCCGCAGAACCCAGTTCAAGTTGTTGCAAATGTTGTCTATGAATCTCTTCTGCTCAGTACTGGGAACATGGTTAAACTTAAGGGTAGGGCATTTTCATAGCCACAGCTTTCCAAGACAAAAGAAATTGACAAAGACATTCCAGAGACTCAAATTGTTATTTGGAAGACAACACTAAACTTTATTTTGCAATCAAGGATTTACATCTTTACTTAATAATAAACATTCCTCAGGTACTAGTCACTATGAAACATAATCCAAAATCCTGTCCAAATGGATTTCTATAAAAACATTGGTTGAAATTTGACAGATTCCAATATTTTTTTCTCTGTTCTCATGCGTGATTCACTGTCTCAATATGTTTCTAGTTGTCCCTTATTATTAAGCTTTCCATTTACTCTATGCTCACATTTCTGACTTTTTCAGCTGTGATTTGCCAATGAGCATATGTCATTGCAGGATTGGGGATCATGACAGAAGCCTCCTCGTGGCGATCCCCGGAAACAGCAACATGATGCACTCTGTGGTGCGTTTGGCGACCAGATTCTGTCAACATGTTGGACGATGACAGAAGTCATCAGTGAGCAATACATCTAACACACGAGCGAGCGAGCAAACGATTGAAGGATTTAATTTTAGTTCAGTTTAGAGATACAGTGCAGAAACAGGCCCTTCGGCCCAAACGAGTCCGCGCCGACCAGCGATCCACACACTTTAATTCAATGCTACACACACTAGGGACAATTTACACATACACCAAGCCAATTAACCTACATACCTGTTCAGCTTTGGAATGCGGGAGGAAATCGAAGATCTCGGAGAGAAACCACGCGGTCATGGGGCAAACGTACAAACTCCGTATAGACAGCACCCGTAGTCGGGATTGAACCCAGGTCTCCGGAGCTGCAGGCGCTGTAAGGCAACAACTCGACCGTTGCGCCACAGTGCCGCCCAATTTCAGAGCCTATTTTCAGAGAATATTTTTCCTGAGTAAAGATTTAGCATAAGTTTTTTTTCAGATGTTTTTTAAATGAAGTTTATTCATGCAAATATTTAAGATGATTGCCTGGCAGCCTTTGCAGCAATCTGGTTGTGCAGTGGCTGGCACTTATTGAACCCACTATTCATTCAAAGACCTAGGAGAGGGAGGAGTCCATTCAATAAGATCATGATCTGAGGGTCTGCTTCCGGCCAGTTGTGAGTCCATTCAAGACCAATTTTCAAGACCACTTCAACCAGTCTCAAAGAGTATAAAGACATTCATCATCAGTTTCATGAGGAAATGTGTTGATGATTGCTTTCTGACAAAGACCATTAGGGTCTATCCCAAACACACACCCTGGATGAACCGGAAGATTCACATGTGGCTAAAATGCTGATCCTAGGATTTCTAAAAAAAGGACAAACCTGTACTGTATAAGAAGAAGAAGTATAAACTCTGCAAGGCTGTCCGGGGTGCTGAGAGAATTGCAGAACAAGGAGGCTGCTGCTGTACTCACTCTATACTCATGACTGCGTAGCCGATCATAGTGCGAACTCCATCATCAGGTTCGCTGACGACACCACTGTTGAGGTACGTATCACTGATGGGGATGAGTCAGCGTATAGAAGAGAGATCGAGCGACTGTCCATATGGTGCCAGCACAATAACCTGGCCCTCAACACCAGCAAAACCAAGGAACTGATTGTGGACTTTGGAAGGAGCAGGATGGGGACCCACAGTCCCATTTATATCAATGGGTCGATAGTTGAAAGGTCAAGAGCTTCAAATTCCTGGGCGCGCACATCTCTGAAGATCTTTCCTGGTCCGAGAACACTGATGCAATTATTAAGAAAGCACATCAGCACCTCTACTTCCTGAGAAGAATACGGAGAGTCGGTCTGTCAAGGAGGACTCTAACTTCTACAGGTGCACAGTAGAGAGCTTGCTGACCGATTGCATCATGGCTTGGTTCGGCAACTTGAGCGCCCTGGAGCGGAAAAGACTACAAAAAGTAATAAACACTGCCCAGTCCATCATCGGCTCTGACCTTCCTTCCATCGAGGAGATCTATCGCAGTCGCTGCCTCAAAAAGGCTG
The DNA here is from genome assembly GCA_035221665.1 of Okamejei kenojei. NCBI lineage: Eukaryota > Metazoa > Chordata > Chondrichthyes > Rajiformes > Rajidae > Okamejei > Okamejei kenojei. The sequence continues at coordinate 14,525,424 of CM069131.1, read as the reverse complement.
GCAGCATCATCAAGGACCCACACCATCCTGGCCACACACTCATCTCCCCGCTACCTTCAGGTAGAAGGTACGGGAGCCTGAAGACTGCAACAACCAGGTTCAGGAATAGCTACTCCCCCACAGCCATCAAGCTATTAAACTTGGCTCGGACAAAACTCTGAACATTAATAGCCCCTTATCTGTTTATTTGCACTTTATCAGTTTATTTGTTCATGTGTATATATATTTATATAATAGTATATGAACACACTGATCTGTTCTGTAGTCATGCCTACTATGTTCTGTTGTGCTGAAGCAAAGTAAGAATTTCATTGTCCTATCAGGGACACATGACAATAAACTTTCTTGAATCTTGAATCTTGAAATGGAGTCCCTGGACAGGTTCAGAAATCACACTGACTTCTTCTCCTCCCTCTCCTCCTTCTCCTTCTCCTGCTTCTCCTCCTTCTTCTTCCTCCTTCCTCCTTCTTCTTCCTCCTTTCTCCTTCTTCCTTCTTTCTTCTTCCTTCTTCTTCTTCCTTCCTCTTCCTTCCTCCTTCTTCTTCCTCCTTCTGCATTCTTCTTCCTTCTTCTTCCTTCTTCCTCCTTCTTCTTCTTCCTCTTCCTTCTTCCGTCGTCCTCTTCCTTCTTCCGTCGTCCTCTTCCTTCTTCGTTTGTCCTCATTCTTCTTCTTCCTTCTTCATTTTCCTCTTTCTTCTTCCTTCCTCTTCCTTCCTCTTCCTTCTTCCTTCTTCATTCTTCTTCCTTCTTCCTTCTTCTTTTTTCTTCCTTTTCCTTCTTCCTTCTTCCTCCTTCCTCCTTCTTCGTCCTCCTTCTTCCTTCTTCCTTCTTCATCTTTCTTCTTCCTTCCTCTTCCTTCTTCTTCCTTCTTCCTTCTTCCTCTTCATCTTTCTTCTTCTTCCTTCCTCTTCCTTCTTCTTCCTTCTTCTTTCTTCTTCCTTCTTCTTTCTTCTTCATCTCTCCAGTACCCAAGAAAAGACAAATGACCTGTCTGAATGATTACTGCCCAATACCTCGAACATCCAACATAATGAAGTGCTAATGGCCCACATCTCTACCAACGTTTTGCACAATCTGTACCCCTTGCAATACTTGTGCAGGGAAAGTAGGGCTATGGAGGATGTTTCTCCCTTGCACTGACATTCAGCTCTGCATTACCTTGACAACATGAACACCTATATCAGGATGTTATTCATTGCCTACAGCTCAGCTTTCAACACCAATACCAAATGAACGTATCTCATAAGCTCCTGAATGTTTTCCTCGACTAAACTAAACTAATCTTCATAGCGCATTCCATCAGGAAGGCAGGAAGTATCATCGAGGATTTCCGACCCTCCAGCCATTCCACTTTCTCTCTTCTACTTTCTGGGAGAAGAAACAGGAGCTTGAAAGGCCCGACTTACATCCACAGTTCTTCACAGGAATTGTCTGAAATCCACCCAAACCACTTGGGGCCTTTCTGAATCAATCAGAAACCTAGAATCATCTATTTCACTTCCTGTCACCTCTACCTTTCCCGTTTTGTTGACAAAATTGTTAAGACTATTTTAATACATTTCTTTGAGTTACCTCACAACACCTTTCCATAAACTTCAGGGTTTGCCTATGTTCATGTTTCCCTTTGCCTGCTTACCCGAGCTGGTCACCCATCGAGTTATAGCTCATTTTTAAAATTCTCGTCCTCATTTTCAATTCCTTCCATGCTTTTGATCACCTTGGTCTCTGTAATCTCCACCAATCCAATAATCCTCTGAGATACTTGCAATTCTACAGTTGTAGCAATTTGATCGTTGTAAGTTTAACTGTTTCCCTATTGGCAGAGGTGCCTTTAGCTGCCAGGATTCAAAATTATGGAATTATTTTCGTATATCAACAATTCCGCCTCATCTTCTTTTATTTGCCTGCTGCTTAAAGCCTATCTCTTGCACCAAGTTTTTATTCTGCCTCGATTTTCTCATTATGGGGCTTGGATATTTTTCACTTATGGACAATGTTTCTTGGGATACATTGCCATGGCAAATGCATTTTTTTTAAATTGTTGTCCTTCCAAGTGAAGTTTTGAGACAGAACTACAGTATCTAGACAAGTTTTGCATTGGCTCAAACAGAGACAAAGAGTAGGAGTCAATTTTTGAAATCATCTCTCTGCCCTAACTGTGCATAATTCTCTGCCAGACTTTAACCTGAATTGATATTAGTTTTATGGCAGATATTTATCTGAATCCACTGATTACGTACGAGGAAATAAGTCGAAAAAGGCAGAACATATTAAAAAAATTGTACAAATCCTCACCATACATGCTCACACAATCTTGTAAGGACTGTATAAAGGAGGGTTGCAGGTAAAGCGAATGACTTGTTCAGACCATGAGTAATGATTGCAATGATTCAAGATTCAAGATTCAAGATTCAAGAGAGTTTATTGTCGTGTGTCCCAGATAGGACAATGAAATTCTTGCTTTGCTTCAGCACAACAGAATATAGTAGCCATGACTACAGAACAGATCAGTGTGTCCATATACCATTATATAAATATATACACACATGAATAAATAAACAGATAAAGTGCAAATAAACAATTAATGGTCTATTAATGTTCAGAGTTGTGTTTGAGTTGAGTTTAATAGCCTGATGGCTGTGGGAAAGTAGCTTTTTCCGAACCTGGACGTTGCAGTCTTCAGGCTCCTGTTCCTTCTACCTGAAAGTAGCGGGGAGATGAGTGTGTGGCCAGGATGGTGTGGGTCCTTGATGATGCTGCCAGCCTTTTTGAGGCAGCGACTGCGATAGATCCCCTTGATGGTGGGGAGGTCAGAGCCGATGATGGACTGGGCAGTGTTTACTACTTTTTGTAGTCTTTTCCACTCCAGGGCGTTCAAGTTGCCGAACCAAGCCACGATGCAACCAGTCAGCATGCTCTCTACTGTGCACCTGTAGAAGTTAGAGAGAGTCCTCCTTGACAAACCGACTCTCCGTAATCTTCTCGGGAAGTAGAGGCGCTGAAGTGCTTTCTTTATAATTGCATCAGTGTTCTCGGACCAGGAGAGATCTTCAGAGATGCGCACACCCAGGAATTTGAAGCTCTTGTTGGATAGCTCTTGCTACATAGTGTGGACATATAAGTCGATCTGTGCAGATTTTTACATGCCGTCACTTTGTCCACTTTCTCATGACACCAAAGGATAATATCTAGAGAACAGGAAATGCAGAGGATTATGCGCAAAGAATCCAGACGTAACTGCATCCCCAAGTGCTATGCAGCCAATAAATTGCTTTGAAGTTGCAATCATTCATTTAAAAGCAAACACAGTTGTCAATATGAATACTGAGAACAAATGAAATAATGTCCCAATAATCTGCTTTGCTTATTAAGGTTGGTAGTTGGAGTGGGGTGGAGAAATGTCGATCAGGATAGATTTTCTTTCAATGGGTGATATGGGGTTGTTTACATTCACCTAAAACTGACGCAGTTTAAGCATATATGCAGGAAGGAGCTGCAAATGCTGGTTTACACCGATGGTAGATACAAAATGCTGGAGTAACTCAGCAGGACAGGCAGCACTAAGAAAATAATACTTTCAAGCAAGACCATATCCAAGGCAATCATAAAATCAAAGCCATTTAATTACTTAAACATAATTTCAAAGTAAATAATGTGATGAATACGTGATTCCGTTCATGAAGTAAATCCATGTGAAATCAATGTTGCCCAGTTACAGGCTGGGATAGTACCATAACCATGCACAAGTGTCAGAAAGCTGTATTTCTTTGCAACTACTAAAATTATTTGACCGGCAATTAATGAGTATTACAGCACGAGCCTAAATTCTGTTTATAGATTCAGTTTAAAATCTACTGTGTTGTAAAATAATTATACATGAAGCAGATTCCAGTTATAACTGCGAAGTTAAGATCATGGTTTGATTTAGTTTTTCAAACCGCAATGATATTACATTGGAATTCAGTCCATCTTTAGGGGTCACTGGTGTGGTTATAAAACTCATTCTACTTCTTTTTTTTTTTTTTTTTTTTTGTTAAGTATTTTTATTATAGAAACATAATAATAACAAAGTACATTATTTTGCATTGCTGAAAATACATGATATTAATGATATATTCATACTCTTAATAATATTTGTATTATCATTGATTTTAAAATTTAAGACTATATATTTTATATAATTGGAAATACATAATATTAATGATAAATTCATACTGTTAGTAATATTTGTATTATCGTTAATTTTAAAATTTAAGACTATATATTTTATACAATTGAAAATACATAATACTAATAATACCTTCATGATATTAATGATATATTCATACTATTAATAATATTTGTATTATCATTGATTTTAAAATTTAAGACTATATATTTTATATATTTGAAAATACATGATATTAATAATACCTTCATGATATTAGTACTGATTATATTCTTATTAGTATTACAAATTTAAGATTATATGTTTCTATACATTTTTCTAAATTTTTTTTTAAAGGTAGGAAAAGATAGAGAAAAAGAGTGTAAGAAGTATGATGGTGAATGGAGTATTAATCATCAACTCATTCTACTTGTGCCGTTGAACGCAATGCCTCCTAATTATGACTAGGCAAAAGTTAAGATCAGAGGGGCGGCACGGTGGCGCAGCGGTAGAGTTGCTGCCTTACAGCGCTTGCAGCGCCGGAGACCCGGGTTCGATCCCGACTATGAGTGCTGTCTGTACGGAGTTTGTATGTTCTCCCCGTTACCGCATGGGTTTTCTCCGAGATCTTCGGTTTCCTCCCACACTCCACAGACGTACCGGCATGCAGGTTCATTGGCTTGGTGCATGTGTAAATTCTCCCTAGTGTGTGTAGGATAGTGTTAGCGTGCGGGGTTCGCTGGTCGGCTGCGGACTCAGTGGGGCGAAGGGCCTGTTTCCGCGCTGTATCTCTAAACTAAACTAAACTAAGATGACAAACTGCAGCCAAATTACATTGCTTTATCTACAGCTTAATTTGTTTATTAAGCATATTATAAAATGAACAAGCTGGGATTCTATACAAAACCATTTTGCAACATTGACAGATAATAAAAAAACAACCAAAACAATATAATTCGATGTGGGTTCAATCCGCATTGCCGTATTAATACAATTAAAGTTATACAATGAGTAAAAACAATATATTAGTCAAGAGGGAAATTTGAAATAAATGCAGCTGTGAAGCGAAGAAGCAGTACCAATACTGTTGAGTGGTCAATTTATAATTTAAATGTGCCTCAGACATACTGAGCATTACCAGAATGTATTGTCTTCACTCCTTATTCAACTGTTTATTCAGACAACAGGTTTAATGCCATGCACACTGAAGCAATTTGAGTCTCAAGAAATGTTCACTTCAAAACCAATACTACCAACCATGCTAAATATCTTTAGGCATTCACATAAGGTCATGTCATAAGCGATAGGATTAGAATTCAGTCCATTCGGCCCATCAAGTCAACTCCGCCATTTAATCATGACAGATCTATCTCTCCCTTCTAACTCCATTCTCCTGCCTTCTCCCTACAACCTCTGACAACCGTACTAATCAAGAATCTATTTATTTCTGCCTTAAAAATATCCACTGACTTGGCCTCCAGCCTTCTGTGGCAATGAATTGCACAGATTCACCACCCTCTGACTAAAGAAATTTCTCCTCATCTCCTTCCCAAATGAACTGAAGCTATGACCTCTGGTGCTAGACTCTCCCACTAATGGAAACATCCTCTCCACATCTTCACTTCTTGATTCTTTTATAACGATTGATTACTCAGCTAAAATCATGGACATTGCTAATGTCACTTTTTTATTATTAAATAATGTTACACATTCGACTGTAATTGTATAAACATTCCTCTGCAGGAAGAATGCTTCACAACATTGTTTCTCAACAGCATACATTTTAGTAACTTAGAAACTGATAAATGAATAATTCATTTAATGCAGTTAAATGAAAAGATTTCAATTGAAAACGGACACCGTCAAACAACCCAGCATACAGGGAACTTCGATTGAGAGTTAAAACTAGGTCAACATCCAACTGAAGTTAGAATATTGTCCAAATTTTTAGCAACACTGATTCCTTACTTCAAGATCTGAATGTGGAGACTAATTATGCAGGACAGAAAAGTAAAAATGTTGTTGACTGTTCTCCCCTCTTTGTTCAGCTTCATTGCTCCCATCAACAGACTGTGTCATCCAGCACAAAAAATACACAGGGAACTAAATGTGTGGGGCATCGACTGGTTTATAAATATTTGTTCATTAATCTCAATAGGCAATTAGAGCGGCACAGTGGCACAGCGGTAGAGTTGCTGCCTTACAGCGCCTGTGACCTGGGTTCAGACCTAACTACAGGTGCTGTCTGTATGGAGTTTGCACGTTCTCCCTGTAACCGCATACATTTTTTTCAAGTGCTAGCAGATTTCCTCAAAAGACGTGCAGGTTTGTCGGTTGGCACAAAATGCTGGAGTAACTCAACGTGACAGGCAACATCTCGGGAGAGAAGGAATGGGTGACGAGTTGGGTTGAGATTAGACTGAAGGGTGTCGACCTGAAACATCACCCATTCCTTCTCTCCAGAGATGCTGCCTGTCCCGCTGAGTTGCTCCAGCATTTTGTGTCTACCTTTGATTTAAACCAACATCTGCAGTTCTTTCCTACACAGGATTGTAGGTTAATTGGTTTCTGTAAAATTGTAGAGTGTCCCCTGTGTGGAGAATGGTGCTGGTGTACAGGATGATCGCAGGTCGGAGTGGACACTGTGGGCCAAAGGCCCTACATCTATGCTGTATCTCTAAAGTCTAAGGTAATTCTAACAGCTTCAAAATGCAGCTCCTTTAACATTTTTGATATCTCCAGAATATTTTCCAGAGGAAGGAAGGCAAGCTTCAATGAAAACATAAGGCTTTATTTATTAGAGTCACAGAGACACAGCATGGAAACAGGCCCTATGACCCATCAAGTCCACACTGACCTTCAACCACCTATTTACACTAATCCGATATTAATTTATTCTTACCGCGTTATTTTCAACTCCTCCCAGATTCTACCAATCTCCCGACACATGAAGAGCAATTTTCTGTGCTCCCCCGCTTTCCCTGGCCCCCGCCTTTGCGATGTGTTTGTGTGTGTGTGTGCAGTCGGTCGATCCTGCTCGCGGTTTCATTGCTGACGGTCGATCCAGCTCGAGGTTTTTCAGGCGAGTGCCCTCGAGCTTGAAGGTCGAAGGCAGTCGCTGAAAGGTCGCGTCTGTGGGAAAGGCCCTTTCCAGTGGCTAATTTGCCTACCAACCTGCCTATCTTTGGGAAGTGGAACACTGCCAGATCCCAAAAAAGGAAATGCATGCAGTCACAGGAAGAACATGCAAAATTGTATCGCAACTGTTGGATATATCACTGGGATGTCTGCAGACATTTGTCGCACTACATTGTGCCCCATGACTAGAGGTACAACCCAGAGGGAGCCAGCAGCATTAACAGCAGGGTCAGAGATAGTAAGTAAGAAGAAAAAAATAAGGTAAGACTAGGAAGAAGCTATGGTGAAGATAAATTTGGAAATACAAATAAATAAAGAGGGAAACAGATGGAAATAACAAACAAATGGGAGCATGGTGGCATTTGAATTGTTTGAAACATCTTGAGGATGCGCAGAACAATTGATTTGGTGATGAATATATGATGTCAATCATTTTGGGGCGTAGTGGTATGGCTACTGCCTTACAGCACCAGAGACCCGAGTTCGATCCCGACTACGGGTGCTGTCTTTACGGAGTTTGTACGTTCTCCCTGTGACCTGAGTGGGTTTTCTCCAAGATCTTCGGTTTCCTCCCACATTCCAAAGACGTGCAGGTTTGTAGGTTAATTGGCTTGCTGTAAATGTAAAAATTGGCCCTAGTGTGTGTAGAATAATGTTAATATGCGGGGACCGCTGATCGGCGCGGACACGGTGGGCCGAAGGGCCTCTTTCCACGCTGTTTATCTAAACTAAACTAAACTGAACTAAACCTAAGAATACTCAAGCTAAGAAAGGTTGTTTTTTTTTTCCAAATTAATATAAACGACATATCCAGAATTGTGAGGAGCATGTTATGAGGTTGAAATTCTATCCTATAATTTATAAGTTGGTGAACATGGCCAGTACATATGTGAGTCATTTAATTTTTTGCTCCACATTTCTTGTCTCAGTCTGCAACATTCAAGCTCCCAGGCATATCTCTTGCTTCTCAGCATGGACCAAAACATACTCGGAGCTATCAAAATTAATCTGAATTAGGCACAACATTTTGCCACCATGATGGAGCTGTCAATGCAATTCAATCCATGTCACCAACTGGCCATTTGAGACCAATATAACCAATTCCCCCCCCCGCAATATCGCAACTGTTGGATATATGACAAATGTGCCTTGTTCTTGATGAGAAACTGCAGGTGTTTTGTTTGTTTTATGTGAAATATAAAATCTTGGTTCCTTTTCAACTATGACAAATCCTAAATGTTGCCATGTTTATATGTTCCATCGTGATGCTTTATAAGCCCACTGCGATCCTGAAGCAGAGATCTTTGTTAGTTTATTCTTGCTGGTTTTTTCAATCAGCGCTGCGCTGACACTTAGAAAGCACCTAAGTGGCAATGGGACTGTGAAATGGAACTCCCAATTGGAGTTCTCATTCCTTAGAGTCCATCTCAACGAAGAACTGCCATCTTCCTGTTATTGTGCCTCTAGGTGTGCAGTTTCAACAGCTCAATGTTTGCTGTTTCATTCTCAGCGATGTCCCCCATAGGAATGTCCTGATTTTAATATAAATAGAATGCTTCATCACAACAGCACGGCAGCACAGGCACCATAACTCCCAGTTGTGGAGACAACTGCACATAGACAAGTGTTGCAGCTGCATGCTGAAAGGTCAAAGCTAATGCAAAACAAGAAATTTGAAAAGTTGCAACAAAAGCTGGCATTATAAACTGCCGATTCCGCCAATGTTAGGTGACAGAAGCGAAACAAACTGAAAATTGTAACTAACAGACAGCTAGATATATCGTCATGGTTTAAAAGTCCCATTATTCTTTAGAATTACCATGACAACGATTATAGCAGGTAAGGAAAATAACTAAGCAACAAGCCAATAAAAGTTAGAAAAAAATGAACAAAGGATCAACACCTGCCTTAGAACATAAAATTTGTAATATTAATAACCTTCGCAAAAAAATCATTACTATTAAACATGCTTTGTAAATGTAAGCAAATATAGTGAACAGTATTTTGTGATACTATAAATGAGAAATTAGGTTTTGATTATGCGATGTCTTTATTTAGAGTATAATTCTTCAATCGCTTAAAGGGCCGACCCACTTGGTCGACCTAAGCTGCGAGTTTAGATGAGTTTAGAAGAGTTTGCCCTGGACTCAAACTCGCAGCATGGTCGACACGAGGTCCTAGGAGGTCGTATGAGGTGGATGGAACTTTCCTTCATGCTCGAGGGAGGTTCCGGCCTACTTACGGCCTCAGCTAGGTCGCAGAAAAATTTCCGCAAGTCAAATTTGGTCGGCAAGGGTCTTTTACACTCACAGTGCAGTGAAGTGAGGTCACTACTTAGTTACAGGCACTGGAGGGCAGCCGTAGGACCACCTCCTTCGCTAACCGGCCATTTTGATTGGCTCATTGGAGTTGCATGACCTAGGAAGGCCTAAAATTGCCGCTAAACTTTATTAAACTTCTTAAAAGTGTCTCCACTCCTTCTCCCCCCCCCCCCCTCACCCTCTTCTCTCCCCCTTCTCTCCCCCTTCTGTCTCCCTTCTGTCCCCCTTCTCTCCCCTTCTCTCCCTCCGCCCACCCCACCCCCCGCACTCTCTAAAGGACTTACGGTACTCTGTGGCAGCCGTTTACCTTCATCTTCATCGCGCAGACAGCGCTCCTCCACTTTCCCTGGGCCCCACCTTCGCGATGTGTTTGTGTGTGTGCGGTCGGTAGATGCAGCTCGCGCTTTGGTCGATCCAGCTCGCGGTTTCAACGCGGCCGGTCGATCCAGCTCAAGGCTTTCCAGGAGAGTGCCCTCGAGCTTGAAGGTCGAAGGCACTCTTCTGGACTCGTGGATTAGGTCGTCCAAGTGGGACAGGCCCTTAGGTCATCGGGACCTACAAACTTTTGAGATGATTTGTTTTAGGAAATGTATTGATTTTTTGAAAGCATTACTTATTATTGTACAACTGTATTAGATGTCCTTGCTTAGTGTTGTTTTTATTGAAAGCTTAATTGACATATTTTTCAAATGGTTAAGTTTGGCTTGTATATTTAACAGTGTAGGAAATAATGAATTTTAAATATCTAACACAACAGTCAGATAATTATTCATAAATTGCAAATAAGATGCAAATTGATCTTTATTATGAAGGAATAACTTAGCATTAAAAATTGTATGTGAAATTAAACAATGGATTAGTTTTAGTGTTATTGTAAACAGTTCTAATAAGCAGTTAATTAAATCATGATCCCAAAATAAAATGTAGTGCAGTATTTCCTGAGGAAAAATAAGGAAGAAATAAGCTGCCCAGCTAATGAGCCGTGTAAATATTATTAGATGCTTGAAATAGATTTTGATGGAAAATAGTTAAGATGAAATTGTCTCATGTTAGATATATAAGTTTGTTGTCAACCAAATACAACAAAATCAAATACTTTTAACCATTCACACTGAATCAGGCTGAAATATATGCATCCAAGTAGCCGTGATGCCCATCTCTCTAAGGCAGAACACTAAATACATGCACCAAATTAGCAGTCAGCATTATTGCTAATAGGATGTACCCCGTTACATACATTCAGGCAAATCACTTGGTGATTCATTGATAGATATCTGACAGGCTCATGACATGACTGTTACTGAGGGATGGATCATCACTCTCTCTCAGTCCCGGACTTAAAAACACTTCAGTATGGGAAAAATCGCAGCTAGGCCAGCAGCAGTTGGACCATGCCTGGGGCCAAATCTGCCAATAACTAAGTCCCAGAGAAAACTGATTTGTGGCTTCTGATCGCATCCACCTAGAGCCTTCACGATTGACTAATTGCGGTTCATCTGGACACAGATCTATCTTGGCTAACAAGAAAGCACTAGAGGTCTTCATTTAGCTATCGAGCCATGTCTCTGGAGATCTGTTTGCAGCTGTCCTTTCCCCCTTCCCAATCAACACATCAAAAACTAGCAAATCTATTTTTTTTTAAAAATCATGCTGTAAGTGCAATAAACTTTCTATACTTGTCACTAGAGATGCCTCTGCATCAGAATAATGTACACATTGACAGAAATAAGTGGTATTTAAAATGGTCTACAAATGTTAAATTAACTCTTAGCAACATGCAACTTAAGCTTTATGGGCTGTTAATGCAATTAGTACCTCAACTCAATTACTTGTTATTTTACCAACTTCAGACGTGTTTATTGTAAACATAGATTAAACTGGTCCAAATTCTTGCACAGAATTTACTAAGAAAATGTCTAAATCAGAAATTTGAAGCTTGTCATAAAATATCTGTTTACTAATTGTCGATTCAATCAGGCATTTTCCTTTCCAATTATTATTTTTTTGTATAAACTAGCACGGGATGACAAAATATTTTGCACCAAGCGTTTAATTTAACGGAATCTATCTGTTTAGTTCTTCCATCCGTGGGCAACAGAATATTCAATGTTATTTAATTAAAAGTTCAAACATTATGAGAACAAGTAATGTATGGTTTCATCATTCAGTCTTTACCAGAACAACTTCAGATTTAATGTGTGCAGGGTCATAACGATAACAATTATATGCAAGTGAGATTGATGAATGCATAAACATTAAAATTTGTAACAAACCAAAATTCAAAGTACAAAGGAGAATTCTTCAATGGAAGATTACAATGAGGCTTCAATCACTCTTTGCCTTTCTCAGACTGCTGTGCAGATCAATTTATTTTCAGCTTTGATTAAAACATTTCCCCTCATTTTTATCTTCATCCAAACTTTTTTTGAAGAAGCTATTTTTAGAATGGAATTGCACCATAACAAAATTTCCACAGGATATCCCTAATTAAATAGATGTCTCAAATAACTGCTAGTTTGCAACAACAATCCAAATAGTAATCCACTATGATTGAAACAAACATCAGTCAAATTATTGAAAAATCATCCTATTGCACTTTGATGTTTCGAGAAAAGTAGTTTATTAGCCGGGATAATAGGTCACACATTTTACTCATATCATGACAGAATTTCATGGTCGCAGCGAAACAAAACAGACAAAATGCTACCATTTAATTTAATAAAGCCACTCACGTTCCCCAGCTCTGGGCAAAGAAAGTTAAAAGCAGCTCCTCATTGATGACATATGTGACATGGCCAGAGTAAAATAGCTTTTTTTTTATCACATCATCCACCGCTTTTAAGGCTGACTGCACTCAATTTCTTTGACAATCTACACACCATTTTCAGTTCTGTACCTCCATAATTTATCACAACAATACAAGCATACAAATTAGGACAGAAAAAATGAAAGCAATTTACAGTAGCAAGATGAAAGAAATCCAACGGCTGCAGAAGAGCTGCTATGTAAATCACCTTCGCAACTTCAAGGAATGTCGGCAAAATATTCTGGAATTCATTTTTCTAGCATTCCTCAGCAGGTCATGAGAAGGTAAATCTAACTTTTTTTTCTCCCTCTCTCTCTCTCCTTATATCTGGAGCTGTTTATCAATGTATCAAAGAGAAAATTAACTATTTCTCTCATCTATCTGCAGAATAAGAACCTTATGCACAGCCCTTTCACGTAACAATGACAGCAAACAGTTAAGCATTATGTGCAATTGGCTTGCAACTGTGCACGTTTGTAGTCACAACCAGCAATTACACGACATTGATATGAATGACTGTGTGACGAATTGAAGATGAATAGGACTGTTATTCACACAGAGTCCAGACACAGGGGCTCATGGCTGTTTTGTTTAAACCCTTGTTCATTTTTCAACAGTTTCTTTAGAACTAACCCTGCATCAATATCATCACATATCCTTTTTTTTTTGTTCATCTCAGTTTGCATATGTCGAAGAAGGTTGAAACAAAATTATTCCAACATTATTCTTCAAACAACTGTGACCTTGTCATCAAACAATGGAAAGTGTTCAGGTTATCTAAACATTTTCTCAGGAGCAAAAAAAGCTTTCATGTTTAAAAAATAATATTGGAATGAGACTCCATTTGGAGAAGTTCTGATTCCTTTCCTTCCAGTACCAAATTTGACAAAAAAAAACTTGCTCCAGGACCTGGTTTTGATCCTGACTGTGGGTACTGACTGTACAGAGTTTGTACATTCTCCCTGTGAGCGTGTGGGTTTTCCCCGGGTGCTCCAGTCTCCTCCCACACTCCACAGACGGACAGGTTTGTAGGTTAGTTGACTTTGGTAAAAATTGTAAATTGTCCCCAATGTGCAGGATAGTGCAAGTGTACGGGGCGATCGCTGGTCGGCGCATACGCGGTGGGCAGAAGGGCCTGTTTACGCACTGTATCTCTAAAGTCCAAAGTCTTCTTGTACATTCTGTAATCAATGGCATGTGCATATTTGTTTCTTAATAAGCTATGCAGATATCAATCATTGATGAGTCAATTATTAACTTCTGATCACGGTATGATATGGTGCAGGAAAACTCATTGGGTGCTCCCAGCGTGCCAGCAATTCTCCTTTCCACAAAACACGGATGGAAATGTTGCTTATGGCGTAGTTGGCAACAGCTGTAGGGACTTCAATGGAAATGAAAAATAAAATGGTTTGCAACTTTGCTATTCTGCTAATATTCTGTTAGCCATAGAGTGATACGGTGCGGAAACAGGCCTTTTGGCCCAACTTGCCCACACCGGCCAACATGTCCCAGCTACACTAGTCCCGCCTGCCATGTTTGGTCCATATCCCTCCAAACCTGTCCTCTCCATGTACCTGTTTAACTCTTTCTTAAATGTTGGGATAGTCGCTGCCTCAACTGCCTCCTCTGGCAGCTTGTTCCATACACCCACCACTCTTTGTGTGAAAAAGTTACCCCTCAGATTCCAATCACATTTTTTCCCCTTCACCTTAAACCTATGTCCTCTGATCCTTGATTCACCTACTCTGGGCAAGAGACCCGTTGTCTACACACAAGTGGCCACCATGTGCCAGATAGCACAATGACCATATATTTCCTCGGAATAAGCAGTGGTAGTCGATCAACAGCTATCCCTGTCTAAAGTCTGCCTGGACTGCAGAAAATGCATCCCATAATTAGACAAAGTGAGCTGAGATGTTGAAAGGGAGTTTTGAGTCTGTTTTCTGGTTAAATCCTCATTTGACTGCATCTTTAGACTTTAGACATCAGAGATATGGTGCTTGAACAGCCACTTTGGCACTCCGAGTCTGTGCTGACCAACAATCCCCCCATATACCATCCTGCACACTAGGGTCAATTTACAATTTACAGAAGCCAATTAACCTACAAACCTGTACGCTTTTGTAGTGTGGGAGGAAAATGGAGAACCTGGAGAAAACCCTTGTGGTCACAGGGAGAACGTACAAAGTCCGTACAGACACCGCCCATAGTCGGGATCGAACCTGGGTGTCTGGCGCTGTAAAGCAGCAACTCTACCGCTGTGCCACTGTACCGCCCATCTACGAAACCGCCAGCGATCCAATGGCCGCTGAAACGTGGGAGTGGGTAGACAATCAGTTGGCTTACTTTGTGATGGCAGCTATGTGGTCAGGCCTGATGGTAGGTCAAGAAGCAGCCTGCAAAAAAATAACCCTGCAATTTTCAAAGCTACTTCAAATCTTCCCGATTCCAGAGCCCAAGCAAAATATTTGGAACTTCTTTTTGAATGAAGAGCACCAATGGCTTTACAGAAAGTAAAGGGCTTCGCGAGGTGCCGTGTGGCAGAGGCCTTCCTGAGTGGCCGTGGCTGCGGAACCAGGAGCCTGTGCGGACAACCCGAAGGATCGGCAGGCTACGGAACTGGGAACCTGCCCCGGCGACCCAGTGGCGCGGCGGACCGCGGTACCAGGAGAGAGACGCTGGAGATGTTCTTTTAGGGAGGAGATGAGGAGAAATTTCTTTAGTCAGAGGGTGGTGAATCTGTGGAATTCTTTGCCACAGAAGGCTGTGGAGGTCAAGTCAGTGGATAATTTTTAAGGCAGAGATAGATAGATATTCGATTAGTACGGGTGTCAGAGGTTATGGGGAGAAGGCAGGAGAATTGGGTTAGGAGGGGGAGAGAGATCAGCCATGATTGAATGTTGGAGTAGACTTGATGGGCTGAATGGCCTAATTCTACTCCTATCCCTTATGACCTTATGACCTTATGATAAAGGAGGAGAGTACACACAGACATACATCCCCAAAAGATCCCATTTATATCCCACAACTGCCTTCGGTGAGCAGTATCCCAACAGGTACGTTACTCATATTTTTGAAAGCTGCGCCAAGCATTCTTTGGCCATTAGTTGAGGAGCCAAGGTGTAGAACTGACTCCTATCACTCCTCATCAATGCCCGAGAATGGGGCAAACAGTGTTTGGAAACTGTCCCTCCTGGCTCCTCGTTTACAAAAGAAAAATACAATAATTATTGAGATAAGGGCATTCGGTATTTTTTCTTAATACACGGTTAGCGAAATGCATTTTTACTTCTCACATTTTCTCAAAAGAAAATTGTACATTGATGTGGAAAAACATTAGTGTCTTTTGGAGTTTAGCAACAATTGATTAGGTAAGAGTTGTTTAAGATCAAATGGGATTACCTGACAAACAAGAACTACCATTCCAATAAAACCTATGTCTCCATGGGTAAATCTATTTAAAACTAAAGTCTCACAGCACCATTATTGAGAGGCATTATCATGAAATAAATAGAATATGTGGCAGTGGACCAATGAATACCAAAAATACTCTGATATTTGCAGCAGCACTCACAACTTTGATGCTAGTTAGCTATGCTGTTGGGTCACTTGTTAAAAATGTTAGTACCGAGGAGTCTTCTGACAGGTGCTGGCTGTCTACTGAAGATTCTGGTCCTCAGCCCAGCCCATGCGAATGGGGTTTCTGAGTATTTGTTCTCCAAAGACATCATAAGCAATAATTAAGAACATACAATTCTAAATATGCAGTGGAAAAGATGAATAAATCTAAAATACAAAAACCCCACTTGACTTAACCCACTATTTTTCTCTGTGGTTTGGAGATTCTGAGCAACAACTTTACATGATATTGGGTGAAACCCAGTACTCTTAGCAATTTCAGTTCTGCAGTTTTTAATTATAATAATATCTTTGAAAATGAAACAGGACTGCAATAACATTTCTGTTATTTGTTTATTGAAAATGAAGAGAAGATAGTCTGGGAGAAATGCAATTGTGCAATGCTCTTTTTCAGTGCTGTGTACAAAGATTTTTTTACCAGAGGATCACTGGTTCCAGATTGATCAGTGCTACACTGGAAATTTGGCAAGGCTCTTGCTATTGTGTCTCATGCTTGTTACATCAATGTGTTCCTCATAATTTATTTTAGTTTCCAGCAGAAAATAGTTCCCATGGTTTTGAAGTGTGCAGTCATTGGGCACTCACTCACATCACATCGTTTGGTCTGTAGGACCACAAAACCCAATCTTCCAAAACATGAAAGAACAGAGCTGTGGATTTGCTATGACCCATTTTATATTACAAGAGCACAACGTTAGTTACAGTGGGTTTTAAAATGATTTTCTATGCTGTGTATAAGTGCAATATATTAGTACCATACATATGTGTGCAAGATATATATATGTGTGTGTATGTGTGCGTTGTTAATATGCAATTATGACTAGATGAATCATTTTTAATTTTATTAAAGTCAGCAAATAAAAATATCCTTTATGAACTGGATGGAGGAGTGGGGTTATGGAGCTTGTAAGTAAAATATACATTATGTACATATATATATATAATAAAATAGAATTTCACAATTTCATTGTATATTTATAATTCACTCACATAAATGCATATATGTGTGTTTGTGTGTGTGTGTCGTGTGTGTAGATGTGTGTGTGTGTCGTGTGTGTATATATATACACATACATACACACTGCACACACACACAAACACACATACACACATATATGCATTTATGTGAGTGAATTATAAATATACAATGAAATTGTGAAATTCTATTTTATTTTATATATATATAAAAAATAAAATAGGATCTCACAATTGCATTACCGATCGCAGGACATCAATTGTCACTAAAATATGATCCAATCAGAATTAAATAATCGAAGTTTAACCTGTCATTCACATCCAATGGAAGACAATTGTTTGCTGTGCTGTTAATCTCAAATACATTTCCAAGTTATGCTCAAAGGCAACAAGGAAGAAATCTAAATAGATGTCTCACTGAATTTTCTCGGTAACTTCAGAGGGAAACAAGTGCCAGCCACCTGAGAAGAAGTAGAGACAGTTGCATCCCTCTACAGACTTCCATCAGGTACAATCAAAACTGTTGGAATTTTGGCTTCACCCTACTTTTTCTGTGCTTCTTAGTTAAATGATAGAAACAGCGATCAGAAATAGCGTGCCAATAGAGAATTATCTTCTCATTGATAGCCAAGCTGGTATTTTGTATTTACGCATGCTTACCTCACATAAATAGGGTGACAACCAAGATTTTAGATTTCGGATTTGAAATATCTTGAGGATGTGCAGAGCAATTCATTTGGTGATGAATATATAATAAGGCCAATCATGTTGTGTGCGTAGCAGTATAGCCACTGCCGTACAGTGCCAGAGACCCTGGTTCGATCCTGACTAGGGGTGCTTGTCTGTGTGGCGTTTATACATTCTCCCTGTGACCTGCGTGGGTTTTCTCTGAGATAGAAACATAGAAACATAGAAATTAGGTGCAGCAGTAGGCCATTCGGCCCTTCGAGCCTGCACCGCCATTCAATATGATCATGGCTGATCATCCAACTCAATATCCCGTACCTGCCTTCTCTCCATACCCTCTGATCCCCTTAGCCACAAGGGCCACATCTAACTCCCTCTTAAATATAGCCAATGGACTGGCCTCCACTACCCTCTGTGGCAGAGAGTTCCAGAGACCCACCACTCTCTGTGCGAAAAAAGTCCTTTGGTTTCTTCCCACACTCCAAAGACGTACAGGTACAGGGCCTGTTTCTGCGCTGTATCTCTAAACTAAACTAACCTAAAGGGCAATATTGTTCACACATTTTGCTTAATCTTAAACAGGAAAGATAATTCCCCAACTTAGACTGTACAAATCATTGCCATTTAGTAGAGAAACCATTTTTCTCATTGAAGTTTCCTCTGTATTCCCATGACATTGCAAACAAGACACTTTTGCTGCATTCATCAATGATAAGAGTGAATCTGGTGTTCACTATATTGAAATAAAAAGTGAACTATTGTGCACATTTATGTACCATAGATTCACCATTGAGCATAGGACATAGAACAGTACAGTGCAGGAACAGGCCCTTCAGCCCAGATTAAACGTCATCTGCCATTATTCTGACCCAATTTCCAATTGACCTATATCCTGCAGTATCATCTGACAGCCTGCTTCACTATCCACAAATCTACCAATTTGAATGTCATCTACAAACTTTGTTGTCTTTAACTGGACTACATATTTACAAGCCGAACTGCAGTTCCTAAATCTTTAATATTGAGACAATTAAATCAAAGAGGAGAGGTTGAGAGGGATATGGACCAAAAGGGAGCAGGTGCGACTAGTATAGCTGGGACATATTGGTCGGTGTGGGCCAGTTGGACCAAAGAGCCTGTTTCCACACTGTATCACTCTATGACTATCAGTACTGAAAGCTATATCGACACAAATATATTTTGCTTGTTGATTTATTACACTGAAGACGTGTTTTGTTTTGTCTATTAACCCAACAATCAAAGGACTGGCAAAAGAACATTTCGCATTTGCTAATCTACTTGCAAAATGTGTATTTTGTACAGCAAAACATCACAGCCACCTGAAACTCTTGCTGCAGTGCTTCCCAGAACATTGTACATTACAGGAAGTCGGAACACACGATATAAAACTATACTTATATATTTCAGGTTTTTACTTAAGAGGGATTTTTATTTTAGAGATACAGCATGGAAACGGGCCCTTTTCTGTCACTTCCATACCGACCATCGATCCCTGCACACACGGGTTAGAGTCGCAGAGCCATAACGCATGGAAAAAGGCCCGTCGGTCCAACATGCCCATGCCGACCAAGATACCACAACTATGTTAGTCCCTCCTGCTTGCATTTGGCTCATATCCCTCTAAACCTTTTCTATCCATATACCTATCATGTACCTAACATTGCTTTAAATGTTGTCATAGTGCCTGCCTCAACTACCCCCTCTAGCAGCTCGTTCCATATACCCACCAACCCCTGTGTGAAAAAGTTGCTCCTCTAGTTCCCATTAAATCAAAACCGTCTTCCTTAAACCTGTGTCCTCCGGTTCCCCTACTCTGGATAAAAGACTCTCTCTATCTAACCCGATCTATGATCACAGTTCTATGTTATTCAACTTTCTCATCCACTCCCAAAACATGAGGGGTGTTTTATTTTTTTGATAGAGGCCAATTAACCTACAAACCAGCACTTCTATTAGATAAGAAATATTAGATTTCTGAATATTAATTCAAGAAACAGAATAATAGAAAATAAATAAATTGCAAGCAAAACATACTCTAAATAGTAACACGGCATTGAACAATTGCTGAGTTGGCATGAAAATCAATGGTGTTATTTTCTTATGAATAGTACTGTGCTTGAACAGTTCTCCTGCCGTTCTGGGCGAGATGACTTTCTCTCTGTTTATTTATAGCTCGAACGACAATGGCTTTGCAGCTCCTGTAGGTCACGGGCTAAAATTAGAGAGCGTAAATGCAGGTTCTCTGAGAGAAATATAAAATAATTTGGTCCTCAGGCTGACCGCAGAGCAAACAAGCTGCTCATCGCA
The DNA here is from genome assembly GCA_035221665.1 of Okamejei kenojei. Taxonomy (NCBI): domain Eukaryota; kingdom Metazoa; phylum Chordata; class Chondrichthyes; order Rajiformes; family Rajidae; genus Okamejei; species Okamejei kenojei. Next base: position 14,505,380 of record CM069131.1, on the reverse strand, counting down.
GCCGTCTCCAGCCGTGCACAAGTGCTTGCAGCTGCTGTGACATGGTGCTAAGCATGTTTTAAGACTGGTCCCAGTCGAGTTGCATCTTATCCAACCAGAAACAATCCCACAATCCAGCTCTTTTTAAGTGATCATCCTTGTATCATAACAGATTAAGGTTGCAGCTATTTTGGATTATATTTAATCTAACCTTTATCCGCTCACATCTCCACCTGAAACTTACAAGGACCAACAGTCAATCGCCAGGGCGTAATTCACAATGACACTGATCTTTCTTTCCTTGGTCTAATTAGCTGGATTAAGAATAACACTTTTGAGTAATTATTTTCACATTGGATAAACATTAAGCTTTTCGGATTTATCTGAGCTGTTTCCAGCATGAAATAGATCCAAGGAGGCTTATAAGAACATAACTGACAGCAAGGACAGCTTAATCAAGGGGAAGTAAATCCAAACAACTGAAAAAAAAAGCTTTTAGCTTTCTGCACATTCAATTGTCCACTGTCCTATAAAAATTCCAACCCTAAATGCTTTAATATTCAATGCTATTTATAATGATTTTAATATCATCACTAATTATTTGACTCACTAGTACATTGTAAGGGAATTGTTGAATCAAGCTGAGTTGTAGTCAATGGCCAACATTTCAACTGGCATCTGCTTTTCAAAATCCATTTGAAGAGAAAATAATTCAGAGTTAATTTCAAAGTAATGTCTTTAGTTAACACAACTATTCAAGAAATCAAACTGAGCAGAGAGTCGTACTCACTGATAACATTTGCCATCCAGAATATCAAATAGATTTAAGAAAAGACAATTGAATTTGGTTGCTCAAAATCCTAATTTCTCCTTATTCCTAATCAACCAATGGCCTTCTTCTCTGAAAATGAATATTATTGCTGATCAGAAAATAAATCTTATCAGACTCAAACTGAAAACACCCAAGTATGTAATTACACCCTAATATGTCATTGTATAACTCAATGGTTCAATGGTACTATATTGTCACATGTATCAAGGTATAGTGACACTCATAAGAACATCATACATACTGTGCAAGTGTCTAGAAATTAGTACACTAAGAGGGTATACAGGTCACCAGATCTGGCAGCATTTCCAAGTCTACGTTGTTGAAAGTGCAGAGTTTCTTAACCTGACCATGAAGGCCCATTTCTCTGGCAGCGTTGCAGGTTCGGACTGTCAGGCGTAGCCGTTGGTGTCCTCCACTGCTGCTCCACCGCTCCGTGCCGCTGCAGGTTGCGTCCAGTCCACGTGCTGGGCCTCTTGGATCGTGCGCCCGGTCCAGCGCCGCACTGCCTCTGCAGCCGGTCTGCTTACCGGCCCTCCGTTCCGACTCTGACCCCCTCCTGTCCGGTACTCGGGGGTGAGCAAGCGGGGCCTTGGCTCGGCAGCTTCCCTCTCCGGACGGGTTCCCAGTTCCACGTCGGGCGAGGCGAGCCAGGCCAGAACTCGGGGTATGGCCACAGCCCGCCGGGACACTGAAGCCGCACAATCCACCGCAATCCGTGACTAACCATCCCACTCATCACCATGAAAGCATTCAGTTCATCCTCAGCTGGCACACCTTTGCAGCGATCTTAATATAAATACTTTATTATCTTAAAATAAATACTTTATTTCAAATCGCCAAGAAACTACCTCGCAAAACCATGATTACAGGGATTGGATGGGTATGGATTATGTGCAGGCAGAGGAGTTTAACCTGGCATCGTGTACGTAGGGTCTGTTCCAGTGCTGTACTGTTCTTCGTTCTACATTCCCAATCTCTTCATATTCCAGTTCTCTACTTCTGTTATACGTTATTTGTTCTATGTTCTAATGTCAATGCAATTCTACCCTCATGTTTTGCACATGTAATCAAGAGTCAAGAGTGTTTTATTGTCATATGTCCCAGATAGGGTAATGAAATTCTTGCTTGCTGCAGCAACAGAATATGTAAACATAGTTCATAATGGGAGAAAAAGAGTTTGGTGTGTATATATACACATGCACACATCTATATAAATAAAAGTCTCATCTTGTCCACTTCCTGTCTGCACTGTATATTGATTTTAGAAAAAAACGCTACCCTGTATCGCTGTGACTTTTGGTCATCTTATTCACAGTCCTCCTCCGCTGAGCCAGCCCCGAGGATTTTTCCCATCGATGAAATATTAAAAAGTTATTAGTGTTTAAAAAACCTTGAGATCAGCTGATTGGTCCGCTCGCCTGTCAATCACCATGATGAAGGTAACGCCCCTTCCGTGGGGGGCAGCACTATAAAACCCCGGATGCCTGGACAGAGTCAGTCACTCTGCAAGATTGCAAGAGAGAGGCCACGACTGTCATTCTAAGCTGTGAATCAACTGAACTGTGCGTCTGCAATGAACTTGCAATAAATGATTTGTTAGCCCTTAATGACAATGCCATGAGTTGTTCGGCCTGCTGCCCTGCCTGTGCTTGAAAGTGCAATGCTTTATTAGGTCCAACTGTGTTTGGAAGGAATAAATGCTTTATTAGCTCCGACTGTGTTTGGAAGGAATAAATGCTTTATCAGGTCCGACTGTGTTTGGAAGGAATAAATGTTTTGTTAGGTCCGACTATGGAAAGAATAAATGCTTTATTAGATCCAACTGTGTTTGGAAGGAATTAATGCTTTATTAGGTCCGACTGTGTTTACTGCAATGGTCCCGCTCATTTCGTGACTTCCGCTTAGTGGACAGGTCGCGCTGATTGCGTAATTTCCGGTGAGTGCAGAGGTCACGCTGATTGTGTCATTTCTGGTAAGTGCAGAGGTCATGCTGATTGCGGAAGTGCCACTGACTGCGGCAGCCCTACAGTGGAGAGGCCTTGCTCAGCCATGTGAGTAGAAAGTTTACTGTCATATATATGGTGTGTGTGTGAGTGTGTGTGTGAGCGTCTGTGTGTGTGTGTGTGTGTGTGTGTGTGTGTGTGTGTGTGTGTGTGTGTGTGTGTGTGTGTATGCATGTGTTTGAGTTTGTGTGTGTGAGTGTATGTGTGTGAGTGAGTGTATGTGTTTGTGAGTGTGTGTGATTGTATGTGTGTGTGTGTGTTTATGTGTGAGTGTATATGTATGTGTGTGTGTGTGAGTCTGTGTGTGAATGTGAGTCTGTGTGTGAGTGTATGTGAGTGTGTGAGTGTATGTGTGAGTGTGTGCGTGAGTGTAGGTGTGTGAGTCTGTGTGTGTGTGTGAGAGTGTATGTATGAGTGTGTGAGTGAGTGAGTGTGTGTGTGTATGTGTGTGTGTGTCTGTGAGGTGGAAGGTGTGTGTGTGTGTATGTGTGTGAGAGTCTTTGTGTGTGTGAGTGTGTGTGTGTATATTGGAATTGGTGGAGAGGTGGAATATTGCGTTGGGGGACCAGCCCTCCCGTGTGAAGCTGGGACCCAACGGGTCCCACTTAGTCTAGTAGTACATAATGGGAGAAAAAGAGTTTGGTGTGTATAAATCCACATGCACACATACTCAATAAATAAACAAATATAGTGCAATAATAATAATAATAGCCTGTTGCAGTTCAGAGCTTATTTATTGTGGTGTTTAATATCCTGATCGCTGTAGGGAAGAAGCACATCATCCAGTAGATTTTCCAAAGATAGACACAAAGTGCTGGAGTAACTCAACGGGTCAGGCAGCATCTCTGGAGAAAAAGGATGGGTGACATTTTGAGTCGAGACTCTTCTTCAGACCCTGAAGATGGGTCCCAACCCAAAACGCCAACCATCCTTTTTCCCCAAAGATGCTGCCTGACCTGCTGAGCTATTCCAACACTTTGTGTCTATCTTTGGTATAATCCAGCATCTGCAGGTCTTTGTTTCCACTGTAGATTTACCAGTTGGGTTCGTAACATACAATTCAGCATGATTTTAATGAAAATGAGTTAAACATGTGTGACTTAAAGTGCTGATAGACTATCAATCTAATGTCATAATAATGAATCCCTAAAATATCAATTTCAATAAAAATGTGCTATAGGCAGCCCTCAGTACAGCTCATATTGTTTTATAAACTAATAATTCCATGCTCAGGTAGTGCCTCCTTTGTTACGCCCATGCAGCTTTACTTCAATCTTTTGCATTTCTCCCATCCTCCTCTCAGATGACATTATATTAAATACGCCATCCTTTGCGGATTTTATATAAGCTGCCAGAGGAGGTAGTTGTGGCTGGGACTATCTGAACATTTAAGAAACAGTTGGACAGGTACATGGATCAAGATTGGTGGGACATGGGCCAAGTGCAGGCAGGTGGGATTCGTGTAGCTGGGACATGTTGGCCGGTTTGGACAAGTTGGGCCAAATGGCCTGTTTCACTCTCTGACAGGATGAATTGATCAAAGGCACGCTGAGGATGCCACACTTGGGTCTCTCTTACAGCTGACGTTCTGTTTCCTACACCTCAGTACAGGAGTGTCATTCCCATTAACAGTCTGGTGAGAAGAAACGTACGTTGGGTTTCGACAGCTGTTAAAGCAATGACAACTTCTTGAAGAAAGGACAACCAAATTCAAGAGGCTCATGAAGTCTTTGGATTTGCCAATAACAAGAACAATTGTATGCATTCTGCACAATAAGGAGAGATGGTATCCAATTTCTTAGTATTAATTTCAATGACGTTCTTGGATGGCTGAAATAACCCATCTGTTCCATCTCCATCCATTAAGGATGGAAAATTAGATGAATACATTTGATTGTGAAGTGGAATTTTCCAGCTATTGAATTTTTTTCCCAAATGAAATGTCATAATGATCATTTCCAGTCATAATGTCGTTTTGTGACAGTTCAGAAATTAAACTGAGCACTCTCTGGAATGTGTTGTGCTTGCTCAGTCATAGATGTCATGGGATAATGGAGTTACACCACACTAGCACTGGTCCTTCAGCTCCATAGGTCCATGCTGAAGATAAAGTACCTATCTATATTAGAACAGAATACATAGAACAGTACAGCACCAGAACAGGTCCTTCAGTCCACAATATCTGTGCCAAACACAACACCAAGATGATTTAATCTCATCTGCCTGCTTATTATCCATGTTCCTCCATTGCCTGCACCTCGACATGACTATCTACATGCATCTTAAATGCCACTATCATATCTGCCTCCACCACCACCCCTGGCAGTGCTTTCTGGGTGCCTGCACACTCTCTCCCCGACATCTTTAAACTTTGCCCAGGGCTGGATTTAGATTTAGATGAAGAGAGGCCCTAAGCTATTTCACTTGTGAGCCCCCCTCCCCACCATCCCAATCCCCCACCCCCACGACTAGAGGACCATGACTACCCGACAGTGACAGTGTGACACTTTTACATCCTACTGTATGTTGTCATTAAACGGTTGATTTTAAAATACATATTGGATTCAGCGCGGAGCAGGCGATGCTTTACCTGGATTGCCGTTTGAAGCTCTGGAGTGTTGGACCTGCTGCTTCAACATCATGGAGCTGTGGTTTGCGGAGCTCCCAGCCTCGGGCTGCGCTGATTTCATCATCGCGGAGCACTGGGATCCCTTTGCAGAGGGCCGCCAGCGTGAATCTCCACCCAGCTCCGCCTGTGGACTTCGGGAGCCGCAGTCTCCGGTAGGAAGTTGCCGATTCGGAAGTCCAAACCACTGAGAATGTTCTCCCATTCCGACGTCGGATGGTGACCCCCAAATGTTATTGTACCAATGGCCATGAGGGAGGGGGTAATCCAAGAGGAGGGGGTCTGTTGGAGATGGGAAAAGGGATCATCAATGGGGGCGAGGACTCCTTCCCATGGAAGAACGGTGTGAGGCGGAGGCGATGGAAGAAGATCTCCAAATCGCGTGGGGCGCAGAACTCATTGAGGTGGGGACGGACGGGGACAAAGGTGAGGCCAGGGCCAGCCTTAAGCCAATTGGACCAATTGCTTCCAATTGGGCTTAGCGGGTAAGGGGGCTCCGCGCCAGAGTAATCTACTCTCGGCTCGGGTAGATGTACCCTGGGTGGAGGGGGGAGAGAGGGGCGGAGAGAGAGTAGAGGGGTGGAGGGGGAAGAAATGGGTAGACGGGGAGGGGGGTGTGAGGGGGAATGGAGAAGGGGGAGAGGGGGAGATGGGTTGTTCCCTCACAGTCCCAGGGCAGCGCTCCCGCCCATCCAGTCGCCGTGCTTCACGCACACAGCTCCGGCCCCACCCCTCTCTGTCCCAGGGGAGACGCGGTGAACAATACAGGGAGGGCCCGGGGTTGGAGCAACGTTTACCAACCTCAGCCTCAGCTCACACCCGTCCACCCTGACCCCGGCATCCGCTCCTGCCGCCAGCCCTCTCCCTCCCTTCTCTCCTTCCCTTCCCTCCCTCCCTTCCCTTCTTCCCTCCCTCCCTTCTCTCCTTCCCTACCTCCCTCCCTCCTTCCTCTCTCTTTTCCCTTCTCTCAGTCGCTCCATCCCTTCTTTCTCTCCTTCCCTCCTTTCTCTACTTCCCTCCCTCCCTTTTGTCCTTCCTCCTCTCCCTCCCTCCCTCCCTTCTCTCCCTCCCTCCCTCCCTTCTCTCCCTCCCTCCCACACACACATCACGCACAGACAACTAACACACAGTTAGGATGGGGTAGAAGCCCAAAGGGTAGGATGGAGCTGAAGCCCAAAATGTAATGCCTGGACTGGTTTTTCACCAACGGTTATTGGTTTTCCAGGATCTATTTAATTAAATTACTTAAATTACTTTGGGTGGGGAAGAGCTGGGGTCACATGGTTTGAGGGGAATGGGAAGACCCAGTGGAACCGCCACTGAGATTACCAGGCTAGCACTAGGACCCAGCGCTGTCAAACCCGTGGGAGTGGGAGTCTGCAGCTTGGACGCTTCAGACCAGGCTGCAGGTAAGGTGACGGCGATGGCTGCGGGCTGCTGGAGGGCGGTGGAGTGGCCAGGGTCAGCGTGGAAAGAGTAGGAGGCCCCGGTGGGCGGATGATCGGTAGGGCGGCGAGGTTCGACGGGTCCGGTGAGGCAACGAGGTGAGTAGGCCCTCCTAGATCTCGAGGCCCTAAGTTTAAGCTTGTCTAGCTGATAAGTAAATCCGGCCCTGACTTCGCCCCTCATATCTTAAAGCATTGCCCTCTATTCTTTGACATTTCCACTCTAAGGAAAGGTTCAACCCATCTACACTGCTTCTCAGGTCTCCCTTCAACCTCCGGTGCTCCAGAGAAAACAATCCAAGTTTGTCCAACCTCTCCTTGCAGCTAATAACCCCGGATCCAGACAGCATTCCAGAGTTCCCTAACCAGCAATGGGCCTACCAGGGTACCTCCCTCCCTGAGGTCATTTGTTGCCAACCCTGAGTGGTCTTTTCTTGCCTCCAACTCTTCACTACCCCCCCCCCCACCCCCCATTATGTTCAGTCTGAAGAAGGGTCCAGATGTGAAACATCACATACCCTTTTTCTCCAGAGATGCTGCCTGAGATACTCCAGCTGAGTTACTCCAGCACTTTGTGTCCAGCATGCTTGTAATCTTTTTTTTTGCATTTTTTATTTAGTTTAGTTTATATATACAGTGAGGAAACAGGCCCTTCATCCCACCGAGTCCGTGCCGACCAGCAATTCCGATACATTAACACTATCCTAAACTTGAGGGACAATTTGCATTTATACCAAGCCAATTAACCCATAAACCTGTACGTCTTTGGACTGTGGGAGAAAACCAGAACACCCGGAGAAAACCCACGCAGGTCACAGGGAGAATGTACAAACTCCGTACAGACAGCACCCGTAGTCAGGATCGAACCCTGCTCTCTGGCGCTGTAAGGCAGCAACTCCTCCGCTGTGTCACTGTGCTGACATGTCATTCCACATCATTCCAGTAATGGGGCAACCAGAATGGCGTGCTGTACTCCAATAGACCTAACCAAAGTCTTACAGAGCTGCATGACTTCAATACTCAATGCTCCGATCAACAAAGGCAAGAATGCACATGCCTTCTTTACCATCTGCATAATTGTGTTACCATTTCCAGGTAGCACAGTGGGGCAGCTAGTGGAGTTGCTGCCACACGGAGCCACAGCCAGAGCCCCAGGTTTGATGCTGACCTCGAGTGCACTCTGCGTGGACTTTGACCGCATGGGTTTGCTCCAAGTGCTCCAGTTTTCTTCCACATCTAAAGGTATGCGTGTTTCCAGGTTAATTGACCGCTGCAAATTGTCCCAGTGCATCGGGAGTAAATGAGAAAGTGGGATAACATAGAACCAGTGTGAACGGGTGATCGATGCTCGGAGTGGACCCGAAGAGCCTGTTTCAATGCTGCATCTCTAAAATTAAAACTTTCAGGGACCTACGGACCAAGGACCAATATTCCCTAGGTTCCTACGTCATATCCTTATCGGTACTTCCAAAATACATCACCTTGCACTTATTAGGATGAAGTTTCATCCGCCTTGGCTTTGACTATTGTACCAACTGGTCAATATCATTCTGTCCACAACCAGCCTCCATGCTGTCAGCAATTTTCATTCATCTTCAATCTCATTCTTCAAATCACCTTCTTTCATATCCAAAGCATAAGGATATATGGCAAACAGTAAGGGCACACCATTCGTCACTGACTCCCAAGCACAGAAACAACACTCCCCCATCATACACTGCCTCTTATTAGCGAGTTAATCGTGGATTCACTTTGACAGCATGCCCTGGATTTCATGGGCTCTAATCTTTTAGACCAGTCTCCCATGTCAAAAGCCTTACTGAAGTCTATGTGGACTGTATCAACTGCACTGCCCTCATCAATAAATTTTGTTAACTCCTTGAAAAATTCAATCAAATTGGTCAGACAGAATTTCTCCCGAACAAAGCCATGCTGACTTCCTTTAATTAATCCCTGCCTTTCCACATTCAGATTAATCTTGTTCCTCAGATATTTTTCCAATAATTTCCCTACCACATGACCTCTGTCAGTGTTTCCAGTGTCAAACGCTCAACTAGTGACATTGATATTCATGCTGCAACGTTTACAGCCGTGCAAGTTGAAATTCAATCACAGTATTCTGAAAGGCAACCTGTTGCCGGTCCTTCACAAACCAAACGGGTTCTAGTAATGTCGTTTGCTCCAGCTACAGCTGCTTGCTCCAAATGCATGTTTGCAAATGCTCAGATGCCTGGGTGTGCATACAAGTGTGCATGTGCACAAGCACACACGCACAATCACAAACACATTGCATGCATGTGAGCACAGGGGTGCATGCAAACGCGTTAACTCTCTCTCTCATGCATGCCACACACCACCCACACACACACACACGCACATTTTCTGTATGATCCTGCTGAGTTCATTTAACCCATGGACTTGACTTTCGTTAGGGACGTGTGGTACTCCCGCTGGTTTTATAGTGAAGTATAGATATTTATAAACATGGTTGGTCTCCTCGAGGAAGAATGTCTGGAGAGGAGAAAGTTTATGAAGGCTGAGGAATGGTTGATAATTTTCAATGCAGATAAGTGCACGGTGTTGCATTTTGGGAAGTCAAACCAGGGCAGGACATTCACAGTGAATGCCGGGGCTCTGTGGAGTGTTGTAGAGCAGAGGGAACTAGGACTGCAGATACATAGTTCCTTGAAAGTGGCATCACCGCTAGATAGGGTCGTCAAGAAGGCTATACACCTAGGCCTTCATCAGTCAGGGTATTGAGTATAGAGGTTGGGATATTACAGTATGTAACATTCGTGTAAAATGTTGGTGAGGCTACTTTTGGAGTATTGTGTTACCCTGCTTTAGGAAAGATGTTATTAAGCTGGAAAGAGTGCAGAGAAGATTTATGCGGATATTACCAGGACCTGAGGCCTTGGGCGAAAGGGAAATGTCGGGCAGGGTAGGACTTTGAATGGCTTGGCCCTGGGTGTGATGTGGAGCAGAGGGATCTAGGAATGCAGGTACTTAGGTCCATGAAAGTGGTGTCACAGGTAAATAGGGCGGACAGAAAGACTTTCAGCACCTTGGCCTTCATCACTCCGGGTAGGGAGTGTAGCAGTTGGGGTGTTAAGTTATAGTTGTACAAGATGTTGATGAGGGCACAATTGGAGCACTATGTTCAGTTTTGGTCACCCTTCTACAGTAAGTATGTTGTTTGGCAAGAAAGAGTGCAGAGAAGAGATACAAGGATGTTGCCTGGACTTGAGGGCTTGAGCTATAGGGAGTGGGTGGGCAGGCTAGAAATGTATTTCTTGGAGTGCAAAAATATGAGCGGTGATCTTATAGAGGTGTATAAGATCATGAGAGGAATGTCAACCTGGCCAATGAAATTCCTCATATGTGGCAAAGCATAATTGGCGAATAAAGTGTGATTCTGAATAGATAGGGTAGACGCGCAGAGTCTTTTACTCAGAGTAGGGGAATCAAGAACCAGATGTCAGGTTTAAGGGGAAAGATAGGAACCCAAGGGGAAACTTTTACACACAGAGAGTAGTAGGTATGAGGAACGAGCTGCCAGATGTGGTAATTAAATCAGGTACTATAATGACATTTAAAATACATTAAGGCAGGTACGTGGATAGGAAAGGAAGAGGGATATCGGCCAAACATGGGCAGGTAGGATGAGTGTAGGTAGGGCACCTTGCCTGGCATAGGCAAGCTGGGCGGAAGTGCCCCTTTCCATGCTGCATAACTCTCTGAGTCTAAGTTAAATGCAATAACCTCTGCAGGGGCTTGAGTTTGTACTCCATTCAATCAGGTCATGCAGTTAAATGTTATATTTACAACCAGATTTGACATACCTAGTGGAACCTATAATTATAGCCAATACCCTATTTTTCCACAATACAGATCCATATTTTTGTTAAATTTTTTTTATCCCCATGCCACATAATGTAAACCTTCCTCAAATCATTATTTGGCTTCAGAGGGTGTCAAAGCATTGCATGTTTGCAAATTTCAGCAAGGTTGGGATTAGACTATTTTTGATATATCTTTACAAGACATTTATCAGCTGGTTATTTTTTGAGGGAGTTAATTAGCATGCCATAAAATATATAGGATTTGGCCAATTTGATTTTCAGATTTTTAATGCATATTGACTTCTTGACTTTTATAGAGATAAAGACCAAAAAGTCAGCTGCCTTTTCGAAATTGACAAATAAATAAGAGTGTCCTCTGTTTTATCTATCTTTATCATATTTGGAGGTTTAAGAGCCATCAGATTGCTTGAAGTAGCTATGAAACATCATTTCTAGATAGCATCATTCAAGTTTCATACTCATTAAATCGCACAGAATGCTCAGATCAAAAGCGGGTCATTAGTTTCCCCCCCCCCCTCGCCCCCCCCCCCCCCCCCCCACACTGCTTTATCTAAACCTGTCAGCACAACTTTCAATTCCCTTCTTCCTTTTAAATAAATCAATATTTTTAATGCATATTGACATCCTCATCTGATTATTGTGGTAGCAAGCTATGTGCTTTAACCTCGCTATGATATGAATCACTAAAAATATATCACCCGTCTCCATTTTATGAGGAGTAAATTCTTCTTCTAAATCTTCAGACTGTTATTCTTCTACTTATATTTGGTATTCGTTTAGAGATACAGCGTAGAAACAGGCCCTTCGGCCCACTGAGTCCGCGCTGACCAACGGTCACCTGTATGCACAATAGTCCTATGTTATCCCAGTTTTGCATCCTATACGCATTAGGTGCAATTTACGGAAGCCAATGAGTCTACAAACCTGCACGTCTTTGGGGTGTGGGAGGAAACCGGAGCACCCAGGGAAAACGCACGTGGTCACAGGGAAAACGTACCAACTCCACGCAGACAGCACCCGTATCCAGGATCCAACCCAGGTCTCTGGCGCTGTAAGGCAGCAACCACTACTGCACCACAGTGCTGTCCGTAAAAAACTCCCTTCATTTTAATCAATGTTCAAAACAACCTTTTTTAAAATAAGTTTGTGAGAAATACAGCTTGAAAAATTATCAAAAAATAAAGATACTTTTTGTCTGTGGATCTGAATAAGTGAAAATAATTTGTCTCAGCGTATCAATGCCAACTTCTCACTGCTGATGATGGGTCTTTGGTCTGAAACATGAAATCTGTTTCTCCTTGCACAGATGCTGCCTGAGCAGCTGAGTATTTCCAGAATTTGTTCTTTACTTCAGCGTAGCTACCAAATAATCATTTTTCAATAACCTGCAGAATTTGTTTTTTTCCTTGACGTACCTATCCACTTTGGGGATTAAGCAATGCAAATGGAAGTGCATTGCACTTTGGGGAATTGTGACCAAGTTTATTTTAGTTTAGAGGTGCAGCGCGGAAACAAACCCTTCGGCCCACCGAGTCCGCTACGACCAGTGATCCCTGCACGCTAACACTATCCTACACAAGCTAGGGACAATTCACAATTTTACCAAGCCAATTAGCAAACACGTCTTTGGAGTGTGGGAGGAAACCGGAGATCCCGGAGAAAGCCCATGCAGGTCACAGGGTGAACGTACAAACTCAGTACAGACAGCACCCGCGGCCGGGATTGAACCCAGGTCTCTGGCACTGTCATTCAGCACCCCGACCACTGCACCAGCGTGCCATCCCTAATGCAATGAAGTCTCCTGATTCTCTCTCCTGGATGCCGCCTCTTATTGGGGAATGTTGTAAGTGCCCATTATAGGTCTTTGGCCACCTAAAACAGAGGACACCATACTGCTAGATACTGCTGATGTCATCTTGTGTAGTCCTCTGCGTTGAGTTCAAGAGCCTGGTGACAGACATCTTGGCTGGAGCCAACCTTCGTAACCTGGCATCAGGCTTCAGTAAAGGAGCAGCAACATTTGTGGTTCAGTGGCAGCCTCCATGTTCAAGCAAACATTTTGTATTTTCTCCTCGGAAAAACAAGCAATAGGAAGTGTTCCTTGCAGACCTGTGATCAAGGCTGTAAATACCCGACTCTCACACGGGTTAAGGTATAAGCATCTTTAATGTTCATTTCACTATCACATATGCAGTACATCGTACATTCAGTCTACTGCAGCTACTGAAGACAGTAGGCGAGTTCTTACACTATAAGGCATGCATTAGGCGGAGTTATGATTACTAAGCATTCTAATTGGCTAACATGCAATAGCCAATCTACAAAGGCCTCCTGCCTAAGTCCTTGCTCCTCACTCCTCCTTCCTTCCAGTTGCCTCTGCCCAAACCAACATTCTCTATTTCACGGGTACACAAAAGGCTGGAGAAACTCAGCGGGTGCAGCAGCATCTAAGGAGCGAAGGAGATAGGCGACGTTTCGGGTCGAGACCCTTCTTCAGACTGAAGGTATGAACATTGACCTTTCCAATTTCAGATAGTCCTTGCTTTCTCCCTCCTTCCCCTCCTCCTTCCCAGCTCTCCCACAGCCTACTGTCTCCGCCTCTTCCTGTCTTTTTCTCCCCCAACCCCCCCCGACATCAGACTGAAGAAGGGTCGCGACCCGAAACGTCGCCTATCTCCTTCGCTCCTTAGATGCTGCTGCACCCGCCGAGTTTCTCCAGCCTTTTGTGTACCCTCGATTCTCCAGCATCTGCAGTTCCTTCTATAACACATTCTCTATTTCACTTCTTCTTTGCTACACCACCAGCCCCTCCCAAGTAGACAAAAATGCTGGATGAACTCATTGGGTGAGGCAGCATCTATGGAGAGAGGAAATAGGTGACGTTTCGGGAATCAAGACCCTTCTTCAGACTGATGTCGGGGGGGGGGGGGGGGGGGGGGGGGGTTAAACATGAAGCTGTTGACCCCAGAGAACATCGAGGAGCTAAAGAGGGACAACGCATGTTGGAGAATGGTGAAGCCCCTCTTTGATCCCCCACACTCTGGTGGGAAGCAACCAAGGAGAACATTAAGAGGTTCTTCATAATTAAAGGGGTTCAGAAAGCAAGACAGAGTCAGAGGGAATTGTGCCAACTCTAGACCGATTTGCAACAACTGCTCCTTCTGCAGTCGAGCAGGGTGGATGTGAGGGAGGAACTTAGAGAGTTGAAGGACCGGCAAGCTCAGCTCTTCACCTCTGAATCCTCCAAGATCATCTTCTGATCCAGGGTCCGCCATGTGGAGCAGGATGAGACGTGCTCATGTTTTTTCTTCCATAAGGTTCACAGGGGGAGCTCTGTGATGAACAGCCTTAGGGAGGAGGACGGCACGGTAGCATCCTCACAGACAGACATGCTGAGGATCTGCAAATCCTTTTACACAGATTTGTATGACCAAAAGACCACAGACAGTACCTCCTCCCAGAACTTCCTGTCCTCAATCACGGAGGTCTTGGAGGACAGCAAGCGGGAGAGTCTGGACCAACCACTGACCCTAGAGCTGACTGGCTCCATCCGTTCCTTTGACTCGAATAAAACTCCCGGAAGCGATGGCTTACCGGCCGAGTTGTATTCGGCTCTGTGGGACTGGATGGGCCCGGACCTGCTAGAAGTGTACAACGACATGCTTCTGGCTGGTAGCATGTCAGACTCCATGAGGAAGGGCAACATCACCCTAATCTACAAGCAGAAGGGGGAGATGAAGGACATAAAGAATTGGAGACCCAGAACACTCTTGAATGTAGACTACAAGATCCTGTCCAAGGCCATCGCCAACCGGGTCAAGTCTGCTCTGGGACAGGTGATCCACCCGGACCAAACCTGTGCTGTACCTGGCAGGAAAATCTCAGACAGCCTAGCGCTGCTGAGAGATACCATCGCCTACGTGCAGGACAGACGGGTGGATGGCTGCCTAGTCAGCTTGGACCAGGAGAAGGCCTTCGACAGGATTTCGCACACGTACATGAGGGATGTGCTCTCCAAAATGGGGTTTTGGGGAGGAAATCAGGAATTGGAATCAAACTGCTCTACACCAACATCCGTATTGTAGTCCAAATCAATGGATGAGAATCAGACAGTTTCCCTGTAAGAGGGTACACAAAAAGCTGGAGAAACTCAGCGGGTGCAGCAGCATCTAAGGAGCGAAGGAGATAGGTGACGTTTCGGGTTGAGACCCTTCTAATCAGACTCTGTAAGGTCTGGAGTTCAGGCAGGGTTGCCCTCTCTCTCCTGTCTTGTTTGTCTGCTGTATTGAACCTTTTGCTGAATCCATCAGGAAGGATGCAAGCATAAGAGGAGTGACATTGCCAGGCAGTGGGGGCACCCAAGTAAAGACCTCCCTGTACATGGACGATGTCGCTGTCTTCTGCTCGGATCCAGGGTCGGTTCGCAGACTGATTAGTATCTGCGACCAGTTTGAGTCAGCCACGGGAGCCAGGGTGAACCGCAGGAAGAGAGAGGCCATGCTCTTTGGCAACTGGCCCGACAGATCTTCCGTCCCCTTCACCATCAAGACTGACTTCTTGAAGGTGCAGGGGATCTGGTTCGGGGGGGCTGAGGCATGCAACAAAAATTGGCTGGAGCGGATAGCCAGGGTGGGGAGGAAGCTGGAGCTGTGGAAGCAACGCTCCCTCTCCATAACGGGAAAGAATTTGGTCATCAGGTGTGGGTGCTCTCGGGCTGCTGTGCTTGGCACAAGTGTGGTCTGTCCCTCCCTCCTACGCCACAGGGATCACCCGGGCCATCTTTCCAGTTCATCTGGGGTCGAGGATGGACCGGGTGCGACGGGCCACAATGTACAAGTCGGCAGACAACGGGGGTAAAAGCGTGCCCAATGTCGCCCTCATTCTGATGGCCACCTTCGTGTGTGGCTGCATCAGGCAGAGTGTAGAGCCAAGGCACGTGGGCACCAAGTGTCACTACCTGCTGAGGTTCTACCTGTCCCCGGTGTTGAGAAGGATGGGCCTGGAGCAGGTGCCATGCAATGTGCCAGTCAGCTGGACATTGCCGCCCCATCTGTCGTCGGTGGAAGGGTTCTTCCGGACCAACCCCTTTGACCACATGTCCATCGGGCAGTGGTCAGCACAGAATGTCCTGCAGGCACTGCAGGGAAAGGACTCTATGGACCCGGTGGCGTGGTTCCCTGAGCAGACTGCCCAGCTTGTCTGGCAAAATGCCTCATCGCCAGAACTCACCAACAAGCACCAAGACCTGGCTTGGCTGGCGGTGAGGGGAGCCCTCCCAGTCAGATCCTTCCTGCACCGTCGGAACCGTCACTGCCAACGCACGCTGCCCTCGGACGGCTGCTATGGCGAGGAGACGGTTGCCCACCTCTTTACAGAGTGTGGGTTTTGCTAAAAGAGTCTGGGGAAAAATGCAAGGGACCCTGGTACGCTTTATCCCGAACAGCTCCGTCACAGAGGACTCGGTGATTTACGGACTGTTCCCAGGGACACATTCAGAGGACTGACATCGAGTGCTGCTGGAGGGTCATCAACTCGGTAAAAGACGCCCTTTGGTCTGCCCGAGCATTGTTCACCACCCAGCAGAGCGAGATGTCCGTCAGGGAATGTTGCCGACTGGCCCGCTGCAGACTGCAGGAGCACGTGCTGAGGGACGCACTGAAGCTCGGTGCAGCCAACGCCAAGGCTCGGTGGGGGAGGGCCACAGTCTAAGGTCCTTCCGCTGCTGGACATGGGGGGTACGGTATGGTGGAGACGCCCCTCAATATAAGGGAAGGTATCCCACGCCACTGTGGCACGAGTGGGGGACTGATTTGTGGAAATTTGGGGAAAAGAAAATGTCTAAACTGTATTCATCAATTTGTACAGCCTCCGAAAATGTCGGATGGATTTTCCGCAAGGTTCATGTATTGTATATATTTATCACTTGAATAAAGTATATTTTGAAATTAAAAAAAGAACCGAGTCAAAGAAGGGTCTCGACCCGAAACTTCACCTATTCCTTCGCTCCATAGATATAGTGCCTCACTCGCTGTGTTTCTCCAGCATTTTTGGCTACCTTCGATTTTTCCAGCATCAGCAGTTCTTTTTTAAACAGCCCCTCCCAAGTGGTTGATTGAGTAAGCTGCAAGAAGACAGGCAGGTTACCAACAACGGATTTGGTCATCGAAAGCACAATTCAGTTGTAAAGAAGCAGGCACTGGTCATCAAGCAGTCATTGAGTGAAGGTGGTCAAACCATCAACTCCAACTTATGGAAAGGCTGATGTTTCAACTTCAGGATCGTTGCGGCCTTCTGTGCCTGAATTTGCTGCCAGGGCAACATGGTAGCACAGTGGTAGAGTCGCTTCCTTACGGTGCCAGAGATCCGAGTTCGACCTGTCGGTATGGGGTTTGTACATTCTCCCTGTGACAATGTGGGTTTCCTCCAGGTGCTCCGGTCTTGTAAATTGTTAATTGTCCCTGATGTGTGTAGGACAGTGTTAGTGTATGGGCTGGCCGATGTGGACTCATTGGGCCAAAGTGCTCTAAAGTCTGATAGTCTACAGTTTACAGAGTGAAATGGCACCAGGGCAATCACTAATGAATCAACAACAAGCACAAGGCTCTTATTTATGTATATTATGTCAATGGACATTTGCCATGTCTATAAAGCTGCCCAATTAAATACAGCAGTCAATAAAAAACCACCATGAGTGTGTCGTATTACAAAGTGCCATATTCGACCCAATTCTAGTGTGAGAAATGTCTAGGTGGTGCATTCAGTGTGGAAGCCTTACTGTTCCCACAGAATAAAATCCTTGTTTTCCCTTTTTTAAACAAGCTTTTGCCTTATTTTTTTTTATTTGCAGTGTGTTGCTTCCCTTACCCAGTAATAAGCTCCAGAAATCCTCTGAACTTAAGATAAAGTTGCTTCCATATAAATTTGTTAAGACATTGCATAAAGCTCTGTGAGAATACTCAGATGAAACAAACTCCAGCCTTTGCTTCTAAATCCCAGCTAGGCACTGATTAAGTTCAGCTATCTCTACCTGGAAATGTGCACAGTGATAAGACACTACCACCAGAAACCAATTCCACACTACGTGACAGGTTATTCAGCATGAAAATGTGAAACACTAATGAGAAACACCAGTACAAAATCAAAATTTGAAAAAGGCAATAAATTAACAGACAATGGAGAAAATGCACACACACCATTTGACTTGCTACTGGTAGGTTTTTGCTTCTTTTGACAGATATGAGCCGAGAAATCAGATTATACAGTACCCCAAAACTGGGTGAACTGCAGAAATATTTAGATTTACCTGGAGTAGGTTGTGCGTAAGTTTATTTTTAGTTTAGGTTAGTTTAGAGATACAGCGCGGAAACGGGCACTTCGGATCACCGACCCTGCACCGACCAGTGATCGCCACACACTAACACTAGGGACAATTTACAATTTGCACTTACACCAGCCAATTAACCTACAAACCTGTACGTCATTGCAGTGATTTCTGTGTGAAAGCGTACTGGGTGTTAAACTGGACTGAGCATACACAACTTCACCTGATGTCAAGGCACATCAAGTTATGTCATTATTCATGAAATTTCACTCTTAACCTGAGCTACCAGTGAAATGGATGTCTTGTTGTGACGTCACTGGCAGCTCTTCATCAATGGCTGGCATGTTGGGGGGAGCAGGATCACGAGACAGGAGACAATGGAGACAAAGACATCAATGAAAATCCAATTCCCACAGTTCTTCGGAAACATCACATTTTATACACTCTCTCTTTCCATCTCTCTCTCTCTCTTGCTCGCTCTCTCTCTCACCCTCTCCCTCTCGCTCTCTCTCCCTCTCCCTCTCCCTCTCCCTCCCTCTCTCTCTCTCTCTCTCTGTGTACCTGTCTCTGCCTCTCCCACTCTCTCCTCTCTCTCTTCGTTCTCCTTTCTCTTTCTCTGTTCTCTCTTCCTCTCTTCTTCCTCTCTCTCTTATTCTCTCTTTCTCTCTCTCCTTTCTCTCTCTCTTTCAATCTCTTTGTCTGCATCTCTCTCTCTCTCTCTATATATATATATATATATATATGTCTCCTTCCCTCTGTCTCTCCTATTTACCTGTCTCTATCTGTCTCCCACTCCACTCTTTATCATTCTCTTTTTTCTCTCTCTCTCTTCATCTCCTCTCTCTCTCTCTCTCTTCATACTCACTCCTCTCTCTCTCTCTCTCTCTCTCTCTCTCTCTCTCTCTCTCTCTCTCTCTCTCTCTCTCTCTCTCTCTCTCTCTCTCTCTCTCTCTCTCTCTCTCTCTCTCTCTCTCTCTCTCTCTCTCTCTCTCTCTCTCTCTCTCTCTCTCTCTCTCTCTCTCTCTCTCTCTCTCTCTCTCTCTCTCTCTCATATATATATATATATATTTCAGGCTCTGGATCATGAAATTAAAATTACCCATTGCAAATCAGGTGACTCCCTACACAACACAGTCAAATGCCAACTCTGGTCACCAATGGGTAGCCTAGCGAGGCCAGGAGATGCAAAGAAAACTCACATTATATCATCATCTGCTCAAGTCCACTTGCTCTAAATGCAGCATTCACATCAATAAATTACTGGTCCAATTATCCGAGTGGCTTGCTATAAAATCTCATTATTTCCTGATGACTCCCACCTCATGTAAGTAGTTAAGACTGCCACATGACATGTATGTTGAATGAAACCCCCCACTCAGTAGGTGTAAATAAAATTACGTTCAGGGTACATTGATCAATCTTGTGAAATTGTAACATTTCTTTCAGCCTTTAACATTGGTACCAAATGCATGCAGAGTTTTGTTGAGAACATCAAAATGGTTGTAATTCATTGTGTAGGCAATTATCTTGTGGAGTAGAAACATGGTTCAATATATTTGGATACTCCATTAACTTGTCAACTGTTTCTGTTCGTGTGATTTATACAAGTTCCTAATTCCTAAAATCCACATCAGGAAGTTGTAGAACAGCCATCCAGGCCCAGTTATTAGGAATTCTAAATTTAGAATTAATCATACAGCTCCCTTGCACTTGCCTTACAATGCTACAGTGCAAATAAATTTGAAATCAAGCTTTTTCTTTAGTTTGCCTGCCGTCTTTGAAAAAAAAAACCACATGTGCGTCCCCCTTTGAAGTGTGCATTGCCCTTTAATGATGTCCTTTACATACCAGTGCACTGCTCCATCTTGCTTCACATCATGAAACTGAAATAAAATCAATCCCAGCATGACAAATGCCTCTGCAGATGTACAACACAGTTGTAATAAATGAGCGGGGACCACAGGGTTGAAACTGAAAGTTAATTCCAACAGGTCATGTACATTCACCAGCAAATATTATGGTCACCTTAAATAAATTATATTTTTTAAAGATTCGATCATTTCTTAGGCCCATTGGAAATAAGATACACTTCCAGAGAGATCACAATCTATAAGATGGTAACAAGGCTATATATATATATATATATATATATATATATATATATATATATATATATATAGATATATATATGGTAACAAGGCATATATATATATATATATATAGATATAGATAGATATAGATATAGATATAGATATAGATATAGATATATACTAGACTAAGTGGGACCCGTTGGGTCCCATGTTCACACGGGAGGGCTGGTCCCCCGACGCAATATTCCACCTCTCCACCAATTGCAATATTGGTGGCCAGTGGGGGGGGGGGGGCATTCTGGAGCGCTGGTATGGGTTCTTGGGATGGCAGCTCAGTCCCTCAAGCCTGATGTGCTGGCAGCTCACACACGGCTGGTGGGCTGGCAGTTGACTCATGGCTATTCCTTGAAATTCCATTTCCAGCAGGGTGCAAGGCCACCAAATTCAAATCCATTTTCCTACCATTTCAAGCAGGGTGCAAGGCCACCAAATTCAAGTGCAGTTTCCTACCACTTCAAGCAGGGTGCAAGGCCACCAAATTCAAGTGCAGTTTCATACCACTTCAAGCAGGGTGCAAGGCCAAAGAATTCAAGTGCAGTTTCATACCACTTCAAGCAGGGCGCAAGGCCACCAAATTCAAGTGCAGTTTCATAACACTTCAAGCTGGATCCAAGGCCACCAAATTCAAATACAGTTTCATACCATTTCAAGCAGGGTGAAACCACCAAAAAAAATAATAAAACCACACAAAACACCAAACTCACAGTTCAGTAGACATTCAGTGTGTTCAATTTATTCACAGCTCAGACAGAGTCATGACCTCTCCCTCCCCCATCATGCAGAGACTGAGCCACCCCCACACTTCTGGGTTTTATAACCCCTCCCCCTCCCACCGGAAAAGGTGTGGCCTTCATGACAGGAGAGAGATTCTCAACATTTTTTAAACACTAATAACACTTTTATTTTTCATTGATGGGAAGAATCCTCTGCACCTGCTGCGCGGAGGGGGACTGAGATGGCCAAAAAACACAGCCGTAAGTGGAAGCATTTTATCTAAAATCAATATAGAGTGCAAACAGGAAGTTACCCAAAGCACCCAAGCCACCATTTGCAGTAGTGCCTTTTCACTTCAAGCCAAAGCACCCAAGCCACCATTTGCAGTAGTGCCTTTTTACTTCAACCCAAACCCCCCAAACAAACATTTGCAGGCAGTGCCTTTTTACTTCAAACCAACCATATTTTCATTTTCAAACCACATTAAGGGCACCCACTGTTGAGTAGACATGTGCTCAGAGAGAGGTGACCCTCTGGTTCCTCCATCTTGCAGAGACTGAGTGAGTCACACCACTTCCTGGTTATATAGTCCCCCCCCCCCCCCCCCTCCAGCAGGGGCAGCAGAGATGATGGCAAATATGTTAAAAACATTAATATCTCTCTGATTTTTCATCGTTTGGGAAAAACCCACTGGTCCAGGAAGGCGGAGGGGGACTCTGTGCGAGCTGGCCAAAAATGACGGCCGTTGGTGGCGGCGTTCTCTCGGAAATCACAGCACAGCGAGCCAAAAGCGGTCAAGATCAGACTTTTAGTAATATAGAAGATATATGTTGAGAAACATATGCCCATAATATAAATTTAGGGGATGATTTTGCTTTCACCACAGTTTGGAGAGCTTTTGGACGTACAACTCGAAGTCACCAATCTGGGGACAAATCAGTGTATGCTGATAATTCTCAGCAGGTTAATCAGGGTCTGTGGAGGCCATTTCTCAAGGTATAATTTGATAATTCTGGGATGGTGATCCACTTGGCTAAGAGACATCATGACCGCAAATTAATATAATTACTCTTCACCCTCCCAACCTTCTTCCTTTGGGACTGAAGTTCATAGGTTCATAAGTTATGGGAGCAGAATTAGGCCTTTCGGCCCATCAAGTCAACTCTGCCATTCAATCATGGCTGATCTATCATTCACTCTCAACCCCACTCTCCTGCAGTGCCCCATAACCCCAGACACCCTTACAAATCAAGAAGCTGGTATGGTATAGATTCAGTTTGGTGCAAAGCAATGTTTGGATTTTATATAAGTGCCTTGCTGCTGTTCCTGGGAACTTCATAAACCAATTTTCAATCATTTTGGTGAGTTTGCTTGCTGCCAACTCCTTCAAATCGTTTTAAATCAGCATTTGAAAATGAGTTCATGCAGGTTCAAGTCATATTTCTGGTGTAATGAGCGAATTGACATGAACCAAGTTAGACCATAGAACACGGAAAGGTACAACACAGGAGCAGACCCTTTGGCCCATGGTAACTGTGCCGAACACGAGGCCAGGTTAAATTCATCTCCTCTGCCTGCACACAATCCATATCCTTGGGAGAGTTGTAGATGTAGTTCAGTCAATCACATGGAGCAGACTCCCCACTATTGCTCCATCTACATATCACGCTGCCTCAGAAAAGCAGCCAACATAATCAAAGTCTTGTCCCACCCAGGTCCTTCCTTCTTCTCCATGGTCCCATTGGGCAAAAGGTACAGAAGCTTGAAAATGCACATCACCAGAACAGCTGTACCCCTCTTTTACCATGCTTCTGAGCTCTACTTCCATAAGCTAAGGCACTGTCTGATTCACCTTCACCCCCTTGTGGACATTGCACTTTGTCTGTGGAACTGGTGTGCCACATTGCTGAGAACAATACTCCTCCTTTGCTCTACCTCTATTGCTTGAGTTTGACTCGATTGTATTTATGTATAGTGTTCTCTGATCTGATTAGACAGCATGCAAAAGAAAGCCATTCACTTTACCTTGGTACACGTGACATTAATGTACCTATACCTAATTTCACTTCTCCATGTGAGTGGAGCTGTCTCTAAATTAGTTGTCCAACATACTTTTCCAACAACCTATCAAGGTGTGACATTCAAGTAACCATGCTGAAAACATTCTTCTGAAGTATTTGGAGTCATATAACAGCAGGCCATTCAGCCCAACTTGTCCAGGCCGATTATCATGCCCCATCTACACTAGTCCCACCTGCCTGCGTTGGTCCCATATCAACGTAAACCTATCCAGCACAAGTTTTTTAAACACTGTGATAGTACCCACCTCAACTACCTCCTGTCAACTCGTTCTATGCACCCACCAAATATTGCTCCTCAGATTCCTATTAAATCTCCCTCCTCTCACCTTAAACCTATGTCCTCTAGTTCTAGATTTCCCTACTCTGGGTAAAAAATTGTGCATTTCCCCTGCTATTTCCTCAACCTGTATAAGATCATCCCTTCATTCTACTGCACTTCAAGGTATAAAGTCCAGAACCAGGGGCCACAGTTTGAGAATAAGGAGTAAGCCATTTAGAACGGAGACGAGGAAACACTTTTTCTCACAGAGAGTGGTGAGTCTGAGGAATTCTCTGCCTCAGAGGGTGGTGGAGGCAGGTTCTCTGGATGCTTTCAAGAGAGAGCTAGATAGGGCTCTTAAAAGTAGCGGAGTCAGGGGACATGGGGAGAAGGGAGGAACGGGGTACTGAACTTTTTCCTTGGGTAGCAGATTTCTTTCCCATTATAGACACAAATTGCTGTAGTAACTCAATGGGACATGCAGCATGTCTGGAGATAGGAATGGATGGCGTTTTGGGTCGAGACCCTTCAAGACCCTTCAACCCAAAACGTCGCCCATTCCTTCTCTCCAGAGATGCTGCTTGTCCCGCTGAGTTACTCCAGCATTTTGCATCTGCAGTTCCTTCCTACACTCTTTCCCATTATGTTCAGTTGTGCACTCCATTCACCCTAATGTCTGAAAATACTCACCAGTACAGATTTCTGGTTTCATATTGGTCTTTAAAGTGAACATTAAATGACTGATCCTACTCTAAATGACTTGATCAATCACAAAACAGTCTGTACCAGGATCAGTTTACCCCTCAAGCTCCGATTGTAAATCAACATCTTCACTTGGAAGTCAATGTTTGCTGCTGTTATTGCAGGTGCCAGGCACCATGCCATCCCAGTCTGGATGAATTTCTAAACTAGAGGTAATTCCTTCAGTTGTTATTTCACGGTTCCATGGAAGTTGCTCTTATTGCTTATTTTAGGCTATCACACCATGAAAAAAGACACAAAGTGTTGGAGTAACTCAACGGGTCAGGAGAACATGAACAGGTGATGTTTAGGGTCGGGACCCTCCTTTAGAGTCTGAAGAAGTTTCCTGACCCGAAACATCATCTATTCATATTCTCCAGAGACGCTGCCTGACCCACTCCGATAATCCAGCACTCTGTGCCTTTTTTGTTGACCAACATCTGCAGTTCCTTTTGTCTATCAAATTGTGGACTTTGTTTTGGCAACTAAAACACTTTCAAAATTTGACATTGCAATGTGAGCAATTGAGTGTACTGGTCCCCCCAATCTATTTTCATTTCAGTTTCTTAAACTTAGACCTTGCGACATTCTTGACTTAAATTGCTGCCAGATTCATTGTTTGTGTGGACAGCATGCACTAGCATTTTTGTTGGCATTTCCATTGGCGCAGTAATTTTAGATGCAAATTCAAATGTCTACTTTTGCATGTTCAACAGCTTTCGCTGAATTAATTCACCTCAGCCAACAACAAACATGTAATGTAAGTCATGATTGAAAGCAGCACCAAAATTACGTTGCTGCTTAAAATTAAAGTGTAACTAATTTATGAAACAATATACTCACTAATTTTCTCAACCTGTTTTTAGTTTATAGACAAAACAAATACTTAGATTTTTTTGCGCTTTCTTACATATCCAAGTGACTCTCTAGTTTATGCAATCATCATTTCTGTTGTATTTCCTTGATCCCATAACTCCTCAGTGGCATCAAAATCATGTTGTATTACGATCGCAACCTACAGTATGTACATAAGATCCACACATCACTACATGGCCTATGCGGCATGAAATAAGAATGTGCCTTCTGCACTTGAATTTCCATATCTACTGTATCTGTCAAGAGCTGCAATTGCTTGCAAAAGGAGATGTTTCCATTTAAAATATTTGTTCAGTCTAGACCAATATATGTGCACATGTTTAATGAATAATAACTTTGTTCAATTGATATAGTTAGGAATGCCGCAATCAAGTCAATAATAGGAATGCACAATGAAGATATTAAAAATAGCACATGGTACAATTATTAGTCTATACTAGGGCATACACTGTTCTTATCTATGGTTATTTTATTGTAATATTTTCTGCTGTGCCTTCAGCTTATTAGATAAAAGCACCTATGGTTGCTGAATTGGTTGTTGAAACAAAGATAGGTAGAAAAGTAAATTATGATGAGTTCTTGAGGAGTATATGAAAGGGATAAAGATTTTGTTAAATGTGTGGGCAATGATCGAGCAAATAGAATATTATGGAAAAATGTGAAATTGTGCATTTTAGCTGAAATATGTAGGAAATGGGTTATTTAAATAGTGAGAGGTTGCAGAGCTCTGAAATGCATTGAGATCTGGACATCCCACTGCATAACTTGTGAAATGTTAGTATGTAGCTACAACAAGCAATTAACAAATGTTACCATTCATTACAAGGAGAATTGTTTCCAAAAGTTGTGAGGTTATGCTTCAGATATATCGACCATTGTTGAGTTTATATCTGAATTCTGTGCTAATTCTGAATAAGTATATAAATGAATTAGAAATAGTTCAGATAATGTTCTTTGGATTGATAACTGGAATGGATTGGTTGTCTAAAGGGGAAAGGTTGGACAGGTTAAGATGGTATCATTGGAGTTTGGAAGAGTGAATGGTGACTTGATTGAAACATTCAAAGGGATCCTGAGAGAATGGTTGTGGAGAGGATTATCCTTGCAGGAGAAACTATAGCTAGAGATAAAAATGACGGCTTGCCCAATTAAGACAAAGATAAAGCAAAATCTTTTCTCTCAGAGGGTGCGAGTCTCTGAAACTCCCTTCCTCAAAGGGGAGTAAAGCAGAGTCTTTGAAAATGTTTAAAGCACTTTTGATGGGAAAGGGTGGACAGATGCAGAGGAGGTTGAAAATGTGGAGTTGAAGGTTACAATCAGATCAGCTATGTTCTTGCTGAATGGTGGTGCGGATTACGGGATCTGAGCAGCTACTCCTGTTCTGAATCTCATGTTCATATGTTGCAGCACAACTAATTCTGAGTCTTGCAAAGCAAGTATTTAATAACTGGGATGTAGAATCGTACTCAACTGCACGCTTTGATATTGTACTGGGAAGATTATTCATGCCCCATAATTATTTGATCAGCATTTCAGTGTAAGTGAAAACTGCAGAAAACACTTAAGATAAATAGCAATTATGCAAATATGATTAAACTTCTAACAAATGCTACTTCTGAGCAAAATGTAGTAGTGGGTTAATCATGTTTCATGGACTTAGCATTAAGAAACTGGATAATTGGGGGAACAGTTTAACTCTGAAGTGGTATCTGCTTGATGTGATTAGAAAATCTGCATAAAGGGATGAAGAAGGAATCTGTGCTGTGGATATGAAGCTAGGTCTGAATTGAGTACTGTTAGTATCGGGCCTCCATTTACCTGTTAGATAGTTAGATAGTTAATGGCATGGGGGGGGTAGAAGATTATCAGAGGTAACTGGGAATGAGGAACTGAAGGACACAGTCAGATCAGCCAAATTCTCTTTGAGAGATGGAGTTATCATAAATCTTTGTTTTCAAATTAATTGAGAAAAGGCACTTGTTGTAAATTGTTGAGATCTAGATGAGCTCCATTGTAACTCAGGCTGGATTTTGTTTGGCAATAATGAAAGTATTTTGTAGAATACACGGAACTGCAGATGCTGATTTGCACAAAAGGACATAAAGTGCTGGAGTAACTCAGCAGGTCAGGCAGCATCCCTGGGGAACATGAATAGGTGAAGTTTCAGGTCAGGACAAAATGGTGTCAGATTACGAAAAGGGGCAGAACAACAAGATCTGGAGGTCCTTGTTCATCAGTCAATTAAAGTAAGCATGCAGGTACTGCAAAGTGAATGGCATGTTGGCTTTCATAACAAGAGGAGTTGAGTATAGGAGCAAGGAGATCCTTCTGCAGTTGTACAGGGCCCTAGTGAAACCACACCTGGAGTATTGTGTGCAGATTTGATCTCCAAATTCGAGGAAGGACATTCTTGCTATTGGGGGAGTGCAGCGTAGGTCCACAAAGTTAATTCCTGGGATGGTGGACTTTCAAATGCCAAGAGAATGGAGTGGCTGGGCTTGTATACTCTGGAATTTAGAATGTGAGGGGATCTTATTGAAACATATAAGATTATTAAGGGTTTGGACACGCAAGAGGCAGGAAACATGTTCCCGTTGTTGGGGGAGTCCAGAACCAGGGGCCACAGTTTAAGAATAAGGGGTAAGTCATTTAGAACGGAGATGAGGAAACACTTTTTCATACATAGAGTTGTGAGTCTGTGGAATTCTCTGCCTCAGAGGGCGGTGAAGGCCGGTTCTCTGGATACTTTCAAGAGAGAGCTAGATAGGGTTCTTAAAGATAGCAGGGTTAGGGGATATGGGGAGAATGCAGGAACAGGGTACTGATTGTGGATGATCAGCCATGATCACATTGTATGGCAGTGCTGGCTCGAAGGGCCAAATGGCCTACTCCTGCACCTGTTGTCCATTGTCTATTGTCTATTTTCTATTGACTGTAGCAGGACTACATGGATTATAGCAGGGCCACTGACAAGGTTGGTATGGATGGTGGGTCCACATGGTTAAAGCACAAATGATCCAAAATGTGTTGGAAAACTAGAACCAAAATTGGCTGGAGGCTCAGAGTAGTGGTGAATGGGTGTTTTTTTCTGACCAGGAATCTGTAACAAGCAGTGTACTGCAGAGACCTGCTGGGATCTTTGTTGTTTATAATATCTTGGGTAAAAATATAGGTGGTATGATCAGTCAATTTGCTGATGACATGTAAATAGTTGACCATAGAAAGCAAAAATGGTTACTAAGGATATAGAAGGATGTATATCAGGTGGGTTGGGCAATTTGATGGCAAATGGAATTTAATCCAGATGTTGATGAGATAATAGACATTGGGAGATCTAGTTTTGGTTGGACATGGCGTAGTACATGACATAGACCTTATAAGTGCGCACAACCAGACTCAGGAACAGCTTCCCCTTTGTTACCTGGCTTCCGCATGGTCCATCCATAAGCTAGGGTGCTGTCCCATTCACCTCTAACCCAATGCGGATATTTGACTTTGTCTTTGGAACTCTTCCGCGACAAATGCTGAGAATGATATTCTGCATTCTGTACCTTCCCTTTTGCCCTACCTATTGTACGAGTTTGGCTTTATTTCATATGTATGTACAGTACTATCTGATTTGATTGGAAAGCATGCAAAACAAACTTTTCACTGTACCTCAGTACATGTGATAATAATAAACCTAAACAAGCAATTTGGAGCAGAGATGTGGCTTTCCCCCAATCCTTGCCATGATGGGAAAGGAAAGTATTGTATACTAACAGCTTTCATGGATGAGAACAGATAACTGTCTATGAAGAAAATATTTCCTGCAACCTTGTGTGAAGCATATACAAAGGACAACAGTTTTAACAGTTTTACAAATCTGATGAAGTTTCATGGACCTGAAAAATTAACCATGTTTCTCACTCCACAGGTGCTACCTGACCTGCTAAATATTACCAGGACTTTCTCTTTTGATTTGCGATGCTTTAATTTTTTTTCATGATATAAATTCTGCCAAGCTGGTAGACTGGAATGTTATCATTCTTCAGTCATGTGCAATTTTGCAGTGAGCGTGTTGTTGAAATTTACTGGGTCAAAGGGTCAACAGCGTTGAAGTGGAAATGACTTTGAATTTGCACAAACTGCACCAGCAATTGCATCCCAAGGGTCAATACGACACTGGCTGCTGGGATTTGTCAACTAATCCATTAGAATCAGACTTTTTTTGAAACATTTGCTTTTATATGCAGTGATTTTACTGTCATGAAACTGATAATAATTTCAAGATTTACAATAATCTATGAATTATTTATGACCATGCATTTTGAAAGGACGTGGAAAAGATGAGAGGAAATTGTCCCTCATTCTACTTTCCTTCACAAAACACGCGTATCATTTCGTCTAATGCTGTAGTTATTTTGAAGCGGCTCACAATGATTTTATTTTGTTTCTTTTGCTTTTCCCGGGATTGCAAGCATCGGTTTTGCTATCAGTCTCATTGAAAAAAATAATTCGGAAAGGACAGGAAATAAAAACATGAAACAAGTTCAAAATAAGGATTGTGTGTCTGAAATAGGGAGTTCAGATGTATTAGGGCAACTGTGCAAAAGACGGCAAGGTTCTTACAGAGTTGGAAAGTCATTTCGTTCAGTTTAATTAATTAATCTAGTCTGACATTACACTTCCCCCACCAGTGCTTCTAATTTATTTCTTCAGGGATTTCATGATATTTTTGCTTCAGCACTCTCTGCACAAATGCATTTCAAGCATGGGTCACTTTTTTTTCAATGAAGAAGGAGCTCCTTAAATAGTTTAAATTCATGATCCATAGTTTGGTATTTGCGATAAATGATATTTGGTTTGCTTTTTTTATAAATTAAATGTCTCCTTTAAAATAGCTTTTTTTGTTGTAACTGCTTCTTTTGGACTTTGGGCTTTTCTATGTGGCATTGCCACTTGTTTCCTTGATAACCCTTTGCATCTCTGTATCCTAATTTAATCATGTGTCGGAAGGAACTGCAGATGTTTGTTTACAGTACACCGAAGATAGACACAAAATGCTGGAGTAACTCAGCGGGACAGGCAGCATCTCTGGAGAAAAGGAACAGGTGACGTCTCGGGTCGAGGCCCTTTTTCAGACTGAGTCAGGGGAGAGCGAAACTAGAAATATGACAAGGTACAAAGAACAAATGAATAAAAGGTATGTAAAAGGACAAATCAAAGCCAGCAACAATGATCAAGAGGAGGTGGAGCCCACAATGGTCCATTGTAGGCTGTAGAGCAGGAGATAACAAATAGATTTTGTGTCGATACCACTTAATCGCCCACTTTATCTTCTTGTTTGATATCCATCACAAGCCATGACTTATTCCAATTTTTCATAGCTTTGTAAACATTCAATGTATTATCATCTCTAATTGAGAAGTTACAATATCTACAGTAAGATACTGTGCATAATGTTGAAAGTTAAATTGCCTCTGCAAATTTGTTATATATATATATATATATATATATATATATATATATATATATATATATATATATATATATACACCTAATTTTTCTTATAGTGCATTCAGACAGAAAACATTATTTTATGTAATTCACTTCATCCTCAGCCTACCTTTTCTGAGTTAACAACAATATGGACACGACTACTAGTTGAGTGCTTGTAGTAGATGTTATGGAGTCCTTGGTATAAAAATGTCCATGGAACACTTTACAATTGTTTTCCACGGACTTAATCCTTGGGGACAGTGACTATATAAATAATTGCAGATATGTATTATTGGACTCCCAGTGTTTTCTGGTAAAAATGGACAGATATCTTTATTCCTTATGAAAAGCCATAAACATTCCCTCATTGATATACTTTGTTGTCAAAAAATGCCTCCAGTGGGAATAGAATGTACGACCTGCAGCAAGCTCACAAACCAATTCTCATAGCCAGTAAGTTAATGTAGCAAATCTGCAAAAGCTCTTTATTCTGTGCTTCGAACAACCAAATGGCAGATGCCAGTAATTCATGTGAAGAACATGAGTATAGCGGCTTGTCAGTTCATGGGACAAAAACAGCTTTTTCAACGGACTGTGTATTAGCTTCATTCCCTGCCATTCTGTCAGATTCACAAATTGCAATGCAGTTAAATGTGCTAGGCAGGGTAAAGGGACATTCATAACGTGTCCCTGGCCTGCGATATGTACCTGCAAGTAATCTGTTGCCACTCATTCTTCAGAGAGACTGCATTTTCACAGTCCTCAAGATGTTTTGTGCAAATTGAAGCTACTCTAGGAGCAAGATTGGAAATGAAGCCAAAGTTTCGAGTTTTGTAAAACTTGTTGTGGGTTATTGCTCTTGCCATAATGTGATCCATCTATGTAATGAATGAATGAATGAATGAATGCATGAATGAGTGAGTGAGTGAGTGAATTAATGAATGAATGAATAAGTTTATTGGCCAAGTATATACACATACAAGGAATTTGCCTTGGTGCTCCGCTCGCAAGTAACAACATGACATTCAGTAAACCATTAAGAATAAAACATTAAACATTAAAAGAATTATGAATAAAACATTATAGTTTAAACATGTGAATGAAATAAAATACCAGAGCAAAAGTAGGCAACTGACTTTTGGTTATTGAGTAGAGCTACTGCTCGTGGAAAAAAGCTATTTCCAGAGGGAAGTGCTTCAAAGAGTTTGTGGCCAGGGTGAGAGGGGTCAGAGATGATCTTACCCGCTCGCTTCCTGGCCCTTGCAGTCAATGGAGGGAAGGTTGCAGCCAATAGCCTTCTCAGCTGATTGGACGATTCGCTGCAGTCTCCAGATGTCGTGCTTGGTGGCTGAGCCAAACCAGACCATGATGGAGAAGGTGAGGACAGACTCTACGATGGCCGTGTACAATTGGACCATCATTGCCTGTGGCAGATTGTGTTTCCTCAGCTGCTGCAGGAAGTACATCCTCTGTTGGGTCTTTTTGAATGTGGAGTCGATGTTGGCCCCCCATTTAAGGTCCTTAGAGATGATGGTTCCCAGGAACTTAAAGGACTCCACAGACATGACTGTGGTGTTGTTGATGGTGGGAGGGGGAGCTCTCCTACAGTCTACTGTCAATTACACTGTCTTAAGAGCATTGAACTCCAGGTTGTTATGAATGCACCAGGATGCCAGCTGTGTCATTTCCTGTCTGTAGGCAGACTCCTCCCCATTCTGGATCAGTCCAATCAGGGTTGTGTCGTCCGCAAACTTGAGAAGCTTGACAGAGGAGTCTGTGGAGGTGCAGTCATTAGTGTTGAGAGAGTAAAGGAGAGGGGAGAGTACGCAGCCTTGCGGTTCTCCTAAGCTGAGGGTCTGCGGGTCTGAGATGTGCTTTCCCAGCCTCACAAGCTGCTTCCTGTCTGTCAGGAAGTTGGTGATTCACTGACAGAGGGGTTCAGGCACAGTCAACTGGGATAGTTTGGAGTGTAGTAGCTCTGGCGCAATGGTGTTGAATGCAGAGCTAAAATCCACAAACAAAATCCTTGCATAGGTCCTCTGGCGGTCTAGGTGCTGGACGGTGAAGTGTAGGCCTAGGTTGACTGCTTCATCCACAGATCTATTGGCCAGGTATGCAAACTGCAGGGGGTTTGTGAGATTTTTCATCTGGGCCAGCACAAGCCTTTCAAGGGTCTTCATGACTACAGATGTCAGTGTGACAGGCCTGTTTTCATTAAGACCAGTAATCCTTGTTTTTTTGGGTACAGGAACAATAGTGGAGACTTTGAAGCAGGCAGGGACAGTACAGGATTTCAGGAACTGGTTGAAAATGTCTGTGTAGACCGGTGCCAGTTGTTCGGCACAGAACTTGAGGGTAGAGGGGGAAACATTGTCCGGTACTAGAGATTTCCGGCTTTTTTGTCTTCTGAATAGCCTCTCCACCTCATCAATTTCTATTGTTGGTGATGGAGAAGTGGCCAGACTGCTGTTGGGCAGCAAGGTGGGGGTTGGGAGTAGACGAGGGCCCAGTCTTTGCGGACTGGAGTCAGGCTGTAAGTGGGTGTTAAGTGGTGATTGGAGAGGGGTGAATGGGAAAGAGCCCAGTCTTTGCAGACTGGAGTCAGGCTATCAGTAGGTAATGAAGTGCTGATAGGGGAAGGGGGTGGGGGTACCAGGATTAAGTTTTTGTTTATCGAACCTGTAGTAGAACTTGTCCAGGTCATTGGTTAGCTGATGATTGTCCAAGGAGTGGGGGGGGGGGGGGGGGGGGGGGGAAGGGCGGGGAGGGGGGTGTCCTCTTGTAGCTGGAGACTTCTTGCAAGCCCTTCCAAACTGAAAATGAGTCATTAGCTGAGAACTTGCTCCTCAACTTCTCAGAGTACCTTTCCTTGGCAGCTCTGATTCCTCTTCTCAGCTTGTACTTGGCCTTCCTGTAGAGGTCTGCATCCCCGCTCCTGTAGGCCTCCTCTTTAGACTGGCGGAGCTGTCTGAGTTCTGCTGTAATCCAGGGCTTGTCGTTGTTGAACCAGATCCGGGTCCCAGTGGGAATGCAACTGTCCTCACAAAAGCTGACATATTATGACACAGTGTCTGTATACTCATCGAGGCTTGTGGTTGCTTCCCTGAACACATTCCAATCCATGCAGTCAAAGCAGGACGGTAGGTTTTCAATGCCCTCGCTTATCCACCTTTTCATTGTAATTGGAACTTTTACAGTAGTTTCAATTATTTGTATAAAAATCTCAAATTCTGTTGAAATTAGTATGAACATTCTTATAATCCTTATAATGACTATAACGTACACCCACTGGTCAGCGGGTAGTCTTCTGAACCATGAAATTACATTTGTGTAATTCCATAAAGTACTGTGGCATCCTTCCACTTGACATTTCTCCAATCTTAATGGTGAGTATTGAAACCACGTGTAGGAATTGGGGAGCATGAAGCGGAGGATTTGAGACGTGGCTTAATTTTAGAAAGGGATAGTTGGTTTTTATGTTAACAAGGAGGAAGATTCCTAAGATCCACACTACACAAATGCCCCAGAGAAACAATGAGCTGTAATCATTGGAACCTTGGGCAAAACACAAAGTACGGGAGTAACTCAGCGGGTCAGGCAGCAATTCTGGAAGACATGGATTGGTCACCTTTTGGGTTAAAATAATTCTTCAGACAATCAGTCTGAAGAAGGGTCTCAACCCGAAACGTCATCTATCCATGTCCTCCAGAGCTATTACCTAACCCTCTGAGTTCCTCCAGCACTTTGTGTTTTACACATGTGTGACTAGCAGTTTTAGGACAAACAATGAAATTATTTTGTTTATCCAATTGCAAATATATTGATTTTGTACAGATGGCCAGTACAATTATTTTATCTCTTCTCAAGGACTTACAAAGAGAAAAGGTTTCTTGTGTATGTGGGCAATTTTCTCTCTCATAAAGGCTGCGGAGTTAGCTCTGGTGGGAAGTGCCGATTCCACCACCAACCATACCTCCTCTTACCCGTCACAAACTTTCACAGGCTTTATAGGCATGAGAAGCCCAAACGCCTCAATCTACAGGAGTTCCCTCCAGCTCCCACAGTGATAAGTAAATGGTAATCACAGTCCTATTAATGTACAGGGGCCTATTACGTTTGTTTCCAGTAGCTACCAACACTATGGCAGATCTATGATTTGCTGACCCTGGAAGCCTCTTTAAAACTCTGTCTTGCCATTCACTAATCCTTCTGGCTAATCCTTCAGTTGGCTCCAATGAGATGAAATAATGTCTATGTTAGCATTTCTGTAGTGTGAAAATGCATATAGTGTTCTCATCATCGCAAACAAAGGATTATTGCACGAAGCCTAAGATTGCTTCTTGATATATGAAATGTAAGCTATAATGATTCACCTAGGAGCACAATTATAATGATAGCTTGTGTTGCTTATTTTTTATTAATGTTGTACTCACAAAATTAGAAAGACCAGACTCTTTTTTTTGCTTTAGAGACCTTTTTTTATCAACATCAAACTCAAGAAACTATTGAGAAATATCATCTGCACTGGCTCAAAACCTTTCATTTATATTTCTTTGGTGCTTACTCTAGATAGTCTGGTGAAAAAAAGGTAAGTAGACTGTGCTTTATTCAGTCATATCATCATCTAACAAAATAAAGTTTTAAAAAAACAGTGTGGAAAACAAGTTATACCATTTGTCAAATTCCATCACAAATTCAAAAAAATCTTAAGTTGTTGTTATTGATGCCAAGCTCATACTTGTTTCAGAGGATTTGCACGAACAAGGATTCACTCATGGCATTTCATCTTCATCTTCCCACATTGCATTATAGAATCATGACAGATATATCATGAAAACAGGCCCTTCGGTCCACTGCGTGCATCTATGTGCATCATCTATCACCCATTCAAACCAGTTCTATATTATCCACTTCCTCATGTAATCCGTACACACGAGGAACAATATACGGGGGTCAATTAATCTGTAAAACCACACATCTTTTGAGTTGTGGGAAGAAGTGGGACCACCTGGAGATAGATGGCGTACATGCGGTTACAGGCTGTCATTGCAAACCCCACGCAGACAGCACCCGTGGTCGGGATCGAACCCGGGTTTCAGACACTGTGAAGAAGCATCCCTGTCAACTGCATTACTGCTGTGTTGCTGGGTTCAATCCCACACCTGGGGCATGAACATATATCACTGCTACTCTCTCAGTGCAGTGCTGAGGGAATGTCTCTGTGGGAAGTACCGCCAGTTACATTAGATATTAAACAACTTGCACTCTTAAATAGACTTTTCAAGAGCAGGAAGGATCTGACAAGTACCTTAGCCAAAACATTCTTCAGTCATTGGACCAAAAAAATTATTCAACAACTTAGGGGCAGCACAGTGGCGCTGCCTTCTGGTGACAGAGACCCGAGTTCAATTCTGACTGCGGGTGCTGACTTTACTGAGTTTATATGTTCTCCCTGTGACCACGTGGGTTTTCTCCAGGTGCTCCGGTTTTGAAACACTCGAAAGACGTACAGGTTTTGTAGGTTAATTGGCTTTGGTAAAATTGTAAATTGTCTCTAGTGTGTAGGTTAGTGTTAATGTAAGGGGTGGTCACTGGTCGGCATGGACTCAGTGGGCTGAAAGGCCTGTTTCCATCTCTAAAGTCTAAATTTGTCTCATTGCTATTTGTGATATTTGCCCTTGACAAATAGGCTGCTGCATTTCCTTATATAACCACCACATATGACTACATTTTCTTAAGATCGATAGTGTGATGAAGAGTCTCGACATGAAACATCACCCATTCCTTCTCCCCAGATCTGCAGTTCCTTCCCATACATTTTCTTCGGTTTGTCATTGACATTCATGCAGTGTAGAATGAGGATAAGACATGTGTAGGAGAGAACTGCACATGTCTTATCCAGACAAAGTATTTCCTTTTGCCTCGGGCTGGTAATGGGGAATTGTTATCCAGTTCTAAAACCAGTGCTACAGTTGATTTTCTTCTTACGGAAGGATGAAATAATGAAATATTTATTCTTCCTCACAAATAAAAACAGAGGAACATTTGTGGGAAATAGAGGCATATTTTGAATTAAATTTAAAAAAAACGAATGTAGTCACTTCAACCACATTTATTGATATTATACTTTTAAGATACAGAAGTATCAAAAAGCACTTTGCTGAATTGTAAACAGGCAAATAAACAGGCAGGAAAAGAGCAAACGTCTACAGGGAAAGCTTAGGCTGCAAAAATATATATTAAAGGAACGGGAAGTGAGAAATGGGAAAGCTCAGGGAAGGAATTGAATAGATGAAGGCATGGCAACCAATGGTTGTGCAAATGAAGGGGCAATGCACAAGGATCCAGAGATAGACAAACACAGTTTAGTTTTAGTTTTATTGATATGGCGCAGAAACAGGCCCTTTGGCCCACCGAGTCCGCACTGACCAGCGATCCTCGCACACTAACACTATCCTACGCACACTAGGGACAATTTACATTCATACCCAGCCAATTAACGTACAAACCTGTACGTCTTTGGAGTGTGGGAGAAACCAAAGATCTCGGAGAAAACCCACGCGGTCACGGGGAGAACGTACAAACTCCACACGGACAGTACCCGTAGTCGAGATCAAACCCGGGACTCTGGCGCTGCAAGCGCTGTAAGGCGACAACTCTACCCCTGTGCCACCGTGACCGCTCACTTCTCAGATGTTGGTAGGGTTGGAGGATGCAACACAGGCAGAGAAGTGAGATAATGGAAGGTTCTGAATGCAAGATGACGAACTTAAGGTAATCGCTGAGTTGGTGGAGTAGGACCACATGTATGCCAATGAATGTAAGATTGATGAGTGAATGTGACCTGGCACAACAGTCTGAAATCCTGACACGGCGTGGACTTAACATGAGAAGAGATCATATGATCTTAAGAGACAGGAGTAGAATTAGGCCATTCGGCCCATCAAGTCTATGCCATTCATTCATGGCTTATTTACCTCTCCCAACTAACCACATTCTCCTGCCTTCTCCCCATAACCTCTGACACCTGTACTAATTAAAAATTATCCACTGACCTTGCCTCCACAGCCTTCTGTGGCAAATAATTCCACAGATTCACCACCCTCTGACTAAAGAAATTCCTCCTCATCTCCTTCCTAAAAGAACATCCTTTAATTCTGAGGCTATGACGTCTAGTCCTAGACTCTCCCACTAGTGGAAACATCCTCTCCACATCCACTCTATCCAAGCCTTTCACTATTCTGTACGTTTCAATGGGGTTCCCCCTCACTTTTCTAAACACTCATCATATGTTAACCTCCTCATTCCTAGGATAATTCTTTTAAACCACCTCTGGATCTTCTCCAGAGCCAGCACATACTTCCTCAGATAAGATGCCTAAAAATTGCTCACAATATTGCAAATACGGCCTGACCCGTGCCTTATGGAGCTTCAGCATTACATCCCAGTTTTTGTATACAAGCCCTCTTGAAATAAATGCTCGCATTGTGTTTACTATATTTACTACCGATTCGGGGTGGGAGATTGCAACCTGTAGTCCACCCTGTTTCAACTAATGCAATCAACCAGGTGTGCACAAACAAATAGATCAATTAGAACAAGTTGACCTACAACTTTAGGCTGTGCACGCCATACGCAAGAAGAAGACTACCGATTAAACTTGCAGATTAACTTTTTGGGAAGAGGATTGTGATAAGCTTGTTTTTCACTAAACCATCAAGAAGTCCAGATTCCTGGACTTAACTGTCAAAAATTAAAGAGGGATGGCTGGCATTATCCAGATATATTTCATTATTTGCTGATATTGCACAATAGATACTAATCCACCCAAGATTAGACATAACGAGAAAAATTGGAAACCGTTTGCGTTATATTCTTTGCTGTGTTATATAATGATAGAATTTACATCACAGAGTAAGTTAATTAGCCCTTTATGACCATGCTGGGTTAAAACATATGTAATTCAACATGTCCCAATTAGCTCCCTGTCCAGAATCTCAACGATCACAGTTCATTCAACGCTTCTCTCTGCAGTCTCACTACTGCACATCATGAGTTTCAGACACCTGCCAATCTCTAAATTAAAATAAATTCCCCAGCCAATTATTTGAAATCAATACTTGCAACCTATTGAACTCTTTCCTAAGGGTAGTAGGTTCTTCCTATATTCCATATCCGGGCCTCACATAACCTTACACATCCTGAATGTA
Organism: Okamejei kenojei; assembly: GCA_035221665.1. Classification (NCBI taxonomy): domain Eukaryota; kingdom Metazoa; phylum Chordata; class Chondrichthyes; order Rajiformes; family Rajidae; genus Okamejei; species Okamejei kenojei. Next base: position 14,466,799 of record CM069131.1, on the reverse strand, counting down.
ATATTCCTTTAGCATCTTTTTCTTCCAGGAAAAAGCAACCCAGCTTTGTCCATCTTGCCTTATAACTATAGGTCTTTGGCTTGGCATATGTCCTGTCACACCCTCTCTGCACTGTCCTCACCCCAATTGCTGTCGCGGAATGGTCAAATGTACCAAGTAGTTCAGTGAAGAAAGCTAATGGCTTGTTGACCTTCATAGCGAGAGGTTTTGAGTACAGGAGCAAGGAAGTCCTACTGCAGTTGTACAGTGCTCTGGTGAGACTACACGTGGAGTATGGTGTGTGCAGTTTTGGTCTCCTAATTTGAGGAAGGACATTCTTGCTATTGAGGGAGTGCAGCGTCGGTTCGCCAGGTTAATTCCCGGGATGGCAGAACTGACATAAGATGAAATAATGGATCGACTGGGCTTATATTCACTGGAATTTAGAAGGATGAGAGGGGATCTTATAGAAACATATAACATTCTTAGGTGATTGGACAGAATCGATGCAGGAAAAAATGTTCCCAATTTTGGATGAGTCCAGAAGTAGGGGTCACAGTTTAAGATAGACACAAAAAGCTGGAGTAACTCAGCGGGACAGGCGACATCTCTGGAGAGAAGGAATGGGTGACATTTCGGGTCAAGACCCTTCTTCAGACTGGTTAAGAATCAGGTTGTAGCCCATTTAGGACTGAGAGAGGAAAAACCTTTGTCATCCAGAGAGGTTTAGTGAATTTGTGGATTCTCTCTTGCCCACAGATGGCATGGAGGCCACGTATTCACTGGATGTAATTCAAGAGAGAGTTTTGATATAAGCTCTTAGGGCTAATGGAATCAAGGGCTATGGGAGAAAGCAGGAAATAGGTTAATGATTCTGGATAAATCAGCCATGAATCATATTGAATGGGGTGGGAGCTGTGTAGGGCCGTAATGGCTAACTCCATGCACCTATTTTTCTATGTTTCTATGTTTCCTCGACGTCCACTGTGTGTTGCAGCATCATTTTTTTTTGTTATATGTTTCAGAATTTCCGGCATATGAGAAGGGTTTTTTTGTAAAATTAGTGTTTTATATAGTTCAGGTAAAACACATCTGTTCTTACATTAACACTTGGCTATTCAAGTCTCAATTTATCCCAAATACTTTCCTTATTTTAATAGTACATAGAAAACCATACATGCTGCACAGTGGCTCAGAGATAGAGTTGCTGCCTTACCAGCGTACTCTGTGACCAGAGACACGGGTCTCGATCCTGACCATGGGGTGCAGTCTGTTAGGAGTTTGTACGTTCAACCCAGTGACTGTGGAGGTTTCGTCTGGGGAGCTCCGGTTTTTCCTCGCACAGGAAAAACATGTGTGTTTGTAAGGTTAAATTAGGCTTCTTAAATTGTCCCTAGAGTGTAGAATAGACCTAGTGTTGGTTTGATTAGGTCAGCTCGGTACTCAGTGGCTGAGGGCCGAGGCCCTGTTTCCCACGGTGTGTTCTCCAAACTAGGTTACTAACTAGCACTGAAAGCAGAGACCATTGAGATTTAATTGAAACAGGGAATAGAAGAGAAAAAAAAGACTTTCATTAAATCTTAACTGGACAATACTGCAGGAAATGAAAATGAGAATTACAGATTTAAACATTATTGCAATTGTTCCACAAAAAATAAACGTTCTTAAGGTTTGGGGCAAAATTTGGCAAATGAACAGTGTTTATTAATAACAGTATGACCGAAATGCTCGTGGGATCAAAGGAATTCTATTGTACCAGGGAAGATGGGATGTTTGAAAGAAGTTAAGACAACAACAATCCAATTGTCAAGGAGATAATGATATGGTAGGAATGAAATGGTTGCAATAACAACATTTAAAATGACATTTGGACTCATATGTTTGTTAAGAGAGGTTAGAGACATGCCTAAGGATGCATGACTAGCTAGGTCCAGTGCATCTTGGTCAGTGGCAGGAGTTGAGCCAAGAGACTGCGTTTATGATGTTTGACTCTATTAATTGACACAAATTATTGCTCCTACATCTCTGCTTCTAAACTTTAACATATTCAGTGTCAGGAGGTACATCAATCCACTTTGCGGGCTGCAACCTATTGTAGGGAATTCACATTCTCCTACAGCTCCTAGCTCCTTCCGACAATGCAAAAACCAGAATGAAACAAACCTAAAAACAAATCCTCATGGTCAATTGTTACTCCACAGAAGAGGAAATGGTTGGATGAAGAATCATTAGTAAGGTCCAACTTTTACTCAATCATTTTCTAGGTTGCGTTTAATTTATAATTTATTATTATGTCTTCAAATATATTTTGAATTCCGAAATCAAACGATTGCAGCACCAATCATCAGAACCTAATTTCAACTTATGTTTTATGTATACCATAGGTAACGATGTTTTAAATTGTAATTTTCCCTTAGGCTTTTTCCCACCTCACTATGTTCCCTGTGCAACCTTAAAAAGATATTATAAAACGCAGCTGGAGTGCTAACAATGAAAGTACAGAACCACAATCAGCCCTGTAGAAAAAAAAGATGCACTATCAGGTTGTATTCATGAGCCTGAAATGGTAGTTTCCTAATGATCTACTGTATTTAAAATATGTGAAGCCATTTTGCAAAAGCCAGAATTAATAAACCAATATTTTTTTGGCACCATTCAGCTGGCAGCAAGTCAAAGATCTCATATTTGATGAATTAAATTGAAATCATTTTGCTGTCGAAGTGATAAAACCAGTATAAACTAAAAAGAATAATAAAACTCTTTGCTTTGTTAATCAGTATGTCTAAAAACTCGTAAGTATTTAAATGAAATCAGCAATTTTGTAACCTCACTATACACAAAGGTTTTGATTACGTAGTTTAAATTTAAAAGCTTCCTTAAATATAGATTTTTCACTGCCCACACTATTGAGTTTCGCACTGTGAAAAACATGCATAATCACTAGGATAAAATTAATATTAACATATTAAAAAATATTATTCCATATCTGCCATTTATTGGTTACTATTGTAGTTAATGAATATTAGAAACTATAGAGCTTACGAACAAATCGTTATAATCCAAAAATAAAGGTGCCAATATAAATAGATATTATATCAATTCATTGATATAATTTATTCTTAGGCCCCTTTGGTCGCGGGCTGACAATGGTGACTCCAGGTGGCTGTTTTCCCTATTGGAGGAACACCTTGCTTGGACTTTGTTTAGCGTGGGAGACTGGTGCACAGACAGCCACCCCACTGACAGATCTGGGGTCAGATCCAGTGGCATCATGGAGTCCAAAAACGACGAGACCTTTTTCTGCTGCAGCTTCTTCTCCGCCTTCCCACCTTATGTGACGCTCCACCTAAGGTGAGCATCGTCCTCGCCTGTTCCACCATTGAGGTCTTGGTTGGATTGCTCTTTGTCAGAGACTTCCCCTCGACCACATAGGCAGGCCCTACAAGGGAGCATATCATTATATAAATATATTATCATTATATCCATGATATAAATATACTAAAATATAAATCTCCTAGATTTTCATTTACAGTTGTGACTTCTAGTCTTCTTTATGCCTGTTATATTTTCGGTCAGCAGCATGGGAAAGTTGGGCCAAAGGGCCTGTTTGGTGCTGCATGACTCTAACACAGTTTAAGAAGTATGAAGTTCACCAGTTGCAACAATTTCTTTCAATTGATTTTCTTCTGAGCTAATTAAGCATGAAACAGTCAATTTTCCTAAACTATCCTTTCTTTTACAGATCATTGCCCCAAAGGATAATCCCCAGTTGTCACATTAAAAGAAATTTAAAAGGAAATCTGTAGAAAATCTATATTATGCTCAAAAATCATGTGATCTTCAGTATGGCTTCAGAGGCAATAACATCACACATTAGTTTGAATGTAGTTTGGACAGTCAGTCTGTACGTGTATTAACTCCCTGCACAGAGTGGTGTGCTTGAAATTCACACGCTTCATCTTTTAATTTTGATTCCCAGATTTGATTTTGATCACTGAACAGGGATCCAGTACTGCCAAAAAATCTCTCCTTAGTTTCTCATGGGATCAGTTATACACCACAATAGAGTCAACAATGGGACTGTTTGGATTGTTGCAGTTGGTAAATTCTCAGTAACATTAAGGACTAGCTTTTTGTAGTTCCTTGCTTTTCTCTAGATACCTGACATGGTCAAAAAACTTGGATTCCAGCATTTGAAATATGCAGAAATAGCCGTTAACGAAAAACAATTTATGTGGAGAGAAGAATGCAACATTCGCCATGTTGAATAAGCCGGCAAAAAAAAAGCTTGGGAAAGCACAAAAAAACAAAAAAAAAAAAAAACAGCACCCGAGGGACGAAAATAAAAAACATTTTGGTTAGAGAAACCTTTAAGTCAGAATCAGAAAGGGTCAGACTGGTGGTGGTCATTGCTAAAAGAGAGGCTGTTGAGGAGCATACATAATACATCTAATATGTTAAAATAAAAATCTGCTGGAATAATCAGCATTTTTTTCAGGCAATGCCTGCAAGGAGAGATAAATTGATTTAATGTTTCTGTTGATGCTCCTGTGGCGAATTTTGTTATTTGTTACTTACTATATTGCACATGCAGAATTGTGGAATTTTTTTTTTTTGTTTCAAAAATATTATCTCCAACTTTTTGTTACGTTGCAGATCTAATCATAAACCAATGGACGGCATTTTCTTTGAATCTTTTGCAGAGAAACAATGTTTTAATTTATATTTTTATCTGTTGTACTTTTCCCTTTCACTTAGTAATCAAAAATTAATATGTTTCTTTTTAATCGATTGATGCATAAAAAATCCAATTAAATATATGATATAAAAGCCTATCTTTAATCTCTCAATGCATTACTTTATTTTTGGATGTTAGTTGGGTAATTAACTATTATTAAACTGAGAATTGTCATGTTATAATTTACTAATTAAGTAAAAAAGTTCACAAGGCTTTTTTGCAAAAATTACAGATTTTTCTTTCACAGATGAAGTTTAGTTTCTTCTGTAACATGACATTATTACAATAAAAAAATGAATACTGAGTTGACCAATCATGCTCTGTTCCATAAGGACATATTCCAGTTTCTTCTCCCCTTAATGTGAAGTGCATTTAGGGCTGAAGCAAAATAAAAAAGGTCGCAGGGTTCAATTAACCTTTCCAATGAGCACTATTTGTATACGTCAAGTGCTTTGGAAAATCATCTGACCACCTTTGAATGGCAATGATTCTGGGGTCAACTGGTCTCATTAGACTAGTCTCTGCTTTGCTTTAGTAAGGCAAAACTTAATTAATTTCTGAAAAAGGAGAGTTAGAGAAATTGGTACCTACACTTGAGATTTGTAAACAGGGTGGTGATTTTCCACGTATCAGAATGAGCTGAGTCCCATGGGATTCTACAATGGAAAAAATACTTTCCAAGCAGAGCAGAAATTGCATGATGGCAACGCTCATAATAGTAGAAGTTTGACTTTCGTCAAAAGTATCTAAGATATAATGAACGAGCTGAATGAACCTTCCCCTTTTGCTTTGATGGTAGTCACAGACCTTCAAATGTGGGTTAGCCAATAAATCAGTATAAATGCAGTGATTAAAACTTGTTTATCTTCAGATTATGCATTTATTTTAGCTGCAGATTATCTGATTCCATAATGATTTTGGATCAATGAATTTTATCTTCCACACATCATTTCTCAGAGAAAGCATCAACAATTTATGATTAAAAAAGCTAACCAGACATAATGCCCAATGCAAGTTGCTTACTCCTCCAAATCATGATGACAATTTTGGCCCCACAACTGAGGTAGGATGTCTGCTCGGGAAGGCCCAGATGAGGTTACAAAATGATCCCGGGGATGAGAAGTTTAATATGATGAGCATTTTGAGGGCTATGGCCTAATTTCGCTGAGTTTAGAAGAAAGAGTGGGGACCCCTCATTGAAACGTAACAGAATAGTAAAAGGTGTGATGGTGGAGAGGATGTTTCCACTAGTGGGAGTGTCGAGGGCCAGATGTCATAGCTTAAGAATTAAAGGACGTTTATTTTAGAAGGAGGATTAGAGAATTTCTTTAGTCAGAGGTGTGAATCTGTGAATGTTTTGCCACAGAAGCTGTGAGGCTCGTCAGTGGATATTTTTTAGGTAGAGATAGATGATCTTGATTAGTCGGGTGGCAGAGTTATGGCGAAAGGCAGGAGAATGGGGTTAGGAGGGAGATCGGCCACAATTGAATGGCGGAGTGGACTTGATGGGCCGAATGGCCTCATTCTACTCCTACCACCTATGAGCTTATGAGATAGAAATGCTTTATGTTGGTTAAGATTCACATAAAAAATGGGGTGGCAAATACAAAACTGTTTTGTAATAAAAGCTGATGTTGAACTAAGACTAAACCAATCCTATTATTTCACACAGATCAGATTTCTTTAAATATTTCCACATTTTAAATGCTTACCACAATGATGACAGCAGTGTTTACGCATATTTTCAGATTGAATTTCTCATTCAATGGCAATTTAGAGCAAAAACACCTGTAAAAAGGTTCTGAAAGATTATTTTGATTCATAATCAGATCAATAATATAAAAAAACACTTTTGCTATGTGTATCATTTAGACAGCGACAAATAACTCAACAATGTCCATTAAATATTTCACTTTAAAATCCAGTTTCTAACTCATTTTTTTGTTATGTATATTTTAAAATGAAATTAAATAAAGATTTCCTTGAACAGATTATTTTAGTCCCCTACTGTCACCAGACCCCTCCAAACTATTCACCACTGTACTCTATCGCCAAAAAAAAAACAGCTGTTGTTTCCTTTCAAGAATTTTCTGCTCCCAGTGTGAAATCCTGGTTCAGTTGAATTAGCTGAGACAAATGGTCTGTCTCCCAACGATATGGAACTGTTTATTAAATGGGTCCCAAAAGAGTGAACACTTGATATTGACTATAAGGTAATATAAGGAACCATGCAGCACCACCAGGTAGGCATGCGAATGAACACCTTTAATCCAAAAATATCAATTTTAAAAAAAATCGAAATCACAGCTGTCAGATTTTATAGAGAAACATGAACATAGAATCAGAGTTCAGAATAGGATGTGTCCCCAAAAGTCCTTTTCCATAGTTGCCACATTGTGTTCTGCGTCATAAAAAAAAAAATAGAGTTGTTATGTCTATCAATCACAATATTATGCACAATTGTCGACCTGAAAATAATGAAAGTGTCTTTTAAGTTGTTCTCACAGATAGCACTTATACCTAACTATCTTGTAACAAATTCTATATATTCCTTGATAATAGCCTTCATTAAAGTCTCTTTGCACGTTTCAGCATATGTGTATATCTTCAGTACAATTATTCCAGATGCAAACAATGTCCTTTAGGTTGCAAAATAAAAGATACCCTCTGACCATTTGTGAATCTGAGAGCAAGATATATTAAATTGATCGGTTTAATACTGGCGAGCACTCTGTTTCACTAAAATATTATACACAATTGTATATTCTTTTTCCTCTGGGCCCACCTTAAGTAAACATGTTTCCTAGGTTGTAGTGCCCTATTTGCCCTTAATATTGCATTCACAGTAAATTTTACAGCATTATGGATTAGATGTTCAGTATTAATGGAACATTCTTTATTATACAGTCATCATATTCATTTTATTCACACAACTGATATCCCCAGTTGTATCTCTCAAGGATGCAAGCATCAATGAAATGCAACATAGCCATAATCCTAGTGCGCTCATTTGGAACAAGATTTGCTTTACGTGAGAATTGCTTGTGCTGTTGTTCCCATTTAATATAATTTCATTTTCTCTTTTTTTTAATTAATTAAGTGCAGCCAATTTCTCTCAGATACAAGCATTCTCAATACGTGGACTATTTTAGTTTTGCTGACCAAGACGAGAGAGAAGCAGATGTTTAGGTGGGTAAGTCTGGCCCTGGAAAGACCTTGAAAATACATAGATACATAGACAAGTGCGGAGTAGCCTCGGCCCTTTTGAGAAGCCAGCTCCACCATTCAATGTGATCATGGCTGATCATCCACAATCAGTACCCCGTTCCTGCCTGCTCCCCATATCCCTTGATTCCGCTAGCCCTAAGAGCTCTATCTAACTCGCTTTTAAATGCATCCATGAATCAGCTCCATAGCCTTCTGAGGCAGAGAATTCCACAGATTCACTACATCAGGTGAAAAGGATTTTTCCTCATCTATGGTAGTGGCTTGACCCCTTATTCTTAAACTTTGACAACCTGGTCTGGACTCCTCCCCTACATCACATGAACATGTTTCCTGCATCTAGCATATCCAATCCCCCAATAATTTTTATCGTTTTCTGTGTTGACATATAAACAGATGAGCATCAAGGGGACGCAGAGAAAAATAAAATCAGGAATAAATGTGGGGTGAGAGGTATCTTTCTACATATCAGCAGCCTCAGAATGACTTTAAATGGCACTTTAAATAAATATGGGGAATTTTAAAATAGACTCTAAATTTTATACCCATTCTTACAATGTGTGAGGGACCAATTGAAATAGATCCAAGAAATTCCATCCGTTATGTGAAGGGTGGTTTGGTGCCAGTGATCCCGATCAATTATTGTCTCGTATTTTGTAGAAGATAATAAATAACTTTCGATCTTGGCTCCGCTAAGCCATCTACGAGCCCTTTTTACAGCCTTTATTATTTTCAATAGAACATCAATATCAGGTTTGGCATTAGCCCTGTGAGCCACACTGCATCAATGTATCATGGCCGATCATTCAAAGTTCAATACCCTGTTCCTGCCTGCCTTCTCCCATATCACGTTGATTCTGTTACCCGAAGACTGTATCCAACTCTCTCTCCATCACCTTCTGAAAGATTATCCCTTTAAAGTTTGATCCAGGACTGAATTGTTTTGGCTCTATTCCAAATGGAACCTGATACTTCAGACAATCTCTTGGTTGCATTCAAAAGCAAGATAACATTGTCCTAATCATACATAGTCTATCTAAGAGGCTCCATGGCAAGCAGGACATCTGAGTTTAAGGAACAAGCATCTCACCTCATTTAATTATCATTACAGTTCTAGTGACTATTATTATTTCTCCGCTATTACAAGAATACTGAAACTACACGATAACTGCCAGTCTAAACAACAAAGACCATCCTAAAAACACACCCACTTCCCAATGACTGCAGTATGTATTACTCTCACTCAGCTACCATTAAAATAAAGCCCCTGTCCCACTTTCATACTAATTCACGACCTCTGCGATTGAGTTTGCCTTGACATACTCGCAGCGTGGTCGTCGACGAGGTCGTAAGGTAGGTCGTAGGTGGTCGTAGGTAGAGTCGTTAGAAGAAGATCGTAAGGTAGGTCGTAGGTACTCGTGGCATCAAATAATCAGCAGATTTTTCAAGCATGATGAAAAATGTCCAGAGTAACAACCGTAGTGAATTAGGTCATGAAAGAGCGGGACAGTGGGCTTTAGGCATATTTAATTGAATGCAGCTCTGTTTTATATTTAAACATCAGGCATAAACGCTAAACCAAAGTTTGTACTTTGTGTGGTTGAACAAAGAGAACAAAAAACAGATTAACTTCAATATGGACTGCTCAGAATCATTGTACCCACCATTGTCTGTTTGTAAAGGATTATTTGGAAATATACTGATGTGAATGTTCTTACTATTCAAACAAGAAGTATGATGAAACATTTCGTATTACAGTGTTCACACCCAGCTGTCCCATTCCACTGAATGGCTCATTTCATCATTATCCATTCCATGTTACAATTCTATTTACTGGTTCAAAACCATTTAAAAAAAAGTTTGGGGTGTAGGAAGAAACTGCAGATGTGGTTTTTAAACCGAAAGATACAGTAGACAACAAAAAGTGGTGTAACTCAGCAGGATAGGACACCATCTCCGGAGAGAAAGAATGGGTATGTCTCCGCTCTTCTGAAGACCTTCGTCATTCTAGAAATGCGCTGCCTGTCTGCTGAGGATACTCCTGCATTTTTGTCTATCTTTAGAAAAAAGTTGGGTTTGACATAAACCACAAGAACAATGTTATTCATAGAAATGCATCCAATACTGAATTTTAGTTTAGCTCTATGAGCTTAATTTCCAGAATTTACAAGAAAACAAGGTAAATAAGAAATGAAGGTTAAAAAAAAAATAATGATCCCCTTATTTATTGTATAATTTGAGGAGTTAATTTGAGAAGGTCAAGAGGGACTTATTTTAGACATTGGAATTTGGGTGACTTTTAATTATAGTCACATGGATAACAGGAACCATGACCAAGGGTAACAAACAACTTGGGTAGGTCCAATACACATTTAATTGGACTCAGCTAGTTTCTCACTCCATTAATCTGAAGGTCACAGACCGCTTCTTTGGTGCCTCCTTTCTTCCTCGTGTCCCCCGGCCATCTCGTTATCTACGTCTCCAGTCGGTCAGTGACGGTCGGCGCCGGTGGCGCAGAATTGGCTACTTCAGTCAGTCACTGTGTCATTTCTGTCGTCACATTGCCGGGATGGCTCCACGTGGAAGGCTCCTGCCTTGCATCCTTTGTAACCATAGGAAGTGTGGAGTATGTTAGCCTATGAAGGTGGTGGAAGAGGAGGAGTTGTTTTGCTGTGGAGGAATTAATGCCCGGTACTTGGTCTTCATCGTGTTGCTCTCGCGGTCCTGACAAAGCTTTCAAGTTTGACCTTGTGTCCTTTGTTTTACCCTTGAGGCACTTGTCCTTCGACATATGGGCTTCCTGGACCTCTGTCCCAATTTTTGGCCTGGCATCTCTCCCCTCTTCCCATAATTTATAGATTAATTTTGACAGAAAGTCAATGCTGGAGTGATCTACCTTGAATGGTCTAACAAAACATATATTTGAAAGAATAAAGGCAAAAAAGATAGACAAAGGCAATTACACCAAGCGCTAGTCAAATGTACCATAAGAAGCATGCTAAGATCACTTAGTTCCCAATGAGAAAAAAAAGCCTCTATGAATTTAAAAGTTTTGCCACCTTGACTTAATTATGTAATACAGGAGCCATTAACATGTTTTTTACAGATAACTGGATCTATCTCACAGCACCACGACTCAAAAAAATAGGGACAGAAACAACTTGAGTTAAACGTTCCCTGCATCCACGGTGGATCATGTGTAGGAGGTCAATAAGAATTCTGGAATGCAAAAATAGGCTCACCCCACACACAAACTCTGCTGTTTCTCAATCAGTGAAAGGACGTTTGGGACAGGCACCCAGGGAATATTCAAGGGGATAGAACTTCCCGTTCAGGCTTTGTGGCTCCTAGAGAACAAATTTTAAACAAGGACCTGCTTTTGACCTTATGTGTGCGCATTGCAAATGTCATCTGTACACTGCATGTCATGACTGAAAATGTCCCACCTACAATAAGCTTCCATCTTAAATGACAACTTGTGGAGAATTCCTTTTCCAAATTTTGTCTTGCATGGAATGTAGCTACATGTATCTGCGACCTACACGACATTACCATGCAAGCCAAGATGGCAATGAAAATAGTTGGGGTTACATAGGGATCCAATGAATAGTGGGTTCATAGTGGATTGCATGAATAGTGCAGACTCAGGTCAACCAAACTGTGCAATTACTCTGACCTTTAATCAATTGTTATCTACAACATACTGCAACACATCTCAAACAACTTTCCATATTCCCTTCTGAGATGAGGGAGGTAAATTTTGCACACAAGACGGCCTGCTCTCCTGCACTCTCAGTAGTAATCAATTCCCTCACATAATTTCCCTGTAACCCCATTTCTCTCATACCTCCATAATTCCCATCACCTAAACTAAGGTGCAGCATTGTTCCATATAGACCATACAGCACAGCAGCTCCTAAAGCCAGCTATTCAAGCTGCTGACACAGTTTGCTGACAGTTAGTCCCACTGACTTGAGAAGACAAACGTTGACAAAAACATATTCCTTCATTAGTCTCCTTGTTTTTCAACATTCCACCGTAAAGAGGAGATGGTTCCTCGTGTTTCAAAGATGTCCATATGTGGCAGCCTTCCAAAAGTGGTGCATCACTCAGCAGCACAGCCCAGTCCTGAATTAAGCCAAAGGATTTTGTCTTTTAATTAATGAATTTGTATCTCTATCTTTGCCTTACACTTCAGGAACTGCACTGAAGAAGTGCATCACTGTTGGAGGTGTGCACCTTATGGAAGGTTTGAATATGAGGAATAACTTGTGGAATTACATTACAATTATCATAGCATTAATTTGTGTAAGAATGAACCTGAATTATATTTGGAGAATTAATAAAAAAAAAGCTATTACAATAAAAGCTGAATACTTTCACGCACTGCTATTTGATCTAAGTTTTCCTTTAATTGACACAATACGGATGTTTAATTTAATGTGTTAATATAACACTGCTAAAAATGCTTTCAGTAACTCAAATCACTCACACTTGAACAGATGCTGGAACACATCCAGAATGCTGGAACCATCATCAGAAAGATATGACAGCAATAAGATTCTGTTATTCTGCTTTTGGCAAATGACTTAACTCAGTTTTGCAACTATTTATAGAGATAATATAGTATCGGGCTTACACTTTGACATTCATTAGAATCAAATATTAAAAAATTTCCATATAGTATTAAGATTTCTTGCTCTCCGACTTTTTTTCTTGTGTCATCACAAAGTGCCTGTGTGCATTGCTAGGAATGAATTTGTTCTTGCATATTTATTGATATGTATCAATGCAGAATTGAAATTGAAAGCTGCGGATAGCAAAGTAAGATCTGAAATTACCTTTGCCCATAAAATGATGTTTCCAGGTTAAAGGGTTAAAAAAAATGATTCCCCTCTTACAATGGAAAAAGTAATTCTGTCGTCCCTCTCCTCCCCCAATGCCTTTTCCCTATAGTTTTAAAATAGAGACATCAGGGTGATTATAGATTGGCTGTAGAAATGGCTGCTTCATATGGATAGTGTCAAACATGCAGAGCATACTGTTATCCTTGGTGACACTGAGGCGTGTTTTGGAATCATCTTGCTTATATAACCCCTATAAGAAAGACACATAAAATGAGATGAAAGTCTGCAACTATGCTTTGAACATTTTTAATTTCTTCAGATTATAAAGCCACTCAATTATTTATTCATTGATGTAATTGTGAAAAATGTTAAATTTAATAAATGATTAATGATTTATTTGTGTCAAGACATCATCTGAAAATAGAAAAGGTATCGTCTCTTTATTATTATATATGACAAGTATGAAGAATGAGGTTAACTTTTTAACGTAAATAACTTCCAACAAGTTTAATTCCCAATTAAGAGAGCCATGGCATTAAAACTGCAACAGCACTATTTCCATAAAAAAAGAAAATAATACATTTTTCTTTAACAGGCACTAATCTACAATGCTATTAATGCCTCAGAAGTAAGCGGGAGAAAGCTGTAAACTGTGTTGTTTTATATTAGCTATGTAGTAAAGTCCATAAAGCCAAACATGTGAAATTCTCCTCCACAGGCATTGATTTTCCAAATAAGCGACGGTGACAAAATACACAACACTATCAGTTGGACCACCAGGGCAATATATGCAGTCACAGACAGCTTGTTATAGAAAGGATGTTGAAACCCAAAAGTATAAAAAGTATAAGTTCATGGGAATGATGGCAGCAAAGATACAGAAGCAATTTCTGAAAGCACCAGAGAAGGTTACGAGAAGATTTACGTTTGTTTTTTTAAAGTCCAAATGAAGGGTCTCAAACCGAAACGTCACCTATTCCTTTCCTCCAGAGATGCTGTCTAACCGCTGATTATTCACAAGCATTTCGTGTCTATCCTAAAGGGAGAAACTTTATCCACTGAACGTCAAATGCATGTCCATCACCTAAAATCATCGTGTGGAGAAATGTTGTAATATATTTTATTTATTATATTGAGTGGTTTTGCCGAGCATGGTCATTGCGCGTTCAGAATGTTTGGGCAGTATTATGAAACACAAATGAAAATTTTAGGTAATTCATAATGAAGTAAAATTTTAACATTTCCGAAATTGGGAAGTACTTTTCCACAACTTGGAATTCCATCAGTATGATATTCTGTGGATTCTGGGTCATTTGGAATGGTTACAGATGAATGCAGCAAGTTTATTTTTTTAGTTAAGATTTTTTAGGAGTGCAGATATGAGGTACAGGTTAAGCATAGCTAAGTCCTGTTCTATAAATGATATATATATCAGTCGAAAGAAAGGACCTGACCCAAAACTTTGACTATCCATTTCTACACCTATTTCTTCTCTCCAGAGAAACTACCTGTTCTGCTGAATTACTCCAGCACTAGTGTTTATCTGAAATTCGTGTGTCTCTATGAATGGTAAATAGCCTATTCCTTCTCCATATATGCAGAACCATTTAAAGCAGGAAGAGTAGTGTCATGTATATAAAGTAGCACGATGGGATTAATTACATGAAGATAATTACATGGAGCTATCAGACTGCCTCAAATAATATCCCTCTGTTTAGGTTGGTGCTCATAATGTAGTTGGTTCAGGTATGGTCTTATTAAAATAGTGCACAGTGTATTCTATGAAGATGTTAAACATTTCCACACTAAGAGTAAATGGTTGTTTCTGGCGTTAACCGAATGAACAGCAATTTTGAATATTAAAAGTCATTGTTAATGCCTGAAGGATCAACCGTTCTTTCAAAATGACTCATGAGCAACATGTGACCAGGGATCCTGTTTTAGAAAATGGAAAAATTAATGCAGTCTTTGTAATGGACGCAGCGATTTATGCTGACAACGTTCCAGCAGCAGTATCAGCAAAGAGGCATGCTTGGTATCAGCAAAGAGGACACACGTCTCTGTAATGAGCACCTGACGCATGCAGGGAGTGTATCCAGGGAGAATCTCAGCGACACCCTCTTGCACCAGGCGATGAGCAGATTGTCAATGCTTCTCGATCACTGCGACAAAAGGCAAAGAAAGGTCTACGTTTCACATGCATGCATTTCAACATAAAGTCACGGAGCTCCAAATGAGGTCATCGCTGTGACATCGCAGGATCTAATGATCAATTAATTAACAGCAGGTTCCCAAGAATTACCAAGCAATGAACTATCTGATTATCCGTTTCACATGGATTGGTTGTGGACTTTTTTCTAAATTCAAACATATCCATTTTGCCACCTTTGAACAAAGCTGCGTCATTGGTGCATACTGAAAGTCTGACACAGACTCACAGTTCATCAAGGGCATCAACAGTGCCAAAACCAAAGCAGCAATAAAGTGTTGTGTTAACACCACTATAATGCTGTTACCTACTTCTCTTCTTTCTTTTATGAAATGCTTGTATTTGGCAATAATTGACAAAAATGTTTGCAGTGTTAAGAACATGCTCAGAAGAGAAATTGCAGAAAGATCACCAATGAATCAAAAGAGAGAATTATTAATCCTTGACTTTTTAATTATGTCTCTTCAACTGTGTGCATTAGCATTTCTCTTGTATAGTTGCAAGGAAATAACATCAACCTCCCTCCCCAGCCATGGTTTCACATCAACTCACTACCCATTCCCAGCACTTCCTAATCACAGGTATACACAAAATGCTGGAGTAGCTCAGCGGGACAGGCAGCATCTCTGGAGAGGAGGAATGGGTGACGTTTCAGATCGAGACCCTTCTTCAGAATGAAGTCTGAACTTCTGAACTGAAGCGTCACCCATTCCTTCTCTCCAGAAATGCTGCCTGTCCCGCTGAGTTACCCTAGTTTTTTTGTGTGCACCTTCGATTTGAACCAGCACCTGCTGTTCTTTCCTACACACTTCCTGATCACACTTCTGCTCAACAGTAAAGATCAGCCTGGGCAGTGGTATGAAGCATAATTGCAACTGAAAAGTAGAGTGAAGAGTGTTATCCACGATTCCTTGTTCACTACCATCACTTCTGAAAGACGGGCAGGTTTGTCGGTTAATTGCCCTCTGTACATTAAATTGTCTCTATTGTGTAAGGAGTGGCTGATAAAGTGGGATAACATGGAACTAGTGTGAATGGGCGGCCGATGGTTGGCATGAACTCAGTGGGCCAAAGGGCCTGTTTCCATGCTGTATCACTAAACTAAACTGAGCGCAGGTGGGAATATTTCACGAAAAAAAAAAATGGGGAATGTGCTGTCCAAATAAACTATTGCCACCTGAGCTATAATATTGATCAGTACAAACCTTGCATACACAAGTTGGTGGAGAATGCAGGGATGCATATGATGAGTGTTTGACCGCACTGAGCCTGTACTCACTGGAGTTTTGAAGAATAAGGGGGGACCTCATTGAAGTGTACCAAATAGCAAAAGGCTTCGATAGAGTGGATGCGGAGAGGCTGTTTCCACTAGTGGGAAAGTCTAGGACAAGAGGTCATAACCTCAGAATTAAAGGAAGTTTCTTTATGAAGGAGATGAAGAATTTACTTTAGTCAGAGGGTGGTGAATCTGTGGAATTCTTTGCCACTGAAGGCTGTGGAGGCCATCAATGGATGTTTTTAAGGCAGAGATAGATAGATTCTTGATTAGTGCGGGTGTCAGGGTTTATGCAAACAAGGCGGGTGAATGGGGTTAGGAGGGAGAGATAGATCTGTCATGATTCAATGGCGGAATAGACTTGATGGGCCAAATGGCCCAATTCTTCTATCACATAGCCTTATGAGTAACTCTGGAGAAAAAGGATGGGTGATGTTTTGGATCAAGACCTTTCTTCAGGACCAATCTGTGGTCCTATTGTCTATCTTTAGTATAAACCAACATCTGTAGTTCCTTGTTTCTACTTTCTTAGCCTTACATACCTGTTGCTTTGGACAGCGGAAGAAGTGTTTACCATTAATAGAGGCGAACGTGTGTTATGTTTTATTTTGTCTGTCTGTAATTATCTCTGAACCAATTAGCCTGATTTAAAGAGTCAAACAAAATTCCACCACATTGCTGTGGGTTCAGCAATCACTTGAAGGCCAGAGTTGGAGGAACGGTAGATTTGTTTTCAAGGAGGACATTGGTAAACCAGATAGGCTGTTGATGACAATGCAACAGTTTCAAGGTTACTATTGCTGTCAATGCTTTCCAGTTGATTCTGCACTTATTTAGCTTTACTTTTAGAGATACAGCTAGGAAACAGGCCCTTAGGCCCACTGAGTCCCACCAACTCAAGAGTGTTTTATTGTCATATGTCCCAGATAGAATAATGAAATTCTTACATGCTGCAGCACAACAGAATATGTAATCATAATAAATAATATAACAAAAACTCAGGAACATAAAAAAGGAACAAACAATAACAGTGCAACTCACATGTTAACACTTATTTTATGTTATCCCAACTTCCCAATTCAGTCCCGATGCACCAGGGACAATTTACAGTGGCCAACTAAGCTACAAACTTGCATGTCTTTGGGATGTGGGAGGAAACTGGAAAACCCAGAGGAAACACACACGGTTACAGGGAGAACATGCAAACTTCTCATAGACAACACCCGAGGTCAGGATCAAACATGGGTCAATGCATTGTGAGGCAGCAGCTCTGCCAGCCTTACCACTGTGCTGCCCTAATTAAATAACTTGACTTTCAATGCCCAATCTGTCATGGTGGAGTTTACAGTCTACCGCTCTAGTTAGATGTAGGGCATTTTGCCACTTACATATTTGTAATGTAGAATCACATATGATGCTTCTTCTTATCGAGCCCACATCACAAGATTAGAAATTGTTCAGCCTCTGCATACAATAGCGTCTTGTGCTTAAGTGGTGGAAAGTTTGGTGGAACCAGGGCAGCGACGTGAGCACTCTTTCCTTGACTCCCATATGATGCTGGATAGCACCAAAACATGAAATAAATGCTAAATACACCAAGAATGCAAGTGTTCATGGAAAAGCTATTTCTTCATTTTCCAAATCCTAACAAGAAATCACATCCAATTTAAAGTCTCTGCTATCTAGTCATGATCGGCCTACATTTTCAGTTAAGGGAATGTTCTTATTAAATAACGGTCTTCAAGTATCTCTAGTACATAAAGTCAGGATAACCCAGAGAGGAACTATGCCATGGTGTAGGCATCCTCCCAGGGAGACTGTATAGGACTGTATATGAGTCATGCATAGGATTCTGACATTAAAATTGGCCAGGGCCAGATGTTGTGTCTTGCCAGAGACTCAATTGCTGCCTTATTAAAGATAAACTAGACATTTCAGAGGAACCCAGCCCAAAACAATGCATTGAGTCATATATTTAGGGGAGCAATGCGTGAGCTTTCATCTTGCTCCCATGAGTTCCGGCTAACCAAAGCGTGACTTAGTTTTTAGTTTCAGTTTTAGAGATAAAGTGCAAAAACTCTTCGGCCCACTGAGTCTGCGCCGGCCAGCAAGCCCCACACACTAACGCTGTCCTACACACACTTGGGACAATTTACAATGACGCCAAGCCAATTAACCTACAAACCTGCACGCCTTTGGAGTGTGGGAGGAACCCAGAGATCCCGGAGAAAACCCACACGGTCACAGGGAGAATGTACAAACTCCGTACAGACAGCACCCAGAGTCAGGATCAAACCCGGGTCTCTGGCGCGGTAAGGCTGAAACTCTAGCGCTGTGCCATCGTGCCGTCCCACTCCTTGACGAATAAGTCCCTGGATATTTTAGGTAGTGGAAGCCTGCTGCCAAGGAAGCAAATAGTCAAACCAGAACTTTGAATTCAACAAAAATGTGTCCCTTTACATACAAATAATTACTAGCTTCCTTCCATGTGATTCCTGAACCATTTTTCTCGGGCTTGCATGAACTTTACAATGCAAATTGATCGCAACTTAATGAAAATGTTGCGATCAAATTTTACCAACTTCAATATATCAAAATCACAACAAAACTGGCATCCATTGCTATTTTACCCAAATCATGTTTCATACAAAATGCTTCCCACATGGAGTGAACACTAAAAATGATCTTAGATGACCATAAGATGAATAAACCAACACATGCAAACATCAACTCACCAGAATTACTAGAATTTGAACAAAGTAGGTTCTGGCTGACAAAATAAAATTGTAGATACCTATATAGCTCTGTACCCAAAGATAAAAATTAATTAAAAAAAAGATTAAAATATCCAGACCAAGGTGGTTTTAAAGAGGGAAGTAATCTCTTCTGAGCTTTTATTAAAAGGGCCTGATTATAATTAAAGGGCAGCAAATCTATTTTGAGCATATGTTGTTCTTGCAATCATCTACAGCATAACATAAGATATATCCATTACCAAGACCCAAAGGTAAGATGAAAAATGAAGATGGATTAATATGGTCCCAAATCTCTGGTATTATTGTCATTGACTTTTATCAAAGCAATATTTCATATGGTGACTTGTTTTAGGTGACATTTTAATTGCACCAGTAATTTGCATGGTTTTAAATTACACTTTAGTTATTATGAATTCTGATTATGTTTCCCTTCCTGTCTCACTCTGGGAACGCGTTGGAAATTAAAGCTTTAATGAAGGGGACATTTTTTCCCTCCCTTCTATCAATCTCAAATGGAAGGCAGCACCCATGTTAAAGTTGCAGCCATATTATCAAGGGATGGATGATTCTGGCACTGAACAAATCTCAAACTACGGCATTTTTCTTATTAAATAGTATTACTAACTATACTAAAGAAAATTAAGAGTTAGATTATATCCAGGATATTACATGCACCTCCACAGAGCACTGCTAGAATCTGGCATTATCCTGTTGCTATGATACCTACCGTATATTCTGTAATGCCAAGGAAACAAGGCCCTCTTACTTATCTAGTACAATCCATGCATGCCTCCACATATTTTGGCAACAAAAAAGTACAATTTCACTGAAAATGGCATTGGATATTGCAAATGGAAATCCCTGAATTTATACCTTTCCAGCTTACACTGTAAGCTGCAATAGTCTTAGAGAAATAAGAAAGCCAACACTTTATTAATGGCATTTTGTAACATTATAAGATTTGGACCAAAAGAGATTAAGATCTATCTTGTCATGGATATGGCAAAAAAAATTGTGTCAAAGTCATACGAAATCAAGTAACCTTTGCTCAAACATGTAGTGCTCAGAATGGGATGACTTGATCAGTGATGTACTGTGGAAACTTAATAACTGCATGAGAGTAACTTTCTATCGGAAAAGTTACAAAATAAATAAACAGTCTAATAAAATAATACATTTCGGAGATTGTGTTAAAAAGATAAAATGTATTCCTGACACATGCTAAAATAAGCCACGATTAACATCGAACCTTGTTCCTACATTTATGCAGTTCTTGTTTGCAGAATTAATACGGTTACTGAAGCTTTAGAATATATATATTTTGTTGTGGCTTCTACACAAACGATTTTAACATTTAACCAATGACATTGATCGCAGGGGGATATCAGCAAGGCTATCATTGGAGTGTCACATAATTGGAGTAATGTTAGTGCTTAGTCGATAGGATAGGATCAGAGGAATATGGTCCAAATGCAGGCAGGTGGGACGTGTAGATCAGGCATGTTGGTCGACGTGGGCAAGTTGGGTTGAAGGGCCTTTTTCCACACGGTACGACTCTATGTTCGCAGTTGGCTGGACCAGGAACCCACCCAAAAGGCTCGTCGGACGGTGTAACCGGGAGGGAGCGGGAGACATCGGATGCGAGGAGCGTGGGCCGGTAGGAGGGTGAACCGGGGTAATGCCTCCAGCTCCTTAAAGGTAGGCTGGAGGAGGCGGCCCCTGGGACACACAGATGGCCGGGCGAGGAGAGGAGAGGGACGTTGGTTCACGGGAACTGCTCCCGTACATCGAGCGCGTGGGCCGATTGGACTTTGGACGTTGAATAATGATGCCAAAATGGCGGCCCCCACATGTGTAATATATGCAAAAAGAAATTCAGTTGCATGTGTGATAATTAAAGTGCTATTGAACTATTGACTTAAACTACTTTATTCTGCAGTTGTGTTGACTAATGCATACTATATTTACAATTTGTTCGTAAGTGGTAGGAGCAGAATTAGGTCGACTCAGCCATTCAATCATGTCTGATCTATCTCTCCCTCTTAATCCCATTCTCCTGCCTCCTCCCCGTAACCCCTGACACCCATTCTAATCAAGAATTTATTTGTATCTGCCTTAAATGTTATTAGTAGTTTTACACCTGAAGTCCGTTACAATGCGCAGGATCTGCAAGGATCCCATTGTGAAGAAAGTAAATAGATAGCCAGTTCCCAGAGACAAGTCTGTGTTCCCTGCCACTGGTCAGGATCCTTGAATGTGACATCCACTGTGAGTGGATTTGGAGTAAATACTATTTAGAGTATTGTGTCAGTTCTGGGCACCAAGGTGTCAGAAAGATGTTGTCAAGCTGGAAAGGGTACAGAGAAGATTTATGAGGATATTGCCAAGACTAGAGGGTCTGAGTTACAGGGAGAGATTGAGTAGGCTTGGAGTGCAGGAGGATGAGGGTGATCTTATAGAGATGTATACAATCATGAGAGGAATAGATCAGGTAGATGCACAGATTCTCATGCCCAGAGTAGGTGAATCATGGACCAGACAACATGGATTTAAGGTGAGGGGGGAAACCTTTTCACACGAAGGGTGTTGGGTGTATGGAACAAGCTGCCAGAGGAGGAAGTTGAGGCAGAGACTATCCCAACATTTAAGAAACAGTTAGACAGGATAGGACAGGTTTGGAGGGATATGGACCAAATGCAGGCAGGTGGGACTGGTGCAGCTGGGAAATGTTAGCCGGTGTGGGCAAGTTGGGCCTAAGGACCTGTTTCCACACTGTATCACTTTATGACCCTCGTGACAGAACTAAGAAAGAACTTCCAGTGGCTAACTAATCTGAATCTTGGGATTTGAAATTGTGCATGAAAAAGTTCATGGCATTGTGTGAGGAAGGCAAGACTGTGTAAGATATGCAGCTGCACAGTTTTCGGGTTCGAAAGAGAAAAAGAGTTAATGTAAGAAAGTGTACTATGTCTAAAAGGTGAAAATTCCAATCAAGTTTACAGGGCAGTAGAGCCAGAGTTCTCAAGGTCAATTCCTTAGGTTAATTGACCAGACTTTGTGGGACCTAATGGATTTAGACTGACATTTTATTGTCTTTCACCGAAGCTTTTAGTTGATACACCGATTATCTTGTGTCCTATATTATTCAGTTTGCCGGGAATGTACCAAATCATCAGTCCGAACAAAAGCCAACAGGTTCTTTTCTTGCATTAAGTATAATGTCTTTCCTATTCTGAATGAGCAGTGAATCGTGAATTTCAAGGGATTGTTTAACGTGCGTGAGATCTTAATCAATCGCATAGCACAGGCTAAAAGAAAGATGCAACTGGATTGGTGACAGCGCAGATTACAGAAGGCAAACAAGTAAAGAAATCCTGTCCAAAATCTGTCACCATAACATATATTGTCCCTGTAAAGGATGGAAAATTGTTTTACAAACCTTTTTATTATACCCAATCCTCATTGGAATCCAAGTCAGCAGTGAAAATGGTTGTTTGCTGAAAACTGGAGTGACTGAGTTATTAATGTGTATCTGACTGAAATGGCCGAAGGTACAGATCAATACCCATCTCCTTCATTCCTGAAGCAATAACTTCTCTATGGGAAAATCCATTTACGTTTATTTACTGCTATTTCATTCCATTTTGTTTTAAGCAAGTGGAATCCAGAGGGAGGACTATTCCCAATCAGCAGCTGAGAAACTCTGATAGTTTGCCTAAAAAAATGCATTTCTAGGTAAGTCAGGAAATTTCAACACATATAACCATCTCAAAAGCTAAAATAAAGGAATCCAATGCATTGAACAGGGACCTGAAAGATTGATAAGGCAAAGTTATTTCCAAACATTTTTAAGTCGATTCCTAAATCTTTTCCAAATGCCACGAGTTCTTGTTACAAAATGTTCCGACTTCATTATAGGCCACTTCAGAAAGTGCCTTGTGACTGCTTCCTGTAATCAATTATGAAAGCAGTTTAGTTAGGATGGTGAATCTTTTTGCAGAGCCAAGTTTACGTCAAAAAAAGTAGGCGAGGTTTGATTAAATTACATTTTAAAAAAGGATAAATTGTTTCCAAGGCATCCTAAGTAAAGCTGCAAAAGATATTGTAAATATTTTCCTTTAAAATAACGATTGAGATGCCATAAATAAGATCACAATTTAATTAATAATGCACACCAAATAATATATTTTCTCAGAGTCTACTGTTTCGTACACTTTTTATTTGCCTTATTTTTTTTCTATGATTGCAATTGAATTTCTTTAAATTTTGGCTATTTCATTTGCAAACAATTTGTAATACAATATGACAACTTGGTGTAAATTATGTTACCACTTGCATTCAGTTCTGGTAACCAAAGTCACAAATTTAATGTCTCAAATCACTAATGATTAGAGCTCCATGTAAAAGCCCTTTGGGGGCTGCTGTGTCCTTCTCCCTTGTGTTAAAGCTTCAGAAGCAAAGACTACTGATGTTCGACAAGAACCTCTCTGAAGTGTTTTCTGTGTTATTGGGAGACTACCACACATGCATTTTTAATCAGTATTAACTTTCAAACAGATCTATCATCAGATGGAAGGGGCAGGGATGCTAGTCCTGGCAGCCACTTGAAACGATATCATCTCTCCAGATATTTATTTTTCAACTCTCTCAGCTCTTTTTTGGCAATTTGTAAATACATGTTAAGGGGCTGTCCCACTGCGGCGGCTTAATTGGTGAGTTTAGAAGAGTTTAGAAGAGTTCGAAAAAGTGTCATGTTGAAGACCTTCTTCGACTTTGTAGAAGACCTCCTTCCACCTCCTTCGACTATGTTGAAGACTAGTTTCGATTAGTTTCGACTATCTTCTGGAAAATTGGACTCTGAATAGTGGAAAATGAAGACGACCTCCTTCGATCTCCTTCGACCTCCCTTCGACTATGTTGAAGACTATCTACGACTACCTTCAACTACCCTCGACTACCCTCGATTACCTATGAATAGCATGCCGATCTACTACGGCCTATTTCGAGGAAACCTACGAGTAAAAAAGTATCGATTTTTTACATGGCGACCTTTTTTAACTCACGGACATTTTTAACGTGTTGAAAGATACGCACCCACCTAGCTGAGGCCTCAAGTAGGCGGGGACCACTCTCGAGCATGAAGCAGAGTTACAAAGACCTCCTAGGACCTCATGTTGACCATGCTGCGAGTATGAGTCGAGGGCAAACTCGCCAGAACTCGTGGATTAGGTCGCCGCAGTGGGACAGCCCCTTTCTTACATGAGAAGAAAAAAAAACATTTTAATTTATTCAGTTGTTAAGGGAAAAAAAAAGAAATCAATCAAATGCTTTGCAGAGCAATTTTTTGCAACTTAATTGGTGGATACTTCAAGCCGTGTGGTTTGTGAGCTCCTTGGTCCCTCTTCACCATTCTCATTGTCGTCTTACATTAAGAAAGACTGTTTAAAAAAAGTGAATGCCTCCAAGTTGAAAGGAAACAGCCAAAAGCTAATATATCAGTCTGCAGGAACCCTGCTTGACATTCTACTAGCTTCACGATTAGCATCACCCACGCATGGACTGAAATGGAAACAGGGAAAGTGCCAGCAGATAGACTTCAATCACCCCATTAACACATAAAAAATAATACCTGTAGACTGCGATGTACATGACCAAATAAGGATGAAATAGTTCTGCTTTATGACATTCATACCCACTCATTCTGGAATTATTTCCATTGATAAACAGAGAGCAAACTCTTTAATTCTTTTAATTTGGGGCCTACAGTATAGCAAATTAAGGATAATGTTACATTGCAATTAAAGATCCAAGAACTTTTTTGTTGGCTGATTGCAAAGTTCTGTAATAAAAACAAAAGCAAAAAGTCCAGGATATTTAGCCTCGGCATCTCGCGGAGTCTGAGGGTAGGGTGGGCAGTGTCGGTGTGGAAACAGTGTGAATGGAATAGTTCTGTCTGCTCCACAGCTATGGGGTGGGATTAGAATAGAAAGCAACAAAGTGGAAAGGTTGCCACAACCTACACAGCAGGGTGGCACAGCTGGTAGAGCTGCTGCCTCACAGCGCCAGAGACCCGGGTTCGATCCTGACCTCAGGTGCTGCCCTTGTGGAGTATGCAAGCTCACTCTGTGACCGCATAGGTTTCTACAAGGTGCTGCCCACATTTCCTCCCACATCCCAAAGACGCGAGGGTTTGTCCTTTAATTGGCCTCTGTAAATTGCCCTTTATGTGTATGTGAGTGGATGTAAAAGTGGGGTAACATAAAACTAGTGTGAACGGGTGATTGATGGTCGGTGTGTAGTTGGTGGGCCAAGGGGCGCGTTTATCATGCGGTATCTATCTAAACTCCAAAAGGAAATGGTTCTGCACAGGAAAATTATGTAGAAGAAGCCACTTAAAAAAATTACAGTTCATATGCAATTGTTTTTATATCAGCAGTTTGGATTATTTGAATGTGTTCCTGAAAAGATTTATCGGCAATGTGTGCATTTAAACACCTGGGTGTTATTTTATAGGGCCAATAATTTTAGATTTAAGGATTTAAGAAGGGCTCGCCCATACCAAAATAAAAACTTAATGAACCATCTTGCATAAACCTTTGCTAGATGGTGACACTTGGGCGACATGGTGGTGCAGCGGTAGAGTTGCTGTCTTACAGCGCCGGAGACCTGGGTTCGATCCTGACTACGGGTGCTGTCTGTACGGATTTTGTACGTTCTCCCCGTGACCCACATGGGGTTTCTCCCGATGCTCCGGTTTCCTCCCACATTCCAAAGACGTACAGGTTTGTAGGTTAATTGACGTCCGTAACATTGTCCCTCGTGTGTAGGACAATGCTAGTGTGCGGGGATCACTGGTCGGCGCAGACGCGGTGGGACGTAGGGCCAGTTTCCACGCTCTATCTCTAAAACTAAACTAAACCATTTGAAAACTCTTGCGTGGCAAAGATGCACATTTCTTCTAATTCCTCTTTACAAACAGAAGGGATTTCATATTATCCAGATTCGAAACACGCGGGTTTCGCGGAGTCACAAGTTCCCACCAAAGTGACCGCTCCAGAAATTATGAACATGTTGATTGCCACCAGCCGCTTATGGACCCTTCGTTCCTTGCGAAGCCACTTTTACTTTTCTTCTATTTGAAGGAGGAGGCAAATGGTTATTTCCTTTCAGTTTTTACTGCTCAAGGTGAAATGGCACATTTTCCAGCTGTTTTTAATTGTAAAACTCTATGCAGGGTGTGTTACATGATGAAACACTAGACAAGAGCCATTTCTTGAAAATTAACATCTAAAAAAAGCATCACGTAGCATATGCTGCCTAAGCCGTCAACGCGAACATCACTTCACCATGTAAAAATGTAACGCAGTTAAAGCCTCTTTTTAAAAACACTCACAGCAGGGATCAGTTCATTACTGGCATTGTGCTGAAAAATTCACACTGCAGTATTAACTATGGAAAAAGTACCCAGTGAGTAATTGGATCTATGTATTGTCGGGCACATGGTCATAAAAGTGAATAAAAACTTAACTGCAACGGTCAAGGCATTTGATATATGATATCCATCGACTATAACGCGAGGGCTAATGTGGCAAAAGCAGAAGAACACAACCTACCATTTTTGGCAGGATATCACACCTTGAGATCCAATCTTTATAATTCTCCCTTTGACCCGGTTTTTGATATTGGTAGAACTACATGAAAAGGCATAATTTTCTAAATTGTATTATACTGACAAAGCATGCAAGGCACAGGAAGGAACTGCAGATGCTGGTTTACACTGAGGATAGACACAAAATGCCGGAGTAACTCAGCGGGACAGGCAGCATCAATGGAGGGAAGGAATGCGTGAAGGGTCTAGACCCGAAACGTCAGCCATCCCTTCCCTCCAGACATGCTGCCCGTCCCGCGAAGTTACTCCAGCATTTTGTGTCTGTCTTAATGCAAGAAAGTGACATGTTTCACGTGTCTTTTGGAAATCCCATAGACGCCTCTGGTGAGTGAAATACTATTGAGGGTAATTGTGTCCTCAGCGCATTTCCCCTCTGCATGCTCAAAAATGCAACAGCATAATAATGGCCACATCCTTCCAAACCTTATCCGACCTCCTCGAGGCCATGAATGCACCATTAATGTTGAATTACTGTTCCCAGACCTTCACTGACCTAAGATGTGCGCGGCCACAGGCCCTTTGGCCCACCGAGTCTGCACCGCCCAGCACATTAACCCTACCTTACTCACACGCACTAGGGGCAATTTGCACTTGCATCAAGCCAATTACCCTACATACCTGTACATCTTTGGAGTGTGGGAGGAAGCTGAAGATTTTGGAGAAAACCCACACAGTCACGGGGGGGAATGTACAAACTCCGTACAGACAGCACCCGTAGGTGGGATCGAATCGGGGTCACCGTCGCTGCGGTTTTATCCATGAATAAAAACATTTACGGTTTTATCCATGAATAAAAAAAACTCCCACACTGAGTTTTATCCATGAATTTAAAAAAAACTCCCATATTGAGGACAAAAAACACCCAATTCCACATGTTTAAGAAAAAAACTGCAGATGCGGGAAAAATCGAAGACAGACCAAAAATGCTGGAGAAACTCAGCGGGTGAGCAATCATTTATGAAGATAAGGAGACCCGAAATGTCGCCAATTCCTTCTCCCCATAGATACTGCCTCACCGGCTGAGTTTCTCCAGCGTTTTGTGTCTACATCTAACTCCACATGTCAGATTCAGCCAACTGAGATCTGTTGGCTCCAACATCCTGTTATGCCACAGGAGTTTACCTGGACCCAGAAGCATTGACATAGCCAAATAGAACTACACAACACAGGCCATGCGCGATGTGAAAACAATATGCTTCAAATAATCCCAACATTCAAAACCCAATGACCACAAAACTAAGAAAAGTTATTTTGAGTACGATAATTTCTGTTTAGACTTTATGAGATACAGCGCAGAAACAGGCCCGAGTCTGCGCCGACCAATGATCCTGTACACTAGCACTATCCTACACACTGGGAACAATTTACAGTTTGCAGAAGCCAATTAAACCTACACACCTGTATGCCTTTAGAGTGCGGGAGAAAACCAGAGCACCCAGAGAAAACCCACGCGGCCACAGTGAGAACGCCTCGAGTCGCCTCGATGCTGCAGTTGGACTGCTGGACCGCGGGAGAAGAACAAAGGGAAGAGATAAGACTTTTGCCTTCCATCACAGTGAGGAGGTGTTGGAGATTCACTGTGATAGATGTTTGTGTATATTGTGTTTAGTGTGTGTCTTGGTTTTTTGTTTGTAATGTCAGGACCGAAGGCCAACCTGAGGAGTACCTTCAGCAACAGACTAGTTCCACCAGGATGCAGGACAGAACACCACAGGAGATCCTTCTTCCCTGTGGCTATCAAACTGTACAACTCCTCCCCCTTCTGTCGTGGGGTAGACTGGCTTGCCCCCCCCCCCTCCCCCCTCCCCAATCTTTGCACATCCCCAATCCTTTCCACTCATCACTTTAATTTCATGTTTCATGTATTTAGTGTTTTATGACTGTTGACAGATCAATTTCACTCCTGAGATAAATAAAGTTATATTGTATCGTATCGTAAAAATAAAAATGCCGGAAAAACTCAGTCAATCAAGCAGCATTTGTGGAATGAGAAAGCAGTTAAACTTTCAGATCAAATTTAACCAGAAATTGTCTGAATGTATGATTAATGCATATTTTTTAAGCAGTAGCTCAAATCGAGTGACAAGCATTTAAATATTCAGTGTTATAGCCCATTGATTAAACTACAGTCTTCAATTTCACATCCGTGCACTGATTGTTTGCTATTTAAGCAACATTGAAATCAAGAAGATTTTGATTATTTTAAGAGCACGGAGGGAAATGATATGACAAGAAATTTGTCTACAAAATACAGAATTAAGAAAAAAATACTCTCTCTCTCTCTCTCTCTCTCTCTCTCTCTCTCTCTCTCGCTCTCTCGCTCTCTCTCTCCCTCTCCCTCTCCCTCCCGCTCGCTCTCCATCAACTAATCCAAGAGTCCGTTTTTACCTAGAGACTAGGGTCAATTTACAATGGCCCATTAACCTAAACTGGAGCACGCAGAGGAAACCCATCTAGAAGCTGGGAGAATGTGCAAACTCTACACAGGCAGAACCCTCGGTTAGGAGCGAGCCCGGGTTTGTGGCATTGTGAGGTAGCAGATCTACCAGTTGCTCCAATGTGCTTCCCACAATTTGCTTTGTAATTAAAATAAAACCTCAAACAGCATCTTTGTTCCGAATTAAAAAATATTAGGAATTGAACTTCTTTAGCAGATCCCCAAATCCTGCAGATGCTGGAATATTGAGCGAAACACAAAATACTGGAGGAACTCAATGGGTCAGGCAGCGTCGGTGGAGGAAATGGACAGACGGGGACTTGACCAGTGTTGAGTTCTTCCAACATTTTGTGTTTTGACCCAAAATGTTGTTGTGCTTTCTGTGCCCGTATAACACTGGACCATAAGTCTGCTGACCAATAAATCAGCACAGTAATGTATGAAACCCCTCTTATAATTGCAAGAGTGGGCATCTGTGAGGGAATCTAGTTCGGTGAACGTTGCTCTTTATTCAGATACTCGCATGCTTTGAATGCTGATCGCTGTGAGCCAATGGACCAAACTGGGAACACCTGTACTATTTCACTTGCCCGATTTCTCAATGCCCAGAAAACAGTGTTGTACAGGAAGATTAACAATCTCAGAGCCAATCCATTGTACGCCAGCTGCACCTCTTTGCAACAGGTTCAACACTCAGTGGAACAGGAGAAGCAACAGTCCATGAAACATGATCCGAGAACAAAAAGAGGAAATGCAAAGGAGTCAGCGGCAAACTGATTCAATTTAAACTGAAGGCAACCAAACGCCCATCGGAGAATAATCTGCTGCAGGATCCATTTTGGCAGTGTATAAACAAGGGAACTTACAACTAAATGATAATAATGTAAAAATGAGTTGGATTATTTCTGCTGACAGATTACACAAATTGCATATTCTTCTCTGATTTGTTTAATATCCAGGGGGCAGATGCATAGATTTTAAAGAAGACAAAACCCGTGAAAATCCCTCTCGGTCCTCAATAGTTTAGTTTAGTTTTTAGATATAATACGGAAACAGGCCCTTCGGCCCACCGAGTCCACACCGACCAACGATCCCTGCACATTAACACTATCCTACACACACCAGTGATAATGTACACTTATACCAAGCCAATTAATCTACAAACCTGTAGGTCTTTGGAGTGTGGGAGGAAATCAAAGATCTTGGAGAAAACCCACGCCGTCAGGGGGAGAACATACAAACTCCATGCAGACACACACCCGTGGTCGGGATCGAACCCGGGTCTCCGGCGCTGCAAGCGCTGTAAGGCAGAAACTCTACCGCTGCGCCACTGTGCTGCCCTATTAGCCGGTAATAGGTAGTGTATGAAAATGTTTCAATATCTAGCCTTCAGATTACGCTGCTCACATCTGACAAGTTGAATTGGCACCAGTGTCACACGCTTGTCGTGAGGGATAAATTTCCACCAGCCCTGCAGAGTGTCTGTGGTGACCAAGACGTCATCTTGAACTGAAATGTTTAGCGCATGGTTGGGATGCCATTCATGTTCAATCATTGGCACCCTACACTCGCGGGAAACCAGCCAAACCTATTTCCATTACATGCTTTAGCAACCAGTAAACTTCCTGTACTGAACATCAAATCATATTGTACATTCTCAGTTGTAAAATTACCGTGCATAAATGTTCTAGCTGTTGAAAATGGAAAAAATATCACTTCATCCAGGTGGCAAATTGCTTGGCTTTGTGTGCCAAGGACATCACAATTTGGCATTCTTTTGTATAAATTATAATTCTCCACAATATTGCCATGTGTCCATTGGATTTTCATCAGGGCTTGTGTGGGCACTAACTTGTATGAGCTGCAGCCTTTCACCCCTTATCAGCACTTTGTAAGATCAAAATGAACTGAAATGGTATTGAATAATCTC
Source organism: Okamejei kenojei (assembly GCA_035221665.1). Taxonomy (NCBI): domain Eukaryota; kingdom Metazoa; phylum Chordata; class Chondrichthyes; order Rajiformes; family Rajidae; genus Okamejei; species Okamejei kenojei. Next base: position 14,435,733 of record CM069131.1, on the reverse strand, counting down.
ATAGAGTTTAAAGTACTAGTTATTTGAACTCCCTCAGTCACCCTATAATGCCTTAACGTCTCAAATGATCATTCCCCATATGTCAGTCTCAACAGTGTTTGCCAATTGGTAATATTACCCATGAGAGGAAGGGAGAGGAGAATTGGGACTGAGACTAAATCTATGTTCACCCAATGTCCACAGATAAACATTTCCAACACCAGTTGTGGCTGGTGACCAGGGACTGTGACCATCCTTCCCCTCAAAGTAACACAAGGTGCTGAGACCAGTTTTAGAAGCATACTCAGCACCCTTGCCAACAGAGGCCAAGTCCCCTCAGATGGGGCCTTCAACCTAACTTTCTTTCTTAGTTCAGCCCCTTTCAGATGTCATTAAACATCTAAAATAGGAAGGGGCTTATTTCTTCTTGGCTGTTAATGAAGTTGTGGCTGATTGCTGTAAGTGCACGTTGGAATTCCTGACCCACCAGCCAGCTGCTGCTGCCATCATTGTCAGTATTTACATAAATGTTGCATTAGGCAGGAGAATGGGGTTGAGAGGGAAAGATAGATCAGATATGATTGAATGGCAGGGTGGACCTGATGGAACAAATGGCCTAATTCTGCTCCTATAACTTATGAAATTAGATGCTATCTCAGAGGAGGCTCTTGATGATTACCTTCTGACCCAACCTTGCCTTGGGCCAATAAGTTGGCATCACTAACGTTTCGCAATATACTCTCTTTCCCTGCTCGTCCTCCATTTTCACTTGTCAATCGGAAGTAATGACGTTAATCATGAGGCAATTTATCTATATAACTAAAAGTCTCATTTTGACCACTTCCTGTCTGCGCTGTATATTGATTTTAGAAAAACGCTACCATATAATTGCTATGATGGCCATCTTACTCACAGTCCTCCTCCATTGAGGCAGCCCCAAGGATTTTTCCGATCGATGAAAAATAAAAAAGTTATGAGTGTTTGAAAAATCTTGAGATTAGCTGACTGGTCCTCTCACCTGTCAATCACCACGAAGAAGGTAACGCCCCTTCCAGTGGGGGGGGGGGGGGGGAGCAGGATGGCCATCTTACTCACAGTCCTCCTCCATTGAGGCAGCCCCAAGGATTTTTCCGATCGATGAAAAATAAAAAAGTTATGAGTGTTTTGAAAAATCTTGAGATTAGCTGACTGGTCCTCTCGCCTGTCAATCACTACGAAGAAGGTAACGCCCCTTCCAGTAGGGGGGGGGGGAGCAGGAATATAAAACCCCAGATGCTTGCTATCATTCAGTGTTCTGAACATGTTTGAAATTATACTCTTTCTACCCAGCACTTTGCTTTCCTCCCAATCTCACCTGAAAGAAGTTTTGTAGCTAACCGCAGAAGGTATTTTCAATATCGGCGCAGTTGCACGAATTAACTTGCTCACCTTCTCCGGCCGTTTATCAATCCTGCTCCTGCTGCACACTCTCAACGTCTGTGTGGCAGGGAAAGAATGGCCATGTGGTCTTCAGAAAGTGTAGGAAGGAACTGCAGTTGCTGGTTTCCTCTGAAGATAGACGGAAAATGCTGGAGTCACTCGGCGGGTCTGGCAGCATCTCTGGAGAAAAGGAACAGTTGGCGTTTCGGGTTGAGACCCTTCTTCAGACTGGTCTTCAGGATGTCCGCACCACACTGTGAAAGCCAACTGCTGAATTCCAACAGAAGTTCTGGGCAATTATTTATTGATGCTATTCCTTGAAAATTTCAAAATGATTTTCCTCTTTTATGATCTTCAAACCATTTCTTTCTATGAGACATGCAAATTGGAAATGTTTCCCTAGAGAGATTTGCCAACTGGCTACTTAATGGAAACAGATCTATCCCTTTATATTCCAGATGGACTATATGGCCTACTCCTCATTCATAAACTCCAACCCCTGGTCCTGGACTCTCCCAACATCGCGAACATGTTTCCTGCATCTAGCCTGTGCAATCGCTTAAGAATATTGTATGTTTCTATATGGTGAGCCTGGATATGTCTTGTGCAGATGCAATAGTCCCAGCTTCACACAAATTGCCTGTCCGTTCATGGCAATGCCCTGAACAAAACACAGTGTTAGATTATCTCAGCGGGTCAGGCAGCATCTGTGGAGGCGTGGGGACAGGCGATATATCAGGTCGGGATTCTGGATAGTGATCCGACCTAATGGCTTTAAATAATGTCTTATTTGGTGTCAAAGGGAGAACACAGCAAGATTCATGCACAAAACAGGGGTGGAAGATTGCAACCTCCACGTGGTCCGCCCTGTTTCGACTAATGCAATCAACTCGACGTGCACAAATGGAAGATCAAATAGAACAAGTTGTCCAAAAACTTTAGGCTGTGCACGCCACACGAAAGAAGAAGAAGGTGCACAAAACAGTTTAAAACATGTTGATGCCCACATGAAATATGCTCCCAGTTGTCAAATTTTCTAAAGTTGTTATTGCTTCTGAATGCATTGGAGAGAGGGAGGGAGAGGGAGAGGGAGAGGGGGAGGGGGAGGGGGAAGGGGAGAGGGAGAGGGAGAGTGGGAGAGGGAGAGGGAGGGATGAAAGTGAGGGAGAGGGAGGGAGAGAGTGTGGGTGGGAAAGGGAGGGAAGGAGAAGGGGGTGGAGAAAGGGAGAGAGAGACAGAGAAGGAGAAAGAAAGGATCTGATGTAAACATCCTGTGCGATCCTCTTTCACTATCTGACATGCTTGTGAAACATCATTCAAGACGTTAAATGATCAAATTACGAACCGTTTCATTGACACACATGTGAGGCCAAGCAATGATATCTACATTTGATTTATATTTAATGAAGGCTGTCAAAAGCTGTGTGAAATATGAGGCAGAGTGAACAGTAATGTGCTTGACCAAACCAAGTTTGTTGTACAAACAATTAAATAATTCAGCTGTTCTTACATTGTTTCACAGTTTTCCACTGCACCTTGATTCCAAGTGTTATTGTAAAGTCAAACTTCCCTTCATCTTGTGATAATACAGTGCATTCAGAAAGTATTCAGACCCCTGCACCTTTTTCACATTTTATTTACGTTGCAGCCTTATTCTAAAATGGATTAAATTCATTTGTTTTATCATCAATCTACACACATTACCTCATAATAAAAAAGCAAAAACAGGTGTTCAGAAAATTTTGCAAAATAATTTGAAAGATATAACTGAAATATCACATTTACAAAAGTATTCAGACCCTTTCCTATGACAATCAAATTGAGATTTGGTGCATTCTATTTCTATTGATTATACTTGAGATGTTTCTACAATTTGATTGGAGTCCACAACCTGTCTATATAAGGTCCCACACACCTGTCTATATAAGGTCCCACAGTTGGCAGTGCATGTCAGAGCAAAAACCAAACCATGAAGACAAAGGAATTGTCTGTAGACCTCCGAGACAGGATTGTGTCGAGATGCAGATCTGGGGAAGGGTATAAAACAATTTCTGCAGCATTGCAGATCCCGAACAACACAATGGCCTCCGTCATTCTTAAATGGAAGAACTTTGGAACCACCAGGACTCTTCAGAGAGCTGGCCGCATGGCCAAACTGAGCAATTGGGGGAGAAGGGCCTTGGTCAGGGAAGTAACCAAGTACCCGATGGTCACTCTGACAGAGCTCCAGAGTTCCTCTGTGGAGATGCGAGAAACTTCCAGAAGGACAACTATATCTACAGCACTCCACCAATCAGGCCTTTATGGTGGCTAGACGGAAGCCACTCCTCAGTAAAAGGCACAGGACAGCCCACATGGAGTTTGCCCAAAGGCATGAGAAACAAGATTATCTGGTCTGATGAAACCAAGATTGAACTCTTTGGCCTGAATGCGTCATGTCTGGAGGAAACCAGGCACTGCTCATCACCTGGCCAATATCAAACCTACGGTGAAGCATGGTGGTGGCAGCATCATGCTGTGGGGATGTTTTTCAGCAGCAGGAACTGGGAGACTTGTCAGGATCGAGGGAAAGATGAACAGAGATTAGTACAGAGAGATCCTTGATGAAAACCTGCTCCAGAGCGTTCAGGACCTCAGATTGGGGCAGAGATTCACCTTCCAACAGGACATTGACCCTAAGCACAGCCAAGACAACGCAGGAGTGGCTTTGTGACAAATCTGTGAATGTCCTTGAGTGGCCCAGCCAGAGCCTGGACTTGAACCCGATCGAATATCTCTGGAGGAACCTGAAAATAGCTGTGCATCGATGCTCCCCATCCAACCTGACAGAGCTTGAGAGGATCTGCAGAGAAGAATGGGATAAATAATTCCAAATACAGGTGTGTCAAGCTTGTAGCATCATACCCAAGAAATCTTGAGGCTGCAATCGCTGCCATAGGTGCCTCAACAAAGTACCGAGTAAAGGGTCTGAATACTTATGTAAATGTGATATTTCAGTTATTTATTTTTAATTATTTTGCAAACATTTCTAAACACCTGTTTTTGCTTTTTTATTATTAGGTAATGTGTGTAGACTGATGATAAAACAAATGAATTTAATCAATTTTAGAATAAGGCTGTAACGTAACAAAATGTGGAAAAAGTGAAGGGGTCTGAATACTTTCTGAATGCACTGTATATATTGAAACTAAATCAATTTAAAATACACTGCACAAAAAATAAAAATGCATTCACAGCATTTTTACATCCAGCGAATTTATTTATGTTTGAAGCTCCGTGTAGCATGATTATGTTATTCCTCTTCACCTTTATTAATCTCCATTTTTTAACATGATTGAGAACATGGCTGCAGGATCCCCAGAATGACCCAAACGTAGTAGTACAGCGTGGAAACAGGCCCTTCAGCACAACCTGTCCATGCCGACCAACATGCCCCATCTAAGCTAGTCCCATTTGCCCGTGTTTGGTCCATATCACTTTATACCTTTGTTATCCATGCACCTATCACCTATCCAAGTGCATTTTACATACGGTTAGACTACCTCATCTGGCAGCTTGTTCCATATATCACCACCCTCTGAGTGAAAAAGTTTCCCCTCGGGTTCTTACTAAATCTTGCCCCTCTCATGTTAAACCTATGTCCTCTTGTTTTTGATTCCCCTACCCTCGATACACTGATTCCAGAATCTAATAAGGAAGCTCTTATATCAACTACATTTTAAAGGCATTATTTTAAAAAATGGACTGATGATAGCCTCACACTGCTTCTGGGCTGCCTGATCAATAGCCGAACATTTCGTACTGAATGTATCTTAATACTGAGTACATACTGAGTAATGATATCTTAGTACAGTCAAGCTGAATGTATCTTAATTTTCACCAGCTAAGCATTGTGGTATTAGGAGTCATAATTTATACACCTCTTATTCCATTGTCTCATAGAATCATAGAAACATTGAAATTAGGTGCAGGAGTAGGCCATTCGGCCCTTCGAGCCTGCACCGCCATTCAATATGATCATGGCTGATCATCCAACTCAGTATCCTGTACCTGCCTTCTCTCCATACACCCTGATCCCATTAGCCACAAGGGCCACATCTAACTCCCTCTTAAATATAGCCAATGAACTGGCCTCGACTACCTTCTGTGGCAGAGAATACCACAGATTCACCACTCTCTGTGTGAAAAATGATTTTCTCATCTCGGTCCTAAAAGACTTCCTTCTTAGCCTTAAACTGTGACCCCTTGTTCTGGACTTCCCCAACATCGGGAACAATCTTCCTGCATCTAGCCTGTCCAACCCCTTAAGAATTTGTAAGTCTCTATAAGATCCCCCCTCAATCTTCTAAATTCCAGCGAGTACAAGCCAAGTCTATCCAGTCTTTCTTCATATGGAAGTCTTGCCATCCCAGGAATCAGTCTGGTGAACCTTCTCTGTACCCCCTCTATGGCAAGAATGTCTTTCCTCAGATTAGGAGACCAAAACTGTACACAATACTCCAGGTGTGGCCTCACCAAGACCCTGTACAACTGCAGTAGAACCTCCCTGCTCTTGTACTCAAATCCTTTTGCTATGAATGCCAAAATACCATTCACTTTCTTCACTGCCTGCTGCACCTGCATGCCTACTTTCAATGACTGGTGTACCATGACACCCAGGTCTCGTTGCATCTCCCTTTTTCCTAATCGGCCACCCTTCAGATAATAGTCTACTTTCCTGTTTTTGCCACCAAAGTGGATAACCTCACATTTATCCACATTGTACTGCATCTGCCATGCATTTGCCCACTCACCCAACCTATCCAAGTCACCTTGCAGCTTCCTAGCATCCTCCACACAGCTAACGCTGCCCCCCAGCTTCGTGTCATCCGCAAACTTGGAGATGTTGCATTCAATTCCCACATCCAGATCATTAAGTCTCATCAGCATTCCCTGTGTCCTTGCTTGTCAAGGTGAATCATGCAATTTGCATCTCTGCAATACTATTCAACTTACTTACATTTCCAAAATAATCCATCACCAACCATCCTATCTCCACCCTTCGACATTTTCATTCCTTTGACCCCCAATTCTTATGCAATGTTACACCTCTCTCGCTTATTCCACCAATTTGTTGCCATGGCTTTAGCCTCTGTTTTGGAATTCCCTCCTTCAACATCTTTATTCCTTTTACCACCTTTGTTTGTTTAAGACCATCCTTGAAACCGCCTACTCGCCCGACCTTTGGACTCCTCAGTGGCATTCAGATGGGTGAGGTTGGCTTTCATTTGGGGTAGGGGGTGGAGGGCCCTTACAGATACCCTTTATCCCAGGGAGGAGGGCATCCTTGCGTTTGAAGTGGGGATTGGTGCTTGGCAACAGCCCTTGAATTTTGGACACCTTCGCTCAACCTGGACCGACTGATCTCCCAGTTGCTAAACACAAATTCCCCTTCCCATTCCCGCACTACCTTTTTTTGTCCTAGGCCTCCTCCATTGTCAGAGTGAGGTTAAACGCAAATTGGAGGAACAGCATCTCATATTGCACTTGGGCAGCTTACAGCCCTGTGGTATGAATATTGATTTCTCCAACTTCAAGTAACTCCTGCATCCCCTCTCTCCCCATCTCTTCCCCACACAAGTCACACGAGCTTCTCGTTCTCACCGAGCAAACAGTTAACAAAGGCTTGTTTCCTTTATCATTGTTACTTTTTTGCATATCTTTCATTCATTTGTTCTATATCTCACTACATCATCGTCTATATCTCTTGTTTCTGTTTCCCGTGACTTTCAGTCTGAAGAAGGGTCTCGACCCGAAAACATCACCCATTCCTTCTCTCCAAAGATGTTGCCTGAACCACAGAATTACTCCAGCATTTTGTGTCTAACTTGAATTTTGGACATCCGATCAGCAGGAGCATGCCGACCATCACTCCTTGACATTTAGGAAAGCATTTTGTTGGGACCTACTAGCAGGTCCCATTAAGAACCATTTGTCAGACTGCATAGGCATTTGGATTTCCTATGTGCAGTGAGCAGCAGGGCAATCAAGAATGGAGAGAATGTTCCCTGGATGAGACCCTGAACAGCATCTGCAAACTACCAGCATGTCTGATGGCATATTTCCAACTAGCAATGAGTACGCCCTTTTTCATCTGACAGGTTGAAGGCTTAGGAAGTCATCTGGCGCACAAAACAATAGTTTCTAAACCTAACCCATTCTCAAATGGTGGCTGTAGGAAGGAACTGCTGGTTTAGATCGAAGCTGGACGCAAAATGCTGGAGTAAATCAGCGGGACAGGCAGCATCTTTGGAGAGAAGGAATGGGTGACGTTTCGGGTTGAGACCCTTCTTCAGACTGAAAAAGGTTGACATCTTTGTGAATGGTTGTGAGTGAACGTGTACAGTTTGGATGTTTGAGAGACTCGGGAGGGAAAGTGATTTGGCTAATCGATGCTCAAGGCTCCCAGGATGTGGCAAAAGGCTCCCAGGAGACTCGGTGGATGGACAAAGGAAGACCCGGCGGATCGTGGCCTGTAGGGTGAAGCAGCCTTGGTTGCCACCACAAAGAAGGACATGCAGGGGGGATGCTCGGGCTGCTGGCGATGATGGGTGCCAGGAGTGGGGCCGGTAGGAGAGAGAGTGGGGCATTGCCTCCAGCGCGTTCAAAGCGGCTTCTTGAGGTGCCTCCGGGACACAAAGAGTGGCACGGTGGCACAGCGGTAGAGTTGCTGCCTAATGCCCCCGTCCCACTTACGAAACCTGAACGGAAACCTCTGGTGACCTTGCGCCCCACCCAAGGTTTCCGTGCGGTTCCCGGAGGTTTTGGTCACTCTCCCTAATGGTCAAAAGTAGTTCCGCATAGTCGAGGCTTCTTCTATGTTCCTTTGATTATTTCACCAAAATCAAAACCGGCCTCGACTAAAAATAGGTTGTCGTTTGGTCAAAGCCAGTGGGGTGGGGTCGCTATTTACTTACAGGCAGTCAAAGGCAATCTCCTTCACTTACCGGCCATTTTGATTGGCTCATTGGAGTTTTCAGTACCTAGAAGATCCGCCGGAAGGTAAAATGCCCGCTAAACTTTATTAAACTTCTTAAAACTGTCTCCACTCCTTCTTCCCCCCTTCACCCCCCCTTCTCTACCCCCTCCCATGCTGTCTAAAGGACTTACCGTGCTCTGTGGCAGCCGTTTACCTTCCTCTTCATCGTGCTCCTCCGCTGTCCCTGGCCCCCACCTTCGCGGTGTGTGTGTGTGTGTGCGGTCGGTAGCAAAGATCCTGTAGGATTTTTGGTCAGTAGGTGCAGCTCGCGCTTTGGTCGAGGCTTTCCAGGCGAGTGACCAAAACCTCTGGCGACTCATGGAAACCTTGGGTGGGGCCCAAGGTCACCAGAGGTTTACGTTCAGGTTTCCTAAGTGGGACAGGGGCATTACAGTGCTTGCATCGCCGGGGAACCGGGTTCGATCCCGACTACGGGTGCTGTCTGTACGGAGATGTACATTCTCCCCATGACCGTGTGGGTTTTCCCCAAGAAATTCGGTTTCCTCCCACACTCCAAAGACATACAGGTTTGTAGGTTAATTGGCTTGGTGTATGTGTAAATTGTTACGGGTGTCACTGATTGTCACTGATCAAGCTTCGATATGTTTTATTGAAGTGTCGTAGGCCAGGAACAAAGCAGGTTGTCCTCTTTCTTTCCTGAAAAGTGCAAGAAAATAAAGTCGATCGTACTGACTTACATTTCCTTTCAGAATGTTGTGGAGTTAAAGACAAAATACATGAGCTGCCATTTACAATTTGTGTTGTTAGTTTGTCCTATTTCAAACAGATGTAACAAATCTTCTTTGGAGTGCAATGTCGGTGCGGACTCGGTGGGCCGAAGGGCCTGTTTCCACGCTGCCTCTCTAAACAAAGGCGGTCGGGCGAGGAGAGGGACGTCGGTTCACGGGTCGAGAGTGACGGAGGAGTCCCAGCAGTGGCCTGGGGCTTATCTGGATCAGGACCTGTTCCAGCAACTTGAGTGGGTGGACCGGACTTTGGAGTTTTTTGTAGAGGGAGTCAAAATATGGCAACTGGCCATAAAAAAATAATTTCATTGTGCAGTTGAGTTTGTGCGACAGTTTTAGGAAATCAAGAGGGAATTTTCCGCTGTGTTTTTCCTCAGTTTTCCCGAGATGGTTTCTTCCCCATTACCAGCCGTCTCGAAGGATGAGAGGCGATCTTATAAAATTCTTAAGGGATTGGACAGGCTAGATGCAGGAAAAATGTTCCCGATGTTGGGAGAAAACCAGAACCAGCGGTCACAGTTTAAGAATAAGGGGTAGGCCATTTAGGACTGAGATGGGGGAAAACTTTTTCACCCAGAGAGTTGTGAATCTGTGGAATTCTCTGCCACAGAATGCAGTGGAGGCCAACTTACTGGATATTTTGAAGAGAGAGTTAGATTTAGCTCTTAGGGCTAACAGAATCAGGGGATATGGGGGGAAATGCAGGATTGTGGTACTGATTCTGGATGATCAGCCATGATCATATTGAATGGCAGTGCTGGCTCGAAGGGCCGAATGGCCTACTCTTGCACCTACATTCTGTGGTTTTAATTTGCCATTTCCCCTCCTCCCCAACCCTCTCAAACACCCCATCTCCCCCACCAGCACCCCAAGGGTAATTATGCCAGAAGTGGGGAGATTCACCAGATGTGTTCTGTGCCTCTCTGAGCCTGCAGATCTTCTTTCTCTTCTTGTTCTTGCCATTCCTTTGTTTGTCATTCTCGAAAAGCGCATAAATCCATGGCACCAGGACTAACGGCATGGAATCTGAAAATTCTGCTGCTATTAGTTGCCAATTGATAGTCAAAATGTGTGTCACTAAAATCTTAAAACCGCTGCAGCTGCAATCATTTTGCCGCTGTACAACGTGGGGAGCCAGCGCCGTATCGATGTCTCTGGTGAAGCAGCTGCACTCGGAGAGAAGGAAAGCTCCGAGTCATCTGAAGCTGATCGTTTTATTTTTCTTCGTCGAGCTACTTCAAAAGCAGCAAACAGTTTGCTGTGAGAGAGGGTGAAAATGTCACATGAAGATGATCTCCAGAGACAGGCTCGTTTTCACACAGCATTAAATCCAGTCCCCGCTGTATGGTACGCTGACGAGATGGCAACGAAATAATCAAGCTTAGATATGTTTTATTGAAGTGTCGTAGGCAAGGAGCAACACGGGTTGTCCTATTTCCTTCCCGAGAAGTGCAAGAAAATAAAGTCGATCGTACTGACTTAAATTTCCTTTCAGAATGCTGTGGAGTTAAAGACTAAATACATGAGCTGCCATTTGCAATTTGTGTTGTTAGTTTGTCCTATTTCAAACAGATGTAACAAATCTTCCTTGGAGCGCAATGATCTGCTAGCATCTCTAAACATTCAGAAATAGATGCACAGAGTCTCTTGCCCACAGTAGGTGAATCTAGGACCAGAGGACATAGGTTTTAGGTGAAGAGGAAAAGATTTAACAGGACTCTTGTGGGGTAACTTTTTCACACAAAAAAGGGTGGTGGGTGTATGTAACAAGGTGCCAGAGGAGATAGTTGAGACAGGGACTATCCCAATGTTTAAGAAACAGTTGGAAAGGTACATGGATAGGACAGGTTTGGAGGGATGTGGACCAAACGCGGGCAGGTGGGACTAGTGTAGCTGGGACATGTTGGCCGGTGTGGGCAAGTTGGGCCTAAGGGCCTGTTTTCACGCTGTATCACTCTCTGACTGTAAATAGAAGTGAAATAAGTTGTGAGGGTAATTGAGTAGGTGAAAGTACAAAGACACTGAAATCACTTCTACCTGAGGAACAGAATCCCTATCTATTCAGGTCCAAAGGAATCGACTTGTCCATGAATTGTGTAGGAAGGAACTGCAGATGCTGGTTTACACCGAAGATAGGCACAAAATGCTGGTCTAACTCAGCGGGACAGGCAGCATCTCTGGATAGTAGGAATAGGTGACTTTCGGGTTGAGATACTTCTTCAGTCGGAGATGTCGGGTTGGACTGGCCAGGCGACGTTCTTGGAATTCTCCACCACTGCTCCATGCCAGTGCTGACCATGCTCAACCTGCCCGCTCAGCCACATGCAGTGGTGCCTGATCTAATCGAGCCCCTCCAAAGGCCCACTGCATCGGCACCTCAATCTGGACACATCAACCAGTGAACGCACTGTGCCTCGCCTCATGTACCTATTGGATCTGTCTTGTCGTACCATAATTTGACACAACGCGTGTACAAATTAGTGGAATCCAGCTGAGACTCAGTAAACTGAGTATTAGGGCCGTCACGGTGGCGTAGAGGTAGAGGTCTGAAGAAGGGTCTCGACCTGAAACGTCGCCTATCTCCTTCGCTCCTTAGATGCTGCTGCACCCGCTGAGTTTCTCCAGCCTTTTGCGTACCCTAGAGTTTCTGCCTTACAGCGAATGCAGCGCCGGAGACCCGGGTTCCATCCCGACTACGGATGCTGTCTGTACGAAGTTTGTACGTTCTCCCCGTGACCTGCGTGGGTTTTTTCCAAGGTCTTCTGTTTCCTCCCACACTCCGAAGACGTACAGGTTTGTAGGTCAATTGGCTTGGTCAATGCAAAAAGTGTCCTTGGTGGGTGTAGGATCGTGTTAATGTGTGGGTATCGCTGGTTTGCATGGACCCATTGGGCTGAAGAGCCTGTTTCCACGTGATATCTCTAAACTAAACTAAACTATTGAAAGCCCAGCAACCTTTGCACTCGAACCAACCTCCTTAATTTTCTTTGACCGTCTTTGCCAATTATTTAGCTGCAATCATCAAGTATAAAGAGTTCACTGTGTGCTTCTAATTTGTATTATCATCCAACAATCAGAGGGTGTTGATAACAATAAAATTACAACAAACCACTTTAAAGGGGCTGTCCCACTTGGGCGACCTAATTGGCGAGTTTAGGAGAGTTTGAAAAAATAACATGTTGAAGACCTCCTTCGACTATGTTGAAGACTAGCTACGAGGAACTTCGGGAAAATTGGACACGGAATAGTGGAGAGTGAAGACGATCTCCTTCGACCTCTCTTCGACTCTGATGAAGACTATCTATGACTACCTTCGATTACCTAGGACTAACATGCCGACCTACTACGACTAAACCTACGAGTAAAAAAAGTATCGATTTTTTGCATGGCGACCTTTTTTTACTCGTGGGCGTTTTTCAACCTGTTGAAAAATACGCCGCGACCTAGCTGAGGCTTCGAGAACGTGGGGACCATTCTCGAGCATGAAGGAGAGTTACAAAGACCTCCTACGACCTCGTGTCGACCATGCTGTGAGTACGAGCGAGGGCAAACTCGCCAGAACTCGTGGATTAGGTCACCCAAGTGGGACAGCCCTTAAGGAGTCTTTCCCAGCAAGGATTACTGCACCACCTCACACTTCTAGGTTGAATTTCCCCTGCAATTAAAAGACTAAACCCACGAGCCTCGAGCATGTGTCCTACTTTGTTACAACTTGTGGACACAAGAGACTGCAGATGCTGGAATCTGGAGCAAAAAAAGCAATGTTCTGGAGGAATGCAACGGTTCAGGTAACTTCTGTGGAAGAAAATGAACAGACAACCTTTTGTGTCAAGATAGACACAGAAAGCTGGAGTAACTCCGCGGGCCAGGCAGCATCTCTGGAGAAAAGGAATAGGTGATGTTTCGGGTCAAAACCCTTCTTCAGGCTGAGAGTCGAGGGAGAGGGAAACCCAAGGTATGAAAAGGTTCAGAACAAATCAGAGCTGTCACCGATGACCAAGGAAAGGTGGAGCCCACAATGGTCCATTGTTGGCTGTGGAAGTAGGGACAATGAAGGGATATTGGATGCGAACAGTGAACCCTTCTTCGTCATTCTGAAGATCACCGTTCCCGATCAGTCTGAAGAAGGGACCGAACCCGAAACATTGGCGGTCCATTTTGTTCTACAAATGCTATCTGATCACCGAGTTCCGCCAGCAATTTGTTCCTTGTTATAACTTGTTATTCAAGTGCTAACTCCACAACCTTGCAATTATGTGGGCTCAGTCCTTGGCAACAACTTCAGGAGAAGAATGAATCAAATCATATTTCTGCAAAGAGTAAATCACTTACTTGGCACATGCCATGAACACACATAGTCTCACAATGGCTGCTGGATCAGTCCATCAAGTAACATTAGCAAATTTGCAGATGACCCAAAGCTGGGTGGCAGTGTGAACTGAGAGGAGGATGCTATGAGGATGCAGTGTGACTTGGACAGGTTGGGTGAGTGGGCAGATGCATGGCAGATGCAGTTTAATGTGGATAAATGTGAGGTTATCCACTTTGGTGGCAAAAACAGGAAGGCAGATTACTATCTGAATGGTGTCTGAAAGTTGGGAAAAGGGGTAGTACAACGAGATCTAGGGGTCCTTGTTCATCAGTCACTGAAAGTAAGCATGCAAGTACAGCAGGGCTGCCAACTCTCACACTTTGAGTGTGAGAATAACGCATTTGAAGAAACTCTCATGCCCTCATGCTGATCAGAAATTTCTCACGCTCTGTGGCGAGAAATATTTTGATCAACGAAAATTTCAAAACTCAGATAAACTGCATGGTCCGCGGGCGTTGGAGAGCCGGGGCTGCCGAGGGAGGGTGGAAGCAGATGTAGTGGCGGGAACAGATGCGGATGGGGATCCGGGGCTGCCGAGTGTTTAAGAGCCGGGGCTGCCGAGTGTTTTTGGGGCCTGCGAGTCGCTCGCTGCATCTCCAGCCATGGAGCAGTGCAAGAGTCCCGGGTCATCGGAGGTGTCGGAAGCGTTGCGCCGCTGCCACGAGAGTCTCTTTGCTGATGGGACAGAGACTCTCAAAGGGAGGTAGAGAGACAGAGGGGAAGAAAACTGGGGGACAGGAGGGTGAGAGAGAGGGAGGGGGAGAGAGAGAGAGAGAGAGAGAGAGGATGAGAGGAGGACAGAGGGAGGGGAAGAGAGAGAGTTGAGAGAGAGTGTATGGAGATAGAGCTAGAGGGAGGGAGAAAGATATAAAGTGAGGAGAGAGAGAGAGGAGAGAGTTGGGGGAAAGAGGGGAGAGAGAGTTAGGGGGAGGGGGGAGAGGATCGAGGGGACAAGAGAGAGCGGGAGGGAGCGAGAGATGGGGGGGAGAGAGGGGAAAGAGAGGAGAGCGAGAGGGAAGGGGAGAGAGGGGGTGAGAGGAGAGGGGGAGGGGAGATAGAGAGGGGCAGAGAGAGAGGAGGTGTGAGAGGAGCGAGAGCAGAAGAGAGAGGGATGAGAGTGAGGTGGGAGGGGGGATAGAAAGGTGGAGAGAGGGGAGGGAGAGAGAGGGGAGAATTGAGAGGAGGGGGAGGAGAGAGGGGGGAGAGAGGCAGGGCTGCCAACTCCCATGCATTGAGCGTGAGAATCCCGCATTGCGCCAAATTCTCACGCTGATCACAAATTTCTCACGCTCTGTCATGAGAAATCCTGTGATCAGTGAAAAATTCAAAACTCATATCAACTGCATGGGACATGTGAGTTGGAAGCAGAAGCAGCGACGGGGACAGATGCAGACGGGGAGCGGGGCTGGCGAGTGTTTGCCGGGCTGGCGAGTCGGAAGCGTTGCGCCGCTGCCGTGAGAGTCTCTGTGCCAAATTCGCCCAGGTGACCGGCATGGATCAGGCTGCGGCTCGGTGCATCCTGGAGGACAACCAGTGGCTGCTGGAAGTAAGTACCAGGCACTGGGTAGAAGCAGTGGAAGGTAGTGGTCTTGAAATGGGGGTGGTTGGAGAAAGCATCCTGCTTGCCTGCTAGACTTTCACTTACTGTAACTGCAGGAAAAATGTTCCCGATGTTGGGGGAGTTCAGAACCAGGGGTCAGGGGGGGGGGGGCATTTAGGACTGAGATGAGGACAAACTTTCTTCACACAGAGAGTTGTGAATCTGTGAAATTCTCTGCCACAGAAGGCAGTGCAGGTCAATTCACTGGATGTTTTCAAGAGAGAGTTACATTTAGTTCACTAAATCATGGGATATGGGGAAAAAAACAGGAAAGAGGTACTGATTCTAGATGAATAGCCATGATCATATTGAATAGCAATGCTGGTTCGAAGGGCCGTTGGCCTATTCCTGCACATATTTTCTACATTTCTATGCTTGAGTATATGGCAATCAAACTCGATCACTTGATTTTGAAGCATTCATGCATGGTGGAGGTATAATGTGGTCATAGAGTGATACAGTGTGAAAACAGGCCCTTCAACGCAACTTGCCCACACCCACCAACATGTCCCAGGGTCCATACCTCCAAACCTGTCCTATCCATGTATCAGTCTACCTATTTCTTAAATGTTGGGATGGTCCTTGTCTCAACTACCTCCTCTGGCAGCTTGTTCCAAACACCCACCACCCTTTGTGTGGATAAAGGTTACCCCTTAAAAAGTTACCACTTAAAAATATTTCATACAAAAAACATTGAAATCATACTTCTACAATGCGCTAAAACATGATTTTAATACGTCAAATTTTTGAAAAGTTCCTACCCTGGGAGGGGGGACACCCTTCTTCCACACCCTCTCCCCACTCGGTTGCTCCACTCCCTCACTGGGTACCCCCAAGGCCAGAGATCAGTGATCGCTCAGCCTCCCCACTTTCAAAAACGCTCCACGGCCGCTGGTTCAGATGGAGAACACTGCCAGATGTGAGCGGGGAACTGAGGCCAGTTGTCCGTGATGTTTGGATCCCAATGCTCAGCGCTTCATGCTTCGGAGTTGGCTAATGTTATTGATTTGTAATTAGCCTGATGACTTCCGGACAGTTTGTTATGAAAATGAAAGAAATGGTATCAGAATACTTATACAGATGAGTGAGTATAATTTTATGGATGGGAATTGTGTTCAACCAATTGATGACTACTTTGACAAAGTAACTAGCATGTTAGATAACAAGGAAGTCAATGAATGTAGCAAATGTTGTTATCCATAATTTGGTCTGTGAAGTGCCCCATAAAGAATTACTGCATTAGCTAAGCACCTGTGGACTTGAACATATTAGGTTGCGTCCAGGGGGTCAGATATGGGGCTTTATGTGTGGGCCAGATATATTGTCAGTGCAAAGAGGCTAGGAGCAAGGCCAAGTGTGCATCCAGAGTCAAGGTCTGGAATAGTACTAGGTGTGCAGTCAAAGCTGGGACCAGGGGTGTGTTCAGCACTGGGAACCTAAGCAGGTAAGAATAGGGGGCCAGGTGTAGGACTGGACTCAGGGACAGGAATGAGAGAAGGTATGCAACTGGAGTCAGGGCCAGGAGTAGTACCAGGTGTGCAGTGAGACCCAGGTTGGCCAACATGGGCCAAGTGTTTGATTTTAATCTGATTTCCATACATGAATGCACTAAGATCATTCATGTGCTGCCCATATGTATCAGAGCCTGGGCTCTTCAGTGGAATGTAATTAGGAATGTAATTTACTCTAACCTTATTCATAGCTAATCCAATTTAAAGCATATATATTGCATTCAAGTGTGAGTTAAAAGACTCGCTACAGTATCCACCATATTACATAATTTCAAGCTGAAAAATTCAAAAGTTCCGTACCAATGGGAGGGGGGGATACACCCTCCTCCCACCCCCCCCCCCCCCCACCCCCCCGGTCGCTACGCTCCCTCGGGCTTGGTCTCGTAATTTCTCACTCCCAACTCTTGAAGAAAGCGACTGGCATGTTGGCCTTCATAACAAGAGGGGGTGAGTATAGGAGCAAAGAGATCCATCTGCAGTTGTGCAAGGCCCTAGTGAGACCACACCTGGAGCATTGTGTGCAGCTTTGGTCTCCAAATTTGAGCAAGGACATTCTTGCTATTGAGGGAGTGCAACGTAGGTTCACAAGGTTAATTCCTGGGATGGCGGGACTGTCATATGTTGATAGAATGGAGCGGCTGGGCTTGTATACTCATAAATTTAGGATGAGAGGGAATCTTATTAAAACATATAAGATTATTAAGGGTTTGGGCACGCTAGAGGCAGAAAATATGTTCCTGATGTTGGGTGAGTCCAGAACCAGAGGCCACAGTTTAAGAATAAGGGCTAAGCCATTTAGAACAGAGATGAGGAAACACTTTTTCACACAGAGGGTTGTGAATCTGTAGAATTCTCTGCCTCGGAGGAAGCCAATTCTCCGGATGCTTTCAAGAGACAATTAGATGGAGCTCTTAAAGATAGCGGAGTCAGGGGATATGGGGAAAAGGCAGGAATGGGGTATTGATTGTGGATGATTAGCCATGATCACAGTGAATGGCGGTGCTGGCTCGAGGGGCCGAATGGCCTACTCCTGCACCTATTGTCTATTATCAATGATGGACTTCAAATGCTGTTTGTGTTGCCTGCACTCAAAAGATTTACTAGGATGTTGCCGGGACTCGAGGGCCTGTGCTATAGGGAGAGGTTGAGCAGGCTGGGACTCTATTCCTTAGAGAGCAGAAGGATGCGGGATGATCTTACAGAGGTGTACAAAATCATGAGAGAAATAGATCAGGTAGATGCACAGAATCTCAGTGTTTAAGAAACTGCGCAGACCAGGGAATCGAGAACCATGTTGGCCAGTGTGGGCCGACGTGCATGTTTCCACACTGTAAGACTCTATAACTCTATTACATCAAGAAAGAACAAAAGTGGAGTAAAAATCTGTGGAGGCAAAGGGACAGTTCACATTTTGGATCGAGGCCCTGCATCAGGACAGTGCAGTGTTTCAGCCAGAAATGTTGACCATCTATTTGTTCCACAGATGCTTCTTCGCCGATTTAGTTCTTCTAGCCATTTATTCTTGTATTCACGTTCCAGCATTCCATAATCCTTTGTGTCTCATTCAGAGGACATATTAACCAATTTATCTGGAACTTACTAACCTGTGATCTCAGTGGTCTGGTCACGGGGATGTTGGGAGATCATTCCCATATTTTATGGTGATTTGTAATTTCTTACTTGGGCCAGTTACGAGGAGTGACTTGCACCTGCCGTCCATGTAACTCTCCTTAGCTGTACTCCATGACAGGATGGGAGCAAAGAGGGTGAGAAAATTAATCTATAGTTGCAACATTGATTGTTACTGCTAAACAATAGTGCCCATGCCCAGCACATTATGAATTAACAACGCCAAGTCAAATGAGGTACACTCTGTCAAATCTCTTTGGGGTTAATATAACTAAAAAATAAATGATAAATAAACTGCTGTTATAAATTCAGTATGTCATATTGCTGCCATTTAGTAGATTAGGGAATGCGTGTCAAGGGTTATGGGGAGAAGGCAGGGGAATGGGGTTAGGAGGGAGCGAAAGTTCACGGTCATGGTGGCGCAGCGGTAGAGTAGCCGCCTTACAGCGAATGCAGCGCCGGAGACCCGGGTTTGATCCCGACTACGGGTGCTGTCTGTATGGAGTTTGTAGGTTCTCCCCATGGCCTTTGTGGGTTTTCTGCAAGATCTTCAGTTTCCTCCCACACTCCAAAGACGTACAGGTATGTGGGTTAATTAGCTTGGTAAATGTAGAAATTGTCCCTAGTTGGTGTAGGATAGTGTTAATGTGCGGGATCGCTGGTCGCGGGGGGGGGGGCTCGGTGGGCCGAAGGGCCTGTTTCTGCACTGTATCTCTGAAACTAAAAACTAAAACTAAAAACCATGATTGAATGACTGAGCAGACTTGATTGGCCGAAGGGCCTAATTCTGCTCCTATCAAGTATGACCTTATGACCCAAGTGATAATCCATGACCAAAACCAATAAATGCAAACAAATATAAAATAGTGAGTTGTTGAAAAATATATATCTTTAAGTAGGTATGTTACAAAACGTACCTTCAGCGGTGCTGCAGTTCTGCTGCTGGCCGTGTGCGCGACTTTGGGGCCCTTAAGGGGGGTGGGGCGGGGTTAAAATGCGTTTTTTCCCTTGCCACCGGAATTATATTTTCTCGGAGTGCGAGCTATTTCTGGAGATTCGTTTCGACTGCCGGTAAGTTAATTGTTTTTTTTTTTTAATCGCCCGACTATTTCAGCGCTGCAGTAAAATAAAAATTTGTTCCTAATGCCGTGAACGTCGACAACGGGGACCGATTTTTATGTAGGGGACAGGTAAGTGAAAGCTGTTTTTTTTCATATAAACCTGCTTGTTTAGGTGACTTTAATAGTAAGATTAAACGAGAACTTACCAGTTTGAAGTTTGATCCTTATTTTATGAGGAGTTACGTTGAGGGATTACGTGAAGAAGCCCCACCAGGCGCATGCGCGTCATACTTCAAAGCAGCGGCGTGAAAACACAGAAAACAAATAGCCGAAGTAACATAGTAAGGCTTTAAGATGACTAGAACTACCAGATGATCTCTTAGATTATGAGGGTGGGAGCGGAGGGCACGTAATCCCTCAACGTAACTCCTCATAAAATAAAGATCAAGGATAAAACTTCAAACTGGTAAGTTCTCGTTTAATCTTACTATTTTACTTCGGAGTCACGTGAGTGACTACGTGAAGATTTCAAAGCTCTGTGTTTTCATGCCGTAGATGCACTCCATACGACAATCTGCTTCGGTTGACACAGTAGTAAATAATATATTGAACATTACTTCAAATTATTCAATAACTATTTGTAATAATAACAAAAACAGTAATAACCCCTCTGTCCCAGGGGGAAATTACAACAATGATATAAAACAAAGCAAATGAATTAAGTGGAACCCAAAACAGCATGCCTAACCCATGGCACTGTCTGTACAGGTTTGTCATAGAATTGAGAAAACGTTGATTCTCTAGACCATCCTGCGGCCACGAGGATTTGATCTAGCAGCACGTCCTGAGCCATCGCCGTGGATGTTGATGTCGCCCTGGTGGAGTGAGATTTGAATTCATGAGTGTCGACTCCAGCATAATTGAGAACCTGTTTCAACGATCTAGAAATAGTTTGTACTGACACTCTTTTATATGGCTTTTTTGTGACTAATGAGCAGTCCTGTCTCAGAACCTCTGAGACTCCTTGTTAACTCAATATATTGGCTTAAGTGTTTAACTACACATAACATTTGGTCAACAGGATATGCTTTAAACGTCATCTTGGTTCCTGCCATACCTGGCCTGCTTTGTTTGATTAAATCATAGACATAAAATGTAATGTCATCTCAGACAAATGCATACAATCTATTTGTAACAATTGTAATGTTTGCACACGTTGTGCTGAAACCAGCTCCATTAGCATACCCACTTTAAGAGTTAATCTCTGCATAGATAATGACGTAATTGGAGCCCATTGCCGAAGCAGTGTGAGAACTATACTGACATCCCAGATTTCTGTATCTCTAGGCTTAGGAGGGTTTTTGTTAAAGATTCCTCTCATAAATCGGGATACTAATGGATGAGACCCGATAGGTTGTTGTTCTGAAGACTGCCCTAAATAGGAGGACAAAGCACTCCGAGCACTGTTAATGGCACTATAACTCAAGTGCTCATCAAAATGCAACTTAGCAAGGAACTCCAACACATCATATATGCTTGAATACAGAACATCTCACATTTCTTTATGTGAATCACATGTTGTTTTTGAATGCTATTTCTCCAGGCTGTAGTGATAACCTCCATGGTCCTGTTTGACAATCCAAGGCCTTGGAATGGTCTGGTCAGAACCTGCAGACCAACAATTTGATACGGTCATGTAACAGGTGACTTTCTCCTGTAACCGGATGCACTAACAATTACTGCAGCTGGGAATCATCATGAATGGCTGAGCCATCATTCTAAGCACTAATGGGAACCATGGTTGTGTTGGCCAATCTGGGACTACCAAAAAACACCTGTGGTGGAGTCACGCTCTATTTTGGTGAGGCATTTCGTGATCAGACAATATGGAGGAATGCATAAAAGAATGAGTGCCCCCAATGTAACGAGAATGCATCCACGGCTACTGCTCCTGGATCTGGCTCCCATGAAACATATTTAGGCAACTGGTGATTCAATCTGGATGCAACCCAAATCAAGTGACAATTGTTTGAAAAATTTCAGAATTCAACATCCATTCTATATTGTCATTAAACTTTCGCGACCTATGGTCTGCCACCACATTGTCTATACCTGCTAGATAGATGACTGAAACCCAGATGTTCCTTGAAATACACCAATGCCACATGAGGTTAGCCAACTTATCACAGGATACTGATCTTGCTCCTCCCATATGATTAATATGTGCCACTGCTGTGGTGTTATCAATCTGGAGCTGAACGTGTAAATTATTCATTGTGGAGCAATATGCCTTTAAAATGCCCCCAATAATTCCAATTAATTTATCCCTTATGTGTGAAGAATCAAACCATCTTGTTCATTCCATCTACCCCCACAGCTAGACTCGGTGTCTGTAGCCCCCCATCCAAGAGCGCTTACATCAGTCTGTAAGATCACTGAAGGTTCTTGCACCAAAATATTATTGGTAGCTTGACTAACATTAACAATCCACCACTGCAATTCTGCTAGAGCTGTGGTTGGTAACTGCATAACCCAATCAAAATGGCCTGCATGCTCTTTTAGTGCTTGTTCTCTTTGCAAATGTTGATAATGCAAAAGTCCGAAATGGACTGCAGGGAAAGCTGCTACCAATTCCCCAATTACCTTAGCGACTTCTCGGATGGAGAAATAAAGTTTTTGTGTGAGGCAAGTACAGACATTAGCAATATCCACAACCTTGGCTGTTGGTAATTTTACTGTCATATGAACTGAATCAATAAGAAATCCCAAATACTCAATATTTTGGGTTGGCTGTAACTTGGACTTGGTTGGATGGACCAAACCCTTATGTTTAAACACATTTTTGGCTACTGCAACCAACTCTTCAGCTGACTCTTTAGTGTTGATGATAATTTATGTGGATCATATAAATAGGCCATGACAATGTGATTATGGGCCCTCAATAGCCCCAGCACAGGTTTTAACAATTTAGTAAATAGCCTAGGTGCTGAACTTAATCCATTAGGCAATGCTTTGTATTGCCACAGCTGTCCCATCCAATTAAATTTCAAGTACCTGCAATAATGAGCATGAATTGGAACTGAATAGTATGCATCTTGCCAATCAAAAGTTGCCATATAACAGCCCTGTGATACCAGCTGTTTAGCAGTAACGAAGGTGTCCATTTTAAAATGCCTATAGAGAACGGAAGAATTTAAGTGAGTGAGGTCCAGAATACTCTACTACCCCCCCCCCCCCCCCCCCCCACACCATCTTTTTTAGGACTGGGGAATATATTAGGCACAAATTGTTGAGGATGATTAATGGCTTTCTCAATCATCATCGTTTACCTGATCAGTCTCTGGAGCAGAAAAACACCAACATTTTATTAGGCTTGTGCTGTTGAGGTGGATCTATCCCTGAGATAAACTCAATGGTAGACCAGACACAGTATTAGTATAAACATATCAGATGTTATACAGCACCATTCATTATAAAACAATTGTAATCTACCTCCAAGAGGAGATTGTCCACCAGAAACTTTATCGTTAACAAAATTCTCTGTACCTCTACAGTTGCCCTGTAAGTCTGTTGTCTGCCCATATTGGGGTTGCAGCCAGTCTGTCTTGGTGGGTACCCTCGTTGCCCCACTGGCCTCCCCCTGCTGGGCCCAGCACCTGCATCTGACCTTCGGTATATTAACCCAGGTTTTCGAATAGGTGGCCTTGAAATGCTTGGCTACATTAAGCCAATTGTTTTGGCCTCATCATTCATTTCACGATTTTTTTTGACAAGGTCTGTTCCGAACAGGAATTCAGGTGTTTGTACATTAGTTGCCTTACATAGCAGCAAATTTTTGGTTGAGTGCTGGCCTGATGGCGATTTTCCCTGATGCAATTTACCTCAAAAATGCATTGCATAAAATAGCCAACATAACTTTTTTGAGTTTGAGTAATGATTGTCCCTTTGACCATAGTGCCAAATGCAGTAGTTGCTGCAGCCGCCAGTTGGAGGACGTGTTGATACCGAACCTCCTGTCCCCTCTTAGAAGGACTCATGGGTGCCCGATAGCTGGGTTCACCGTGGGCACTTTCAGTGATGCACATTAAACAGGTGTCTTATATTTGTTTGTAGTCTCTTGCATCATAGCTTGCTGGAGCTGGTGAGGTACTAAATAATTGATATTGCTGGCAAGGCATTCTTCCATTGTCTCACCAGTCCCCTCCGGAATAGCAAAACTCATTGCTATTTCCGGGACACCCGGAGCGTTGCTCTGGTGTATGCACATGAGCAGGAACACCAGAATCAGGGTCAGTTTCATCCTCCAGTCCTAAACAAGGCGCTGGAAGGAAATCCCTTTGCTGATACTCCACATATTCTTCTTGATTATGGGCCTTCTTGAACAGCTGTCTGGGGAATCACTGGGGTCTTTGACCCTGGCTTTATCAAAGTTTGGAGCATCTTCTCCATATTTTGCATCCTCCCCCACATTCTTTTATTATCTGGAGAGGAGTCTCCTTGTTCTTCAGACTCTTCTGACAAACTGGTCTGAAAGACTTTCTTTTTGCCTTCCTATGGCTATCAGGTGGCCTCAGGCTCCTGAGTTTCTGGAGCTGGTGTAGAATGTTCATTCTCTAGACTAACGGCTGTCGGTAAAACGGCACCCGGTATCGGAACCGGCGGTGCCGCGCTAATCTGCCGACCCGATCTAATTTGTGAATCCCACACTTACTACGAACTTTCTTACCTTACGCTCCATATCACGGACTCCTACTGACTGCTCGAGCCAGTTTGACGGAAGTTTTCAAAACCACTTACCTGTGAAGTTTCTACTTACCGCTGGTGGAGCTGCGCTCTCCAGCCCGTTCAGTGCGGACATGCGCAGACGTAATGACGATCATGCCCCTGGCGGGGTTCTGTTCTTCCAACGTGAGTCACTCATGGGGACTCGAAGTAAAATCCAATATTTCATGTTGTGGAAAGCCGAGTGTTATCTCCCCTTATGATCGCAGTGTGTTTTTCCTGCCGATAGTGCGTTTAATTTACCACAAATGCCGGCAACGTACCAATATAATCGCGTTCCGAATTCCCAAGAAAATCCCACTCGCAAGATGTGTAAAAAGCCATTACTTTTGGGCTAACACACTAAATCCTTCATTTGAGCCTATGAATTCTCAACAAATGAATTTAAAAATATGATGTTGTTATATTGTGAATTCTTGTGTGAAAATGTGAATGATTTGGGCGGACACTTTATGCTTGTAAAAAAAAGTGTAATAATTTTCTTAAGAAATGGTTAGATGTTTAGATGTTAGTAAGTGATTTGAATTGATTTTGTATTAGTTTCAATGGGTGGGTAACTAACGTGATTATATGCTTTTAATTCAGGTACCAACGTAAAGATTAGTTTCAATATATCAGTTTGCAAAATGCTTTTTCAAATCTATAATTAACTGAAAATGTCTTCCAGTCTCTGTAATTTTTAAGAAAGTTATGGGCTTTCTTTTGATTAGTCCTCGATCAACAACTTTTGGTGTTAAGTCTAATGGAACTTGGGGGCAAAGGGGGAACGAGACTGGCTATTATTTCCCGAGTATAAAATGGCCACTAAACATTTTGTCATACTGAGATATGCCCATATGAAAGGTCCGCTATTAGTGTCAATACTTAAAACTTCTTGTATGCTGGTCTGATGGGTATCAAAATTAAATGAGTTTTAAAATATAAATTGCTGATAAATTGCACAACAGGAATTTTAGAAATTCCAACATTTTTGTATCATTGCTACTTTTAAGCTCCAGCTTGCTCCACTATTCCATGCCTCAATCAGGACAGTTTAGAAGTAGCCTTAGAGAGCTGTACCGTTTACCCGGCTGCAAAACTTGCGGATGATGCAGGTTAGAAAACTCAGAGGGGCTTTCACTTGAAGTGGTTCAGTTTAAGTCTGGGAGTCACAGGTGCACCAATGTGTGCTAACATCCGTCAACATGTAGAGCAAAACTCCCCAAAGATT
This sequence comes from Okamejei kenojei, assembly GCA_035221665.1. Lineage (NCBI taxonomy): Eukaryota > Metazoa > Chordata > Chondrichthyes > Rajiformes > Rajidae > Okamejei > Okamejei kenojei. The sequence continues at coordinate 14,410,406 of CM069131.1, read as the reverse complement.
TCTCATCAGAAACTACCAGTATATGGCCCCATAGCAGGCCTACATGACTCGATGCTTTGGAAACTGAAGTATCCGGAGCTAATTCTGCTACCATCATCATACTTTTGGTAATTCTTTGTCTAAAAGAGTATGTTATCGGAGGGGTCTTTTAGTCACTTCTGGTCGAGATGCGTCTTTTCTTTCTTTTCTCCCCCCCCCCCCATCTTCCCACTGGCCTACCATTCTGCTTTTTCATGGCCGGAGGACCGGCCAGAGCATCAGCAGCGGCGCAGCACTGGATTTCTTCGCGGAGCGGGACGATCGCTGTATGGAGCTGCCGGATGTGTTGAACTTGCGCTGTTTACACCAGGGGGGTGGTGTGGTTTGCCACGGAGCTCTCCAGCCGCAGGCGGCGCTGACTTTAACATTGCGGAGTTCCCGGGGACCTCTTGCCGGATCGCCTGCATTGAAATTCTCTGTCCTCGCCCCTGTGTGGACTTCGGGAGGCCACCGTCTCTCGGTAGGATGTAGCCGATTCGAAAACTCAAGCACAGTCGCTGGAGAGTGTTATCCAATTCCGACGATGGAGTTACGATCATCCCGGCAGAGAAGGGACCCGAAGCCCCCGACCACGGGTGTGGACACAGAGGACGAGGGACTGGGGGAACGTTATTGCCTTGCCTCGATAGCTGGAACGTGTGATTACTGCTGTGTGGGATGATGTTCATGTTAAAATTTCAATCGTGTATTGGTGTTCTTTTTATTCGTACGCTGTATGTTAACTTCACTCTCCAAATCAAAGTCAGAGAGTTTTATAGTCATGCTGTCCCAGATTAGGGCATAAGATTCTTGCTTGCATGCAGCACAACAGGGGTATTCGTACGCAAAAACACAGAACATGTTCATGTTCAATATACACATAAATAAAGCCAGCTAAAGTGCAATAGACAGTTCAGAAGTCTGGTTGTTGGCGAGTTTAATAGCCTGATGACTTGTGGGGGAGAAGCTGATGACCTGAACCTGGATGTAATACAGATTTCATGTTCCTCCAGTGCCATCGCTGTCCCGATGGTAGACGGAGTGATAGTGCGTGGACCCGATGGTGTGGGTCCTCAATGAAGTGTTTTCAAAACAGGTACTTAATTTAGTTAATGCTGAAACACCGGAACGGAAGTAGTCAGACTTAAATAGATTTACGAAGATGCCAATCAACTGGGAAACAAATGAAAGATGGACAACAGCTGATCGCAAATATTGGATTGGACTTAGAGCTACAGAAACATGAACAACCAGCGATCACCTGCACACTCACACGTTCTATACGCAAGGTACAATTTTAACTGAATCCAATTAACCTACAAACCTGTACATCTATGGAATGTGGGACCAAAACCAGATCACCCAGAGAGAAAAGAAAAACCTACGTGGTCACAGGGAAGTAACGTGCAAACTCCGTTACAGACAGCACTCCGCAGTGTCAGTCTCTGACACTGTAAGGCAGCAACTCTGCTGGCTGACGCCACTGTGCCCCTCCAAAGTGAGACAGCATTTAATTCTTTCTGCGCCCCACAGAGGAGAAAGTTCTCCGGCCTTCCCCAGGATGAGTTTCACATGCCTCATTGAACATTGTAGTTAGCTCATCCCATGCTGGCCAACACAACATTTCATGCCACCATTGAGGTGGTGGTGGTGGGCAGAGGGTTTGAGAAATCCTCGGTGCTGCAACACCCCCCCCCCCCACCCTCTCCCTGCCCTCATCTCATCCAGCCATCATGGAGTTGAAGGAAGGGCGGGACATGTGATTTTACGAGTGCACAAAAGAATAGTTATTTTATAATCAGTCTCATCCGCCAAATAATTTCCTCCTGGTCCAGAACTCACACTCGGAAGAGATGTTTGGGTTGACTGGCCCTTCAGCATTTGCTCTTACAACAGCAGGTCCAAATAAGCTCTCTCCGTCCCCTGATGAAATGACAGCTGATCCAATGATCAACTTTAGAAGAGTACCTGTATGTTGTAAAACAGCCCAGTTTTCTACGGTATTACAATTCTCTAATCGTACCTGACCAAACTCACCAGCTGCAGTGTCGCTAATAAACCACATTAGGTCTTTGTAGAAAACCTTGCCTCAAAGAAAAATGCTACTTGCATTTCCCCGCATCATGTCTTTTCTAATGATTATAATATTCCTGTTAACGCACTCGACTAACAGTGAGAATCCACAGCCTGACAGTCCCTGCAGTTTTACGTACTCACGGATCAGCCATTAAGGAAGTTTACATCGTTAAGGGATGGAGTGCTCTTTGCTAGTGTCTGCTGGGTTTTATTTTAATCCTGGAGAAGTAGCTTGTCAAGAAACAAAGATAGCCTCGGGCAGCCCAGTCGAAGGATTTACCCATCCAGAGGACAACCGTCCAAATTTGCATCGCCTTCATGATATTGTTTCGTTTGTGCAAATGTAAGCCTTTTCACAACCAGGGCAGATAATCTTATTATGTACAATCAATCCATAACCATCACAGACTTGTGGGGACTGAATAAAAACATTTCTTCTCAGCTGGTGCTTATCTGTCAGGAGCTTCTGCTGACTATAAGGGAATGCCAGTCAGACAAGGAGAAAAAAAAAGACTCACTTTAATGAGCTCTCAAGCAATTGCTGCCAGAGTCGATTGTTGCACTTGACGAAGCTTGAGGTGAATGATGGTTTCAGGGATGCAGTACTTCATTAGCCACCCCTGTACACAATTAATAAAGGAATTAATCCATCTGCCAATCTCTGCCCTCACTAAATGCTACCGTTAAAGAGGTATTACCAAGGACACAGAAATGTAGAAAACATAGAAAAGATAGGATCCATAGAATACATGGAAAAATAGGTGCAGCAGTAGGCCATTCGGCCCATTGAGCCAGCACCGCCATTCAATATCAGTACCCCATTTCTACATTCTCCCCATATCCCTTGATTCTGTTAGCCCTAAGAGCTCTATCTAACTCCCTCTTGAATACATCCAGTGAATTGGCCTCCACTGCCTTCTGTGGCAGTGAATAATGCATTCATTACTTTACATTTTGGAACCCTTTATACTTTATTGGAAAATTTGAGGACATTTTGATTTTGTCTCACCCATTATCTAATTAGCAACAACATCTGATTTAACAAGCATTATTTATCAGACTTGGCGACCGTTTCGATGAACGTTTACGCTCCGTTGCCAAGGCCTACTGGAACTCCTGGATGCTAACCATTTTAGCTCCCATTCCCACTCCCACACTGACCTTTCTGTCCTGAGCCTCCACTATTGCCATTGAGGCTGTATGCACATATGAAGAGCAGCACTTCAAATTTAGCTTTAGCTTACAACCCAGAGGGATGAATATCGATTTCTCTAATTTTAAGTAACCGCTACATTTGCATCCCTCCCCTTGCTTTTTTCCTTGATGCCCCTCCCTCGTGTCCCCCTATCCTCCGCCACTAAAAGTCAGTATAACCAGGATTCCAACAATTCAACAATGATGCATCCCTTCTTGGGTATCACCACACATCCTCGAACCCATCAATAATGGCCAACAGAAAACGACACTTCCTGCCTCAAACTACCCCATCCTGGAGGTCCAATCTGCTGCCCACCAACCCTAGCCTGATTTGTGTCTGTCTGTTTTTTTCCACTGCTTCTAAGTTTCCACCACTACACCCCCCCCTCACACCCAGCTCCCCATTCCAATACTGTCCTGAGAGATGTCCAGCCACACCCGAGGAAATCATAAACCTAGATCCACTTTTTTCTCTAGAGATCGCCAGATACCAATGACACAGAAGCGTGATGGTGTCACTATCCAATTCATTTCTCTCGCCCACCGCACAATTAAAGCCATGAATAAGGTCTTCAACCCTACCCATCAAGATTTACACGCCAATCCAGACATGCCACACTACTCAGGTAGCCTCTTTCTTCTCTTTTCTTCCCAAGAACCCTTTTCCTGGTCTTACAGTCCTCTCCCTCAACCCCCCACCTCCAGGTTTTGTAATTCCATTTGAAATATTTTGGAAGCGGACTAGGAACCCAAAAACCAAGACCCCGATGAGTTACATCAGCAGCATTTTGTGTCTACCTTCTTTGGTACAAACCCACATCAGACAGCTTCTGTTTGATTACATAGGCCATTATTTACTCTGTTCTCTGGGTTGTATAAAACGATCTGTACGTGTTCCTCGCTACCCACAGAGTCGCATCATTATGACCTTGCCTTAACTGTAGTTTTCAACAACGGCCCATTATTTTTAAGTAGAGTGTATGCTTCTCTTTAATTGATCGGGGCCCGAAAACACCCACACGATGACATCACGAGACTGTTCAGTGAACAATCGTAATATACTCGTCCTAGATGAAGCTCACATGAATCAACGCGTCCTCAGTGATGTGACCTGGGGTCTCCGGGTGTATTTCGGTCCTCACCAATCATCAGACCACCCTCGCCCCCCAAGGCGACCCCAACCGGGGTTGACATCAGGCCCTGGCTAGCGTCCCCCAGCAAGCAAACCGCACCACAGGACCAGCCATCTTAAGTAACTACTCTGCAGGATGTTGGGAGACTCTAGTGCCATGGAGGGACCTCGGGCACTGGTGGGGGTGCACACCACGCCGCTGGGCTCTTCCTGCATGTGTCCACCCAGGTCCATGCCTGTGTGTGCTTGCACCCCTCTTTCTCCTTCTCCACCAACCGAGCATTTCAATACTCTCGGCCTGAATGATGGTTTAAGGCCTCCCACGATTGGTTCATTAGGCCTTTCCCTAGTACTTTTGTTGGGTGTCTTTCTCAACAAGACAGGACTGTGGGGTGGACTAACCCAGCCTTACTCCCGGGTGCCGTCATTTTTCCCGTACGCCGCACCTGCCTTGTCTCTCCACAGGAAGGTGAAAGAAATTTGAAGGCTTTTGAGTCAATTCCCGAACCAATATCCTTTGGAAAGGATAAACTTTGACCAAGCTCGCAAAGCGCGTCCTATTAGAGAGAGTGCTCGCTCAGACAGCGGGTGCTAATATCAGAATTATCTGCGAGATACGACACCAAAACTTCTGTATACTCAATGGGACTGGCAGCATCTTCTGGAGAGAAAAGGAATGGGTACGTTTCCAGGCCGCAGACCCATCTTCAAAGAGAGTCCATCACGCGGAAAAGGGAAAATGAAGAGATACGTATAGAGATGAAAAGAGAGTATCGACACAAAATGAATAAAGGAATCAACTAAAAAAGTACGATGCATAAGCCGAAACAGTCCTTCCGTGTAGCTAGGAGCTCTAGGCGCTGAGACACACTAACACCATAGGCCCATCACTTTGGTGGGGAGAATGGGAGCAAGAGAGTGAATGCGGAGTTACTTCGAATTAAGCCAGACCAACCCAAATTCAATATACGAGGAGTTTTGTACGCCTTCTCCCTCAAGCGTACACCGTGTCTGTCGTGATTATTTTCTCTCGATCGTTTACGACAGATCCTGCGGACTCCCATCCTCTGACACACTCCAGAAATGTACAGTATGTATGATAAATTAGCTTGGTAATTAGGGTGTAATGTCCCCCAGTCTTATGTGTAGGTTATTAATGTTGGGATGCAGGTTGTTGCGGACCAGAGGGCTTGCAAAGGGCTACTCTGTTACACCGCGCGGTATACTCTACACTACAACCGGAACCTGAGAGAGAGCTGTACAGGCTGAGATGCTGGGCAAAGGGCTCGGTCGTGGCTTCCGGCTACGTCAAATCGGGTTGGGGGGCCCGGGGCATCTATTGTATGGCTCGCGCAGCAGGAGCTTAAATAACTAACGAATGGCGGATCAGCACTGGCGGAGACGGGTCGGGTCTTGCTGGCTTGCAACGGCAGCCGTATGAGGGCAGAGAGTCGGTCTAGGCTGGCCGAGAAACTTGGCTGTCTGAAGGGATCGGGCTGCGTGAAACAGATAACCTGGCGATGGGGGGGGCGAGCGGAGGGGGGGGGGTGGTGGGTTTGGGAGGGGGGGGGGTAGTGGAACAGAGCCAGCAAGAATAAAGAAGGAACCATTCTGTACGATAACTTGAGTAACGGGTGCGGCAACCAGGATACGTGGTGACTACTTTGCTGCTTTGTGTATTGTATGTGTGGAAGATTGCAACCTTCAATGGACCGCACCTGGTTCGACTAAGCAAACAGCACTCATGTGCCGGAAGATCAAATAGACCAAGTTGTCAATCACCTTTTAGGCTGTGCACGCCACACGACAGAAGAAGAAGCAGTGTATTAATATTAAAAATTAACGAATTTCACAGTCTGACGAACAAGTAGTAATTGAAGTCACCCATTAGTCATATACTTTTCGCGCGCCATCTTCTGCCATATAATACTACCTACTGACTGCTACAGCTGCTCCACCAAAGCTGAGTGTTCTTCATCTACTAGAAACTAGGCTCCCGGTATTGATTGGAATTCAGAGCCCCAGACCTGACCAAACCTGATTGACTTCTGCGGCACCCTAGAGCTCTGGCAACACATTCCATAACTTGTACGACTTCTGCGAAGACAATCAGAGACATTAGGGAGGCCATCGTGGGCAGCACAGGTAGAGTTCTTGCTCGCGCAGCAGAAGCGCCAGAGACCCTGGTGTCGATCCTAACTATGGGTGCAGTCTGTATGCGGGTTTTGCACTTTTCCTCCCCTGTGACTGCGTGGGGTTCTTTATTTCCGGTGCGACTACACCGGTTTCCCCCCACATTTCAAAGACAGTACAGGTCTTTGCGTAGGTTAATTGGACTTTTATATGTAAATCTTTCCCGGATGTTGTGTAGATAAGTGTCAAGCATGATGGGATCGTGGCGGGTGTGGACTTGGGTGGGCCGTAGGACCTGATTTCCGAGCTGCCATCTCTAAACGTAAAAGTAAATCTTGAAACGATTTTGCTTTGAATAAAATCCAGAAATTACGGCTACCCCTAATCCATCCATACACCACCAAGACTGCTATCTTCCTGATTATTGTTTTTGAATCCTCCATGGCACTGAATATGAACTCTCTGTAACAGAAGGCTCATCACTGCAGCCCAACACGGCAAATTTTCCAATCCCCCCATCCTCCCATATCATCTCCCTCAATCAAGGATTCTCCTGCAGCTGCTCCAGGGGGAATTTATTTACATTTTAAGTCCAAGTCTTCATATCAATAGCCATCTCTCCTGTCAATGTGTTTTTTTTAATCCATCCCCCAAAACAGTTCTTGCTGGTTGTTTAAGAATTCTGGCAGCATCTTCATCGTTTGATGCGGGGCAGACGAAAAAGTAACATCTTTAGCTCCTCAATCCCATGCGCCCTTGCCTCATTTCCTTCCCACTATGGCCTACCTGACTCAGCAGCACCTACCCATTCAGCCCTCAGACACCCTGACCAGCCGCTGTTACCTGTCAATCAATGGTGCCACCGTAAATAGTTCTGGATCTCCTTTGATGATTGTTTTCTCGCCAGTTTTCACTCAATAGCTCTATTCTTTCCTCTCTCCAGTTCCCTTCTGCAACTTCATGCAGTCGGGCCCTGGTTGTCACATGTAAAAAAACGTGGCATCTCTCTTTGCCATGAGGTAAGGTGCCATGATCCGCTGAAGTTACTCCAACGGTTTGTTGCCCTATCTTCTCTGTGTAACACCAAGCATCTGCAGTTCCTTCATACACATTCTTACAGCTCTGTTTAGTTTTTTGTAGCACCTTTGCATTGAGGCAATTGAGAACCTTTCTAAGTTATTTTGTTGCTCTGTTATTGCGACACTTGGCATCGCTGTCACCAAAATGTGTTATCATCCAGAGAGCTGTGGCTTAAAGATTTCTCATACCCTTCTCACTTCATAATGATTGTACCCTTGTTCTATAGCCTAAAACATGGTCAGCAACCAGAGTTGCCGCCCTTACAGGCGCACAGAGACCCCGAGTTTAGACATCCTGACTATGGTGATGTGTTTGCTACGGAGTCTTCTGAACGGTCTCTCACCTGTGACCTCAAATGGGAACATTTTCCGAGGTGTCGCTCTCGGGATTCCCTATCCACACACTGTAAAAGGCGTACAGGTTTATACGAGTAAATTGCACTTCTGTAAAGTTGTGAAATGTAAATTGTCCCTAGTCTCTTGTCTCTGGATAGTGCTAGCTGTTACGGGAGAGTGATTGCAGATCACCCCGGGACTCGTGGGCCAAACGTTTGCACCCAAGAGGCATGAACATTGAACCTTCTTCCAATTTCCGGTTAGCCTTGCTGTCGCTCCTCACTTCTCAGCTCTCCCAACTTCCCTCAACCCTCTGGCGGCTCCTCTCAAAGCATCAGCCGTCTGGCGCTCCGTTCTTGCTTTCTCCTTTCTTCTCCCCCCCCCCCCCCCCCCCCCCCCCCCCCCACACCTACATCAGTCTGAAGAAAGGTTTCGGCCCGAATCGTTGCCCATTTCCTTCGCTCCATAGATGCTGCTGCACCCGCTGAGTTTCTCCAGCACTTTTGTCTACCTTCGATTTTCCAGCATCTGCAGTTCCTTCTTAAACAGCATGTATCCATGCTGTACCTTTAAAGTCTAAAGTCTAAAGTCTATGTCCACTTCAAAAGTATTCCATCGCTCAACTACAGTTTTGCCTGCCAACCTTTGATTCCATTTTACCTCTATCAAGCATGTTCTCATCCGATTGAAATTGGTCCTCCTCCAATTGAATATTTTTACCTTGATGCAGTGTACATTCCTTTCCATAGTTACTCTAAATTTTAAGATATAGAATTTGCCCAGTAGTCTAATTGTATTTTATTGTTTCTTATGTCTAAACAAAGAGATTTGGTCCTTGATTGTTCCAAGATTTCACTGCTCTCTGACCATGCAATATTCTCCTTATTCAATGCTGCCACTTGCAAACCAAATTACCCAAAACATCGCCATCCTTTTTGCCTGAGATGGTGCCTGATCCACTAATCCAGAATTCTGTGTCTATCTTCGGTGTAAACCAGCATCTGTAGTTCCTTCCTCCCCATTCTTACATTCTGTTTTTTTTTTAAATGGGACTTTGCATTCAGGCATATTTTGAACCTATTCCATTTTTGATGTCAACAGGTGTCTGTTATTGCCTCATTTGCACAATTACATGTGATTAATTGCACCTCAATTCACTAACCTTATTCAAAGTGCTTCTTGTCTTTATTAAATGAACTGTGGAGCTGTTTTAGATGTTCTTGTACACTCTTGTAGTCTAAGATTACAACCTTTGAGATCCAGTCTCTTAATTTTTTTTCTAACTCCTTAAAATCGGTTTGCAGACCTCATCCCTCTTTCTACCTCTGCCGTTGGTATCTGCAACGTTTAGTTTAGAGATAGAGCCTTCAGCCCCCCGTGTCCACACCAACCAGTGATCCCCCCCGTACACTAGCACTATCCTACACATTAGGGATAATTTACAATCTTTATCTAAGCCAATTAACCTGTATGCCTTTTGAGCGTGGAAGGAAACCAGACCACCCGGCGAAAACCCACATGGTCACGCGGAGAACGTACAAACTCCGTACAGGCAAAACCTGCAGTCAGGATCCAACCCAGGTCTCTAGTGCTGTAAGGCAGCACATCTACCACTGGCCACTGTGCCGTCCACTGTCACAAAAGACGGTGCGAGATAATTGTTTACTCTCAGCGATTTCATCTGAGTTACTCTATTGATTAGGGGGAGCATCATGGCAGTACAGATGCTCCCCGATTTGCAATGCATCGACCTACGATATTTTGACTCTACGATCAGCAGCGGGCCGCACGTCACGTCCGGTCGAGTGATCGCATTGCATTAAATGCGTTTTCGACTTGTGGTATTTTCGATTTACGATGGGTTTATTGGAACGTAGCCCCATCATTGGTCAAGGAGCAGCTGCAGTCTGATCAGCTGAAAACAAGATCAGGCACAGCCAAGTTTGCTGATGTGAAATAATCCATTTTGCATTACCACTCAAGAGGGGAATTTTACACCACATAAATGCTACCTGCAGCATCTTATCCCTCTCCCAAACCTCCAGCCGCAGTTCTTTTTAAAAATTTTGCTCCTCCGTGTCGGGCTTGGGTTGACTGTGGGGCACATCATTCCCACGTCTTAGGCAGCAGACCTTGCAAAATCACTAATACCCAGTCCACGCTCGCTGTTCCCCGCTGAGGGAAGCAGATTACAGAGTCGTGCTGAATGATGGTTTCAGAGGCAGTGACAGTTCTCTGATATGCTGCAGGATGCTTTCCTCATGTGTGAAGCTGGTTAGTGAGTATTATTAAGCTGCCTGCTCCTCCTCAGGGTAAACCTGCCAAACGCACTGACGTCACTCAAATGATATCCATTGTTTTAAACCCTGGCATCGCGACTAAAAAAAAAAAAAAAAAAAGCAAACCAAATGCAAGTTCATTTCTAGCAGCTCGAGACGATGTTGTCACGTGTACGAGATGCAGAGAAAGGGTTTGTTTTAGAAGGAACTGCAGATGCTGGAAAATCGAAGGTAGACAAAAATGCAGGCGGAACTCAGCGGCTGAGGCAGCATCTATGGAGCGAAGGAAATAGGCAACGTTTCGGGTCGAAACCCTTCTTTAGACTGAAGGGTTTCGACCCGAAACGTTGCCTATTTCCTTCGCTCCACAGATGATGCCTCACCCGCTGAGTTTCTCCAGCATTTTTGTCTACCAAAGGGTTTGTTTTGTATGCTATACAATCAGATCAGATAATACTATACATCAATATTATCGGTGATCTTGTAGAGGTGTATAACATCGTGAGGGAAATAGGCAGGATGACTCCACATAAAAGTGCTGATTTGCAGGTTAATTGGCCTCTGTAAAAAAAAAAAATGCCCCTAATATTTCGGGAGTGGATGAGAACATGGGATAACGTAGAACTAGGGAAATAGATAGAGTAGATGCCCAAAGTCATTTACCCAGAGTAGGGGAATCAAGACCCAGAGGACACAGGTTTAAGGTGAAAGGGGAAAGATCAGCATAGAGGGTGCTGATCAAGATGTCCCATCTCCACTAGTCCCACTTGCCAGCATTTGGCCCGTGCCCCGCTAAATCTTTTTTATCCACGTATCTGTCCAAATGATTTTTAAATGTTCTAGTGCCTGCCTCAACTATGACAGCTGCGTTCATATACCCACCACCCTCCATGTGAAAAAGTGGGCCAAAGAGCCTGTTTCCATGCTCTCCCATACAATCAAATCTGCAGCCTTCTTTGCTACACGAACAATCCCAGATTCTCCAGTTTAGGTTTGTAGCTGAAATTCCTCATTCCTGTAACCATTCTGAAAAATCTTCCCTGTGGCCTTTCTGCACTTTCGCATTCTTCTGAATGTTATTTGGGGACGGTACTTCAGTTTGAAAAGCATATTGTTTATTATTAACATAAATTCCATGTGTTTGTATTATATGTACATTATTTATTAACGCATCATTAGGTGCTTCCTCAACATACCCTGTCACTGAAGAAGGGTCCTGATCCAAAAGGTCATCTGTCCATTTGTCTCCTTGATGCTGCCTGACCTGCTGAATTTCTCCAGCAGCCTTTCATTGTTGCTAGTTGCCAGCATGCGCAGTCTCTCAGTTCCTTCTGTTCTTACACATCCTTTGGAACATTTACTTAATAGTGTCTTCCATTGTTTCACAGTTCTCTAGATAAAATGTTCCTTTCTTAACTGCACATTCTGTGGCATTTTATGTAAAGAATACATAGAGGTCTTCTTGTAAACCTACTTTCTGTTTATCCTTGTTGATAATCCTCAATTGATAATGACTATCCTCATTTATGTTTATCAAAGGTCTTCTCTTTCCTTTCTGTCTGTCTCAGAACAGGCCTTCCTGGTTTCTGTCATAATTTTGGCTTACTTTTTCTTATTCTGTTCGTATAGTCTGGCCAGTTGGGCAAGGCATCCGGCTTCACCTTTATCCACACATTATATTGCACATGCAAAGAGGAACAACATGCTTGTAAATACCCCCATTAACCCATGTTAATCCATAGCTCGTTAAAGGTGGCCGCAGAAGCAGACAGGATGATAAAGAAGGCATATGGTATACCGTCCTTCATTGCTAGGGACATTGACCATAAGTCAGGAATTCTCTCCAATAGTTTCTCCACCACTGACATGAGGCTTACCACCCTATAGTTTCCTAGATTCTCCCTACTTCTGTTCTTAAACAAATGAACAACATTGGCCCCTCTCTAGTCCTCCAGAACCTTGCCCATAAGAAAAAAACAACAAAGATCCTTGCCAAGGCCCCTGCAATCTCCTCTCTTGCCTCCCTCAATAACCGGGGATAGATGCCTTCAGGCCCTGGGGACTTATCCACCTTAATGCTCTTCAAGAATCTCAGTGCTGCTTCCTTCTCGATCTCAAACTGTCCCAGCATATCTGATGTCGCTGCCCTCCAAGTCCTTCTCCTCAGTGAATACAGATGCAAAGTACTCATTTAGTACAACTACATCCTCCAACTCCAAACGTAGATTCTCTCCATTATCGTTGAGCAGTCCTACCTTCTCCCTTGTCACCCTCTAATTTTAAATAAAAAGCCTTGGGATTTTTCTCAATCCGATTCACCAATGACGTTCCATGACCACTTCTGGCCAATCTAACTGGCCTCTTGAGTTCTTTCCACTTATATTCCACTTATATTCCTCATATGCCCCGTATGATGCCTGTCTTAAGGAAGTGTCTTAAACCTGACAGACACTTCCTTTTCCTTCCTGGCCAAGTTTACCACCTCCTTGGTCCTCTTATTTTGCTGCCCTTATGTCCCCTCGGACTGGAACATGCTGATCCTGCACTTTGATCAGCTGGCCTTTAAAAGACATGCCCTCTTTGGACTTGCCCAATAACAATTGATCCCAATCTACCCTCCCTAGCTCCTCCCTAACGACATTGTAATTTGCCTTGCCCCTATTAAATACCTTCCCACCAACATCCACACCTGTCCCTATTCAAAATAATTAAAAAACTTGTGATCAATTGTAAGTTCTGTCAAATTCATTTGGCCACTAGAAAATGCTGGGTGAATTCATTTATCTTGATTCATTTGAGTTTCTTTCAACATTCCCTTGTTTTCACGAACATTTGTGAATTGGGGTAAAGTTAGTTACTGGAAGAATTTGTCAGATTACCTAGAGGTTATCCATAGTCATTTAATCAACTCTACATACATTTTATAGCTTGACACAAATAAAACTCTTTAATTATTGTTGATTAAATTAGCTTTGAATAACATGACTGAGACCACATCCTTTCTTTCCCTTCATTTTAGAAATTAAAGAATCCAAACATGACAAACTGACAGAAGATATATATGCGTAGGAAAGAACTGCAGATGCTGGTTTACATCGAAGGTTGAAACAAAATGGTGGAGTAACTCAGCGGGACAGGCAGCATCTCATGGAGCGAAGGAATGGGTGATGTTTCGGGTCGAGACCCTTCTTCAGACTGATATTTATATGTGTTGTATATTTCAAATATTTCAAAATGGCTTTGTTAATCGTGGATGTGATATGCAGAGTGTACAAGCCCAGCTGTTCCATTCTCTCAGCATATGACAGTCCCGCCATCCCAGGAATTAACCTTGTAAACCTACGCTGCACTCCATCAGTAGCAAAGTCACTTTGGTATTTACTCTAACAGATTTCATTAAACAACAAAGAAGCTTCAAAACAATGTCATTTAAAAAAAATTGTGTACCTATTTCCTATTTCATTTACTCTGTTTTTTGATTATTTGTTTGGTTATAGAGGCAGTGGTCGGCTCAGGAGTCAAGACTGCCGAATTTGCCATATGTAATGGAAACAGAACAACTTACACATTGCAGCTTTATAGGCTCAACAAATGCAACAACATTGCAAATAAATATACAATAAATATCGGTTATTCTTGGTAAACCAGACCATGATAGTGCAAGCCCAAAGCATGTAGGTAGGGTGTGGTTAGGATTGTTCACAGTGGTTCCAGAGTCTGATGGTTGATGTAAATAAGCTGTTCTTGAACTTAGATGTAAAGATTCTCAGGCTCCTGCACTTTCTTGCTGACGGTAGCCGCGAGACGTAAGCATGGACAGAGCGGTGGGGATCTTTGATGATATTATTTGTCTTCTTTAGGACAGTGCTTCCTATAGATCCCTTCGACAGTAGGGCAGTGAATACCAGTGACTCATCGGGCAATGTCCACCACTTTTTGCAGGCTCAATTGTTCTCGAGCATTCAACATTGTAGAGGAACCAACGAGAGAGAGGCTATTTTAGACTGGGTTTAGAGTAATGAGGAAGGGGTAATTAGCCGTCTTTGTGTCGTGCCCTTGGCAAGAGTGACCATAATATGTTGAGTTCTTCATTAGGATGGAGAGTGACATTGTTAATTCAGAAACAATGGTTCTGACTTAAAGAAAGGTAACTTTGGGGTATGAGACGTGATATTGGCCAAGATTGACTGGCAATTTAATTCTAAAAGGGTGACGGTGGATATACAATGGAAGACATTTAAAGACTGCATGGATGAACTACAAAAATTGTTCATCCCAGTTTGGCAAAAGAATAAATCGGGGAAGGTAGTGCATCCGTGGATAAACAAGGGAAATCAGGGATAGTATCAAAGCAAAGGATGAATGCGTACAAAGTAGCCAGAAAAAGCAGATGCCAGAGGACTGGGAGAAATTCAGAGACCAGCAGAGGAGGACAAAGGCTTATTTAGGAAAGGAAAATAGATTATGAAAGAAAACTGGCAGGGAACATAAAAACTGACTGCAAAAGTTTTTATAGATATGTGAAAAGAAAGAGGTTAGTTAAAACAAATGTGGTCCCTTGCAGTCAGAAAACAGGTGAGTGGATCATGGGGAACAAGGATATGGCGGACCACTACTTTGGTTCCGTCTTCACTAAGGAAGACATAAATAATCTGCCTGAAATAGCAGGGGACTGTGGGTCAAAGGAGGAATTGAGTGAAATCCAGGTCAGTCGGGAAGTGTGTGTTGGGTAAATTGAATAGATTAAAGGCCGATAAATCCCCAGGGCAGATAGGCTGCATCCCAGAGTACTTAAGGAAGTAGCTCAGGAAATAGTGGATGCATTAGTGATAATCTTTCAAAACTCTTTAGATTCTGGAGTAGTTCCTGAGGATTGGCGGTAGCAAATGTAACCCCTCTTTTTAAGAAGGGAGGAGAGAGAAAACGGGAATTACAGACCAGTTAGTCTAACATCGGTAGTGGGGAAACTGCTAGAGTCAGTTATTAAAGATGGGATAGCAGCACATTTGGAAAGTGGTGAAATCATTGACAAAGTCAGCATGGTCAAAGGTAAATCATGTCTGACGAATCTTGTGGAATTTTTCGAGGATGTAACTAGTAGCGTGGATAAGGGAGCAGTGGATGTGGTATATCTGGACTTCCAGAAGGCTTTCGACAAGGTCCCACATAAGATTAGTATACAAACTTAAAGCATACGGTATTAGGGGTTCAGTATTGATGTGGATAGAGAACTGGCTGGCAAACAGGAAGCAAAGAGTAGGAGTAAACGGGTCCTTTTCACAATGGCAGGCAGTAACTAGTGGGGTACGCAGGGCTCAGTGCTGGGACCCCAGCTGTTTACAATATATTAATGATCTGGATGAGGGAATTGAAGCAATATCTCCAAGTTTGCGGATGACACTAAGCTGGGGGGCAGTGTTCGCTGTGAGGAGGATGCTAGGAGACTGCAAGGTGACTTGGATAGGCTGGGTGAGTGGGCAAATGTTTGGCAGATGCAGTATAATGTGGATAAATGTGAGGTTATCCACTTTGGTGGCAAAAACAGGAAAGCAGACTATTATTTAAATGGTGGCCGATTAGGAAAAGGGGAGATGCAGCGAGACCTGGGTGTCATGGTACACCAGTCATTGAAGTAGGCATGCAGGTGCAGCAGGCAGTGAAAAATGCGAATGGTATGTTAGCTTTCATAGCAAAAGGATTTGAGTACAGGAGCAGGGAGGTTCTACTTCAGTTGTACAGGGTCTTGGTGAGACCACACCTGGAGTATTGCGTACAGTTTTGGTCTCCAAATCTGAGGTAAGGACATTATTGCCATAGAGGGAGTGCAGAGAAGGTTCACCAGACTGATTCCTGGGATGTCAGACTGTCTTATGAAGAAAGACTGGATAGACTCGGTTTATAACTCTCTGGAATTTAGGAGATTGAGAGGGGATCTTATAGAAACTTACAAAATTCTTAAGGGGTTGGACAGGCTAGATGCAGGAAGATTGTTCCCGATGTTGGGGAAGTCCAGGACAAGGGGTCACAGCTTAAGGATAAGGGGAAATCCTTTAAGACCGAGATGAGAAAGACTTTTTTCACACAGAGAGTGGTGAGTCTCTGGAACTCTCTGCCACAAGGGTAGTTGAGGCCAGTTCATTGGCTATATTTAAGAGTGAGTTGGATGTGGCCCTTGTGGCTAAGGGGATCAGAGGGTATGGAGAGAAGGCAGGTACGGGATACTGAGTTGGATGATCAGCCATGATCATATTGAATGGCGGTGCAGGCTCGAAGGGCTGAATGGCCTACTCCTGCACCTAATTTCTATGTTTCTATGTTTCATTCGAATTATCGATCCAGGCCATGCTGCAATCGGTCAATATGTTCCCCACCGTGCACGTTTAGAAGATCAATATGGCAACATGGGAATGTCTGAGGAGGTAGAGACATTGGTGAGGTCCATCTCCCTCTTGTACTCTGACTCATTGTCACCTATTATTTATCGCTGGTGAATTTAAAGATAGTATTGAAGCTGTGTCTCGTTACATTGTTTAGTTTAGTTTAGGCATACAGGGTGGAAACAGGCCCTTCGGCCCACTGGGTCCAGGCCGGCCAGCGATCCCCGTATATTAACGCTATCCTACACACACAAGGGACAATTTTTACATTAACCAAGCCATTTAACCTACACACCTGTCTTTGGAGTGTGGGAGGAAACTGAAGATCTCGGAGAAAACCCACGCAAGTCACGGGGAGAACGCACAAACTCCATACAGGCAGCGCCCATAGTCAGGATCGAACTCCCTCGCTCCAAGCGCTGGACGGCAGCAACTCCAACGCTGCACCACTGTGGCCGCCCTGGATATAGAGAGGGTAGAACAGGGGATTGAGGACCTAGCCTAAGGTGTCGTCGTGCTAATGATCAGTCAGTAAGGAGATCAGTCAGTAAGGTTTATCTGTATTGATTGAGGTCTACTAACGAGGAGGTTGAGGATCAGTTTCAAGGGGGGACTAGAGACCCAGTTCCCTGAGTTTTACCGTAAGTTTGGAAGTGATGATGGTGTTGGACACAGACCTGTGGATGATGAAAAACTGCCTGACTGAGGCGTTCCTGGTGTCCAAGTGTTCCTGTGTAGTGGAGAGCCAGCGAGATTGCGTCCATTGCCTAACTATTGCGGTAGTTGGCGAATTGAAGTGGGTCCAGGTCATTACTAAAAGCAGAGTTGAAATGCATCTCAACCAATTTCTCAAACACTTAATCACAACATTCATGAGTATCGCCGGTCGGTAGTCATTGACTCATGTTACCTGGCTCTTCCTGGGCACTGGAATTATTAATGTCCTCTTAAAGCAGGTGGGGATCTTGGACAAGGGTAGTGGAAGGTTGAAGATGTCCGTGAGAACTTTAGCTAGTTAGTCCTCACAGGTTTTAAGATCGCGGCCAGGTTTACCACCAGGGATGGATGCTTTCCGAGGGTTCACCCTCGAAAAGGGTCTTCGGACATCGGCCTCGAAAATGGAGATCACAGTGGCATCGGGGTTGTTGGACTTTGTGGACAGGACATTGTTGTTCTCCCCTTTGAAGTGAGCAAACTGAAGTACTGATCTCATCTGGAAGAGATGCTTCGCTGTCACTTGAGCTACTCAGTTGTCCCTTGTCGGATGGGATGGTGTGCAAGCCCTGTCACAGTTGCCAAGTGTCCAGCTGCTTCCAGAGTTTAGAAAATTAAGTGTCTCTTCACATTCTGGGTAGCCTTGGGGAGATTAAACCTGGATGTCTTGCCTTGAACACCACAGATCTGGTCCTCGGTAATTTTGATAATCTGTCTGGATTACAGAACAATATTCTTATTGTCCTGTCACGATGTCAGAGGAGACCTTTCTGTAATGAACAAACTCACTTTAATTTTGATAGTGAGACCTTTCTGCTCTGTCCCAATAATGTGCTCATGGATTTTAGAAAGCAATTCCTCTCTTTTCATGTGTAGGAAGGACACCTCAATGTACCTCCCTCTCCCCTGACATAATCTATATATACCTCCCTCTCCCCTGACATCGGTCTAAAGCAGGGTCTCGACCTGAAACATCGCCCATTCCTGCTCTCCAGAGACCCTGCCTGTACCGCTGAGTTACTGCGGCATTTTGTGTCTATCCTCTCTTTTCATGCCAAGAAGAGTCAAGAGTCAAAGGTGTTTTATTATCCTATGTTCAAGAAGGAACTGCAGATGCTGGAAAATCGAAGGGTTACAAAAGTGCCGGAGAAACTCAGCGGGTGCGGCAGCATCTATGGAGCGAAGGAAATAGGCAACGTTTCGGGCCAAAACCCTTCTTCAGAAATGGGGCAATGTAATTCTTACTTCCAGCTGCAGCATAGGAGGTTTGTAAACACAGTTCTCAATAGATAATTTAAAAAAAATCAAACAAAACAATGTTTAAAAAAAACCTCTATATAGTGCAAACTAAAAACCAAAGTCCCCAGTAAAGTTCTGAACACACCTCTGAAGATTAATGACTCAATGTTAAAATACTTTTAGCCAAATGGAATTTATCTTACTACTGGAAGTACAATTAATGACCATCTCTAAAACAGTACCACTTGCGCTTTGTAATGCAAAAAACAAAGGGTATCCGATGGGAAAGATCCTAGAAAGACTTATTGCCTGTCTGTGGAGTGATACACTAATCAAGCTCTATTAAGCCTATCATAAGTATATCAGCAAGAGTAAAGGGGATTTCAACATCAAACTAATTTGACACCAGGCAGTGAAATCGGAGGTGCACAATGAGCGCAAGTGGCTTTTCACACTAATGCAACAAAGCCTGATAACCATTTATCCCAGCCTCACACCAATTATACTTCCTCAACATATGTAGAAAGATGAGAACTGAGTATTTTAAAAATGTTCAACAGCAGGGCCAGTATGAACATATCTGCAAATACAGTCGAATCCTTTGGCTGTCAGATGAAGCCAAAACAATAGCAACAATAAGAAAGGATTTGAGTAGAGTGTAACAGATTTTTTTTAATATGGGCTCATTTTGTCTTATGTGAGAAACTATATTCTCCTAAGGGGAATAGATTCATTACATTTTTTTTTAAAGAAGGAACTGCAGATGCTGGAGAATCGAGGGTACACAAAAAGCTGGAGAAACTCAGCGGGTGCAGCAGCATCTAAGGAGCGAAGGAGATAGGCGACGTTTCGGGTCGAGACCCTTCTTCAGACTGGTCAGGGATCAGGGAAACGAGGGAGATTCATTACATTAACAGAATCCCCCTGCCTGTAAAACACAAGTCATTGGGCAAAGATAGACACAAAATACTGGAGTGACTCAGGCTGGCAGGCAGCATCTCTGGAGAGAAGGGAAGGGTGACCTTTCGGGTCGAGAGCCTTCTTCAGACTTCTACATGGAACAATACTTTGAATCACACGTCACAAATTGAAGTAACAAGCAAAATGAATGAGAGTTGGAGAAAACTAAGCTTAAATATCATTTTGAGAGTAGATGTATTGTCTAAGGATCTGATGATTTGTAGACAAAGGGCAGCAGATTTAAAATCTTGGTGCCCAACTCCATACCTTGGTTATGCAAGCAAATAATTTCACTGTGACTTGTCACATGTGACAATGAAGTGTTCATTCATTCATCATTCATTCATTCATTCATTCATCCAGATTAAGCTTCAAAAAATAGATTCTAGTCTTCAGTCTAACAGCAAGAAAAGCCAACGATGATGATGTTATTGTGTTCTATGACTGAATTACTTCTTTAGAGACTATGCATAAATGCACCACAAAGGTTATCTGCACCTACCACCTTTCCAGGAAGTGAACACCACATCATAAGCAATCGTTATATTTTAAAAAATCCTTGTCTCCCCTCTGATGGAAACAGAGATGCCACGTCAAACATAACCATCTTTACGTGGGAGCAGCCTCAGGACTGATCACATCAGCAGCATGTTGCTTTATTGGGTGGATGGGTGGACTTTCACTAATCCACGCTGCCTGCGTCCACAACTGCTTGTGTGGTCAGCGATGATACTAAGGCTATTTTTCACAATTGTATGGTTACTCTCCTCTAGACAGCTAATTTCAGAACTCACACCGGATATGTCTTGGTGAAGTTTGTCATTTGGGGCTTTCTGAAAATGCGAGGGCCTCTTTAGACATTGTGGTGTTATTAGTTTGTAGAGATGAGAGATGAGAGGTCATGACCTCTCTGCAATGACCTTGTTCATGCAATGATTCTCTCCTGTGGTTGAAAGCTCTGATGGTTGTATATCATTTGCTCCTCAATTTAGGTAGTCTATGATTAATGAAATTCTAAGAGTGGGTTAGTTGACTTGGGAGCCTCGGGTATTTTGGTCTTACAATCTGAAATGAAGGCTACACCATTTTGTGCGGTGAAGGTTTTTGCTTGTATTCTTCTATAAATTCATTTCCAATTGATCCACTTTGCGATTTCCAATTTTAAAAATATGTGGATGAATATAACAAGATATTTCTTAAAGAGTTACAAACGATGTACAGATTTATGCATGACAGACATTGTATTGCAAAATAGACAATGCGTTACAAGTTGTGGCATCAGCCAATTGCAGAAATTGAAGCTTTTATTTAGTTGAATAGCTTTGCTTTTGACAGAAGCCATGGAAGACCAAGACAGAGCTCAGAACATTTATGCCAGGCCAGGGTATCAGTGGGTATCAAACCAAGGAACGTGAAAGGAATTAAGGTGCCAATCAGCCACGATGTAATCGGATGGCAAGATAAGACTCAGCTGGCTGAATGGCTTACTCCAGCACTGTAGAGCAATTAACAAATGCTCCAAGTAACAATCCAACTAGTTTATTAGCATATAATAAAGTTATACTACAAGTTGTCACCACTGTGACAACATCCCGACTAACTGCTAGTGTCTGGAAGCGTTAGTAATATATGGTGACTGTATGATAAAACCCGGACTGGATTATATATCCGAATAGTGTATAGTATGTGTGTGTTAGTATTCGGCAGAGCAGATCTACAAGCGCCTTTCCTCATCCCCATATAACATAGATCTAGCATGAAAAAGGAGACAAGCAGACAGTACAGCAGCTTGTGTGATACTCACCAACTATACTTTTCCATATTTGACATTCTAACTATACTTTTCCATATTTGACATTCCAGATCAGTAATAGTGAAAAGTCATCGGTGTAGTTTCAGTTTCAGTTTTAGTTTATTTTTATGTGTACCAAGGTACAGTGAAAAGCTTTTGTTCAGTTGCCTGATAACAGCTGGGAAGGAATTGTCCCTGAATCTGGAGGCCAGCATTTTCACACTTCTATATCTTTTGCCAGACTGGAAAGTGCAGAAGATGGAGTGGCCGGGGTGCGATTCATCCTTGATTATGCTGAGGCATTCTTTGGATCTTTGAGGGTTTGTGTGTTAATTGGTGTACTGGGATTTTTTTTGTATGGGCTGGCTAGGACTGTCATGAAAGTGGAGGATCGTGGGGGCAACAATGCTGCCTTGATGTACTATCTCCCATAAGTTCAGAACGTCCCAAAGCACTAGAAAAACTATTATGTCCTTTCCTGGACTTCACCCAGTCAAATGTTACAGATAATAGAGGTAGGTATAGGCAGTCTCTGGGTTACACAACCGTTCGCGGTGGGCAACACAGTGGTGCAGCAGTAGAGACCCGGGTTCGATCCCGACTACAGGTGCTGTCTGTATGGAGTCTGTACATTCTCCCTGTGACCCGCATGGGTTTTTTCCGAGATCTTCGGTTTCCTCCCACACTCCAAATATGTGCAGGTTTGCAGGTTAATTGGCTTGGTGTAAATGTAATTTGTTCCTAGTGTGCAGGATAGTGTTAATGAGTGGGGATCGCTGGTCGGTGGGCTGAAGGGCCTGTTTCCGCGCTGTATCTCTAAACTAAACTAAACTAAAACTGAGAACTATCTGTAAACCAACTTTTCTGTAAGTCAGAAACAAACAATTTGAATGAGGTTCGAATAACATGAACATTTATTTATTGAGGAGGAGGGAACTGGAGATGCTGGTTTAAGCCAAAGATAGACACAAAAAGCTGGAATAACTCAGCGGGCCAGGCAGCATCTCTGGAGAGAATTTATTTATTGTCTCCTCTTGTGTAGTAAGGATGGTCTGGAATCATAATATCTACATCCAATAGCTAGTTGTTATGGTTTTAAAGTATCAATTGATATTATATTGTTTAATGAAATACTATATGTGTCAATAGAAGAGATTCCTTCATCAGTTTCCAAAGCAAATCTTATAAGTGGCTTCCTGCTGAGAATCTAAAGCCTGCAATGAGGTGGCATTTAAGCAGTCCCCTTTTAAGATTGGTTATGTTTTGAATCAACTAGCCACCACCCCTATTCCATAACCCTAGAAAATTGGTTGCATTTCTGTAGCTAATTTCTTATCTGAAAAAATCTTGAAAACATTACAGTTGATTTGTGCAAAGTCAGATCTCCGATAAGTCAGATCCTCCATACCTCAGGGGTCCACCTGTAATTAGATCGTCTATTTTGTCTTTTGATAATTTAAACGTGTGAATGTTGGCCAGTGCACTAACAGAGGTGTATTGTCTTCCGAGCAGTGGCACTAGATTTTTTTGAAGCACCAATCACCAAAAGGAGTGAAAGTAATAATAATTTAAGAATAAGGAAGAGGGATAAGAGGCTAGGTCGCAATACAAAGTGGGCAAGCTCTTACTGGCATGGCCCACTGCCTATGTCCATCTCCCCTTCGCCAGAGTAAATGAGTAGAGGGCTTTCCTTGTTGGCATGATGTGTCCAGACTCAAGCAGTTTGATCTCTGTAGAAGCAGGGACCTCTCATGACACACTGAGCAAGACCCCCACCCACCCATCAGCACACTCGCCCAAAATGTCAGCTGACTGAAGTGAAAATAAATAATATATTAAATCTATATAATTAACTAGACCAAGTGCAGACCCGTTGGGTCTGTTACCCCAGCATGAGTTTGCGGGGTGGGGGGGGGGGGGGGTGGGGGGGCGGTGTGGGACAGCATGCGGCGTCACACACACTAACCACCCCCACACTAACTACCCCCTTGATATTATATTAATATTATTAATTAGCTCCTTTTACCCCATAACCGCACTATCCACTGACGCATAGCCCCCAACTCACAGGCACGTCTAGAGAGGGAAGGGGGGGGGGGGGTTAGAGAGTGAGGGCAGAGAGAGAATGTGGAGAGACAGTGAGAGAGGCAAAGACAGTTGGGCAAGAGACAGAGGGAGTGGGGGGGGGGGGGGGGAGGAGGGGAGAGAGAGATGGAAGGAGAGAGAGGGGGAGAGGGGGGCTGATAGGGGGTGGAAGGGAAGGGGGAGATGGGGTGAGAAGGGAGGAGGAGAGGTGGGGGGAAAGGGAGGGGAGAGGTGGGGGAAAGGGAGGGGGAGGGGGGGAGGGGGGAGGGTGTGGAGGGGAGGGGGTAGGGGAGGGTGGAGGGTAGGGGGGGGTATGGGAGAGGAAGGGGGGAGAGATAGGGAGGGGGAGAGACAGAGGGAGGGGGGAGAGAAGGGGAGGGGGGAAAGGAGGGGGAGGTGCAGGAGCAGGCCATTCGGCCCTTCGAGCCAGCACCGCCACTCACTGTTATATTGGCTGATCATCCCCAATCAGTACCCCGTTCCTGCCGTTCATACTAGCTCAATGTTATCCCACCTTTGCATCCTCTCCTTACGCATTAGGGGCAATTTCTAGAGGCAAATTAACCTCCAAAGCAGCGCATCTTTGGTGCGTGGAAGGAAACTGGAGCTCCTGGAAGAAACCCACACAGTCACAGGGTGAACATGGAAATTCCACACAACAACACCCGAGGATCACATTCAAACCCGGGTCTTTAGCGCTGTGAGGCAGCAGCTCTATGAGCTGCAACACTGTGCTGCTCATTTAATTTGAAGACTATCTGATTTTTTTATTTTTTTTAAGTTAAGATCATAAAAGAAACAATAAATCTTCTTTTCAGCTCTAGGAAATTAAATAGTGAAGTATCCTGTACCAGGTCTAACCTTTGGGAACAAAGGAGATTCCCCAACATAAATGCCAGGGCTTCCCAGCATGCTGGCCGATTAGGAAAAGGGGAGATGCAGCGAGACCTGGGTGTCATGGTACACCAGGCATTGAAAGTAGGCATGCAGGTGCAGCAGGCAGTGAAGAAAGCGAATGGTATGTTAGCTTTCATAGCAAAAGGATTTGAGTATAGGAGCAGGGAGGTTCTACTTCAGTTGTACAGGGTCTTGGTGAGACCACATCTGGAGTATTGCGTACAGTTCTGGTCTCCAAATCTGAGGAAGGACATTATTGCCATAGAGGGAGTGCAGAGAAGGTTCACCAGACTGATTCCTGGGATGTCAGGACCGTCTTATGAAGAAAGACTGGATAGACTCGGTTTATACTCTCTAGAATTTAGGAGATTGAGAGGGGATCTTATAGAAACTTACAAAATTCTTAAGGGGTTGGACAGGCTAGATGCAGGAAGATTGTTCCCGATGTTGGGGAGGTCCAGGACAAGGGGTCACAGCTTAAGGATAAGGGGGAAATCCTTTAAGACCGAGATGAGAAAGACTTTTTTCACACAGAGTGGTGGGTCTCTGGAACTCTCTGCCACAAATGGGTGGTGGAGGCCAGTTCATTGGCTATGTTTAAGAGGGAGTTAGATGTGACCCTTGTGGCTAGGGGGAGCAGAAGGTATGGAGAGAAGGCAGGTACGGGATACTGAGTTGGATGATCAGCCATGATCATATTGAATGGCGGTGCAGGCTCGAAGGGCCGAATGGCCTACTCCTGCACCTAATTTCTATGTTTCTATGTTTCTATGGAGTTTTCCCCTTGGACTCAAAGCGGAGTCTGCAAAGCAGACCAACGCATGCAATGCCCCCATATGTGCATGACCACCACCATTCATAGTGCACACATGGGAATCTTAAACTTGCTTTCATTTAAATGCTGGCAGTCTGTTCAGAACCATCATCAGTTTTCAGCAAAGATAGGGATCAAAGTATATAACCACAACAAGAGAGCAGTGCTGAACTACTATCTACCTCTTTGGTAGCCCTCGGACTATCCTTGATCGGACTTTGCTGGCTTTACGTTGCACTAAACATTATTCCCCTATCACATATCTATACACTGTAAATGATTTGATTGTGATCATGTGTTGTCTTTCTGTTAACTGGTTAGCACGCAACAAAAGCTTTTCACTGTACCTCAGTACATGTGACAATAAACTAAACTGACCTGAACTAAACTGAACTATACTTAAAGAACATAATATAATGGTGCACAGAGTGGTAAAGCATCCACTATAAAATAAATCAGATCTACGGCAGTGATTTAACTTTTGGAAATATAATTTGCTGTCTCACAGATTCTGGTGGGTATCTCTGGTATCTGGCAGCAATGGGGGTCATCAACGAGGCTAATTGCAGACAGCCCCATATGCAGACAATGTTATAATGGTAAATATGGTAACCATAGTACAACAGTGATGTCCTAGAAGCAACCACGGAATGTATGAAATTATGTTAAAGTTTACTTTATTTGTTTATTGTTACGGCACAGAAACAGGTCTTTTGGCCCACCAAGACCGCACCGACCAGCGATCCCCGCACATTAACACTATCCTACACACACTAAGGACAATTTGCATTTATACCAAGCCAATTTTCCTACAAGCCTGTACGTCTTTGGAGTGTGGGAGGAAACCGAAGATCTCGGAGAAAACCCACGCAGGTCACGGGGAGAACACACAAACTCCGTACAGACAAGCACCCATAGTCGGGATCGAACCCAGGACCCGGGGCTCTGTTGCTGTAAAGGGCATGTCCCACTTGGCCGTCAATTGCGCATGCATTACGAGCGCATGGTGCGTGATGACATAGGCAGTGACGAGCGGCCGCGCGCGGCGTCGCAGGACTTTGTGATGTACAAAATCTTCGAGCGCCATCTGCGTGACGCGCAAATGATGGCCAAGTGGTACAGGCCCTTAAGGCAGCGATTCTACCACTGCTCCACCGTGCCACCCTTAAAGCTGAAGGAGAACAAAATAACCTGGAGAAGCAAAGAGCACAGGAAGGGCCCACACATTTTGCAGCCAGTCCGGAGAGAAACCCTCAGAAATTTAACATCGATGGTCATCATACACACTTGACATTGGAAATCTTTACATTGGAATTTGCAGGTCAAGAAGATTTTATAGCAGGTTTTAAAATAATGAAATGTTTTGATAGGGAGATCAGCTAACAGCTTCCAGCAATAGCTGTGCGGTGAAATGAGTTGTCTTAAAGAAGGACAGACATAAAATGCTGGAGTAATCCAGCGGGTCAAGCAGCATCTCCTAAGAAAATGGATAGGTGATGTTTCAGGTCGGGACCCTTCTTCAGACTGTGTAGAAGAAGAAATGCCCAATAGAATAGAAAAAAAAACATTGTTTTCCAAAGGAACACATTGATCCGATCATCTACATTTACTGAGTTTCAATTCTGTTTGTGTTCCTTAATTTATAAACTGACTCATTGTGATTTCCTCAAGACTGCCCTCGAGCAGCTCCAGTCATGATGTCCAGCTGATCATAAGCCTGGCCTTCCTCCCTGCAAAGCATGAGCCTGAAGTGTTCCTAATCCATCATCATGACTACAGTCTAACCCTGGTCTCCAGTGACTGCTTTCTGCTCCCCAACTTGACCCAACCAAAACTTGACCCAAGGTCTTGTCTTTCCCCACTCATCTGAAAATCTGACCTCTCCCATCAGGCAAACTGGGCCAGTCTATCGTGCACTATATAGAATTTATTGCCACAGGCAGCTGTGGAGGCCAAGTCAATGGATATGTTTAAGGCAGAGATAGATAGATTCTTGATTAGTCCTGGAGTCAGGGGTGAAGAGGCAGGAGAATGGGGTTAGGAGGGAGAGATAGATCAGCCCTGATTGAATCGCGGAGTAGACTTGATGGACCAAATGGCCAAATTTTGCTCCTATCACTTATGAACGTGAATTTGTGCGTTGTTCCAGAATGTTGCAGATGTAGCTCCTTAAAATATTGTTTACTCACCTTGTGTGTACTACCAATGAATCTGACTTTCCAGTAGCCAATCCCTCGATGTATTAATTACACACTCCCATTTGATGTCTGTAAATTCTTCATAGTTCATGACTCAGAAAAAGGATATTTCATTATCACTCAAGTAAGCCTGCAGCAGAGGTCAGCCGACACAATTTATAGGCAATTCAGAACAGAATTAAATCAAACAAAGACAACCATAGAAACAGTCTGGGGGAGGGTGCTGACCGAAACATCGCCCATCCATGTCCTCCAGAGTCGCTGCCTGACCTTCTGAGTTACTCCAGCACACAGTTCCACGCTAGGTTCAAGCATCTGCAATTCCTTGTGCCTCAGCAACTATAAAAGTACTTGATGAGCTGAAGTTACACGGTTAGCAGGAGGGTTTATCGTAAGCTCATTAAAATATGCATTAGAGACTCTGTCACACTGCCAGGCACTGTCTAATATTCACTGTAGGTACTGTGCAAGGACTCAGACAGCACATGCCAAGTAGCCAAGACAGGAAGACAAGAAAGTGTAAAGGAAACTTGTAGCAATGCACCACAAGCCTTCACCAGTTAGTCTGCAAAACTATCTATTAAAAGAATGGCTGATAAATGATCTTAGATTAATCCCAACCCCTATATTATTGGCTAGACTCTAAGTACAACCTAGCTGCAGAAAGGATACTCCAAAAGACATCTGCTCAGTAATAATTTAATTTTATAATCCATATGTTTTACTCTCTTATAACTCTGGGAAGAAATGTTTCAGTTTATACATGTAGTCCATGTTAATTGACCTGGGGCATATCTATTAAATGAATTTGGACTTTTAAGTAAGGCAATTTGGAGATTGCTGAATTATGATTTCATAAACACTTTGGTAAAAATCAAATTTATGTACGCTGGAGTAGAAAGCGCAGAGATCATTCCAACATCTTCAAACTATTCACCACTGTAACAAAGTGCCAAGAGTACATTCCTGAGGTCTGAGATGCATAATACCATCAACCCTCATTACTTGTGATATGTCAGCTCTCACCAAGAGGAACCTGTCAGGTTTTTCAACAAGGGGATTCAGTTCCCCATCAAAAGAACATATAAAGCATTTGCAACTACTGACCGACTTGGCATGACAGCGTAAGTCATTGTCAGTTTTTATATTCATATTTGAATAAGTTTTATCATCAACTTTATTCTTTGCTGGATTCAGTAATGCTGTGGAAATATACTCCTCATTTTCCACAGATGTGAACTCCTTTGACATCATCACTTGATCAATCTGCTGGTATCAATTTGTTGTAGTAAGTAATGAGATAAGATTTCCTTCTCTTCTGATTTTGGGTTATCACCTGATATTGGGAGGAGAAATGTGGAGGATGGAACTGCAGATGCTGGAGTAACTCAGTGGGACAGGCAATATTCAGACTGAAGAAGGTACACAAAAATGCTGGAGAAACTCAGCGGGTGAGGCAGCATCTACAGAGCGAAGGAAGAGGTGACGTTTCGGGTCGAGAACCTTCTTCAGACCCTTCTTGAGTCTGAAGAAGGGGCACCTCTTCCTTCGCTCCATAGATGCTGCCTCACCCGCTGAATTTCTCCAGCATTTTTGCCTACCTTCGATTTTTCCAGCTTCCGCAGTTCTTTCTTAAACATCTCAGACTGAAGAAGGGTCTCGACCCGAAACATCATCCATTCCTTCACTCCCGAGATGCTGCCTGTCCTGCAGAGTTACTCCAGCATTTTGTGTCTATTTATTGGTAAGAGAACATCTTCTTCTCATTGAGGGCTGAGCTTTATTAGTTTTATAGATACAAATCAAGTTTAATGAATTACCCCACCCTGCTGGCCCGAGACTACTGGATGCCCAGGGCTGGCCACTCAAATTAGGCTGTGGAAGGGAGGTTCTCCTCTCTGCACCAGAGAGAATGCAAAGCAGCAGCGGTTCAAGCTGAACCTCTGGAGAGTGGGAAGGTAGCAGTCGTGCTCTATCTACTGTAGTTTGCCAATGGTACTGGGTGATTGATGCATAGTACACTCTTGGTTCAGTCCAAAATTACATTGATTGATTGAATTTGAAAGATATAGCCTGGAAACCGGCCCTTTCGCCCACCAAGGCCACACTGACCATGGATCACCCATTCACCCTAGTTCTATGTGGATGCACCACTCTACCTCCCTTAAGTTCAATTGTCGCCCTCACATTCAGTCACATAGATTTCAACTTTAATGGTTGTTCCAGCCCTTTAGACATTAGTTTAGTTTAGTTTAGAGATACAGAATGGAAACAGGCCCTTCGGCCCACCAGGTCCGCGCCGACCAGCGATCCCCACACACATTCACACTATCCTACACTCACCCTAGGACAATTTTTACATTTACCAAACCAATTAACCTACAAACCTGTACATCTTTGAAGTGTGGGAGGAAACCAAAGATCTCTGGGAAAACCCATGCAGGTCACGGGGAGAACGTACAAACTCCGTACAGAGAGCACACGTAATCGGTATCGAACCCGGGTCTCCAGCGCTGCATTTGCTGTAAGGCAGAAACTCTACCGCTGCGCCTCCGTGACCCCCATAACTTTAGAGATACAGTGTGGAAACAGGCCCTATGGCCCACGGAGTCCACACCGACCAGCAATCACCTCGTGCACTAGCATTGTCCCACACACTAGCGTCAATCTACAATTTACAGAAGCCAATTAACCTGCAAACCTGTACGTCTCCAGAGTGTGGGAGGAAACCGGGGCACCCGGAGAAAACCCACGTGGCCACAGGGAGAATGTAAAAAGTCCACACAGACGACACCCATAGTCAGGATCGAACCCGGGTCTCCGGTAGCATCTCTACTGCTGTGCACTGTGGCGCCTCTGAGTCCTCTCTACGTCCCATTCAGGAAACTCTGGAAATAGCTAAATAATAACGGGGACAGGGTGGCGGAGATTCCAGACTATTTTAAAGGCATGGTTATCCACTGCTTGGGAGTTTCAATTGACATAAAAGATCTGAGTCGAGTTTGCTTCAGTTTATTGTCACGTGTACCAAGGTACAGTGAAAACACTTTTGTTGAGTGCTAACGAGTCAGTGGAAAGACAGTGCATCAATACAGTCAAGCCATCCACAGTGTACAGGTACATGAGAAAGGAAATAACGTGAATAACGTTTATTGCAAGATAAAGCCAGTAAAGTCTGATCAAAGATAGTCCAAGGCTATCCAATAAAGTAGATAGTAGTTCAGGACTGCTCTCTAGCTGTTGGTAGGATGGTTCAGTTGCCTTGATAACAACTGGGAAGAGACTGTCTGAATCTGGTGGTGCGCGTTTTCATACTTTTATACATTTTGCCCGATGGGAGAGGGGAGAAGAGAGCGCGGCCAGGGTGCGACTCATTCTTGACTTTGCTGGTGGCAGCGTGATGTGCAGTGGGCTGCAAGGTCTGTTTCTGTGCTGTGTGTCTGCATGACTCCAAAATACTTCAGAAGAACTGTCATTTCATTGGCAAAGCCAGCATTAGTTATCCAGCCCTCAGAGTCGTTATCATAAGATCACAAGTGACACGAGTAGAATTAGGCCATTCAGCCCATCAAGTCTACTCTGCCATTCAATGATGACTGATCTATCTCTCCCTCCTAACCCCATTCTCCTGCCTTCTCCCCATAACCTCTGACACCCATACTAATCAAGAATCTATCGGTCTCTGCCTTAAATATATCCACTGATGTTGCCTCCACAGCCTTCTGTGGCAAAGAATACCACAGATTCACCACCATCTGACTAAATAAATTCCTGCTCATCTCCTTCCTAAAAGAACGTCCTTTAATTCCAAGGCTATGATCTCTGGTCCTAGACTCTCCCACTGATGGAAACATCCTCTGCACATCCACTCTATTCAAGCCTTTCAGTATTCATAGAACTGTCAATGGAAGGGAGATTGGAACTGCAACTGGAAAGCAGCTGCAACTGCTCCTCTGATCACATCTGTATTGACTGTAATCCAAACCTCTGTTGTTTAGTAAAGATGCATATGAGATTCGGTCATTTTCATCAAACCATTCAAAATCTGCAAACTTTGCAATGAAATGAGCATTGGAGTGAGTTGGAATTTATTGTTTTCCATTGATTAGCATTTGATGGACTTGAAGATTTGGATCTTTCTTTTCTTTCATTGCGAGAATAACGTACTTATCAAATAATGCATGATTTTTACTTTGCAGACATGAAGACATCAATCCTCCCTGGCACTGATTTCTTTATTCCTTTGTGGTTTTAGCAGAGCTTAATAACGAATACGAATATGAAAAAAATGCTGTGAAAAATCCCATGTGTAATCAAAGCTTAACAAGCATTCATACCTTATGAAAGGTTGATACTTTTTTAATATAAAGACAAAAATTCATTCTTACCTCGTCTGATAGTATATTTTTCATGTGTATTTTTTGCAGTCTAATAATTTGGTAAAGACTACAGAGGAAATATAATGCAATCATGTGATTATGGTTTCAAATTTCCAAATGCAAACTACTTTTTGGGTGAGCTTTGAAGTGGGAACAAAAAAAGCAGCTGGAAAGATCTTTTAAAATAATATTTGCAATATCTGTAGATTTCAGGAATGTGATTAATCCTTTACATGGTGCTCATCTGACCACTTCCATTCTAGGACCATGCATGCTCTTCACCCAACAGTATAGCAGGCACTTCTCCGTGGATTGTTACCATGTCGTGGTGGAGAAGCTTGTGTGGACCTGAGATCCTGAGAGCGATGCCAACTGGAACTGTCCTCCTGGTAGGGCCACCCATTGTGGTAAGGTCAAGGGGGAGGACTCTGACAAAGAGCAATCCAACCAAGACCTCAACGATGGAACAGGCGGAGGATGATGGCTGACCTTAGTGGAGCATCACAATGGCTGGGAAGCCAGATGAAGGCAGCAGCAGAAAAGGGTCTCCGGTTGTCTTGGACTACATGCCACTGGATCCCGAGCCAGATCTGTCAAGGACCGTGTGGTGGCTGTCTGTGCACCAGTCTCCCCACGTTAAATAAAGTCACGCACTAGCGTCCTCCAACCCTGGAGACACCCATGGTCAGCCATGACCGAGTGGAGCCTAAGAAGAAATAGCAGGCAATAGCAGGCATTAGCAGGGTCAAAGGAAAGTACTCCATAATCATTTAGATAGACATATGAACAGGCAGGGCATGGAAGGATATAGACTGAGGTGCAGAAAAACCTTTTCACCCAGAAAGTTGGGAATCTGTTGAATTCTCTGCCACAGAAGGCAGTGGAGGCCAATTCACTGGATGTATTCAAGCAGGAGTTGGATATAGCTCTTAGGGCTAAAGGAATCAAGGGATATGGGGAGAAAACAGGAGCGGGATACTGATTCTGGATGATCAGTCATGATCAAATTGAATGGCGGTGATGGCTCGAAGGGCCGAATGGCCTACTCCTGCACCTATTTTTCTATGTTTCTATGTTTCTACACGCAGGCAGATGCACAGTTGGAACTGGCATCACGGTCGGCTTGTCCCAGTGCTGTGATGTTCGGTGTTCTATAATAAACACACAAGCAAACACCTTGCCTTAGCCCTGTAGTTTGGAGGACAGACATGTTGGAGAAATGTGTTCAGTTTTTGAGCTTTATAAAAATGCCACTCAAATTATTTATTTGTTACCAGTAAACTATTACTGTGGACAATATAATCATACATTGTACTTTAACGTGCTTGTATCATACTTTAGAGTCATAGAGTGACACAGTGTGGAAACAGGCTCTTCGGTCCAACTTGCCCACACCGGCCAACATGTCCCAGCTACACAGGCTGGAACCTGCCTGCGTTTGGTCATTATCCCTCCAAACTTGTCCTATCCTTGTACCTGTCTAACTGTTTCTTAAACGTTGGGATAGTCCCTGCCGCACCTACTTCCTCTGGCAGCTTGTTCCATACATCCACCACCCTTTGTGTGAAAAAGTTACCCCTCAGATTCCTATTAAATCTTTTCCCCTTCACCTTGAACCTATGTCCTCTGGTTCTCAATTCCCCTACTCTGGGCAAGAGATTCTGTGCATCTACCCAATCTATTCCTCTCATGATTTTATACTCCTCTATAAGATCACCCCTCATCCTCCTGCGCTCCAAGGAATAGAGAGACCCAGCCTACTCAACGTCTTCCTAAAGCTCACACCCTCTAGTCCTGGCAAGATCCTCGTAATTTGTTTGTTAAATGAATGGGGATACTGTACTCCATAAAATGAGAGGATTAATTTCTCTTTTATAAAAAGCATTTGGTACTTATGTATGAATTATTCATACCACAATATTGCTCAGGGAGATACCTACTACATTCGAATTATTGCTGTCAACCCATAGCCCAAAATGTTTCTCCAATAACATCTGATATATTTATGATGGCTATTGTTGTTACTAATCACATGCATTAAATATATTGTTATATTTATTTTATTTTTGATCGCATTCATAGGAATGTGCGTGCAGTTTTATTAATAGTGCACTCATGTGTTTAGATTTGTTCACAATGAAGCTTAATTGAGGGCTTGTTTTGAAGAAATTATATTGGACCTTACATTTGTCACATACATGCTAGTACTCATCAATTGTGCCATGTTCACACTAGATCCAAGGAGATAAGACCATTGATTTTAGTGGTCCTTCAGATAACTGTAAAAAAATTACTAGAGAAATACATTACACAATAGCCCTACAGCCATTAGACTATTAAACATTACAACCTCAAATAAGTTCTGAACTACCTAGACCATAATTGTTATTGTTGCACTATTGCTGTTTATTTTTATGTGTATGTATGTGTGTGTGTGTTTACATATTCTGCTGTGCTGCTGTAAGTAAGGATTTCATTGTTCTATCTGGGACATATAACAATACAACACTCCTGATTCAATTTAGTTAAGAAATCCACTCCCAAAAAGAGGCATGGGGAAGTCAGTATATTTTAATATTCCGCAGGAAAATTTCAGCAGGAAAATGTAGAAAAACATGTTCAATTTAAAGAATATGCGAAGGAAAGAAATGAGGATTGCTGCAAATAATTTTATATTGCTACATGACGGTCTAATGCTCTACTTTGTATCTCCAAATATAAGCTCCACTGCCAATTACATGACATTGTTGGAAATTCTCATTGAAATGTCACCCATGTTTGTCCGAATTCTTAACATGAATGGCAAGATTGGCAAATAAGAAAACGGGGAATAAAAAGGATATATTGGATAAGGAATAGAATCCGAAAAAAAACCTATTAACAACTGAGCAAATTGTTCACCAAACGTACCATGCCTAGATAGAACATGTATCATAATAAAAAGAGAAAATGAAAGAACCTGAACATTAAACAGAATTCACCAAAAGAGCAAAAGGGTGGCCACGGTGTCGCTGCGGTAGAGTTGCTGCCTTACAGCGCTTGCAGCGCCAGAGACCCGGGTTCGATCCTGACTACGGGTGCTGTCCGTACGGAGTTTGTACGTTCCCCCCGTGACCGCGTGGGTTTTCTCCGAGATCTTCGGTTTCCTCCCACCCTCCAAAGACGCGCAGGTTTGTAGGTTAATTGGCTTGGTGTATGTGTAAAGTGTCCCTGGTGTGTGTGGGATAGTGTTAATGTGCTGGAATCGCTGGTCGGTGCGGACTCGGTGGGCCGAAGGGCCTGTTTCCGCGCTGTTTCTCTGAGCTAAACACATTAGTGAACGCTTCAGCCCGAGTCATTTGTGAAAATTACATATCAGGTTGCTGTTGGCACTTCAGACAGAAACATGGCAGTGAAGAAAGATTGTAAAGTTTGATCGATGTTTCGAGCAGGTGGTCAGTTGTAACAAGGAATGTACATTCTCAGTACGCTCTTTGAATCCGTAAATTAAACGTTGCCTTCTTAGATACAGGAACCTGGGTGAAAGTATGAATCGTTTTCAAAATAAATGTGACACTTTCTGCATTTCTGAAATGAAGTACCAATTAGATTCAGAATTGTTCCAGTATTGCCCTGCCTCTATTCAGTAGCTTAAGCAGAACTTAGCTCACACAAACTTGAGTTTGTTTTGTTACTGTAAATCAAGAGAGAAGCCTGCCAAATATAATCATTAATTACGGTAACACTTGTGTTTAATATTTTGATGTAAAAGGCGTGTCCTCCTGATTTACAAAGGGAGGTGGAGTTGCCAGATGGATAGAAACTTGAACTACAAACTGAATGTCACAAAGACTGTTTGCAGAATAAATGTTTGGAAACTGGGAGCCTTCAGACTTAAGCAAACCATCTGCCTGTTCTACACCATTCCAACAGCTCTTGCACATCACCTTTCATTGATCGTCTCTGCAGGTTTAATATTAATGGAGAAGGAACACAAACATTTCTTCACAGCCACACTCCATTCTAGTGGACAGTGGTAACCTCAGCACCATCATTATGGAGGTCAAAGAGCTGGCATTGTAAATTATGTCCTTGTGCTTAAAACTGTACTTAACAGGGTATTATAGATTGCACTAAACTGTAAACAGAGCACATATATACGTGCTGCTGGCACAGACAATTTAAACTCTGGCAATTTCTGTCCACTTCAGCTCTTGTTTCGTAGATTTAAAGGGGAAATACTCCTATTGCACATGTAGAAGATGAGTTTGAGAGCTTACCGAGGGGCAAGAGAGTTTAATTGTCATGTGTGCCGACAATGGAACAATAACAGTCTAAATTGCAGCAGCAAAACAGACTGTTAACAGACCTGTTAACACAATACTGTAAACCCACATTTTAGTGGACTCTTTTATAACGGATTTTGGTTATAATGGACGGACCTGTCGACGCCAATCCCAGTTCACAAGGTGCACCAGCGAGCCCTTCTTCACCCACCACATGATCTGATTGATGCGGCTGATGTTGCGGCTCACATTGTAGCCCCCGGGGACAGTGCATTCTTCAGGCCGCCACCATCAACTGAACTCCGGGGGGCTCCCATCTCACCAGTTCCTGCCTGTCGGCTGCAGCTTTGTTCACATTGACAGATGACAGCGACTCTGGGGAAGAAGGAGAAGGCGGTACAGTTGGTGGTGGGGATTGAGGGGGCAGTGTGGGGAGCGGCCAAAGTGACGGCCGACAGGAAGAAGCTGGGGAGTGGGGAGGGAGCCCCATGGTGACCGAGTGCATTCTGTCCACGGCAGCGGCCTGAAGAAAGAGCTACCGGCCAGGGAATACAATGCGAGCCGCAACAATAGCCAATTAAACTGGACCATGTGTTTAGCTGGTGAAGAAAGTCCCACAGATGCCAACATTTAATGTGAAACGACAGAAAGTGCTGGCGGAACCTAGCAGACTGAGGAAAGGTCCCGCGTCACTTATCCATCTTTCCCAGAGATGCTGCCTGACCCGCTGAGTTACTGCAGCACTTTACATCCTTTTGTATATTAACCAGCATCTGCAGCGCCTTGTTTCAACTACATACAATGATAATACCTAACTCAGTTATAGCAGACAGTCAGCAATAATGAACATCATTGCACAACCATCCGCCCACCCCTCTCCCATGGCCCATTATAATGAGGGTTTACTAATAGATAATATAGACAACAATTGAAGAATTAATACGTGCAAAGCCCAGAGTCCTTGGTGTAAAAAAAGACAGTCCATTGTTCATAGTTTAGTTAGTGTTGTGTCGCGGAAGTCTGACTGAAACTGGAATCCAGGACTAGATGAATAGTTATGTTCTCTGACCTACGGACCTATCTCCTAAGTGTTATTATTGATAGTTTATTCTATTTTTTAAATTTTCTTTTTTTCTCTCTTTTTTTTTAAAATCTAGGTTCAAAGGTATTTATTGGTCACGTACACCAATTGATGTAATGAAATGTTTCTTGCCAATGCAGCACATAAAAAAATAATACAGACATAACAATAATAAAGAGATTTTAAACGCAAAAAACATCCCCCCACAATGGTTCCCATTATGAGGGAAGGCACAAAGTCCAGTCCCCATCCCCATGTCCTCCCATAGTCAGGCCTATTGAGGCCTCCGCAGTCGCCTTCACGGAGGCCCCATTGTTCCAGGCCGTTCTTGCCGGGTGGTGGTGCCCCGGCGTTGG
Source organism: Okamejei kenojei (assembly GCA_035221665.1). NCBI lineage: Eukaryota > Metazoa > Chordata > Chondrichthyes > Rajiformes > Rajidae > Okamejei > Okamejei kenojei. The sequence continues at coordinate 14,372,999 of CM069131.1, read as the reverse complement.
GAGAATCCTCTCAGCGGCTTGGGGCACCTGGAACGGCCGCTTCCTTACCGGAGTCCGCGGCTTCCAAAGCAACAAGCCGCGCTGAATGGAGCTCCCCCACATTGGCTCCCGATGTTGAATTCAGCGCAGCTGGACGCTCCACAGACCCGCAGCTCCGCGATGTTTTTTTGTCGGCGGTCTCAGCTCACCGGATCTCCAGCGTGTCGCCCGCTCCGCCCCGCGATGGCGCTCCAGCGCTGTGCCGCCACCGAAGCCGAGGTTCTGGGCGGTCTCCTCAAGAAACGCCGCTCCAGGCCTGTTGGTAGGCCGCGAGGACTGGTGGAAGTTGCAGCCCGGAGAAAAGCTGCCTCTCCGACCAGGTAGGGACCAGGAAAAGTAGCTTCCCCCTTCCCCCTTCCCCCCTCCCCACCCCCCACATAAAAAAGAATAGACTCCAAACAAAATACTTTAACTCACTAAAAATAAAAAAAAGAGTGAAACACAGACAGCTGCAGGCTGGGCAGCCATACCGTACAGGACGGCACCCCCTATCTTCATACATATCTATAAACATAAATAAATAATTAAGAGGCAATGTTAATGTGTAACCGATAAATGAGGATCCCAGCTACTTTGGTAGCGGGGTCCCTGGAATCCTGGATATTTAATATGTAATCGTTTAACAAAGTTTGTAGTGGTTTGGACTATGATATGTACATACACTCTAATAAAAATATTTATATAAAGACTAATGATTGCTGAGAAGAAACTTTTCTTGAACATGTTGGTCACAGTTTTCAGACTCATCTACCTTCTTCCTCATGGTCGGAGTGAAATGAGTGCATGGCCAGGGTGGTGTGGGTCTTTGATGATCCTGGCAGTCTTTTTGAGGTAGTGCCTTCGATGATGAGGGGGGGGGGGGGGGGGGGGGGGGGAGTCAGTACCCATGGTGGACTGAGCAGTGTTCTCCATATTTAGTGATATCCTTCATTCCTGGGTGTCCTGTTGCCAAACCAGACAGTGGTGCAACCAGTCAATTTCTCACTACCGTTTGATAATAAGTTTGGAGAGGATGATAGCGTTGAACAACCGAGCTGCAATAAATGAACAACGATTTGATGTTCGTGTTCCTATTGTGCAAACGGTCTAGTGCAGCGTAAAGAGCCAACGAGTGGTGAATCTGTGGAATTCTTTGTCGCAGAAGACTGTAGAGGCCAAGTCAGTGGATATTCTTAAGGCAGAGAGGTAGTTGCTTGATTAGTGCGGGTGTCAGAGGTTATGTGGATCAGGCAGGAGAATGGGGTTAGGAGGGAGAAGTAGATCAGCCATGATTGAATGGCAGAGTAGACTTGATGGGCCGAATGTGCCTAATTCTACCCCTATTCCTTATGAGATCGCATTACTCATTGAGCCATTGTGACAGTCGGAGAATTGTAGTTGGTCCAGGCTCTTGCTAAAGTAATTGATATGCCCCATAACCAACCTCTCAAAGCACTTCATCAACAAATCCATTCCCTTGACAGATGCTGCCTGACTCTCTTAGTTACTCCAGCTATTTGTGCTTTGCTGAAGATTCCAGCATCCGCAGTTCCTTGTGTCTCCATTGGAAATATTTTGCTTCTTTCATTTAAATAAATCTAAATTGTGGACCTCCGTCACCAACAGCAATGTCGGAGTATATTCATCAGAAGGTCTGCAGTAGTTCAAGAAGGTTGCTCACCACCATTTCCTTAAGAACAATTAAGGATGGGAAATAATGCTATCGTTTTTAACTTTGGGGCCAAATAAATATCAATCTGTGGTGTTCCATGGAAAGACGTTCAAATAGTGGTGGAGCAGGGTACAATGCTACAAATGAGCTCTGCATGAATAGGCAAGGTCAGATGAAGCCATCTTCAAATGCCATATCCTACCGAAGGTGCCACCAGCCACATACGCTGACCAATTTGACACATCATCAACCTCTATCAGTCAGCACTGGTATGCTTTGTAATTGTAATTGTATTTGTAATTAATTTATAAGCCAAGGTGTGTAGAAACATATAAAGAATTTGATTTGCCATACAGTTATATCAAAAAAGCAACGACACACAGCTACATACAAATTAACATAAACATCCACTACAGGGCACTGTGATGGCAGGCAACAACGTATTATTTACCGCATCATCTCACATATACAGCACAGTTGGAAACATCAAATCCACTCCTCTCACTTTGTGGACTTGTCCAACTATTCAACCATGACAGGTACATCAACAAATCACATTGTCTGATACTTGCAGGTATATTTTTCCTCTCTTGCAGATCAGGCAACAACATTTAACCAGCAGTGGGCAAGAATCCTACACCACGTGACTTCTTTGGAAGTGATAGTACTTGCAATAAATTGTGTTGCTATTGCTAACATTATAGTTTATTAAAAGCTGGATCTATAGAAAGATAATGGCATCTATGTAAAACAGTACCATCTCCTTACATCCTGATTCCATCTCATCCCACAATTTTGTGTGTTTTGCAAGCTAAATGTATAAACAGGACTCTCCTACAACTCCCCATCTTTAACTCACTCTTTGCATCACTATAAATACCTCCTCTCCTCACTGCACTCCACATTCCATGCACACATCACCTCATCGCATATCTTAGGGTCATAGAGTCATACGTTGTTAAAACATTCCATTCGGCCCAAGTTACCCATACCGACCAACCTGTCCCGGCTCCATTAGTTCCACTTGCCTGCATTTGCCCCATATCCCTCTAAACTGTCCAGCTACCTGTCCAAATTGATAAAACATTGTGATACAACCTGTCTCAATTATCTCTCCTGGCACCTCGTTCCATACACCCACCACCATGTGTTTCCAAAACATTGCCCCTCAGGATCCTATTAAATCTTTCCCCTCTCACCTTAAACCTGAGAGGTCCTCTGGTTCTTGATTGCCCTACTGTAGGCAAGAGATGCTGTGCATCTACCCGATCTATTCCTCTCATGATTCTGTGCACTCTTGAACCGTTTTTTGCATATTCAGCCACCAGCTGAGGCTCAGACCCTCCACATATGTACTCACAGTGTGGTCTGCATCATCAGCAGGATGTGCCACAGTCATTCACCAAGATTCTTCAATGGTTTATCCCAAACCTCTTGACATAAGGTCATAAGTGATAGTAGAATTAGGCCATTCGGCCCATCAAGTCTACTCCACCATTCAATTATGGCTGATCTACCTCTCCCTCCTAACCCCATTCTCCTGCCTTCTCCCCATAACCTCTAACACCTGTACTAATCAAGAATCTATCTATCTCTGCCTTAAAAACATCCACTGCCTTCTGTGGCAATTAATTCCACAGATTCACCAGCCTCTGACTAAAGAAATTCTTCCTCATCTCCTTCCTAAAAGAACGTCCTATAATTCTGACCCTACAACCTCTAGTCCTAGACTCTCCCACTAGTGGAAACATCCTCTCCACATCCATTCTATCCAAGCCTTTCACTATTCTGTATGTTTCAATGAGGTCCCTCCTCATTCTTCTAAACTCCAGCAAGTACAGTCCCAGTGCCGTCAAACGCTCATCATAGGTTAACCCACTCATTCCTGGGAACATTCTTGTAAAACTCCTCCGGACTCTGTCCAGAGCCAGCACATCCTTCCTCAGATACGGTGCCCAAAATTGCTCACAATATTCCAAATGCGGCCTGACCAGCGCCTTGTAGAGCCTCAGCATTACATCCCTGTTGATGTAAAGGAGGCCATCAGATGCAGTAGATGAGGTCAGAGGAGATGCACATGAACCTTTGTCTCATCTGTAAGGACTGCTAGGGTCCTTGACTGGATGCGAGGAGAAGGTATAGGGGCAGGAATTATATCTCCTGTGGTTGTGGTAGGAAGTATCTGGGGGGGAGGGGTGATTTGAGTAGGAAGGGATGAGCGAAGCAAGGAGTTGCAGAAGGAGCTGTCTCTGCAGAAGGCAGAAAGGGGTTTGGATGGAAAGATGCCACTGGTGGTTGGATCACCTTGAAGTGGTGAAATGTGTTTGATGCATAGGCTACTGGGTGAAAGGTGAGGAGCATGGAAACTATCCTTGTCCATCTGGTGGTAGGAAGGAGTGAAAGGAGATTTGTGTTAGGGATGATAGTCCAAGTGAACTTGAGAACAGGGAGGAAGTTATTGGTAAAGTTAATAAAATCACCGAGTTCTGCATAGATGCAGGAGGCAACCCAATGCAATCATCAATGTGGCAGAACAAACCCTCACCTCTCGGCACCTATTACTCGCTGAGGTTTGTCTTGCCTCTTCCCTCTTCCAGCTTTCTCTTGCCCTCCCCCTCCCCACACCCAGTAACCCACAATGTCACCTCTCCATGTTCTCCAGAGATGTTGCTGGACACTCTGAGTTACTCCAGCATTTTGTGTCTTGATTTGTACCATCTCTAGTTGCATTTACATTTGCAGCATCTGCAGTTCCTTGTTCCTCTCGGAATAAGCACTTCCTGCAGACATTAATTGATTTAACCTTAATTTTGACCTTGTTTACTTTTGAGTTAACACTGACCTTCCTAGTGGCCTTGCAATGTTTAATTGCAATTAATGTATGAAGCTAAATTAAAAAATCAAGACTTGTTCTTAAATATTGATTGACTGATTGAAGAACATAGCACTGACACAGGCCTTCGGCCTTCGGAGTCTTCACTGACCATTGATCACCCTTTCACACTACTTCTATGTTCTCCTCCTTCCACATCTACTTCCTACACACGAAGGGCAAATTACAGAGGCCAATTAACCTACAAATCCTCATGCCTTTGGGATGTGGAAGGAAATCAGTGCAATGGAACTATCAGAACAAATTAATCTGAAATTGAAAAAGCATTAGGCAGTTTTATCTCGGATGTCTCAGGGAGATTTCTATTTCTAGTTCTCTGTAATAAATTGACCAATACAAGCTGCACTGAAGTTACATTTGGAAACTTATCAAGATGCTTTCCTGAGGTAGATTATAATTCTTTAAAGTCTGTGGAATTCTCTGCCGCAGAAGGCAGTGGAAGCCAATTCGCTGGATGTTTTCAAAAGAGATTTAATTCATAGGATTAACGGAATAAAGGGATATGGGGAAAAGCAGGAACAGGGCACTGATTTTGGATGATCAGCCATGATCATATTGAATGGCGATGCTGGCTCGAAGAGCCGAATGGCCTACTCCTGCACCTATTTTCTATGTTTCTATGTTTCTAAAATTGCATCTAACTGGACAAAATATTAAGGCAGAGACTCAAGAGATTGCAAATGATGGAATCTTCAGCCAGAATAACTCAGCAGACCAGGCAGCATCTGTTGAGGGAAATGGACAACTGAAGTTTTGTGTCGGGTCCCCTTTTGACCCGAAACATCGTCTGTCCATTTACCTCCATGGATACTTTCTGCCCCGCTGAGCACCGCCAGCAGTTTGGTTTTTGGGAAAAATATTAATATGGATTTTTCATGATGATCTCAAATCTGGCACAAAAGACTGGTGCATGTGATAAAAGGAATCTCTGATCTATATGCTTTGGAGACACGGACTACCTGGCTCTTTGAGGTACTGAAAGAAAAATCCACAAACAGCATCTCCAAAAAATACTCTAAATTCTCTGGAAGGACAAGCAAATCAATAGCAGGACATGCCCACTGCACTGAAACTATAATTTAATTCCAACTGGTTTTCTCATCAAATGCATGCGGCGCTGGTTCGAAGGGCCGAATGGCCTACTCCTGCAGCTATTGTCTATTGTCTATTGTATGCCTGACACCATACTTTTAAAACAGACACTCTATTCTTAGCAGGGTCAGGTGAGGCTACCGGAAAGCTAAAGGAGAAGATTCAAAGATGCTTGGACCAAGGAACGGAATATCCCCACTGACTCGAGGGGTGTGCCGCGTAAAGTGAAGCAAGAGCTGTCAGGGTGGCGCTGAGGTGATATAACAGGAGCATGCATCAGCCTTGTGTAAGTTGTGGAATGTGCGCATCCACCCAGTCACCATGGAAAATGTGTTCTTCCTACATAGGTTCTACGGGTCACCTCAGAACCCAGATGACTGGAGTCGCAGTAGTCATACTCAATCTGGAGCACAGCCAAAGAAGAAGAGAAGTTCAGGTTCACAGGAGATTTTGCAACACACTTTGTTTGCCTTTTGGTTCAATGCAACATGGGTGAAACATCTACAGCTTGTCAGAATAAAGGGAAACAAAATGCCGTGAGAGTAACCACAATTAACTAATCATTTAAAACTCTTAAATTATGTTGTAGTCACTGGAAATACAAAGGCCCCTTTCTGACTAACCACCTGAAAGAGACAGCCCACACTTTATTAAATGACCATCAGAAGCTAAGGGTTTTTAACTTATTTATTATTCCAAATTACTAAATAGGACTTACATGTGAACTATACAGCTACCACTCGCCTGTTGAAGTTCCACTCAGAGTCAAAGAGTAGCAGGGTGGGGAACGATAACATACTGAACCCCAACAGGCAAGACAAGGAGGAACATGTAATGAAGTGTTTTGAGTGACTGGTTATGCAGCATATCAAAAATAGCCTACCTGCCGACCTAGACCCACTGCAGTTCGCCTACAGAGCCAACCGATCCACAGAGGACGCAGTCTCAACAACACTGAACCTCGTACTGCCACACCTTGATCGGAAAAATACTTATGCCAGGATCCTCTTCATAGACTTCACTCTGCTTTTAACACAATCATTCCGCAGCAGCTGGTGGAGAAGTTGGAGTTATTGGGGGTTGATGCTGGCACATGTAACTGGTCCTGAACTTTCTATCGCAACGGCAGCAGACAGTCAGGGTGGGCAGTAGGACATCAAAAACCATAGCCGTGAGCACTGGCTCACGCCCCAAGGCTGTGTCCTAAGACCCCTGTTGTTTAGTCTGCTTACACACGACTGTACTGCTAGACTCAACAACAACTTCATCAACAAGTTCACTGACGACACAACAGTGGTGGGTCTCATCAGTGACAATGATGAGTCAGCGTTCAGGATGGAGGTGGAGCTGCTCACAGGATGGTGCAAATCCCACAACCTCATTCTCAACGTGGGAAAAATGAAGGAGAAGGTGGTTGACTTCAGGAGGGCGGGAAAACAACGCCATACACCTCTGCACATCGATGGAGCTGATGTGGAAAGGGTCAGCAGTGTGAAGTTCCTAGGACTCCACCTGTGAGATGACCTGACGTCCACGACCAACACCACAGCACTGGTCCACTGAAGTACTAGGGTCAGAAGAGACCAACACCACAGCCCAGCAGCGACACACCCTCTCTGTAGACTACGGAAAGCAGGTCTCCCCACTGCACACCTACGAACTTTTTATAGGGGGACAATCGAGAGCACATTAACCTATGGCATCACTTCCTGGTTCGGGAGCTGCAAGGCGTACGAACGGCACCAACTGGACAGGATTGTGAAGACCGCCAGCAGGATTAATGGTGCTCCACTCCCTTTTCTGCTGGACATATACAGGAAGAGATGTATCAGCAGAGCCATCTCCATCATCAAAGACCCCTACCACCCATCGCATCACATATTCTCCATCCTGCCATCTGGGAAGAGGTACAGGAACATCAGCTGCAAAACCAGCAGGATGCTCCTCAGCTTCTTCCCGCAGGCTATAAGACTGATAAACGAACGTTGCCCCCTGCCAAAGTATCGCGCACCAACCACCAACCTGGACACACTGAAGCAGAGCCATTGTCGTGCCACTGCCGATTGGAAGTCATGATATATGTATTTTTATTTTTATTTCTATTTATTTTTTGGACACTGGTTGAGCAACGTGTTTTCGTTTTCCTCTGGGTATGTAAGTACTCAGGAAAAATGACAATAAAGATATACAATGCAATACAATAACACACTATAAACCTATATGATTTAAGTTTCTGCCCCAGTAACCAGAAGTCTTGATCTATTCGCAGAAGTTTAGATCTCACCATAGCAGTAGGGGAATTTAAATTCAAGCAAGTAGGGAAATCTGGGTTTTATCTTAAAGCTACTTTACGTAATGGTAGACATGAAATTACTGGACTGATAATAAAAACTAATTTGCTTCACTAATTATCTTTAAGGAAGGAAATATGCTATCCTGACCTGGCCTGTGCTATATTTGACTTCAAAGCTACTGTCGTTTAACTGCCTCCTCACATTGGTGGCAATCGGAGATAAATAAACACCAGTCTTGCCACACATCCACATCCTGTGAGCATGTACATTTTAATAAAACAACATGTTGCCACCCAATAAGCCGTCCATTTCAACCACATTGTCATGAGTGGGCGCAAAGCGGAACTTGAGGAAAGATCAATGGCATGGATTAGGCCACCAAATCCATCTTACCAGTGGCGTTCTGTGCTTTGCTGCTCCTTGGAAGGTATCCATGCCCCCCCCACCCCCCACCTCCCTCAACCCCATGGCAGAGTGGTCAATGCACTGGTGTAAATTCCATAGTGCTTTTTTTTAATTGCCGATTCATTTTAACATGCTGGTCAATTGGCACGGACGCCAATAGGACTAACAAACTCATCAAAAAGGCTGGCTCTGTAGTGGGGGAGGAGTTGGATTCACTGGAGATGAAATTAAAGATGTGGACCAGGGGCCGCTGGTGTCGTCGGTCACAGCCAGCTCGGAGAAGAAGCACCAACTCCAGCCTGACCCCACTACTTGACGGGCCGGGGATCACCAGCCAACCCCCCCCCCCCCCCCCCCCCCCCCCCCCCCCCCCCCCCCCCCCCCCCCCAGCGCCAGCGAAAGCCGAGCACCAGCCATCCATGGGGATACACACAAAGCGCTGCAGAAACTCGGCCTTCACCCCGCGCCCGACCACGGACAAGCACGATCTTGCTCGCTCACCAAAGCATAATAAAGCAATAAAAATGGCAAAATAATCTTAGCTTTTAACAAAGGAACAATAAATACAACTATTTCATAGTTTGAAAGCTATATTTTCTTACCTAGAAGAATCAAAGCTGGAACAAACAGAATAAATAGTAAGATTAAACGAGAACTTACCAGTTTGAGGAGTTTGATCTTTATTTTATGAGGAGTCGAGTTGAGGGACTACGTGAATAGAAGCCCGTACAGCCGTTGGTGCGTCAATCTTCAAAGCAGCGGAATGAATTCACAGCTAACAATGACCGAAGTATAATGGTAAGATGATAAAACTAGAACTACCAGATGAGATCTATGAGGGTGGGAGCGGAGGGCACGTAGTCCCTCAACTCGACTCCTCATAAAATAAAGATCAAACTTCAAACTGGTAAGTTCTCGTTTAATCTTACTATTTTACTTCGGAGTCACGTGAGTGACTACGTGAAGACCCAAATCCGACGTTCACACTGCCTGGATTGACTCAAAAGTCGTTAACAATCAATCATGCATCAGTAATACATTTGTTAAATGAAATAACAGTTTATTTACAAACAAATCATAACAAACCCCTCTAACTCAGGGGAAAAGTGTAACAGTACTGAAACCAGAATCAGCAAACACCCCGAGCCTTGAAATCGGCTTGTGATAAAACCTCTGAAAAGTTAGCTCACTGGGCCATCCTGCGGCCGCGAGGATATGGTCTATTGGCAAGTCCATCGCCCTTGCCGCGGAAGTTGATGCCGCCCTGGTGGAATGAGATTTGAATTTATCAGTATCAATTCCAGCACTTGCCAGGACCTGCTTTAGCCACCTTGAAATCGTTTGCACCGACACCTTACTGTGTGGTTTTTTGTGACTAACAAACAAAGCCAACTCTGTTCCTCTCAGAGGTTTAGTAATCTCAATGTAACGAGATAAATGTGAGACTACACACAAGCGATCATCTGCGGGGTATGCTGAAAACACAATCTTACATCCTGTCATGCCTCTTCTATTATGTTTAAGCAAATCATAGACATAAAATATAATGGCATCTGCCGACACATGCATTCTATCTAGCCGTAGCTTTTGCAACATTTGTACACGTTGAGCTGAAACCAACGCCATAAGCATGACCACCTTCATAGATAATTTGGCTACTGATAGGCTTGTAACCGGAGCCCACTGGCGAAGAACCATAAAAACCTCACTCACATTCCAAATACCGGCATACCTGGGTTTAGGAGGATTAGAATTGAAAAACTCCCTTCATGAATCGTGAAACTAACGGATGTGTCCCTACTGTATGCAATTCTGCATTCTTAGGTAAATAAGAAGCAAGAGCACTTCTGGCTGAATTAATCGCACTGTAACTTAATTTTTTGGTCAAAATAAAGAGTTGACAAACTCCAATACGTCCGTGATCCCTGCAGTGTGATATACAATATTCTGCTGTAGGCAGAATTGCTCCCACTTCCTTATATAGGTGATATATTGCTGCTGTGTACTATCCCTGCAGGCCGACGTGAGAACATCCACAGTCCGATGAGACAGTCCACTCCCCAGGTATGGCCTCCTTAAAATCTGCAAATTAACAGATCAATACAATCATATAAAGGATGTTGATCCCCAGTGACTGGATTTACCAGTAGATTTTTATTCTTGGGCATAAGCATGTAAGGCTCCCTAGCCATTTGTAATACAACGGGAAACCATGCTTGTGTAGGCCAATCTGGCACTACCAATACCCCTGAAGCGGAGTCCTCCTTGATCTTTTGCAAACATCTGCTGATGAGACAGAATGGAGGAAATACATACACAAACATTCCTCCCCAATGCAGCGAAAATGCATCCACTGCTACTGCCCCAATATCTGGTTCCCATGAAACATATCTAGGTAACTGATGATTTAATCGAGATGCAAACAAGTCAATATCTGGTAATCCATACCGATCAATCATTTGGTTAAATACATCCTGATTTAACATCCATTCAATGTTGTCATTAAACTGACGTGACCTCTTCCTGGCAAATAAAGTGCTGAAAGCCAGATATTTTGGACAAAACACCAGCTCCAAATCTGGTTAGCTAGTCTATCACAAGACTGTGACTTAACTCCACCCATGTGGTTTACATATGCCACTGCTGTGGTGTTGTCAATCTGACCTGCACATGCAGATCCCTCCTTGTAGAACAATAAGCTTTGAGCCCATACCAGGTGCCCAACAACTCTAAATAATTAATCCCTCTTAATTGAGGAAGCGATGTCTCATCCACATTCCATCTGCCTCCACAACTAGAAGACATATCTGTTGCACCCCAACCCAGTGCACTTACATCAGTCTGTAATATCAGTGACGGTGATTCCACCAAAACCTTCCTTAAACTTTTTGAAACATGTACCATTGTATGTCAGCAATCGCCCCAGCTGACAACTGCATAGGCCTATCAAAAATGGCCCCTTTGTATTCTCAGTGCCTGTTCCTTTGATCGTTGTAATTGTTGATAATGCAGAGGACCATACTGCACAGCTCAAAAGGCTGCAACAACTTCCCAATCAACCTGGCTACTTGTCTAATCGAAGGCCTTTGTTCTCCAATGAGATTAACACAGTCCTCAATTAACTGATTCAATTTATCCCTGGGCAAAGTTACCAACATGTGATTGGAATTAATGGTAAATCCCAGATAATCAATAATTTGGACTGGTGATAATTTAGATTTATCTGGGTGAATAACAAATCCCATTTGTTCAAAAGTGATTTTAACAACTGAAACTGATGATTGAGTTTCAGCATGAGTCTTTCCAACAATCAGAATATCATCTAAATAGGCCATTACCACATGCCCCTGAGCTCTAAGTAATGCTAACACAGGTTTTACCAATTTAGTAAATAATCTAGGAGCTGAAGTTAATCCATTCGGCAATGCCCTGAATTGCCACAGCTCAGTCATCCAAATAAATTTCAAATATCTTCTATCATCACCATGAATAGACACTGCGTAATACGCATTCTTTAAATCAATGGTTGCCATATAATACCCTTTGGACACTAGATGTTTGCCCGTGGTAAAGGTCTCCATTTTGAAATGCCTATAACAAACAAATTTGTTCAAATTCGATAAATCCAGAATAATTCTACATCCCCCAGTCTTTTTAGATCTGGGAAATATACTTGACAGAAATTGTTAGACTTTGATAGACAGAAGGCTCAATTACCCCTTTCTTATGTAACGACAATCTCTGCTTGAATAAGCACATTTTCCTCATCTGAAAAAATAAGTTTACGACTAGGAAAATGTTGATTAGGTAGACTGTCCTTGAAAATTCAATTTTTCACCCCTTCAATACACTAAGTATGAACAAATCTGATGTCAACTGCTGCCATTGTTTGAGAAACAATTTTAACCTTCCCCAATTTGAACAGGAACATCAGTTAATTAATCGTCTGTCAATGTTATATTCCTTACCTGCATCTTTCCTTGCGGAACTTCTTGTAGAGAACCTTTTTTGCCTTGCTTGCCAGCTGGCTTAATGAGGGCCATGGTTTTACAACCTCATGACAGTCTTTGACCCTTTGTGCAAGGTTACCACAAACAACAGATTTTGTGGTGGTACAGCACAAACTCGCCAAATTCGGATTAGCACTGGCCTAATACCGATATTATTAATTTCAAAATGGATTACAAAGGAATCCCAGTTCATCCTGGTGTGCTTCAACATATCGCTTTTATCAATAACTTTCACCACAGCTGTAATACCTGCTGACAACAGTTTAAGCACTTTTTTAAACTTCATCTCCTGGGCCCTAGCAGGCAATACCCATCTATGACCAAATTTGGTGATTAACCACCGGTACCTTCAGGAGATCACAATTAACAGGAGCTTTATTAGTTTTTTGCTACTTCATCCATAGCTAGCTCCTGTAACTGGTGGGAGAGCATATACTGAATTGCTTCGGCCAATTCTACATCAATCGCCTTTCCTGCCTCTCTACGCTCAGCAAACTTCCCAGCAATGTTCGGAATTACCTCCAACCGAACTCCTTTACTGCTCTCCCCCAGCATAGAATCAGTGTCAGCAAACTGCACTGATAGAACATCCTCCTCACAGGCAGGATAGTTCTGCAGCCCTGAAACAGGTGCTGCTAGCACAAGCTCTCCATCAGCCTGGCTTGGGCACCACTCCTCCTCACGGAGCTGGAACATCCTCCTCACAGGCAGGATAGTTCTGCAGCCCTGAAACAGGTGCTGCTAGCACAAGCTCTCCATCAGCCTGGCTTGGGCACCACTCTCCTCACGGAGCTGGTCCCTGTCGAGCATTCTTTTGTAATAGAATCTCGCCGTGGGAGAGCCGTGAGCAAACGGACTCTCCTATGGAGGGTATAAACCTCCAGGCCCGACTCATCTACGGGCCACAGAGACTTGCCAGTGGCCTTCCCCCTACTGACAAGCCTCCACTGCCCCCCGGCAGTGGGTCCGCAACCACTGGCTGTGTAGCCAGCACCGGACCAGGTGTACCAGACGGGCCTCCATCCTCAACACTCTCCTGGCCACTTTTCCTTTCTACCCCCGGAGCGCCTCGCCGACACCTTCTTCACTTTCTGCAACATATCTACCAGAACTCCAAACCGTCGCAGAAAATGACCTGTGGTAAAAAAATTTTTAAAACCTTACCTCCGTTTAAACTTGTTAACGAAGAACTGCAAATGCTGGAGAATCGAGGGTGAAGTCTGAAGAAGGGTCTCGACACGAAACGTCACCCATCTCCTTCGCTCCTTAGATGCTGCTGCACCCGCTGAATTCTCCAGCTTTTCATGTAACCCTCCGTTTAAACTTACCGCTCTGAGGAGCGCTGCTGCTCCAAGCGGTCGACTGCACCAGCGTCTGACGTCATGACGCACCAACGGCTGTACGGGCTTCTATTCACGTAGTCACTCACATGACTCCGAAGTAAAATGAAGGTCTACTGCTTCACTGCTTTCCAGGGCTGTTTATGCATAGTGACCTATGGCCTGAGCATGCGCAGTCGGAAGCAGTCGGAATACCAAACTCACTTATTACAGCACATGGTATTGGGGGTAGGGCGCTGACATGGATAGAAAATTGGTTGGCAGACAGGAAACAAAGAGTAGGCAGGCAGTGACTAGTGGGGCACTGCAAGGCTCGGTGCTGGGACTGCAGCTCTTTACAATATACATTAATGATTTAGATGAAGGCATTAAAAGTCACGTGAGCAAATTTGCAGATGACACAAAGCTGGGTGGCAGTGTGAACTGTGAGGAGGATGCTATGAGGATACAGGGTGACTCGGACAGTTCGGGTGAATGAGCAGATGCATGGCAGATACAGTTTAATGTGGATAAATGTGAGGTTTTTTGCTACACCTCCACCAAAGAAAATAGTTTCTTCCTGAAAACCTGTCCATGTCTCTCATAATTTTTAGACTTCAAATCTCACCCATTCCCTCCCTTCTGAAGGAAACAGACCCAGTCAACCACAACCATAATTCTTAAATATTTGTCGTGACATTATAAGCATATACTTGCTTTGCCATGTACAAAGACAATTCTGTGCCTTTTGCCCCTTCCCAACCCCTGCTAATGCCATTAGTAACAATCCTATGCTCATTCAAGCTCATGAACTCCACTGTTCAATGTGACATTTGAGCACTAATTGACACAAAAAGCATCTGTTGCAATGTCAACATTGCAACCTCAGAACTGAACCAGAACAAAATAAAATGCTGTATTTGCTAAATAAATTAGCTATTAAACTAACTAAACTTGAACTTCAGTTTGTGAAACACTTGGCATGCATGATTAAAGTTGAGATGACTAATTTTATTCCGCCTTGCTATTGCTGTTTATTTTGTTAAAAACCACAATTATAAACAGTAATTTGTATAAAGTTAACATATTTTTGATGATTCTCATGCAAATATTGAAGTCACACACATTTTCCTAAACAAGCAGAACATTATGAATTACCTCTTAAAGATTTGGTCCAAAATAATTATTTTTCCCAACAACGTTGGTGAAGGGAAAACAGTAAAACTATTCTAGTGTTGTAGAACTGCAGATACTGGTTTAAACCGACGATAGACACAAAATGCTGGAGTAACTCAATGGGGTAGGCAGCATCTCTGGATAGAAGGAATGGGTGACATTTAGGGTCGAGACCCTTCTTCAGACTATTCTAGTCTAATGCAGTGTAACATCTTTTCCCAGTTCACTCTTTGCTGGTTTTGTACACAAGCATAGATCAGAATGAATCACACTTCATCTGGTGGTGTAGCTGACAAAGTTAAAATGGAGGAATCGTAAAAACCCAATGTACTTTAATACAGTCGAGGATCTCAAATATGATGCAGCTCTATGAATAGGGCTACATCATAGTTGAGATCGAGATCCGGGGATCATGCTGTCCTGGAGATAGGTCTCCTGGCAAGATAGGTCTACTGTGAACCAGATCTCAATAATCTCAGTAAACGGGAGTCTTGTCCAATGCAAGGGAATTAGAACTTTACTCATTGCCAGTGAATGAGAACTCCACACAGCATTTGTGAGTGAGAATAGTAAGATTACCAGTTCAAAGTTTGATCCTTATTTTATGAGGAGTTACGATGAGGGATTTCGTGAAGACCCCGCCAGCACGCATGCGCAACATTCTTCAAAGCAGCGGTGTGAAATCACAGGTAGTAGAGTTGACTGAAGATAGTAAGATAAGAGAACTAACATACCAGTTGACCTTATAATAGAGGGTTGGGAGCAGAGGGCACGAAAATCCTCATCGTAACTCCTCATAAAATAACGATCAAACTTTGAACTGGTAAGTTCTCGTTTGATCTTACTATTTTACTTCGGAGTCACGTGGGTGAATACGTGAAGATTTCAAAGCTCTGTGATTTCATGCCCTGGAAATGAGTCCATGCTCACACACTGCCATAATGACCAATGGAGGTAGTATGTTAACGTATTTCAGACTTGAAACTGTGCTGAAAAACAGTAATGTATTTATTTAACAAACAAATAATAAACTCCTAACCTCGGGGGAAAAAAGTTATGATACAGAACTTTAAATAGTATCTGCAAAAATTGGAGGTGTGGTCACAGGTTTATTATAAAACCACTGAATATTATTATTGGGCAGTGCATATTAAGAATATAATTTACTGGTTGGACAGTTCTACCCAACAGACAGAGTGGATAAGAATGGAGAAAGAGGACTGTTCTCCTTGTAATATAGGAGCGATCCTCTTCTCCCCGATAAAATTGAACAACACAATATATAAGAATAACCTATTTATACATGATACAATAAGAATTTGGAAACAAATAAAATAATCCTTAAAATTAAGAAACCTATCATTGTTAATGCCAATAGTGAATAATCCTTCATTTAAACCATCTCTTATTGCCAAAACATATAATCAATTGGAAAGAATGGGAATTAAAAGGATCGGGGATATGTATGAAATGGGAAATCTGTTATAATTCCAACAACTACAATTAAAATTTAAACTGAAAAATAACCAATATTTTAAATATCTTCAGATCTGTGACTTCATGAAGAAATACATACAACGATATCAAAACATAACTTCAGAGCCATTGGAAGAAGCAATGAACATTAAGGCAGACTTACAGAAATTAATATCATATTTATATAATAGTATTTTAAATATAGATTTACCATCGACAGAGACACTTAGAGAAGAGTGGGAACGAGAATTAATGATAAAAATTAAGAAGGAAACATGGGAAAAGTATTTGATATATATACACAAATGTTCGATTAATGTAAGATAATTTAATTCAATTTAAAATTTTACATAGATTATATTACTCAAAAACTAGACTGAATAAATTCTATCCAAATACTTCCCCCATTTGTGATAAATGTCTATCCCAAAACGCAACAATAACACACTCTTTTGTCTCCTGCATAAAACTTTATAAATTCTGGAGTGATATTTTTGAAATATTTACAAAATTATTTAAGATTAAAATGGAACCTAATACTGAAATTATTATATTTTGAGTAATGGAAGATGGGAATAAACTGAACTCATCACAAAATTTATTTTTTAATTATGGGTTAATAATGGCAAAAAAACTTATACTTAACTTTTGGAAAAATACAACCATACCAACGCTTAAAATGTGGATTTCAAACATGTTGGACACTGCACATCTTGAGGAAAGGCGATTCCTCCTAATAGATAAATCAGACCAATTTTTAACGAGTTGGTCTCCATTTGTCGATTTTTTGGAAGCATATGGTGCAACAAAACCGTAGAAGCTAATTGTTTCAGGATTGGGTGAGGGATGGTCAAGAATATAGATAACGATCTCCTTAATCTCTTTGTACTCTTTTTTTTCTTTTTCATTCTCAACTTTCTTTTTTCACACGTTTTTCTTTCTCACACACTATATATCGCATGTTTCTCTATCTTTTATTTTCTACTCTCTCTTTTTCTTTTTCATTATTAAAAAAATTAAAAAATAAGAAGCTGTACATAAAATGTAATATGTCAATATATATTAGGCACCTTGGTGCCATATTGCTGTACTTCTAATAAAATTAAATTAAAAAAAATAAATAATAATAAAACCGCTGAAAAGTTGATTCTTTGGACCAGCCCACCGTTGCAAGGATGTGATCCATGGGAACTTCCATCATCCTCGCTGCTGATGTAGACGCAGCCCCGGTAGAATGAGATTTAAAAATGTCAGTGTCTACACCTGCTGCACCTAACACCACCCTGAGCAACCTTGAGATGGTCTGTACGGTTACTCTGTGGTGAGGGTGTTTAAAACTTATCAAAAGGCCCATTTCAGTACCCCTGAGATTTTTAGTGACCTCCAGGTAATGACGAAGGTGGGTTGCTATGCAAAGACGTCTGTCTATCGGATAGGCCAGAAACTCCAATTTGAGGCCAGATGACCCAGGCCTGTTTTGATTGAGTAAATCATTTATGTAAAAGGTTACCTTATTTGGAGTTGATACCATGGCATCCAATTTTAGTTTATGCAGGGTCTGGACCCGCTGTGCAGTAACAAGTGCCATAAGCATCACTATCTTGTAGGTGAGCTTCGTCAATGAGAGGGACCTGACTGGTGCCCAATCCCTGAGCAGGGTCAGGACAAGCCTAATATCCCAGGTCTGAGAATATCGAGGCCTGGGAGGGATTAGAGTTAAAAATACCCCTCATGAGTTTAGACACCAGGGGGTGGGTTCCTACTCTAGGAGGTGTTCTAGCCCAAGCCCCAGATAGGAAGATAAAGCTCTTCTGGCGCAGTTGATGGCACTATAACTCAAGCCCTCATCGTAATGAAGGCTAGCCAGGAATTCCAGTACATCCATGATAGTGGCTGTATTGTACGTAGTGCCTGGCCTGGTACAATATACCTCCTATTTTTTTACATAGGTGAGGTATTGTCTCCTGGTGGACTCCCTGCATGACGCTGTGGTGATGTTCATGGTTTGGTCCGACAACCCAAATTCCAGGAGAGGTCTATTCAAAAGCTGCAAGCCAATAAATGAATGTGATCATGGCACGGATGACTCTCCCCTGTCACAGGATGTACTAGTAGATTCGGACGTTTGGGTATCGGAAAACATGTTTCTGTGACCATGTCGAGGACCAAAGGGAACCATGGCTGCATAGGCCAATCGGGTACTATCAGAATCCCTGATGCGGAGTCTAATTGAATTTTCCGCAATACCCGACTGCTGAGGCAGAAAGGGGGAAATGCAGAGAAGCACAAATCCCCCCAAATGTAGTGAGAAAGTGCTGCAATTTTGGCTCTTTGTAAATTTTGGTTATGTAAATGTCCATATTGTGTGGCTGGAAAAGCAGCCACAAGTTTCCCGATTACCCTGGCAGCCTGCCGAATGGATTGTTTACTGACGGAAACAAGGCTGTTACATGCCTCTATCAAGTCTGTCGCTTTGCTTTTTGGCAAGGTGACAGTCATATGAGCAGAGTTGATCGTGAACCCCAGATAATCCATTGTCACAGAAGGCATTAACTTGGATTTGTCTGGATGGATGATAAATCCCAGTTTTTGAAATAGGAGCTTGGTGACTGTGACAGCCAATTTAGCCACTTCCAAGGTTTTCCCCATAATTAGGATGTCATCAAGATATGCCATGACAATGTCTTTTTGTTTCCGAAGAAAAGCCAATGCTGGTTTCAATATTTTAGTAAATCGTCTGGGGGCTGTTGTTAGTCCATTAGCAGCGCTTTATACTGCCATAGCTGCCCCATGCAGATAAATTTCAAATATCTGCAGTGATCTTCATGTATAGGTACTGAATAGTATGCATCTTTTAGATCGATGCAAGCCATGAAGTACCCTTTGGAAACTAGTTGTTTAGCAGTTACAAACGTTTCCATTTTGAAGTGGGTGTATTGCACAAAAGTATTCAGTTGTGTCAAATCAATGATAATGCGGCATCCGCCATCTTTTTTATTTTTAGTGAAGATGTTTGATATAAACTCAAGAGGTTCATGTTTGGATCACTCCCTTAGAATATAATCTAAGTAGTTCCGCATGACCTTCCACTTTCTCTTTTTGATAAAGCACAAATTTCCGGCTAGGTACATGTTGAACCGGTAGGAGGAGTTTGTCAACAAATTCAATTTTGTATCCCTGAATACTGTGCAATATGAAAAGATCAGAAGTCATAGAAATCCATGCATCCCGAAACAAGTGTAACCTACCCCCGATTTGTGAAGTTACACATGCGATGTTCCTAAGGCAACCAGACCCACCTACCTCCATGGTTACCGGTGGCGCTGGGTTGGCTTCTTCCATCCTTGGCTCTTGGGGGGTGGAGGCACTGTGGTGTGGGGTTGGCGCATCTTCCAGGAAGGCCGCTCTGGGACATGGACTAAAAAAGACCTTTGTGAGGGCTGTGCGGCCTTCGGTGTTTCACCAGCATTTCTGTCGCGGTGATAGCGGGCCCTGCTGGTGGCTGCGTAGGGGTGCTGTCGCCGGCTGACTGAGGACCTGATAGTGGTCGGCGACCTTGATCATACCGACCACTTTTGCCTCTTCATCGAGGTCTTTGACCTGTTTGGGCAGGTTGTCCCCAAACAGCAAAGCAGGCGGCGGTGTGCTGTTGGTTTTACACAACCCTGCGAACTTTGGGTTCAGTGTAGGCCGGATTGCACTTATCCCGAAGCAATTTATTTCAAATTGGACATTGCAGAATAGTGCCAGAGCGTCCTGCTGCTCACCCATCATGTCTTTCCCATCTATCGACCTGGCAAATGCAGTAATGCCCGAGGCCAGTAGTTTTAATATTTTCTGCATTTTGACCTCTTGGGTCCTGATGCTGGGACTGATATTCCCCCAGATGGGATTGGTGACTGCAGGCACATTAAGAGATACACAGTTCTCCGGAGCAAGGTGCTTGCCGTGGTGTCATTCATGACTTGCTTCTGCAGCTGGTGCATTGTTAAATAGTTTATACTTGCCGCCAGCTTTGGTTGTAACGGCTGTCCCTTCTGTGATGGTATTGCAAATTTTGATACCATTCCAAGAAGCTCCTCTTCCTGCACCCCTAGCACGTAGGGTTCTTCAGCCAACCCCTCTTCAGAGTCAGTCCAGACCCGACTCCTAATGCTCCCCTGCGAAGGGGGTGAGACATTTGGCAGCCCTGGGAAGGGTACTGCCGTGGTCTGCAAAGAGACCCACGGTGACCAGACTCCTGCTGGAGTAGGTCACGTTGGAGCAGCTGCTCCACCATCTGCTCCATGCGGGATAATCGACTGCCGTCGCTACCCGCGAACGGCAGGTCGTCTGGCCCGGACTCAGCCACGTCAACGGGGCTGCCCGACTTCTGGGTGGCTTTGCCGCCAGTCCGCGGTGTTCCTGCGGGCTGTAGCGGCAGGAAGTCGGGGGCTGCCGTTTGTCCAACGGCCAGCTCAGGCGTAGTCAGCTGCTGTTTACTGCCCGCGGTCCTGCGGTCCTCCGCAGTCTGTCAGGAAGCGGCCCGTTTCTTTGCTCGAGTTTTGTCCATCGCTCGAGCCCGTGGGGTACTCTGTGGATACAAAGAAGAACAGAGTGCCCCAACCACTCCAGGTTAGCGGTACTTACCTGTGGGCTTCTTTTTTAAACTTGCCGGTGGAGGAGCAACGCCCCTCCCAGCCTGTCGCTTGCAATGCGTTCGACGATATGTCGCGCATGCGTGCTGGCGGGGTCTTCACGAAGTGACTCACGTGACTGAAGTAAAATCTAAGCCATTATCCACACATTTCAGCAAAGTGTTGACATGTTTGCCCATAATTTCAAAAGCATTATTGTGTGGTTGTCCTAAGTTTATACCGATTGATAGTAGGAGGAGGAGGGGGGTTGGAGTAAGGGGAAGCTACGAAGTTTGAACTCACAAAATGAACAAAGGTCCGGCATAAGTCTTAGATACCTGTCTCCATTTATCTGTTGTACCTAGCTACAATGGATGCAACCAAACACATATAACTCCAACATTGAATAGCATTTTAATACTGCATGCTATTATTGCTACCAAAATAGCTACAGTTATAGGTCCTTGTGTATGTTGAGAAACTGATGGAATTCCAGAATGTGCCCGGAGACCGGATCTTGGTCAAGGACATCAGGAAGCCAGAAAGATATGAGTGGAATAATGGTCTGGTGGTAATGCAGAGTGCTCTGCAGATGGAGATGGAGGTGAACCAGAGTATGCTGGATCTAGACAAGCTCTCTACTCAGCACACTGACACTCATCTACGTGACTTCTTGGAGAGCCATTACATGGATGAGCAAGTGAAGATGACCAAGAAACTTGGAGATCATGTCACCAATCTCAAGAGATTGGGAGCCCCTGAGAATGGCCTGGGAGAGTACCCATTTGACAGGTTCTCCCTTGAGTGAACATGTGGAGGTGTAGGTTGAAGCTTTATCTGAATTGTTAAGTACCCATTTGGGTCTGTACGAAGCTGTGAAATGCTAATAAACTATTTATGAATGCATGAAAAAAATCATTAACAAAAAGGGTGGCATGGTGGCGCAGAGGTAGAGTTGCTGCCTTACAGCACCAGAGCTCTGGTCCCGGATTCAAACCTGACTACTGGTGCTGTCTGTAAGGAGTTTGTACGTTCTTCCCGTGCCCTGCGTTGGTTTTCTTCAAAATCTTTGGTTTCTTCTCACACTCCAAAGACGTAAACGTTTGTAGGTTAATTGGCTCAGTATAAATGTAAATTGTCCATAATGTGCGTAGATAGTGTTAATGTGCAGGGATCACTGGTCGGTGCGGACTCAGTGGGCCAAAGGGCCTATTTCTGCGCTGTATCTCTAAACTAAAGTAAAAGAAAGTTGAAGAATTTTCCAAGACAATTATTTTGTTTTTTAATCTCTATTTTCATCACCTTTTCACTGGTTTTAAAAAATGACTCATGGTTTACATTCTGTCACAAAGTTGTTGATGTATTTGTGAAATATTAACAGTTCCAGAAAAAAATATCAAAAATAAGTAAAGGGAAAATATACAGTTAATGGTAGGAATGTTAGCATGGAAGTACAGAGGGATTTTGGTGTTCACATCCATTGTTCCTTGGATGGGGTGGGAGATTGCAACCTTCACGTGGTCCGCCTTGTTTCTTCTGATGCAATCAACCCGACATGCACTATCAAATAGAACAAGTTGTCCGACAACTTTAGGCTGTGCACGCCATACGCAAGAAGAAGGAGAAGAAGAAGTTCCTTTGACACATATAGATAACATTGTAAAGATTGCCGGGCGAGTACAGAACCAAGGGTCACAGTTTAGGAATAAGGGATAGTCCATTTAGGACTGAGATGAGGAAAAACTTTATCACCCAGAGAGTTGTGAATCAGTGCAATTCTCTGCCACAGAAGGCAGTGGATGCCAATTCACTGGATGTTTTCAAGAGAGATTTAGCTCGTAGGGAAAACTGAATCAAGGTATATGGGGTGAAAGCAGGAAGGGGGCACTGATTATGGATGATCAGCCACGATCATATTGAATGGCAGTGCTGGCTCGAAGGGCCGAATGGCCTACTCCTGCACCTATTCTCTTTGTCTCTATGTCTCTATTGCATATGGCTTGCTTGCTTTTATTGGTCAGGGTTTTAAGTATAAGAGTTTGGAAGTCATATTGCTGTTTTATGAAACTTTACTTAGTCTGCATTTGAAATATGGTGTGCAGCTCCGATTTGCCTTATTACAGGGTGACAGGATGTGCAGGCTTTGGAGAAGCTTGGAACTGAAGGAAGATTACAGATCAGTGTCTGTGCAGAACACAAGTAGATAGAATTGTAAAGAACATGCACTTGCTGTCATTGGTCAGGGCATCGAGTATGAGAGCCTCTTCTACACCTCCTTCTCCACATCCTTCCATCTGTAATACTGGACCTTCCACCCTGTAATAATCAGAACTGCATACAATATTTCAAATACAGACTAACCTGGGGTGGCACAGTGACGCAGGGGTAGAGTTGCTGCCTTACAGGGCCAGAGACCCAGATTCCCCCTGTGACCGCGTGGGTTTTCTCTGGGTGTTCTGGTTTCCTCACACATTCTGAAGACGTACAGGTTTGTAGGTTAATTGGTTTCTGTAAATTGCCCCCTAGTGAAACTGAGATAATATAGAACTTGTGCACAGGTCGATGCAAACTCAGTGGGCCTGTTTCCTTGCTGTGTCTCAAAAAACAACTGCACTTCCTGATTATCTAGTCATGATCATTAATCTATTCCAATCCTCTTCCTATGTTAACTTGTATTTCTCATTTCTATTATAATGAGTTAACCTTATTGAAGGGGACAAAGATCAATCTGTAAAATGACATTCACGGGTTGAATGAACAGAGCAAGTTATGCCTTCCTGGGAGGTATGTGTTGTAATAAAGAACTCTTGTTTGTTAACTCTTCCTGGTTTGACCACGAACTCCAATTACTAACCCATCACTAACCCACAAGAGGCCTAGTTCCTATGAAAACCAAATTGTCATGCTCAATAAATGGCTTAACTTCACCATGAATGTGTGGAGAATCATTGGACAACAGAGATAAATAATTACTAATCTCCCAAATCATTTTCGAACCAGGAAAGGTTTGGAGGGATATGGACCAAACGGGGACAAATGGGATTGGCTTAGATGAAGCATCTTGGCCAGCATAGGTGAGGTGGGCCAAAGGGCATGATTCCATGCTGTATCTCCAAAAAAATCTATTTTGACTATTATGACTATGAGTCTGATGAACAGACTGTTAAGACTAGATTTTTACAAAAACTTGCCAGTAGTTTTCATGAATTTTTATCATGAGGTTTTCGAGGTTTTCATGATTTGTTATAATGCTGGCAGGCAGGTCATGGGTACATCAAGTTTGCGGCTGACTTTACAACTTATGTGAGACAATTCCCACTTCAAAAACTCATGTAAGAATCAATTAAAATGGAAAATTAGGTGGACTGGTGGATTTTCATAGACATTACGTACTGGATGCCTCTTTTTTAAGTGGGGGACGAGGTTTTCCAAGTCAGGCTTGCAAGGAGGCAATCAGATTGTGTCATGCCCAATGCAGAACTACCTTACCAGCTTGCTCAACTTTGAAATAAACTTTACTCTTCAGCCTTAAATATACCATATCTCTTCAGCATGTATAATCATAAAAAAGTAAAGAAGCTCTGATCTCCGTGTTCAGATATGCCAAATGATAAATGCTTTCAGGTAGTCAGCCAGCACTGAATCTCAGGGGCTGATTATCTCCAGTTACAAGTGAAGCAGCTGAACAAACTCATCGGCAACTACAGAAGTAGCGCGAGGGCCAGGCATTTAACTCGTAAGTCAGACAAAATAATGAAGTCACATCTGAAAGGTAATATCATCAGATAATCCTTAGCTAAATCCTTCTGTTTGGTAAACCCCGGTTCAAAATCTAGCCTGGAGCCTGCCAGCCATCGTATGAAAGGTAGTGATGGCATTATAAATATGATCAGCATATCATTCAGCATGGGTGAGATGACAGGTTTTTGTAAAAGTCTACGATGCCAAATTAAACTAATCTCTGCCTGCACATGATCTATATCCTTCCATTCCCTGCATATCCATTTGCCTATCCTAAGGCCTCTTAAATGCCACTATTGTACCTGCCTCCACCATACCTCCTGGGCAGTGCCTTCTAGGCACCTATTACTCAGTGTGACAAAAAACTTGCCCAGCACTCATCTCTTTAAACTTTTCCCTTCTCTCCTTAAAGTTATGCCCTCAAGTCCTTGTCATTTAAACCCCAGGAAGAGGTTCCCATGATTCACCCTTTCTATGCCTTTCATAATTTTATATCCGTCTAGCAGGTCTCCCCTCAATCTCCGACGTTCCATGGAATGCAAGTTTTCCCAACCTCTCGATATGGTTAATAACACAAATCAAGGCAGCACTCCGGTAAACCTTTTCTGCACCCACTCCAAAACCTTCACATTCTTCCTGTAATGGGGCTAGAGGAACCAAACACGGTACTCCAAATACTGATTGGGCAATGACTTCCTAGATGAAAGGCGTTCTCCATTGGTAACCATGTGTGAGGCATTGAAGGTGGAACGAAGGGGCTGATCATTTGTTGTCTTTTAAGACATCATTCCCTGTTAATTAATTGAATGAGAAAGATCATTAATGATAATAGACAATAGACAATAGACAATAGGTGCAGGAGTAGGACATTTGGCCCTTCGAGCCAGCACCGCCATTCAATGTGATCATGGCTGATCATCCTCAATCAGTTCCTGCCTTCTCCCCATATCCCCTGACTCCGCTATTTTTAAGACCAAATGATGGATTTAAGGCAAGGGTGTCTTGTACTTCACATCTCAGAGAAGCATTGGGCAATTAATTCATTTCTGGTCATCAGCATTAAAAGCACATGAGGAGATCAACCACCAGTTGTATGCCTCTAACTAGCCTACACCCGGGGACATGTTTCAGGCACCCGCCACTATCTGTGTAAAAAACATGTCCCGGTGATAGCATTTAAATTTTGTCTCTCTCATCTTAGACCTATGTCCATTAGTCTTTGATATTTCCTTATAATGGTATGGTTATAAAAAAGATACAAAGTGCTGGAGTAACTCAACAGGTCAAGCAGCATTTCTGGAGAACGTGGATAGGTGACGTTTCAAGTTGGGACCCATCTTCAGTCATAGTTGTTTGGGGAGAAAGCTGGATGAGAGGAGGGGTGGGATATTCTTGGCATTTGCAGTTCCTTGTATCTAAAGATATACTTATGGCTATCCCATTGGCATGCAGTATTAAAATAAGGAACTGGTGCTTCCAGGTTTTGGTCGAGTGCCATAAAAAAACTAAGGTCGGTTTTTCACACTGAAACTTGGAAGTTTAATTGGCCTCAGCGGGCATGTGGTACGTATTCACCAAATATTAGACCACGCAGATCACTTAAATTTGTTTAGATTTCTTCAACTGATTGAGCGGTTACCTCAATTGTGGAATCTGAAGTGACAATGGAGTTCAGGGGATTGGACAGAGAAAGAAAAACAAAACATTATGCCTTTACTCCAAGGCATAATCTTATGATCAGACAAAATCCTTTAATAGTGAACACAAGAAACACTTTTCAGACACAAATCTGACAATCTCCTAAAAGTCAATGTGAATCAACAGTGAATGTTCAAAACTAATATCAAAATATTTTAGAGCAGTAAGATGTGGTACATAGGTAAGTGAAAGGAATTATTGATTTGTGTTGGTGTAAAGGCCATTTAGATCTTACTAACCATGTATTAAACATCCCCAATCAGCAGCTTGACTATCAACATGCTGTCAAGGGCAAGAATCAAAATGGTTTCTGGAGCCACAGGAAATTGCAGATGCTGGAATCCTGAGTGAAAGACAAAGGGCTGGAGGAACTCAAAGGGTCGGGAAGCACCTGTGGAGGGAATGGACAGGTGACATTTCAGATCGTAAGCCCTTATTCAGACAATCTAAAATGCTTCCTATTCTTCACATGCACAGCACCAGTGCATGCAGATTCATTTCATTAATTATTGGGACGTGAACTATACTATCAAGACTAGCATTTTAACACCGATCCCTAGTTAGCTTAAGATTATGGTGCTGCAACTTGTTGAATTACTCATCCACTTTGGTGGCAATTAAAAGCCAATGTTGTGGGCCGGTGTGATTTACATGCCAAGCCGGTTAAGAGTTTTAAAGGACACCTGGCAGACCAGCTGTGTTTTTATGACAATTTGACAGCTTCATGGTTACTAATACTAATACCAGCTTTATACCTTTTTCAATTGAAATTAAATTCTCAAACTGCCTTTGGTGGAATTTGAACTCATGTTGTCCCAATTATTAATCCTGCTTTTTGGATGAGTTATTCACTACACTGTCATCTCCCAGCTAACTTAACAGAGTTGCCCTTGCATTACTGCATAGAGTTAACTGCTTCCACAAGAGATGTGGTAATGAATGCCCAGGACCACTCATCATTAACTCTTAATGACTGCATCCCATAAGTAGTTGGGCTCTTCAGGATACACACTGAAATATACTGTTTGCACAAGAAAACAAGAGCTACATTTTTACGTGAACTTAGATAAATGTCTGGGCATACTTGTAAGATGTAATTCTTGAGTCGAGTAAAAAAAAGTCCAAGGACACTGAGATGTCATGCCTTAAATACCAAAGTAAAATGATGTGCATGATGGATTTTGCAATCTGAACTCCTCAGAATGCAATCGTGCATTGAATTTCTCAAGCATAGATACCTGCAATAAAACATATGAACCTTGCCATGTCCAAAATATAGCAAACTCTGAGAAAGCAGTATTAGCATTCACATTACCACACCAGTAAAATCGGCAGACGTGTAGCCTCAAAAGGCTTAAATACATGGTTCCATCTTGTAGATCCTGTGGCATGTACTGTACATAGTTCACTCAATGTCATTGAAATTATAGATTGGTTTAATATTTTACGCAAAAGAAAAATGGTACTGAAAACCTAAGCTCGTTGAAAAACTCACAACTCCAGCCTTGTGTCTTGTGGACGAGAGTGAGTTTCTCTGAGAAAAAAAATACCGGATCAAAGGTTTTCAAATCCATAGGCCAGGTACTGCAGCTAAACATGATTTGAAATGCATAAGAAAACTGTTTCAAATTAATCCCCACAGCCAGCAAGCAATAGCCAGGAATACATTGCAAAACTGAAATCAGTTTTGGCTCCTGTATTAACCCGTAGTATGGTGTTAAATCAAATCAAATATTTTAGCAGCCCAAATCATTTTCTATAATTAATCCAACCATGATATCAATCTGTGCTTACATTGTGTCTCTTCTGTAGAAAATCAACCCAAAATGCTTCACAGAGATGAAAACGGAGACCAAACTGTTATACTATTACAAGCATAACCGAGATCTGCGTTGCATTGCAGGGCTCACTTGGTTCATCAAGTCTTTTAGCAGCTCATGGTTTGGAGAATAAACACGATGGAAGCTTCCGATTTGAGTCTTAAAATGCAACTAAGACTCAGAAAAAAATGACCTGTAGACTAAAAGCAAGAAATAAGCTAATCAAAATGAACTCCAGCTAACAAGAAAGGGATTGAGATTAGTCTTAAAAAGAATGTGGAGGTATTTAGGGGGTAAGTGCCAGAGCTTGGATCTTTCGAAAGGGAAGTGAAACTGTGGGCGACACAGGTAGCCAGAGAGGTAGGATATTCACAAGAGACAGAAGGCAGTGGAGGCTAATTCACTGGATGTTTTCAGGAGAGGGTTAGATTTAGCTCTTAGGGCTAATGGAATCAAGGGATATGGGGAAAAAACAGGAACGGGGTACTGATTTTGGATGATCAGCCATGAAAATATTGGCTCGAAGGGCCGAATGGCCTAATTCTGCATTTATTTTCTACATTTTTTATCTCTGTCTATGTTTCGACCAGTGAGGCAGTGAATTCCAGGTAAGCTTACAGGGCTACCTAATCAGGCCTAATTTTACCCGTGTTCAAGTTTTGCCCACTGCAAGAATGAGAGGTAAATGTGAATTTTCAAGCAAACGAAACCTTCATTATATTCTGCACTGTACTTTGCTGTTTTATGTGGGGGGAGGGGGATTCTTGCCCTTGACGGGGATGCAATTTCTTTCCATATCGTATCTCCGTCTGCACTGTGGCCTAACGTCGAGTAGTTGGCAGCCTTTGCTGGAGACCGATTTTGAAATCTCCACTGCGGTCACCTGCGGACTTAACATCACGGAGCTCGCAATCCCTTTGCCAGGGATCGACCTCAGAGCTCCAACCGTGGGTGCTTGCCTATAACCGTGACTATAACATCGGGAACTCCAAGCCGCAGGAGCTTTGACCGCCCCGATGCAGGGGCTTCGACCGCTCCAACGCGGGAGCTTCGATCGCCGTGACAATGGAGCTTCGATTGCCCCGAAGCGGGAGCTTCAATCACCCCGACGGATGGTTCGACTGCCCCGACTGCGGGAGAATAAAGAGGAAGAAGGTTGGACTTTTTTTGCCTTCCATCATAGTGAGGAATGTGGGAAATCCGTTGTGGTGGATGTTTATATTAACTTTTAAGTAGTTGTGCACCTTGTTGCTTTTTTTTTCATATGGCTGTATGGTAATTCTTATATATCACTGTGCCTCAATTGGTACACATCTTTTGACCTTTGAAACCTTCGAATGTAAGGCGCACAAATGACCAGTTCTGTTCTACTTGCTTGGCTGAAAGGCCAGCTAAAACATGTTGTGTTCATTGCCATGGAGAATCCTGTGGGCTGGGAGGCCAGTGCAGCCAACATAGAAGGGATGGAAACAGCTTCCATCACATGGGATCACATGCGATCCAGGGAGAAGTAGTGGGCTGGATAGAGCATTGGCTTCATGGAGGAAGGCAGAGGGTGATGATGGATGGGTGTTTTTCAGACTGGAGGCCTTGTGGAGTGCCTCAGGGATCAGTGCTGGGCCCAATACTGTTTGTGGTTTATATCAATGATTTGGATGAGACTGTGGAAGGCGTGATTAATAAATTCACAGATGACATTAAAGTGGATAGTATCAAGATGGTTATCAAAAATTATGTCAGAACTTGATTAGTTGGGAAAGTGGACTGAGGAATAGTTAATGGAGTTTAATGCAGATAAGAAGGAGGTGTTTCATTTCGGGAAGTCAAACCAGGGCAGGACCTTCGCAGTGAATGGCAGCCACTGGGGAGTGCTGGAGAGCAGAGGGACTTAGGAGTGCAGGTACATAGTTCCTTGAATGTGGCGTTACAAGTAGATAGTGTGGTCAAGAAAGCCTTTGGTACATTGTCCTTCTTCAGTCTGTGTGGGGAGTATTGGAGTTGAAATGTTATGCTGCAGTTGTACAGGATGTCGGTGAGGCCGCAATTGGAGTATTGTGTTCAGTATTTGCTTCAGTAAGTCTGTTTCACCCTGCTTCAGTAAGTCTGCTGTTAAGCTGGAAAGTGTGTAGAGACTTTGGAGGTTGTTGCCAGGACTTAAGGGGCTGAGCTATAGGGAGAGGTTCGCCAGGCTAGTACTTTGTAGCTTGGAGTGCAGGAGGATGAGGTGATCTTATAGAGGTGTATAAGATCATGAGGGGAATAAATAGAGTAAAATGCACAGAGTCTTTTACCTTCACTAGGGGAATCAAGAACCATGGAACACAGGTTCATGGTGCGAGGGTAAGATTTAATCGAAACCTGAGAGGGATTATTTTCACACTGAGTGTGGTGAATATGTGGAACAAGCTGACAGAGGAGGATGTTGAGGCAGGTACTATAACAACATTTAAAAGACATATGAGGAGGTACATGGATAGGAAGGTTCAGAGGATTATAGGCCAAACGTGGGCAGGTGGGACTAGTGCCGATGGGTATTTTGGTTGGCATGGGCAAGCCAGATACAGAGGCCTGTTTATGTGCTGTATGACTCTATGACATATCCAGTGGGTGAAGTCTGAAGTCATAGGATCAGAAGGGGCCTGCCATCAAATGGAACATACTGCCAGTCCCTGTCAAAAACCACACTCAGTGTTGGCCGGTCAACAGCCCTGAGAGGCACTTAGTGACCACAAAACTTGCCCCATCCCAACTCTTACAGGCAGTCTCTCACTGAAAGATTGAAATTATTCATTTGACTCATTGCTGGGGGGGGGGGGGGGAGGACCAGTGGAGAGAAAAGATTTTCCAAAGGTTCCCGACACACAGCTTCCCAGCACAGCAGAGCAGAACTGGAGCAGATGCTTATTTTCATATCTGGGGCAATATGCGGTTGTAAGCATTTTGACTGGATGATGCTGGCAGTCGCCGCAAAAGTCGCCAGGTGGGACAGGCCTTTTATAAAAACGACAACAAATCAGCGCTCAGCAGGAAACCAGTGTAGAGTGACTGAGTTCCTCGAACTACAATTACACGGCATAGCTGTCAGAGCTTCTGTCTCACAGAAACCCGATACAATCTCAACATTGGGAACGTGGAGTTTGCATGTTCTCCCTGTGGTGCTTCCACATCTCAAAAGCACATCTTTCTATGGTAGGCCAAAGGCCTGTTTGCAGGCTGCATCTCAAAAAAAATTTAAGTGTTCAGGAAACAGACAAAGTTGATATTATTATCAACAGATGAAGTGATTCCAAAATGAATGATGGGTTTCCCTTAATATTAATCTAACAGCTTTCATATCTGAGAGGGTGGCACACATGCAGACACACACATGGTCTTTCAAATTCCTCTGCATTTCTGGGACAAAAGGAAGGTTGATATGAAGAGGTGAATCCAATTTTTGATAAGCACCTCGGTGGACGCAGTTGGGCTTGTCTGTCACATCGGGTTTTCCAGCTATGAAATTTCACTTTCAGTTCCAAAGGAATTCTAAAGCCTTTGGCGTTTTCATCAACCTGGCCCCTGTCCCAAAAGAGTTACAATCAAAGCTGAAGAAAATGTACACTCGCTGTGGGATCTGAGATCCTCGGAGTGTTGTGACAGGTGCAGGCTGCAGCCAGAAGCATGGCTTGGTTATCCAAGACCACGGCCGTAAGCTGAGCAGAGGTCTCATCCACAGCATGTCCAATATGAAAAAGCCTCCAGCTGCCACTAAGCTGTTGGTGTTGCTCTGCAAACATGAAACAAAGAATGATGTTATCCTGACCTGCCAGCAGAACTGCAGGCAAACGGGAATGAAAAGATGACGTTGGAATCTGGAAGTCTCATCCTGATCTGTTTTTCACATACTCAGTACTCAATCATTGCCTCTCTGCAGATTTAATGATAGATTACAATCTTATACCAGGGCGATGTCACAACTTTAGACATATATTCTAAAGGATAGATATGCCTGTGGTCTTAACATTGGCTTAAATGATTGAAATCTTGGTTTTTCATACTAAATCAGCTTTAAAGATATGTCATAGAGGTGATGCATGTTTCATCAATAAACATTAGTCAGCCAGCTTAATGGATTTTCTCCCTTATAAAATTCCACTGAAAGGTATGCTTGTGCAAAAGTAAAATTCAGGCTTCTAAAAATAATAAAAATGAGAAGCGCGATGACATAGAACTAGTGAACGGTTGATCAATGGTTGGCGTAGACTCGGTGGGTCGAAGGGCCGTTCAAAGCTGTATTTCAAAAATGTTTTTAAATCAAATCTGAATTATGCATGTAAAATGCTTTTGGAAATAAATTAGTTCGGGTTGGGGCAGTGAACACTGTGCTGAAAAACCTTTCATGCCTTGAAAAAATACTGTGAATTTATAATCCGAACTCGGTACTGGAACAGTTGCGAGGAACTGCTACTAAACTTTCATATAATTTTACTTGCATCTGTTTTTGAATTTCTTTCTAAATTAAGCAGTATGTTCAGATGCAAACGTCGGGAGTGTGTACGTGAAGTGTCATTAAGGTTTAATCAACACATAATTTGGTCATTCATGGCCTATATTCAATGCCAGCTGGACCGACCACAAGACAGTCAGGTGGAGTAGCCAGCTCAGAGGTACACTGCAAATTACTGTCCACTAATTATAGTTGCATCATTCTTTATGCAGTCAGCTAGCTCCTCAATCTCCTGGACATCCTCATCTAAAACAGACCAGGGTCTCTTTGTTGGAGAAGTCATGAGTCTCTTTACACATGCCAATTATGGCAGACTTCAGGGCAGCCCATAACCTGTGGACATTATGAAGCTCCTTTCGGTAGAACATTTAGTTTAGTTTAAGGATACAATATGGAAGTAGGCCCTTCGGACCACCGAGTAGACCATATCGGTCTACCAAGCAGCAGTAAATCCTGCCCTGCTGTATGCTGCTGAGATCTGGACTACATCCAGGGGACTGGAAAAGATGTCAGCAATGTTTTCTCTGAAAAATCATCCAAATTCACTGAAGGAAAAATGGCTGTATCTCCCTCTTGGACCACATACTCTGCACTGAGACATTGAGTTGTGCTGGACAAACCACATCATTTGCATGTCAATAATAGATTCTCACAACAGAGAACAACAGACTCTGACAGGGAAAGATGTACTCAGTGCCTTCTGCATGGTGATCACTTAAATTGGAGAAGGAATGTTCTTCTGGGTGGCATTGAGAGCTTCATGCCTACGGTTCAGGAGCACTTGGAGCCCCAGTGACACAACAGCACCTACCCATTGTGCACCTTCAACCCCAGCTGTGGAAGGAATAGTCTGCAATCTCATTAGCTGCCACAGAACCCACACCATGAAGTGGAAGCAAGTCATCCCCAATCCTGAGGGATTCTGAAGACGAAGAAGCACCATCCAGTCTTTCTAGTTGGCAGGTCCAGCAATTGGATTGGGAATGTGAATGATTCCCCCAGTCAAAGCAAGCCTGGGATGCTTGCTACCAGCCTTCACTTCTGACCATGGCCAGAGCAGATGATGGCAGACTTTTGACTGTATATCTAAACTGGGAATCTCTGGAAAATGTCACAATCCGGGAGAAAGCTGGCGCCACAATTGGACCAGTATTGGAGGACTTGATGGAGAGCGTTGAACGAAGGACACCGTCTGTATTCAGGCGGTTAGAGGGCCCTCCACCAGACTCACACTCAAAAGGCTGTGGGAACAGACAGCTCCTGAGAACATACAGACGTCAAGCCTTGAGGGTCTGATTGAAGTGCAGCAAGAGGCCTGATGACATCACATACTGTAGGTGGTCAAGAGCAATGAATGCAACTTGAAATCCCATGCTCCGTCAATGGCATCACCGGCCACCTATGCTGCTCCGATCACACTCCCAACACTGAACTCACCCATCATTTTTATCAATCAGTGCTCATATCTGCCAATCCCTGAAATGCCCAGATACTGGCACTATTCAAGACCTCACTGCTACATCGCACAAAATGCCATTTTATTCAACTGGGCATGGCATTCATGGCCACAATCCCCTCTCTCAGTCCACACAAGGCAATGCACAAGTGAACACAACAACAACTAAACAGAAGTCAGACACATCTGTACACCCTGACCTCAATGAAAGGTGCCAGGCGTTCTTCAGGACACTCTGGTAGGGCTGGCAGTATCGTAGACAATGGCACCATCATGCCCAATCGTCCATCCATCCCATTCCCTCTTGATCCACATTCTCCACTGATTTGCAAATTGCAGGTAGTGCACCCGTCCAGCCCCGACTTTTATATCGTTGCACGGTGAGCTGCAAAACATAGCGAAGGCCAGCGACAGAGAGGCGGCAAGTTGTGGAACTGATGCTGAGAGTAGATCCAGCTTGTGCTGCTAGAATCACAATGGGGAGTGCACTTTAGCCAGGGCTGGATCAACCATTAAGCAAAATAAGCATGTGCTTAGGGCATCAAGGGAAGGGGGGCACCACAGGAAAAGACGTTGCAATTAAAAAAAGTAGTAAAAAAGTATAAATAAAGTGGAAGTATACAAAAATAAACATTATTTTCCATCTTACTGTTAGTTTTGTTTCATTTTGAAAAATAAAAATTTATTTTATGGTTTATTATTGTTTATATTTTGAATTACATATATATGGGGGCACCAAAATCTTTTAAGTGCTTAGGGCCTCTATGGGTCTTAATCCGGCCCTGACTTTAGCCCAGGAGAAGGACCGTCCCCACCCGTGCTCTCACCTTTCTCGATGTTCAATGGCACTCTATTGTCACATGTACCGAGGTACAGTGAAATTCTTTCAATAAAGTTCAGTAAGAAGTATTAGGACTGAACCCCACGAGACCCATTTGAACTCCCACTCCTTAACACCATTGGACAACTGGCTTCTGGTAAAACAGTAATCTAGGCCCACCCTATACATAAGCGCATCTTAGATTCACAAGTCTAAAGGAATAGTACACTGAGTCGCCAGATTGTGGCTCCATTTTCAATCCCAGTTGTTGTAAGTGCAGAGTCCTTCACCGTGGGATGGCACCTTGGCGCAGCGGTAGTATTGCTGCATTACTGCGCCAGAGACCCGGATTCGATCCTGACTACAGATGCTATCTGTACGGAGTTTGTTCGCTCTCCCCGTGCCCTCCGTACCTCTCTCTCTGGTTCGCTCCCACATTCCAAAGATGCACAGGTTTGGAGATTAATTGGCTTGGTATGATTGTAAATTGTCCCCAGTGTGTGTGGGATGATGTTAGTGCTGGTCGACGTGGACTTGGTGGGCCGAAGGGCTGTTTCTCGAAACTAAACTAAACTAAACCTGGCCACGAAGGCCCGTTGTCCTGGCGGCGTTGCAGGTTCGGCCTGGCTAAATGAAGCCGTCGATGTCCTCCACCGCTCTGTGCCGCTGCGCGTTGCATCCGGTCCATGTGTTTGGCCGCTTGCAGCGATGCTCACTCCAGCTGACCCCCAGGCTGTTCTGTCTACCTGTTTCCCTCTTCCGGCAGTTTGTCCAAATTCTGACTACACTTTGTTCACTGCGCCTTTCAAGTGGAACGCCTACAACTGCATGGATGGCTGAACGCTAGCCGGTTTGCAAAAAAAAAATGCCTGGTCAGGAAAATGACTTTTATTCACCACAGCACTCCTTCTAGACTTTTACAACTCAAAACAACTGTTGAAAACATCAAACATGCAGAATTAAACGGTAGGAAGAAACTTACTGGGATCTAGCCTATAATTAGTGGTGGGTCCCTTTAAATAGCATTGGTTCTGTCCTGCTGTTGAGTGCAAGGTCAGCCTGCACTGTTTCAGGGAGGCTGTGAGATGATCCCAAAGTCACAACAAATGAGCGTTTTGGTTTCAAATCCATCAGCTTTGCGCATAGGCGGATGACAAAAGCTTCCAACCCTGTCTAACTCCAGAGAGTATTTGCATGGAACGTTTCTCATCAACCTGGTATCTGCCACAAACAAACACCTGTAATTGGGTGGTCGCAATCCAAATTTCACACCCAATGATCGATTGGAAGATACATCATGGAAACAAGAACTTCCACCCTCTGAATGCAAACCGACCATCGGTCACCCATTCACACTAGTTCTATGTTATCCCCTTTCCCATACAAATCCATCTCTAAACTCCTGGAGCTAGGAATCAGCACCCACTCTATAACTGGATCCTTGACGTTCTGGCTCGCAGACCACAATCAATGAGGGAAGGTGACAACATCTCCTCCACGATAATTCTCAACGCCTGTTGCTCTGCAAGAAGGCGTTCTCAATCGCCTATTGTGTTCCTTATGCACTCAAGACCGCGCGGCCAAATTCAGGTCTAACTCCCGTCTTCAAGTTTGCAGCTGACACCCCTGTGGTGGGCTGGATCACAAACAATGATGAGATGGAACACGGGAAGGCGATAGAGAACGTAGTAACATGGTGTCAGGCTAATAAACTCTCCCTCAATGTCAACAAGATGACGGAGCTGGTCATCAACTTCAGGGAGCATGGTGGAGTAAATGCCCTGACCAGCATCAATGGTGTGGAAGTGGAGATGGTCCATCACAATCTGTCGTGGACCAGCCACATTGGTGTGTCAGCCAAGGAGGCACGTCATTATCTCTACTTCCTGAATAGACAGAGGAAATTCAGCATGTCTCCAATGACTCTTAAAAAACTTCTACTGATGCACTATAGAAAGCATACTATTGGATTGCAACACAGGTTCATTTGAGAACAACTCTGCCTAAAGGGCCTGTCCCACTTAGCAATTTTTTCAGCGACTGCCGGCATCATTGACTGACATATCATGTCATCGAAAAAGCCGTGGCGTGATGCGGCGTGTCGCAAATTATTTTTTGTTGCCGCTGGGTTTTGTAATGTTCAAAATTTTTCAGCGACCCTAATACGCAGGTGAGATAATGAGGCAGATAAGCAGCAGTTAGGTTAGATTAAACTTATTTGGCAGTGTCATGGGTACACAAAATGCTGGAGAAACTCAGCGGGTGCAGCAGCATCTATGGAGCGAAGGAGATAGGCAACGTTTCGGGCCGAAACCCTTCTTGGCTGTGTCATGTGTTGTTAATGTACGGTTTAAGGGCCTGTCCCACTTGCCGATTTTTTTGGCGACTGCCGGCATCATTGACTAACGTATCAGGGTGACTGAAAGATTTTGAACATTTCAAAATCTTTCTTTCTTTTCTTTTAAAATCTATTTATTGTGTTTTTTTTCCAAAGAAAACAAATATAAAACATTTTAAAAAAACAGCGCAAAAAAAAATAGTGATAAACATAACAATGATATTGATACATAGGGATCAGGATTACATTAATAACAGGTATAACCTGATATGAGACCAATGTCAAAATACACATTGAGTATAGACCTCCCGGTCTCTATGTAAATATAGTTAAATCTTTAAAAGAAAACTTATTAATGTAGAAAAAAACACAAAAATAAAAAGACAAAAATAAAAAGAAAAAAGGAAATTTACGAAATTAAAACCCTATTTGGAGCGTATGTTTTATTATTGGGTTAGTCATATATTTATTGAATCTCGTAATTGTGAAAGGTAACGAGGCCCCTAGAATAGAGGCCAATGATAGCCCTTGTAAGGAATCATGTTCAAGGTTTATCCATCCTGGGCATTGGGTATATTTTGTCCAAAATGTTAAATAACGAACATTGACTGCCCAATAGTAAAATCTAAGGTTCGGCAATGCCAAACCGCCATTTTTTTTAAATTTCGTTTTTTTAACTTAGTCTGGGATTTTTATTCTGCCATAAATATGGAGACATATCAGGGCATCGAAAAAGCCGTGGCGTGACGCGGCGTGTCGCATTTTATTTTTTGTCGCCGCTGGGTTTTGTAATGTTCAAATCTTTCGGCGACCCTGATACGCAGGTGAGATAATGTGGCAGATAAACAGCAGTTAGGTTAGATTAAACTTATTTGGCTGTGTCATGTGTTGTTAATGTACGCTCTAAGGGCCTGTCCCACTTGCCGATTTTTTCAGCGACTGCCGGCATCATTGACTAACGTATCAGGGTGGCTGAAAGATTTTGAACATTTCAAAATCTAGCGGTGAGAAAAAAAATTTTGAGACACCGCGCGTCAATACGTCGTCACGCCGCGTCACACCGCATCACGCTGCGACTTCTTCGATGACCTGATACGTCAATCAATGATACCGGCAGTCACCAAAAAAAATTGCCAAGTGGTACAGGCCCTTTACTTTAGTTTAGAGATACAGATTTAGTTCAGGAAACGGGCCCTTTGGCCCACTGGTCCTCGCCGACCAGTGATCCGCGCATATTAACACTATCATACAATTTTTTTATATTTACCAAGCCAATTAACTTACATACAATAGACAATAGGTGCAGGAGTAGGCTATTCGGCCCATCGAGCCAGCACCACCATTCACGTGTACGTCTTTGGGATGTGTGAAGAAACCGAAGATCTCAGAGAAAACCCACGCAGGTCACGGGGAGAGCTGTAGTCGGGATCGAACCCGGGTCTCCGGCGCTGTAAGGCGGCAACTCTACCGCTGGCGCCACCGTGCCACCGGTGGTGGAATGCGGTATAGTTTTGCCTCACGGGACATGCCGAGCAATCACAAATAACCAGTTTTCTTTTGACAGTAGTCAAAAGCAAGTTATCTAAACTTGGGGAACAAGATTCCGTAAAGCACACAACTTCAACAAAACATTACCGAAACAAAGAAGCTTCAACTGATCTCAACTGCCTCTTAACGACCACAATCTTTCACATCATGAGAGAAATTTGGCTTTGTTCCAGAGGTGATCAGCCATGATCATATGAAATGGCAGGGCATGCCTGAGAGGGCGAGTAGCCAGTTAGTGCTGCTGTTATATTGTGGTTCTTGTTCAGATGCTGGAAATCTAAATAAAAGTGGAAAATGTTGGAAACACTCAACAGGATCAGGTGGCATCCAGAGAAATAGAAAGCACCTTTTAGGTCAAAGACCTTAGTCACAATAGGGAAAGAGAAGAAGATGTTTGTTTTTGCAGTTAAATAATTTGACACAGTTACACTGCAGCCTGAGCAGGGGACTCAATAATATATTGTGATTGCACTTATTCTGCGACCCATGGCGAAAAGAGGGGAATAAAGGTAAAAAATATGCATGACAATGCTGATTCCAAAAACACCTGGTTGGTGATGAAGGGGCTATATTAGGGTTTGCAATGCCAGCATAGGATTGGAAATTAACCTGTTCAATTGTAAAATCAAATAAAAGCAAAAATAACATTATTGTCTGATTAAAATATTTTAGCCATTTATATTTTATTAATGTTGTCAAACATGCTTTCATCTTTGCAAAGTTCCACATTCTGGTTAATATCTAGTGCATTGCAATCTCACACCCTGAACTGCAATCCATCATGTGTAATTTGGTACAAAACACTTATCCTCCCACTATGTGTCCATGTACAGATTGTAGTCATACGCTGCACACAGCTTTAACAAGGTGGCATTAATTAGTGCAAAATCTCCCACCTAAACCCACACAATGCCCAGACACAATTACTGTCCACAGAATAATAGAGTTCACTTTCGGAAGATTTTCTCAAGTATTTCTCAGATTATTTGCCCAATTCCTTTTCAACATTTATTGAAGAAATATTACAACTTTCAACAGCAGCCTGTGCCCAGTTAAATCTCTCACAATAGCAAAGGCAACATAATTAAACATTCATTTGATGATGATTTGGAACATTTTCGTCTGATATAGTAAACTCCAATAATAATACGTGAGAAAATTATCTTGTGTCATATTTCACTGAGTAACTTTTCATAGTCCATTTCCTGGACTTCTGGCCTTTTAACATATATGTTCAGTTAAAACCTATCACCATCAATTATTTACTGTGAACATTTTGCCCTTGCTCTTGTCAGAAAGTCTGTATTTCATTTGAGACAAATTTTACGAGAAAATACTCTGCAGAAAATTGCATATTTAACAGATATGCCTTCACATATCAAGAAACTAACCTTTTGCAATCACTAGCAGAAATTTTGCAAAATTGTATCACCAATTTTGAACTGAATATTTGTCACGTTCGAAAATTGTTAAGCATTATAATC
This sequence comes from Okamejei kenojei, assembly GCA_035221665.1. Classification (NCBI taxonomy): domain Eukaryota; kingdom Metazoa; phylum Chordata; class Chondrichthyes; order Rajiformes; family Rajidae; genus Okamejei; species Okamejei kenojei. Next base: position 14,332,637 of record CM069131.1, on the reverse strand, counting down.
TTAATTCACGTGTCAAGAGTCAATTTATTTCACATTTGCATTTTTAGAGACCAAAAACGAACAAAAAAGTTAGTTGTGAGACTTATGAAGAAGATGAAATGCAGGAAATCTCAACAGCAGAATATTTGAAAATGGAACAAAGTAACTGATCGTTTTGAAGACAATTTACAGTAACACCATTAAAAAAAAAGTAAGATCCATACAGAATGGATAGCATCTGGCCAGCTGAGCAAAGTGGATTGATACACAATTCCCATGCCACTATCCATTCATAATCATGAACCATGCTGTCAATGAACGACAGAATTACAATGTTTGCAAACTTTTTTAAGAGCATTTCGTTCTCAGGTCACTTATATTTTATACATTTTCTCACAACTGTGAGAAGAAAAATTGAGGCCCAGAAGTCTAAAAGATTAATGTACTCTCACTTTATTGAAATGGCTTGTCACCTGGTAGCGATTATATCAATATAACATTAGTTACAAACCTATTATTCAATTGCTCATAGGCCTTACTTTTCCTTTACATAACAAATGATCACTTTCCACTTTAATGATAATGCAATTTTTATATAGCTGATTTCTTCCTACTAGTAACGTTTATCTTCACAGTATAACAGCCCTATACAGATTGTCCCATATGATTTTAAAACAATTGATAAAAGCATGCTCGTATTCACACAAATTTATTATATTTAATATACCTGTGCTTTGATAAGACAAACATCCTTCTGTATGTTTGATCAAATCTGTAAATTGTTCAGATTCTGTTATTGTGATGACCAGCTCATAAGCTGGTCATCACACCTTCTACAAATAAATCTTAAATTTTACATGAAGCACAATGGACACATTGTCTTTACATGTAAATAATATAGGGAGAAATTGTGGAACGTCATCTTTCACATTCAAGTGCAGCTTACGAAAGAGGTGTCATTATAGTGCTTCATGTTACTCCATTTAAGCAAACTAAACAAGCCAGCAGCTTGCCATTAATCTTATTTTCTACTTCACATCAATTTGAATTGTTGCAATGCTTTTCATGCGAGGAAATATCCTCAACACTACTAACTAATTTTGTCGTTTTCAAAACCAAAATGTTGTATTATTACAAACCATTTCCTTGCTTTTATTCACCCGAGTACCTACAATGAGGGAACCTTGAAATAGCTCTTCCCACTGTCGGTCAAGAGGAAACAATGGAATTGCCAGGGAGGCTGTTACTTTTCATCACACTGATTAGAGGGCTGCAAAACAGACATTACTATTTTACTGTGTAGGAAAGAACTGCAGATGCCGGTTTAAACCAAAGGTGACAATTTTACTGGCAGCTCGCCAAAGGATTGTGTTTTTCTTGTGCACTTACAGTTGTATATTTCTGATTAGCCTCTGGCTATCATTTCCGTTTAACCGCCTTCCACATGCGCCATGGCCACATCTACAAAATGTTTAAGATAGACTTTAACAAATTGTCTTTATGAAATTATTTCATGTCACTTCCTCGGTTAGAATAAAAGCTTGCACTGATGGTACAAGCTTCGGTGTATTACTTGTACTTCGAAGGTCGAGGGGAGACTTGAGAGAAGTGCCTAAATTGATGACAGGCATAAATAGGGTAGACAGTCGGAACCTTTTTTCCCAGGGTGGAAATGTCAAAGACTGAAGGACATAGCTTTAAGGTGACAAGGGGCAAAGATTAAAGGAGATTTGAGGGGCAAGTTTTCATTTGTTACATTCAGAGAGAGGTGGAACTTGCTGCCAGGGCTGTTAGTGGAAGCTGATGCGATAGTGATATTTAAGAGGCTTTGAGATAGGCACATGGATATGCAGGGTGTAGTGGGATGTGGATTACATGCAGGCAGAGGAGGTTAGTTCACCTTGGCATCATATCTCATACTGATATTGTGGGCTAAAGTCCTGACACTGTGCTGTACTCTTCTGTGTTCTATGTTATGTTCTGTGAAGAAAACTACTGGCTAAAAAACACCAGACACTTGGATAGAAACTTCATAACTAAATGAAAAGGCAAAAAAATAAAACTATAATAAAGTTCATTTCTATAAAATGTTTTCTCATATATTAAGAAAGGTAAGAGACAAGATATGACATAAACAATAGTCTCTTGATGTGCATCATTCTAATTATTGGGTATTGTCTTCCCAAACTAGTTTCAATGTTAATATAATGTCCTGCGAGGCGAGGAAGTGACTGAATTAATGCTGATGTATATTGGAGGATATGGCATATTTGGTGTCAATTAGTTTAGTTTAGAGATGCAGCACAGAAACAGGCCCTTGGGCCCACCGGGTTCGCGCCGACCAGTGATCCTCACATATTAACACTCAACTACACACACTAAGGACTATTTTTACATTGACCAAGCCAATTAACCCACATACCTGTACATCTTTGGAGTGTGGGAGGAAACCGAAGATCTCAGGGAAAACCCACGCGGTCACGGGGAGAACGTACAAACTCCGTACAGACAGCACCCGTAGTCGGGATCGAACCCAAGTCTCTAGAGCTGCAAGCGCTGTAAGGCAGCAACTCTACCGCTGCGCCACCATATCGCATTGATGTGCAAAACTCACAAAATTCGTACTGGCATTTGCTCAGTCTCATTTGGTGTGTCGTAGCGATCGCAAGGAAGGCACTTAAATAATTCACATCGTTCCCTTTAACAAAATGAAACAGCAAAAGAAAACTTGTTTCCTTTTGTCCCCGAGTAGTTTGTCCCCCATTGTCCATCCATTGCATTCCAGATTCAAACTTCAGAAAAATCAGGGCTCCTGTGTTACACGAGTTTTAATTTCCAAGGGTTTCACGTGTACACCTTTGTGCTCCTGCATATAAAAAACATTGCTTTCTAATGAAAATAACAGCCAAACATAAAATTGAAATTGGAGAAAAGTTTGTCCAATTTCTTAGCTTTAAATAATGAAAGGTTCAGTCGCCCTTCTTTTAAGTTGCAGTTCAAAATCAGATATCTGATCCCCAGAAAGAAATACAGACTGGACAGCTGTCAGTCACGGGGCCTGAAGCCTACCCTGCTGGGGCACCCGTCAATCTCGCCACACTTTCCCAGAGACCTTTTAGTATGCCACTTTTGTTCTGTTTTTAGATAAACAGATCCAATTTCTTAACAAACAGGCTGCGACAGTCCTTTTGATAACATTGTAATAATTCAAAACAAATGATTCCTCTCTTTGATGATAGCACTTTTATGGGTCACAAAGAAATCCTCCCACCAACATCTGTTTGATTTTATCTACTTGAACTTTATCCTCCATTTGAAGATTTATAAGCTGAAATCATCCCAGGCTATTAAAGTCAGCCTAATGTCGGGGCACTAACAGTAAAGAATGAAAGTGCATTTTCTAGGGTTTTTTTTTCTTCTTTGCACATCATGTTTCAAGTCAAAAAGACAATTTTCTTTGCAATTATGGAATTCTGTTGGTTTTGGGCATCTTAGTCTCACAGGGAAATGCTCTCCAGTGGCTCAGAGGCAAGACGTTTCGATCCTAAAAACCAGAAAATATAATCTAAATTATGTAAATGAAAAAAATACTTATTTTAATAAAATGCAAGTATGGTAATTACATTTTTTTTACATTTAGGTGAGGATGGAACATGGCCTTTCCAGACAAAGAATCTGGTTTAAATATTATTTTCATAATAATTTCCTCTTAAATGAAAATGAAAGTGTATCAAGAACATTGAACAGTACACCTCATAACAGCAGAGTCCAATCCAGGATGTGGGACTGATAAAGTTCTCCAGCGAAATGAAATTTATTCAGATCTGGTTACTTTCGAATTACATTTACCAATGCAAATCCTTTAATTGCAGGAAGATTAAACAAATGGTCATTAAAGCAACTTACACTTATAATATCAGTACAATTTATAAAACGTATTTTTTCAAATCGCCATCTGTGTAGACAAGACTATCTGCAAAGACTCTTTCCAATAGCTCAATGTTAGGCTAAGTGTGACAGGAGAAAAATGTTCATAGTAATTAAAAGTAGCAGGTAAACAATCACAAACTAAATGTTTAGGAGCTTGTGTAGAACACAAAATGCTGGACTTACTCAGCGGGTCAGGCAGCATCTCTGGAGGACAAGGATAGACAAATTTTCAGTCGGGGCTCTTCTTCAGACAGAGGGGCTTAGAAGGTTCTGATGTTGTCAGAAGGATATTTCTTATGCACTATTGTATTGTATATTGGGGTAAAATAATTAATTGAATGCAATTTGGATGTTATATTGTGCACTGGGTCTATTGAAACTTTTGACTATATTTCCATGCAAGTTATGCAGTTACACAAGGAGTAGGCTTCTTCTTATTATTATTGCGTATGGCGTGCACAGCCTAAAGTTGTAGAGCAACTTGTTCTATTTGATCCTATTTGACTTGCATGCCAGGTTGATTACATTTGTTGAAACAGGACAGACTACGGTTGCAATCGCCCACCTCAACACAATAGGCTGATCACATGGTAATTTCATTAAACTGTGTGCAATATATATTTGAAATCGTTGCTGCTTGTGGATCTTGAATGCGAAAACTATAAACAGAAAAGATCACCACAGAAAAGAAGGAAGCAGACCTGTTTTGGGTGCTCACTGGAGCGGCACAAGTAACCACCATCTTGTTGAGCCTATTGTAGAAAAGATCATGAGGTTCAGCTCACTGATGGAAGATTGCTGAACTTTGCTCAGGTGAGACCATCCAAGATCAAGAGATCGTTATGAAGCTAGACACAAAAAGCTGGATTAACTCAGTAGGACAGGCGCCATCTCTGCAGGGAAGAGATAGGGTGACGTTTTGGGTCAAGGCGTTATGAAGCGATTGGACAAAGTGATCTGATCACTCTCCCTGGATATCTACCTCTACTACCATAAACTGCAATCAGAGTCAGAGAATCCAGGCTGACATCTCAGAGTCCATCCTGGCACCGTTCAGAACCGCCCTGGCACCGTTCAGAACCCCAAGCTGTCCAAGCAGCTGTTCCCGTTGGAGCTGGAATTTTAAGAGTTGCAGCTGCAATGGGACATAATGCAGGTTGGTTTATTTCTTGACTGTGACTCCTAAAATAATATGCGGTTAATGTGCAAAATCCCACGAGATATTTCGAATCACACCGTTCAACTTGCGTGACATGTGCACTTAAAAGCCATTCTCCAAAACACAATTACACGTTCTCACAGGTCTGCCACACTGCGCAATTTTAACACGTGTTTTTAAGTGAGATTGCATTCCTAGCCAGTGCATTATGATGCTGTGGCTTTGCTTTAACGCAGTTTTCAGTTTGAGATCAATACCCACTGTGGGATGGTGCAATGCTGCCACAATACCATAATGCTAACAATATTTATTTTAACTCCAGCAAATAAAACTCTGTACATGCATACTTACATACACATGTAAACATGTACCTACGGTATTTGAACACTGGTTGAATATGGAATGACACAGAAGAGTCAACAGGAAAATCAACTTCCTTATTAATTTCAAGATATAAATAATCACAGCTATATTGCTTGCCACTGTACATCTGTTCTTGTTAAACTATCCATTTGTACCAAAGCTAGGTGCATCACCAAACTAGCAGCTACATTACAACTGCACTGGGCTTCAAACAATTAGATTGGATATTGAATGAAGGGTAGTAATAAATAAATACAGTAAAAAACAAAAATCAGCTCCTTAATGGACAGAAATAATGTTGAAAAACTACTGACATGACAAATCGTAAGAATTTGTTTTGAGTAGATCATAAACACGTTGAAAGAATAATTGACAATAATTGACTCTTCCCTCCCCTCATTCACCAGGAATTCAAAGTAAAGTATTAAACTTAAATAGGTATTACCTAATTTAGATAACATTTCAACCATACAGACTGATTTTCCAAGTAAACCACTTCCAATTTGAAATTCCTCAACCCGATGATTAGCCTTCGAGCGAGACTTTAGTTTTTCCTGTTCCTTTAAGATCCAGTTCAGTTTAAGATGAGAGAGTTGATGAAAAATAACTAATGCTAAATTAGCTCCTGTAGAACAATCAGTCTGTGTTTTAGATGAGGCAGACACAAAATGCTGGAGAAACTCAGCAGGACAGGCAGCATTTCTTATCCATGATCGATTTGCCTTTCAAATGGATTTTAACACTGTAATAGTTAAAATTTGCGAATGATGAGATGAAGAATCAAAAGCCCTTCATTATTTAAACTAATATAAAGAAACAACCAATGCTTTCAACATAGGAGGAGGGGTGGCAGATTGCAACCTTCACGTGGTCCGTCCTGTTTCAACAAATGAAAAACATTGGCAGAAATAAAGAAAAACTGCATCAATGGACAAAAGACAATAGGTGCAGGAGTAGGCCATAGGGCCCTTCGAGCCAGCACCGCCATTCAATGTGATCGTGGCTGATCATCGTTTGCCATTGTCGTGGTTAGATTAAAAATATATTCATCGGTACAAGCTGCCATTCACCAGCACCATGACGGCAAAGGAAACATTTGTTCTGAGCGTGTGAGATATTTTCTGGTGTAGGATGGAACTGCAGATGCTGGTTTAAACCGAGGATAGACACAAATGCTGGAGTAACTCAGCGGGACAGGCAGCATCTCTGGAGAGACGGAATGGGTGACGTTTTGGGTTGTGACTTTTCTTCAGACTAGTCAGGGGGAAGAGAAATGAGAGATATAGACAGTGACGTAGAGAGATATAGAACAAATGAATGAAATATATGCAAAAAAGTAACAATGATAAAGTTTTTTTCATCTCTTTGGTTAGATAACTGTGTGAACTAGGGACATCAGCTCATGATAAACGAGACAGGCCATTGTTAGCTAACTTGGTGCGACTTGGGTGAGAGAGGAAAGGAGAGAGAGGGAGTGCAGGGGTTACTTGAAGTTAGATAAATCAATTTTCATACCACTGGGTTGGAGGTTGCCCAAGCAAAATATAAGATGCTGTTTCTCCAATTTGCAATTAGCAATTCTTGTACAGGATAAAGGGGACAGGAGATGCTGAAGTTTTATCATTCAGCGCATCTTTTCACACTGACGGAGTGCTTTCCTCATCAGCCACTGCAGGGAGGACCACTGCCCGTAGGTTACAAACAAACATATGAAATAGGAGTTGGAGTTGGCCATTCGGCCCCTGTAGCCTGCTCTGCCATTTAATAAGATCATGACAAATTGTAACTTCAATTCTGCATGGCCATCTATCCAGGATAGAGGGTACACAAAAGGCTGGAGAAACTCAGCGGGTGCAGCAGCATCTAAGGAGCGAAGGAGATAGGCGACGTTTCGGGTCGAGACCCTTCTTCAGACTGGTCAGGGATCAGGGAAACGAGGGATATAGATGGTGATGTGGAGAGATAAAGAACAATGAATGAAAGATATGCAAAAAAGTATCGATGATAAAGGGAACAAGCCATTGTAAGCTGATTGTGGTGTGAAAATGAGAAGCTAGTGCGACTAGGGTGGGGGAGGGAGATAGAGAGAGAGGGAATGCCAGGGCCCGAGGGCTGAGGGAGAGGTGGGAAGGGGAGGAGACAGCAAGGGTTAACAGAATTGAGAAAATTCAATGTTCAAGCCCAGAGGATGCAGACTCCCCAAGCGGAATATGAGGTGCTGTTCCTCCAACCTGCGGTGTTGCTCACTCTGGCCGTGGAGGAGGCCCAGGACCGAGAGGTCGGATACGGAATGGGAGGGGGTGTTGAAGTGCTGAGACACCGGGAGGTCGGGTTGGTTAATGTGGACCGAGCGGAGGTGTTCGGCGAAACGATCGCCAAGGATATACTTTCATCTCCTTTATCGTCAAGTATCTATCTATCTCTGCCAAGAATATTCAAAGCCCCTACTTTTACCCGCCTTTGAGAAAAGAATGCGAAACTCAGAAACTTCAGAGAGAAGACAAATGTCTCATCGCAGTTTTAATTAGGTGAACTCTTATTTTTTAAATTGTTCAGAAATCTAATACCTGGAAAACGTGACTTTTTTTCTCATCTCTTTGGTTAGATAACTGTGTGAACTGGGGACATCAGCTCATGATTCTCCAACTAACAGGCTTTTGCTCGGTGAATTTATCTGCATAACATTAAGCTAAAAATGTCACCCTATTATATCTTCTTATCACATCACTCAAGTCCACACTCAAGATTAGTTGTTCAGCCAGAGCTGCATACAATGGTGTCTGTATTGTCGCTTCTTTTGCTTGGTGGTTGATAGATTGGTGGGCCGCGACGTGAAGGCTCTTGCCTTGACCCCACCCAATTATATGAAAGTGTGTCTGTTATCTTGTTGGTAATGATTTCAATAAAGTAAGCTTGATCCCTCATAGACAACATTTAATTCATCACCTTTGTGTTTGTTATCTCACATTCTGTGCAGTATAAATAATCTAGAGAGATGCAAAATTAATGTCACAATCAATATGTAGATTTTCCTGTTTCATTTAAATATAAATGTTGTATTAACGGTTCTGCAACAAAATCATAGTGGGGGGCAATTGCAATGCTGCACTGAATGATTCAACTTTTGAGCCCACTTAAAATAGTGATTGCAAAATTGAGCATGCCATTAAAGGCATACCTACCTGATTTTTCTCTGTGATTTGTTCAGGCAGTCAATTATGAAAAATAAAGAATAATATTGTTTGAAATTTCTTTGCAGCATTAAATATCTATCATCAGTGCAATTTGATTCACAATTCTTGAAGTATTTTCCTGTAAAACAACTAATAATTGCTCGAAATCAACATTGGTCTGCTGAATTGCAACAGATCCAGTGGAGCTGCCATCTTTGTTTTAAATCTGTGCTATACAAGGGCAAAAATCTTGAACTTTGTTACATCTGATCATCGGTGATTTTCCAACATTGCACTCTAACATTGCACTCATCATCGGTCCAACACCAGAGAAGGAACCCATGATTGAAGTTGTGTCTATTTATACCTGCCACAGATTCAATGATTCCTTCCATTTCAATGAAAAGAGATGTTGGTAAATTTAAAAAATATATATTTTTTTGGTCCTAATTGGTGAATTTGAATGCATTTAATTAGTGTTTAGATATATGCAAGTGTCATTGAATATCTTTGGATTAATTATTTTTAATAATATGGCACATTTTGTAATGGTAATTGAAGGTTATTGAATATTTATCAATGTTTTCAAGTTCTGTGTGGGAATTGGCAGTCAGTTTCAGTGAAGGTGGCTTAACTGGCTGTCAAAACGTTGCAGTAGATTTGCTTTTTGGTGAGCTTCTACACTACTCATGTTTTCACTATTCAGATCAAAGAAAAATTCACCGTGAATTGTCTAAAGATATGAGCAAGTTAAGCAGAAAATGTTGCCATCAGTACTGGGAGCAGCTGAGCATCAAAATTCAGGCCCATTTGTTAAGTTGTTTTGATTAATTGCATTAGACACCTATACCGACTCAGAGGGAGGTTATTCAGCCCACTGACTCTTTGCCAGCTCTCAGGAGGGAAATCCCATTACTCCCGTCCCCTCTATCCTTATTCCCTTGTTCCCCTGCCACTTGTTCTCCTTCACACAAACTCATCAACGCTTAGAGTCACAGTGTGGTACAGTGGGGAAACAGGCCCTTAGGCCCAACTTGCCCACACCGGCCAACATGTCGCAGCTACACTAGTCCCACCTGCCTGCATTTGGACCATATTCCTCCAAACTTATCCTATCCATGTACCTGTCGAACGGTTGCTTAAATGTTGGAATAGTCTCAGCCTCAACCTCCCCCTCTGGCTGCTTGTCCCATACACCCACCACCCTGTGCGCTAAAAGATTATCCCTCAGATCCCTATTAGATCTATTCCCCTTCACCTTAAACCTATGTCCTCTGGGCCTCGATTCACCTACTCTGGGCAAGAGACATAGAAACATAGAAACATAGAAATTAGGTGCAGGAGCAGGCCATTCGGCCCTTCGAGCCTGCACCGCCATTCAATATGATCATGGCTGATCATCCAACTCGGTATCGTGTCCCTGCCTTCTCTCCATACCCCCTGGTCCCTTCAGCCACAAGGGCCACATCCAACTCCCTCTTAAATATGGTCAACGAACTGGCCTCAACTACCTTCTGTGGCAGAGAATTCCACAGATTCACCACTCTCTGTGTGAAAAACGATTTTCTCATCTCGGTCCTAAAAGACTTCCCCCTTATCCTTAAACTGTGACCCCTTGTCCTGCACTTCCCCAACATTGGGAACAATCTTCCTGCATCTAGCCTGTCCAATCCCTTAAGAATTTTGTAAGTCTCTATGAGATCACTCCTCAATCTTCTAAATTCCAGCGAGTACAAGCCAAGTCTATCCAGTCTTTCTTCATATGAAAGTCGTGCCATCCCAGGAATCAGTCTGGTGAACCTTCTCTGTACTCCCTCTATGGCAAGAATGTCTTTCCTCAGATTAGGAGAGCAAAACTGTACGCAATACTCCAGGTGTGGCCTCACCAAGACCCTGTACAACTGCAGTAGAACCTCCCTGCTCTTGTACTCAAATCCTTTTGCTATGAACGCCAACATACCATTTGCTTTCTTCACAGCCTGCTGCACCTGCATGCCTACTTTCAATGACTGGTGTACCATGACACCCAGGTCTCGCTGCATCTCCCCTTTTCCTAATCGGCCACCATTCAAATAATAGTCTACCTTCCTGTTTTTGCCACCAAAGTGGATAACCTCACATTTATCCACATTATACTGCATCTGCCATGCATTTGCCCACTCACCCAGTCTATCCAAGTCATCCTGCAGCCTCCTAGCATCCTCCTCACAGCTAACACTGCCCCCCAGCTTCGTGTCATCCGCAAACTTCGAGATGTTGCATTTAATTCCCTCGTCCAAATCATTAATGATTATTGGACTATGAGACTATGTGCATCAACCCAATCTACTCCACCCATGATATTATACAACCTTCTTTGATTATTTTTGCAATTGTGTGATCACACATGGGCGGAAATCAGACCAATGAGCGGAAACCTACGCGGTCAAGGTGAGAAAGTACAAAACCAAGGTCAGGATCCAACGTAACTCTTTGAAGCTGCGTGCAACACCAGTAAATGTTTCAATGTGCATTGTATCACAAACCTGAAACTGATCCTTTTAATAACAGGAAAGTCAATGATACTCTGAAGAATTTAAAATGATTGTTATCACAATTTCCATTTTGTGCACACTCTCCTGGTCTCTAGGGTATTCGGGGCTCCAACCCTTTACTACTTGTTGCAGTGGTGCAACTGGTGCCTCACAGCACCAAAGACCCGAGTTTGATCCTGATCTCAGCTGCTGTTTGTGTGGAGTTACTCGTGGCCGTGCAGGTTTCTCTCAGGTTCTCCGCTTTCCTCCCACAACCCATTGCAGGTTTGCAGGTTGATTGGCCACTGCAAAATTGCCTCTCATGTGTGAAGAGTGGATGTGAAAGTGGGATCAGATAGAACTAGTGTGAATGGGTGATTGATTGTTGATGTGGACCCAGTGGGCCAAACAACCTGTATCTCTCTAAACCTCTATCGTGGTATCTCTTGCTCTTCCAGTTCCGAGGGGGGATCGCTGGTGTTCAGGATCGGTTGTCTCAGATTGCAGTGGCCCTGTCTTAAATCCAGGGCAAGTTTCCCACATATTCTTCCCCATTTACCTGGACTATTGCGCAAAATGGTGGTATGAGCAAATTCTTCAGTCATTTGTAAAAAGCTTTCTGACACAGAGTTATAAAGAAAAGATAAGCTTAGTTATTTATTGCGCTATACAGGATTTAAGGTAGGTTTAGGTTTATTATTGACATGTGTACCAAAATACAGTGAAAAGCTTTGTTTTGCATGCTATACAATCAGATCAGATAATGCTAAACATAAATAAAATCACGTCAAATTTAAGTATATAGAAACATACAAAAACATATAAAATTCTTAAGGGATTGGACAGGCTAGATGCAGGAACAATCCTCCCCATGTTGGGGGAGTCCAGAACCAGGGGTCACGGTTTAAGAATAAAGGGTTGACCATTTTGGACTTAGATGAGGAAAAACCTTTTCACCCAGAGAGTTGAGAATCTGTGAAGTTCTCTGCCACAGAGCATTGTAGCTAGACAGTTCTCTAGACAAGGTCCAATGTCTGCAACGGGGTCGAGGTGAATTGGACAGTATTCTTGTTTATGGAAGGACCACTCAGAAGTCAGGTAATGGAGGGGCAAAAGCTGCTCCTGCACTGGGGCATCCCAGTTTACTAATGACCTGACTTAAGGAAATCTGACTCCTTGCAAATTCGCCAATACATTATTAAACCAAGCTAGTTATAAGAACAATAAAACATTTTGTTATATTTATTGATGACTGGATGCAGTAATTTTTCTATTAGTTTAGCTACCAATAGTGTTTGGGTGATTATTTAATTAAATGAAATAAATATAGGAAGTGTATGTGAGGCGATACTGAAGAAGGGTTTCGACCCGAAACGTCATCCATTCCTTCTTTCCAGAAATGCTGCCTGTCACGGCGAGTTACTCTAGCTTTTTGTGTCTATCTATGGTTTAAACCTGTATCTGCAGTTCCTTCCTACATGTAAAGCGACACAAAATGGGTTACTATGGACTATTGACATTACTGACGTGAAGAAAATGGCTTAAGGACAGTGCACAGGAATAGTGCCCTTAACACAGGAACTGCCTTTATTTCCATACTTTAAAATTATTAATTACTATTTTAATATTTATTTTATTTTGTATTATTACTTATTTTCAAAACTGACACTGCATTTTTCAGAAACATTGCCTGAAAATTCCAAAACAAACGCTAAATGTCTAGCTTTTGCTTTTGAACGAAGAAAGCAATTAGTTTTATTTGCAGGGAGAATGAGAAGTGAGAACAGCTGCTTGTAATTTCTGTCAAATATATATGTCACCACAAGTGGCTCGATGACCTTGTTATGATGTAGCTACATATATTTAAAAAAACAATATCTTCTAAGCACAATCCAAAAATTTCAGTACACGACTCAATTATGTTAGAGACATGGACTATTGGTGTAAAGAGTTTAATATTGTATTTCTATGAAGTTTGTATTTTACCAAAGGATGGTTTGACCCGAAAAGAGCAACGTTCTCCTTTGTTAACGAGTAGTCCACTGCTAAATTAAATATCTCAATGCGGCTGCTTGCATTTTGTATTTAATAATCTTTGAATATATGTAAAAGCAATCAGAAATATGGCATCTTTTCTATAATACACTGCCAAATACTAAGATCTATTTCGGGGAAAAAGATTTACAATGTCGTTCTGAATTTGTTGTCATTTGTATCCAACCCAGCCCTGGCCTCTGACATTTTGCACTGTCTCCCCCTGCCACACACCATTCCCTGATTGGAATGCAAGCGGGCAGGCTTGGAAGCAGTTGCCAGTGATGTTAGTGTTGGCTCGATGGGGGAATCCCGTGCTTCTGAGTCACTGTTCCAGAACTCATTCCAGAGGCTTGAGGATGAAGCCTATGTTTTGTCAGTCTGCAAAGCCTATTACATTATTTAACTCTAGTGCAACCCCTGGATCTGCACATGTTGCAATTATGATACCAATTGTATGCAACGTTGTCTTTTTAGAAGTGTGAATAAATTGCCAAGATGGGCTGGAGAGCTCAGTGATCTTTCACTGTTGTTCCCAAGCATTGTAACAGCATTGTTCACTCAAGTGAGCCTTGAAAGATTACTTTCACACTGTTGCACTCAGCGGTAGCCTTTCTTCATTTAATGTCATCAGTATCATTCCTTAGATCTGAAAGCATCTGTTTCAAATCCCTGCTTCTCTCTCACAGAACAAGCATCTCAGAGTCTGCGTTAGTGTCTATATGTATCACTGGATCCTCTCAATCCCCTTGCAATGAAAACAGGAGAGGACTGGTTTCATATTAATCTTTACGAACAGATGTAAGACTAATCTTAAATATGAATGACTTTATCCATAACTGTGCATAAAACATGTTATATTTTCAGTTTACCAAATAGCTCTGCTGAAGTGGAAGTGCATATTAGATTTGTAATTCTTAAATCTCAAAGGTATAGAGATGCTTTTTAAAACAAATCAAAAATAGAGCAAGGTTCGAACTTTCCAATATATTCGAAAAAGAGTTGTCATTCTAAGTAATAAAAAATTATCCCTTTCATTAGTCGACATAGTCTTTATTTAATGAGTACAAAACCAAATCTATATATGATCATAGTTAACATTATGCTACCAATCTAAAATGACCATTTTTTAGAAAAAAATTAATATAAACGTAATGAAAGCAGATCAGGGCTCTTGTAATGAAAACTACCGTGATTATTGGTTATTTTATACAAGTTACATTAGAAATTGGAATATGTGTACATGACAAGAAATGTGGCAAGAAAAAAGTAAACTCAATATTTTTAAGACATTTATTTTCCTATATTTTAATGATTTAAATGATGTATAATGATTTTAGGGATAGTCTTCTTGATTGTTATTCATTAAATTGAGCCTTAGCGGCCTGTCAGACAATGTAAGGGGAGAGATGGGTCTGTTCCATGGGCCTTTGAGCTAAGAGTGCAAGTTCCCACGAATGCTTCTACTGAGGCTCATGCCAGTATTGCTCGCTTAGCACGTCACCTCAACACCCTATGGGAAGGCAGGCCCAAAAGCCATCCAGCATCTTTGCCCCACCGACTCTGCACCGACCGCCAGACAGGCCTCGCCGCCCGGCTTCACCTCAGTCCACTGGGAGGCCTGTAGGGCGAGTGAGGCCTACCAGGGTTGGTTCCGGTCTCCGTTCATCATTCTGGTCGGCGGCGGTGCGGTTGTTCAGCTGGTGGATCGGGCTCGCGCGCCTCCCAAGGACACACCTGCCGCACACGCAGTTCCCCAGGACAAGAGCAGGTCAGGCAGTAAGTGCCACCAGCCTGAATTGTTAACTTTATTATGATCTCTGCAGTCTCCTGCACATTAATTCTATCCTACACACACACTAGGGACAATTTACACTTATACCAAGTCAATTAACCTACAAACCTGGACGTCTTTGGAGTGTGGGGGGAAACCGATCTCGGTGAAAACCCACGAGGTCACAGGGAGAACGTACAAATTCCGTACAATCAACATTCGTAGTTGGGATCGAACCCGGGTCTCCGGCACTGCAAGAGCTGTAAAGCAGCAATGTTATCGCTGCACCAAAAGTGTCCCTTTCCTCACTATATATCCACAAAGTTTTCATAGTGCCGGAAAGGTTAGTGAGCAGCAGTTATCATTTACCCCTTATCTTAGCCAAGGTGTGCTTAAGCCTCCTTAAGTCAATTACTCTGCATAGAGCAAAGCTAAAATCTATGGTTTTTCTTACACAAACCTTCAATGAATAAACTTCTAACAAACCAAAAAACAAAAAAAAACAATTTGTTTACTGAATAAATTGAAGCTAACACAATCTATCCAATGCGATACCCACACACCTTCCTGCCCTGTTTCCAGACCTTTATCAATCCCTATTCTTGATTTGTGTTGGCTGTACGATGTCATTCACCAATCTGACATGGGCATATGTCGTTACTTCTACATCTTTGCTTACCTACACAGCTCTGTGGAAGCACCTTCACCACTTAAGATACAGTGGCTTAGTGACTTATCCACCACTTTCATAGTCCTAGTGAGAAAGTCTAGGACTAGAGGTCATAGCCACAGAATTCATGGACGTTATTTTAGGAAGGAGGTGAGGGGAAATTTATTTAGTCAGAGGGTGGTGAATCTGTGGAATTCTTTGCCACAGAAGGCTGTGGAGGCCAAGTCAGTGGATATTTTTAAGGCAGAGATAGATAGATTCTTGATTAGTACAGGTGTCAGAGGTTATGGAATGAAGGCAGGAGAATGGGGTTAGGAGGGAGAAATAGATCAACCTTGATTGAATGGCGTAGTAGACTTGATGGGCCAAATGGCTTAATTCTATTCCTGTCGCTGATGACCTTACGATAACAATACTGAGGGCTGGATTACAAATGCTGGCTTTGCTAACAATATGACAGTTCTTCTGAAGTCTTTTGGAGTCATACAGACACACAGTACAGAAACAGACCTTGCAGCCCATTAAGCCCATGCTGAGCATCAACCCACCATTTATAATCCTACGTTCTGGCTGAAAGCTTTTCACAATTTATTTAATTAATGTAATAAGTAACAGAATATTTCATTGCTGTATTAGTGCCTCCTTCCGATTTATTTGATGGATTCAGTGCAGCAAAAATCAGCACAAATCAAAAAAAGGGTCTTTTTAAAAAAACAGCCAAAAAGATGAAATATATGCGAATTCTCCCAAATCCATTTAAGGGAAGAACTAAAAGATACATTTTGGGAAAGTAAAAATAATTGAATAACCTCCATAACAAATGTTGTGAAAAGTAAAATATTAGAGCAAAATTACATTGCATTATCATCAATACATAATAATTCTCAATTATTTTATTAAATGAATATTAATAATAAGAATCTACAATTAGCTTTTTAATCTCAAATAATAGAACCTTTTTTTTTTGGAGAAATAACATTTCAAATAATTTATACATAATATGCATAATAATGTAATTTGTTTAAAAGGTAGTTGGTAATAATTCTTCAGACTGATTGTAGTATGAGAGAGAGGTATTAGAATCAGTCTGAAGAAGGGTCCCACACGAAATGTCACCGATTCCTCCATAGATGCTGCCTGACCCGCTGAGTTACTCCAGCACCTGGTGTTTTGTTCAAAATTCCATCATCTGCAGTTCCTTATGTCTCCAAAGTAATTAGCCACTCACACTAATGGGCAAACGGTGCTCACTATTGGGCAGAATGACCAGGCTTAATCCTGTCCTAGCTCAGTCTCGGTGTATGTCAGCTGCGGACTGGAACAGAAATTCTGGCCGACTTCCTCCCTATTGAGAGGGATCACAGGCTGACATTTGTACGGTGTGAATATTATTTGACACCTTGCAGCCCGAGCCTGAATGTTTTCCAAGTCTTGGTATGTGGAGGCGCAGACTTCAAGTAACTGGAGAAGAAGAGTGTGCAGGTTATGTTCATCGATGTTGTGGAGACCGGCCCTTCCTCTGCAATGTCCAGCCCACCCAGCCGCACACGCCTGCATGTGGTAAAAGTCTCTTGGTGCTAATTCATGAACAATGAAGGAAACAAATTCTTTATATTGCCACAGGGAATGTTGAGCATTCTATACTTCCGGACTTATTTTCCTGATGTCAAGCCTAGTTGTGCTTTGCCTGACTTACCATCAGATAGCAATGATAATGTTATTTATATCAAGCAGACATCGGAGCTCCTAGTTTCCAATCTTGGACTGTTTATTCTAAGTCCCCAGTGTAGTAACAACTGTTTAAACTCTCTCCCCTTTCTACATCAGAACCAGACCCACTTTTTTAACAATTTGCTTCTCAGGTATCACCCTTTCTTTCTAAGACAGCTGTTCATCTGCTGATTCCTCCAGCTGACACTGAAAGAAGTTAATACACATTCAACATCTTTAAGTGACATTTCAGTGGTGGAAACTATGGCTGCTGCAGGCTATTCAAACAGAGACAGTGCAATCATATAAAATGGGAATTCAAGGTAAGGCTACACTATAAATGCTGAGGCTCTAATGATTGTGGCAACAGGTCACAAAATAAATTATGTATTTACATCAAATGTAAACATGTTTGCTTTTGTTTCTACTTAACAAGCCACTGACAATAACTTGCATTTATTCACTCTCTTAAATGCAATAAAATGGTCTGTAGGCACTTCACAGGACTGCAATTAGTCAAGCACACCCCTTTAGATCAAAGATTTCTAATACACACATCACAAAACCTCACGAGTCACATGGATGGCTGCCACCATTGACATCTGCAGTCCACCTAATTGTTTTACATGTGCATGCTAATAATGTTGCTGATTTGCCGCAAATATACCAAGGAGAGTGGATTGACCAGGATAAGTAATGGAGCTAAATGGCACAGACAGAAACAGGCTAAGGTTAAGCTCTTGTTGCAAGCTATCAATAATATGATTTAAAAAAACCTAAATGCCCAATGCATCCAGTCACTACAAATCTTCAGCATCCTTACCGATAGTAAATAACTGGCCTGCAGACAAGAGAGGGTATTTGGCTAAATGTCAGTGTTATTCTATTTCTTTTTTTTCTCTCGAAAGTAATCCAGGAATTTGCAGTTACTGAGCTATGGTTTGTAAATCAGCTGGTTTGCTTGCCAGAGATTAAGGTAAATTCTGCTAAGGACTAAAAGTTGATTTAGAGCATTAAGAAGGATTAATGTTTAGCTGATCTGTTGCCGGCATACTAGGTTAGAATGTTTACGCGGTGGAACAGCTCACAATTAATCCAAAATTAGTATAAAAGATCAGCTACAACTGTTCTGGCATGCTAGTTTGACTTAGTCCTGTAATCAAAACTCACATTGGGACAAACTGCTTACAAGGTCACAATACATTCATCCAAACTGCTGGCGTTTCAATCCATCCCCCTCCCCCCATCCTCCCAATATCTTTCATTACTACTATATATATTTTAAATGTCTGTACTTTGTCTGCCTGCTTCTTTCTGTGTTGCTGTCATTTAAAAAAAAAATAGGTCAAGCCACTTTAGCTACTACTGAAGCAGGTAATAAAATAAGCACTGATTTAAGAAACTGAGCGCTTTATATGCTGAAGGATTCCTAAAATATACAACATTCTTTGCCGTTTATGGGTAACATCCAAGTTAATGCATGTCAAATAGGAATAAAATGATTAGGCTCTAAAGTGGTGGGACTTGCCCCGCTGCCTGATAAATGTGAACTTTCAGTACACTCCCTTGATTTTTTTTATGGGATCCTTCATTTGCTTTGTTTTTAATGACTTTATCAGTTATCTTGAAGTGCAGGACTCAAACAGCCCAGGTCACCTAATTTTCCTTGGCGAACACTGAACTTTCTTCTGTGCAGATTCCTCTTTTAATCTTTACTATCAAGATAAGATGGCAATATCTGCCTCATCCCGAGTCTGCCTTGAAACCTTTCTGCAAATGCAGTGAAATCTATTTTATGTATGCCGTCGTGGTCTTTCTGTAACCTGGGGGTGGGTTTCATTTAATCTTTCGCAAGGTTGCATTTGACTTTTGCAACTCTCTCTCTCTCTCGCTGGAAAATGAGTGAAATAAAATATTTATACACAGGACTGATTTAGAGAGAATCCAGATAAAATAGGAAATGGAAACATTTAATACTCCCCTCCACTCCTGAAATGAAAAAGCGTTCTCTCTCGGCCGACAAGTGTTTCCTATTCATTGTTTTAAAAAAAAGAAAAACTGCGTGTCAGTTAAAAAGGTGAGAGAAAGGCTAACAGAAACAACCAACATCTTTCCGTCCTTTTTTACAACTATAAGAAAGCTTAAGATTTCTTTTGCAATTAATCTGAAAAAGAAGACTATAGACACTGCGAATTGTTTAGGAATCCATAAAAAACTGCTTGTAATTGTATTATTCATTAAATATTTCTGGCCTGAAATGCAATCAAAGATAAAATAAGAGACATGCCTTTTGAAATATTTGCCTGGGATTTGGTTGTGGCCAGAGAAAACCTTGTTAAAGACAAATATTAAGAAAAAACATAACTTTTCTGGTGGGATGTCCTTGAAAATTTGCCCCAGAATGTCATCTTGTGGAATGTTAACTACTTACCATTTAAAGATGGAAAAGTGTAGTTTGACTGTCAGGATTATTGACCTGTATAAAGATTTTGTCAAGGAGCATTAGGGCCATTTGTATGTTTGAAGCTCAAGGGCACACCTAGAAAAAAATATATCAGCAGTATTTCAAACTGGTTGTACCACTGGATATTTTGTCATTAAAAAAATATATATTGCAAAGAAATGGAAAAGCTTTCTATATATATGGGGCAATATAATTCCCATTAGCTTTGCTACTGAGAGTGAACTGCCACATCGAACCTGGCATCGACTACTCTGACACATGCAGATCCAAACCCAGCACCAGAACTGTGTAACAAATCGTTCATGTTACTAATTTGCTGTGGAGTCCAGAACTAGGGGGTCACAATCTCAGGATTCAAGGTTAAGACTGAGATGCTGAGAATTTCTAAGGGGAATGTAGCAAAGAGATGGAGAACAGTTTTGATTAAAGATCTTTGACCTGAAATGTTAACCCCGTTTCTCTTCTCACAGAAGCTGCCTGAGTTGCTGGGCATGTCTTAGCTTTTTCTGCTTTTAATGTTAGATTTTCAGCATCTGCAGTTTTTTTTAAATGTCCTTATGGCTACAAGCTTTCAGTGATCACCACATCTTTTAGTAAATCTTCTTTTGACTCACTCGTGTGCAATAAGATCTCTACTGTAATGTGTAACTTGAGTGTGCTGCAGTCTAACTCGTGTTGCAGTCAGTTCTTGCAGAACCTCAAAGATTTTATATTCTATCCTTCAACAAATAAAGGAAAGCATGCTGCACACTATTTTTTAACTAATTTATCAACATGCCTTGCACCCGGTATCATCGGTGTGGGCTCCTATATATCGGCGCGACCAACTGCAGACTGGGCAATTGTTCGCTGAACACTTACTCTCTTTTCGCCTTGGCCTACGCGATCGCCTTGGTTTTCAAACATTCCCATTCCCATGCCCATACTAACTTTTCTGTCCTGGGCCTCTCTCCACTGTCAGAGTGATGTCACGTGCAAATTGGAGAAATGACACCTCATACTTCGCTTGCGCAGCTCACAACCCAATGGTATGAACATTGATTTCTCTAATTTAAAGTAACCCCTGCATTCCCTCTTCCCCCCTCCCCCCTCCCTTCTCCACCCTAGTCACCCTACTACAACCACTGTTCGCATCCCTTCGTTATCACCTCTTCCCCAGCCAACAATGGGCCATTATGGGCTCCACCCTTCCTCAGCCATCTGTTGCCGGCCCTGATTAGTTCTGGCCTTTTCTGTCTTCCACTTTCAGTCTGAAGAAGGGTCCCGATCCGAAACATCACCCATCCTTCTTCTCCAGGGATGCTGCCTGACCCACTTTGTGTCCATCTTCGATATAAACCACCATCTGCAGTTCCTTCCTACACAACGTGTCTTGCTTTCTTTATGGATCTGTGGACAGATACCACAAATGTGCTCCTGCACCTCCACACCTCCAGTATCCATCCATTAGTACTCCCACCCACCTGCCAATTAAAAACCACATCACTTGTATCCACTTATCACTTGCCAGGCTTTATCCTGCCCCCACCTCTCTTGCCTACCTTCCTCCTCCCGAATATTATGTCTGAAGAAGGGTCCCAACACAAATTGGTGCTTGTCTATACCCTCCACATCTGCTGCCTGAACTGCCGAGTTCCTCCAGCACATTGTGCTTTCCTCCCATTTAATGTGTATTATTTTGCCTTGTCGTCCCACTCCAAACATATTATGTTCCAGTTCCTTGATTGAATTCAATTTACCATTTGCCTGTCCTTCCGACTGGTGCATCAAAATCTTCCTGTAAAATAAGCTTTCTAGTTGTTAAGTACACACACATTTATACCATCTGCAGACATTGTCCTTCATGTTTAAGTCATAATCATTACAAAAAGCAAGATAGCAAGAACTGAGTGATGTAGATTCCCACTGGGAACAGCCTTCCAGTCATAAGAAGACCCTTCAACTGTTTTTCTTCCTGTAACCGAACAAGCTTTGGATTTAATTGTAACTCTTCTTTGGATCCCAGGAGCCTTTATTTTTTTTTTGACCAGCCTGTCATGTGGAACCTTATTTGAAAAATAAGACACAAAGTGCTGGAGAAACACAAAACGGCTACTGACCCGAAATATCAGGTATCCATGTCCTCCAGAGTTGCTGCCTGACCGAAATGTTACTCCTGCATGTTGTGTCTTTTTTTTATAAACTTGCATCTGCAGTTCCTTGTGGCTGCACCTTATCTAGATTCTTGCTTCAACCCACATAGTTAATATCAAATACAATGTCCTCATTGTCCTCCCTTTGTTGCATTCCAAAAGCTTCCATCAAAGTAGTTGGATATGACTTTTGCTCAGCAAATCTATGCTGATTATCCTAGATTAATCGAGGCCTTTCTAAAACCAAAATGTCCCCTGTTGTTGGCTTGGTCCATACTGGCTGAAAGCTTTTTTTGAATGTAATTTAGAAATCCTGTTTACACAATACCTTTCACACTGACTGCATCACAGTAAACATTCGAGCAATTGAAATCCCCAATATTACTGAGCCTTTAAAAAAAAATATTCAAAGTTTGCCCACAACTTCCCTAATGTCTATTATTAATTTTTCAGCCTTCCGTTTCCAGCTCTACTTTTCTTCCTTCTTGACCAAGTTCAGGTTCCCTTCTTCCCGCCATGATAGTATGAACTATTTCCAACAGCATGAGCAAACTACCAATTCCCTAACAATATTAGATGTTCAGAACCTACATTCTCCAGAAGAAATCCCAATTCCCCAAGAACCTAAAGCTCCTGTTGGACTCCTGAGGCCACTTATTGATGTAACAACTGCCTTATCTATAGTCTCTTAAGTAGTCGTTTACACCGAGTGCAATTTCACTTTTACACCCAACAGAATTAATTCATACATTCTCGTTCTTGGTGTGCTGCTGTTTCACCATTCTCAGATGTAAGTCACTTCGGTGAGCCGAAATGTAGAAACGTGCACATGTGACAAAAATGTTTCAGCCAAATATGTGCACTAGCTAATGAAGCAAATGGATGTAGAATTGAATCAATATCAGACCTTTGTCTCTATCAGAAGCACTTTTTCAGGCTATAATGCCTCGTCAAGTATATTGCCAGATCCTTGCAAACATTTGAAAAGTATCACTATTATTTCCAGGGGAGACAAAAAAGCTGGAGAAGCTCAGCGGGTGAGGCAGCATGTATGGAGCGAAGGAATAGGCGACGTCACCTATTCCTTTGCGTCATAGATGCTGCCTCACCCGCTGAGTTTGTCCAGCATTTTTGTCTACCTTCGATTTTTCCAGCATCTACAGTTCTTTCTTAAACTATTATTCCCAGTGCAGATTTTTAGGCCAATGATTTTCTACCTTTGTAAAGGTACAGCAGATTTTGAAGATTCGGCATGAATAAAATTTGCTTACAATGTGAAGCCAGCTTAGATCATTCTTACTCAATGTTTGTTTTGCTTTTCATCATCACATACCTCTTGCTCCTGCTATTGAAATTGCATTCCACAAAATAACTCTGCACTTGGTATTTTAACACAGAGTGGTTAAAATGAATGTGGAATATATATATATATATATATATATATATATATATACATTGAAATTATTATTCCAATCTTGTTCAATCCATCTTCTGCCTCAGGACAGGAGTGTGCAGGAAATACACCAAAATAAAAGTGCAGATGAAAGCTTGTATGCCATCCAATCTAACAATTACTCTATGGTAATAACAGAGCATTACAACTATAGATATATGCAAGTTACGATTAAAGGTTGTCGTCCTGAAGATATTATTGACATCTTTCCATTTTTAGGTTATAAAGAGCAATCCTTTTGTATACCTATTGGTTACTATATATTAACTTCCATCAACATTTATATTGTATGTAACGTTTTTTTCCCATTTTCTTGTTTTCCAGTGGGGTGGGAGATTGCAACCTTCACGTGGTCCACCCTGTTTCAACTAATGCAATCCCCGACGTGCACAAATGAATAGATCAAATAGAACAAGTTGACCTACAACTTTAGGCTGTGCACTCCATACGCAAGAAGAACTGAATGAGTTCTACGCACAGTTTGAGGTTAAAAACAGCACCCAGACACGTGCACTACTGCCATCTCCCAGTGACCAGTCGCTCAGGCTGTCCGCAGCCGGAGTTAAAAAGGCCTTTGCCAGCATCAACCCACGCAAAGCCACAGGGCCGGACAACATTCCTGGATGCGTTCTAAGAGACTGCGCCGAGCAACTGAAAGATGTCTTCACAGACATTTTTAACACCTCGCCCAACTGTCTTAAGAGTGCCACCATCATTCCTGTCCCAAAGAAACCAAACCCAGCCTGCCATAATGACGTTTCGACCTGTGGCTCTAACACCCATAGTAATGAAGTGTTTTGAGCGACTGGTTATGCAGCATTTCAAAAATGCCTACCTGCCGACCTAGACCCACTGCAGTTCGCCTACAGAGCCAACCGATCCACAGAGGACGCAGTCTCAACAACACTGAACCTCGTACTGCCACACCTTGATCGGAAAAATACTTATGCCAGGATCCTCTTCATAGACTTCAGCTCTGCTTTTAACACAATCATTCCGCAGCAGCTGGTGGAGAAGTTGGAGTTATTGGGGGTTGATGCTGGCACATGTAACTGGGTCCTGAACTTTCTATCGCAACGGCAGCAGACAGTCAGGTTGGGCAGTAGGACATCAAAAACCATAGCCGTGAGCACTGGCTCGCCCCAAGGCCTAAAAATGGGGAATTCAATGTTCATACCATTGCTCTAAGCTACCCAAGCCGAATATGAGGTGCTATTTTAATTAGATTTCTAATTTTGAGTATCAAAAAAAATGTAACACAGTGCCTCCTCATAAGTTGTAATGATCAGAACTACAGAGAAATCGATGAGCAAAATTGTCCATGCACTTGCATCTTTATATATACTGCTAGGTAAACTTAGAAGAATCATGGACCAGTGTCTACAGTACATTTGTGCATTGAGAGATCAGCAGCCTGTGAATGGTTGAGACATTTAAGGCTTGCCTTCATGAAACCAATGCTGCATTAAAACAGGCCAGCCCAGCTGGAAATATGCCAAAGATTTGTTGATAACTGTCATAAGGATAACATTAATCAGGGTTATAAAGAGGTATCTCTGAACACGCGTGCCAGGAATGGAAAATGAATAGGAGACGTAAAAGGAGACTTAAGCCCCTGTCCCACTTAGGAGACCTAAACAGCAACCTCTGGTGACCTTCCCCGCCACCCAAAAAAAATCAAGGTCGAGGTGACCTGCAACCTCCTACCATCTCCCACGCAAATGTTGAAAACCTTCCTCGACTATGAAGAAAACCAGCTTTGACTAGACCTGCGACTAAAAAATTATCGATTTTTAAAACGGCAACCTATTTTTAGTCGAGGCCGGTTTTAATCATGATGAAAATATAGCAGCAACCTAGATGAAGCCTCAACCACGGGGAAACCACTTTCGACCATTAGGCCAAAACCTCCGGTGACCTCATGGAAACCTTGGGTGGCGAGCAAGGTCACCAGAGGTTGCTGTTTAGGTCTCCTAAGTGGGACAGGGGCTTTAAGGAATTGCAGATGCGGGAATCTTGAGCAAAGCACAAAGTGCTGGAGAAACTCAACGGGTCAGGCAGAATCTTTGGAGAGAAGGAATGGGTGATGTTTCGGGTCGAGACCCTTCTTCAGACCTGAAGTATTCTTAAGTCTGAAGAGGGGTCTCGACCCAAAACATCACCCATCTTCTATCATCTATCTTCGGTGTAAACCAGCAGCTGCAGTTCCTTCCTACACATTGGAAAAGAGGTGGGGATGGGGCAAAACCGGGCAAGTGTAAGGTGGATACGGGTATGGGAGCTTTTGAGAGGCAGATGAGTGGAACAAGTGACAAAGACTAGAGGAAACAAAAGGGTGTGAGATAAGGGTAGAAGAGGAGGAGTGAAATAAAAAGCCTGAGGGAGCAATATAGGTGGAAAAGGCCATGGAGGAGGACAAAGAGTGGAGATAAAAGAGAAATGAGGGAAAGGAAAGGGTCATTGTTAGTGTGAAAATAGAATACTTTCTGCGTAAGTAGCATGAAGTCAGTGATCATTACCTTCAATGCAGCAGTTGTACACAATGCATCTCCTGTGTATAACTTCAGAACCAGCCATTAAATTGGCCATTAAAATGATGCTGTAAAAGTTCTGATGAACAATTAATAAAATTCACTTCCTATTTTAGTCTTTTTGTTTTAGTTTTAGTTTAGAGATACAGAACGGAAACAGGCCCTTCAGCCCACCGAGTCCGCGTCGACCAGCGATGCCCACACATTAACGCCATCCTACACACACTAAGAACAATTTTTACATTTACCCAGCCAATTAACCTGCATACCTGTACGTCTTTGGAATGTGGGAGGAAACGGAAGATCGCGGAGAAAACCCACGCGGGTCACGGGGAGAACGTACAAACGTCATATAGACAGCACCCATAGTCAGGATCGAACCCGGGTCTCCATCGCTGCAAGCGCTGTAAGGCAGCAACTCCACCGCTGCGCCATCCTAGAGTCTATTCTAGAGTCATACAACTTGGAAACAGGCCCTTTGGCCCAAGTTGCCCATGTTGACCAAGGTGCACCATCTATGTGCCTGTGTTTGGACCAGATCCCTCAAAACTTTCCTATTTATGTACATGCCCAAATATCTTTTAAATGTTTTTATAGCAGTTGCCTCAACTACCTCTGGCAGCTCATTCCATATGCCCACCACCCTCTGTATGAACAACGTGCCCCATAGTTTCCTATTAAATCTTTCTCCTTTCACTTCAAACTTATGACCTCTGGCTCTCAATTCACCTGCTCTGGATAAAAGAGTGTGCATTCATCTAATCGATCCCCCTCTTGATTTTATACACCTTTATCATATTACCCATCAGCCTCCTGCCCTCCAAGGAATAAGTCCTTGCTTGTCCAAACTCTCCCTATAGTTGAGGCCCTCAAGTCCTGGCAACATACTTGTAAAATATTTCTGCACTCTTTCCAGCTTAAGGCCATCCGTCCTGTAGCAGGACGACCCAAATGAACACAATACTCCAAGTGCAGCCTCAACAATTTATTGTATAACTATAACATAACGTCCCAATTTCTTGACTGATGAAGGCCAATGTACTGAAAGCTGCCTTGACCACCCTATATACCTGTGATGTCACTTTCAAGGAACTATGTACCTGCACTGGTAGATCGGTCTGCTCTGCAACACTCCCAGGGCCCTTCCTTTCACTGTGAAGATCCTGGCCTGGTTTGACTTCCAAAATTGTAATACCTCTCTTATCTGCGTTCAAATCAATCATTAAAAAAAATTACACATACCTTGATCTAAAACCTGCAGCTTCAGCTGCTTAAACAAGCTCTGGCTCTTATTTCAACTCTAAAAATGAAAGATATAAAATAAAAATCAAAGATATAATGTGAGATAGATGGGATAAAAATTTATTATATGTAAACAAATGTTCAATGAATGTAAGACATAACCTAATTCAATTTAAAATTTTACATAGATTATATTATTCGAAAACTAGACTGAGTAAAATATTTTCAAATGTTTCCCCCATCTGCGACACATGTCTAACTCAAAATGCCACTATAGCACATTCCTTTGTCTCTTGTACAAAACTGTATAAATTTTGGAATGAAATTTTTGGAATTTTTACAAAACTATTTAACACAAAATTGAACCCCAATACAGAACTGATTATCTTTGGATCAATGGAAGAGGGAAATAAACTAACTATATTCCAAGAAGCTTTTCTTAATTAAGGTCTAATAACAGCAAAAAAACGTACTCAAATTTTGGAAAAACGTACCTGCGCCAACATACAAGATGTGGATTTCAAGCATGTCTGAAATGCTACATCTTGAAGAAATGAGATTCCTCCTACTAGGCAAAGTAGACCAATTCTTAAAGATTTGGTCTCCTTTTATCAACTTTTTACAAGCATATGGTGCAATATAACATAACCTTAGAAATTAAATGGTTTAGAACCAGGTGATAAATGGGCAAAAATACAAGATAGGTAGATCTCTCCTAATCTCTCTTTTCTTTACTTTCTCCTTTTCTTTCAATCTTTTAACTTCTCATCTCTGTCCTTTATTTCTTTTGCTTTCTGTTTCTACTCGCTTGACTATCTATTCTGACACTCTTTATTTATTTTTTCTCTCACTGTTCTTTTATTATTAAATCAAAAGTATGAAGTTGTTAAAAAAAATTTAAATAAAAATTAAAAAAAATAAAAAAATTAAAAAATTAAAAAAAAAAGAATTGAGAAAATTCAATGTTCAAGTCCAGAGGATGCAGACTCCCCAAGCGGAATATGAGGTGCTGTTCCTCCAACTTGCGGTGTTGCTCACTCTGGCCGTGGAGGAGGCCCAGGACAGAGAGGTCGGATACGGAATGGGAGGGGGAGTTGAAGTGCTGAGCCACCGGGAGGTCGGCTTGGTTATTGCGGACCGAGCGGAGGTGTCCGGCGAAACGATCGCCAAGCCCCCGCTTGGTCGGATTAGTTGTAACATGGTTGAGATTAAACATTAAAAAAATTACACATACCTTGATCTAAAACCTGCAGCTTCAGCTGCTTAAACAAGCTCTGGCTCTTATTTCAGCTCTAAAAATGAAAGATATAAAATAAAAATCAAAGATATAATGTTTAAAAGTCATCATAATTTTTTAATATACAATAAGCTTCAGAAGGTAGGAATGTTGTGACACCAGGTACATATCCAAACCGCTTTTTAAATATGTTATGTCAAAATATTTTATAGGATAATGTATGTAGATTTCTTTGAGGGCACTTGGTCTATATTGAATGCACACACGCAATTTAAGGGTTAATGTTTCACACTAGGCTGCTGTTGATAAATATTACACCTAACTCTGGTATGGTCTCAAAATCATTTTCAATCCCTTGCATTAGCACTGGGATTGAAAGGAAAACTAGAACAAATGTTCTACAGTTATTTTTCACAAGGCAAATGTTGAGCCTTGTAGCGTGCTTTACAACAATTCTGGAAGTGAACAGAATTTATGAGAAGGAAGAATAGAAGTTTGTACTACTTGCATGATCAACGTAACCATCCAGGAATGAGTGGGGTAGCATATGATGAGCGTTTAACAGCTCTGCGCCTGTATTCGCTGGAGTTTAGAAAGTTGAGGGGTGGACCTCAATGAAACTTACAGAATAATGAAAGGCTGAGAGAGTGGATGTGGAGAGGATGCTTCCACTAGTGGGAGAGTCCAGGACCAGAGATCATAGCATCAGAATTAAAGGGTACTCTTTTAGAAAGATGAGGAGGAAGTTCTTTAGTCATAGGGTAGTTGATCTGTGAAACTTATTGCCGCAGAGGACTGTGGAGGCCAATTCAGTGAATATTTTTAAGGCAGAGATAGACAAGTTCTTGAATAGAACGGGTGTCAAGGGTTATGGGGAGAAGGCAGGAAAATGGGATTAGGTGGCAGAGATCAGCCATGATTGAATGATTGAGTGGACCGAATGGTGTAATTCTACTCCTATAACTTGTGAAAGTGCAACTGCAAAATTAACTCTTCAGTCTCCCTTCTGCTCTGCAGTTCACCTGTAAACAAGTGTATTTTACAACAACCAACGCAAAGTTAACTAGCTGGGACTCACTGCTCAGCTCACTGCTTTGTAGATTAGAAATTCAATCCTTTCATGTTCAGGATATTTCAAAAATTGGAATGCTAAACGTTCAATGACATATGAGTTCGCAATGCATCGTGCAGCTGATCAAAATGTTCAATTCTCTAATGCGCTGGAGAATCTTTTAAAAGGTTGTTCCATGTGACAATTCAACCTACTGTATATACCAAAGCACCAATTTAGTGCAGTTTCTAGGCAGTAGGATGGACCAACCATTGTCATTGGTCGTTACAGCATGGAGCGAAGCTCAGAAATGAACGGATTCTGTTTGGGCCAGATTCCCCAGGGTTATTTTCCCCGCAATATCTCAATGGATCCTAGATGTAGATTGTCGAACCAT
The DNA here is from genome assembly GCA_035221665.1 of Okamejei kenojei. Taxonomy (NCBI): domain Eukaryota; kingdom Metazoa; phylum Chordata; class Chondrichthyes; order Rajiformes; family Rajidae; genus Okamejei; species Okamejei kenojei. The sequence continues at coordinate 14,302,825 of CM069131.1, read as the reverse complement.
ACAGCACAGGAATTTGTCCTTCAGCCCACAATGTCTGTGTCTGTGTCAAGATAAACTAAGCCAAGCTGCCTACACTTGATCCATATCCCTCTATTCCCTTTGAGTTCATGTGACTATCTTCTTCTTCTTCTTGCGTATGGCGTACACAGCCTAAAGTTGTAGGACAACTTGTTCCATGTGACTATCTAAAAGCTTATTAAACACCACTATCATGTCTGCCTCCACCACCACCCCTGGCAACGAGTTCCAGGCTCCCACCACCCTTTGTGTAAAAAAAACAACTTGCCCTGTATACCTCCTTTAAACCTTGACCCTCTCACAGTAACGCTGTGTCATTTAGTTTTTGACATTTCCACACTTGGAAAAAGGTTCTGACTGTCTACCTTATCCATGCCTTATGATGTTGCTTTTAAAAATGAAAACGCAAATAAATAACATCTAAAATTTCAAATTTGTTGTGAATTGCCATAACAAACATGCTAACTAAACTCAACTTTATATATATTATTATACACCGTGAAGCTCGCTGTTTTATTGTACTCTTTCTACTTGAACATAAGGCAACTTAAATATTGCTTGCCATTTCCTGTCTTCTCTGGCACTCTTTGTTGGAGTGGTTTCTGGTTTACTTCATGATCCTTGCATTGGAGCACCAGCATATTCCTGTCACAGAACTTGCGTTCGGAACAGAGGTTTAAATAGTGCACAACAATGGTACAATTATTATGGTTTTTCCACTGACACTAAACATGTCCAGAGTTTTGCAGGGTGCTAGGTTACATGTGATCTGTTTTATGTACCTCCTACTCCCTCATTTACCTGCCAAATGAGCACAGTTAGTCTAGTCACCAGTTTTTCGGCGACCTGCTATGACTATGACAATTGCCTAAAAATCACTTAAGTGGGACAGGCCCATTACTCTTCCTGTTAGTACATTGACATATTTTAAGGTCTCCAGGTAGGAAAATTCTATACATTTGCATAGTTTAATGATATTCTCTGTATTGACGTTTGTTTTATTTATTTGTGTGTATTTTTATCGTGCTCACGTGCTTTGTTGACCATGATAAATAATTCTTAGTTTGTGGACTGGCAAGATGTTGGAATATCAATTATTTCCTCGCACTCTACGGAAGACATCACCTTGAAGATTAGCACTCTTTCTGGGACAGAACTGAATGGTTTTATAACTTACCAGACGTGGGGAGAATTAAAAATGGGCTCTATGTGAATGGGTGCCTTGTGCTAGATTGGAGCCAGTGGGCCGAAGGGCCTGTTTTTGTATCACGACACACAACATTCCTCTGTACACTTTCATTAGTTCATGTGAGAATTTCTCAATGGCCATCAGGCTCAGCAGCAAACGTCCCCTTCAGTCCTCATCATAGATTTCTACCGCCAAAATTTTAAAATATCAAATTTATGTTCCACGGTATTACTCGTAATCAATACAAATAACTAGCAGAAAAGGTTTTGAAAACCCTGTGATTTTTATCTGAATCTTTCTTTGACATCTCGAGAGGAGGAAACTTAGCAAAGACACAAAGCTTTGGCAAAGAGAGGACTCTGGATTCCGTTTCCTTCTTTGAACATTGTTATAAGCTTAAAAATATAGCAGAGCAGAATTACTTCACAGCACGGTACTTCATATTCACAATGTATTAGCATTTACTGAGCAACTACCTCCCTTCACAAAACAGTACTACTTAATAAATCTCCTGCTTTCGACACTAAACAATATTACCATGTCTACTGCACTGTGGTTAAAAATGCTCAGATGGCAGGGGGTTTTGATGCAGTATCAAGATGATCCTGACATCTTATTCCAGGAGGCTCCATTCCCGCTTCAGGACAAGGCTTTGCACTGTAGCACTTAAACGAAGAGATGATGAGTTGAAGTACAGGAAGGAGATGTGGACTAACATGGCGCCAGGGCAACAATCCCTCCCTCAGTGTTAGCAAGACAAAGGAGCTAGTTGTCAACTTCAGGAAGCAAAGTGGAGTACATGACCCAAACAGCATCAATGGTGCCAAAGTGGAAATGGTTGGGAGCTTCAAGTTCCTTGGTGTTAATATTACCAATGATCTGACATGGAAACATTGAAACATAGAAAATAGGTGCAGGAACAGGCCATTCGATGCTTCTAGCCAGCATCGCCCTTCAATATGATCTCGGCTACTCATCCAAAATCAGTACCCCGTTCCTGCTTTCTCCCCATATCCCTTTATTTTGTTAGCCCTAAGAGCGAGGTCTCACTCTCTCTTGAAAGCATCTAGTGACGCAGCCTCCACTGCCTTCTGTGGCAGGGAATTCTACAGATTCACAACTCTCTGGGTGAAAATGTTTCTCCTCATCTCAGTCCGAAATGGCCTACCCCTTATTCTTAAACTGTGACCCCTGGTTCAGGACTCCCCCAACATCTGGCACATTTTTCCTGCAACATGGTCCAACCACAATGAATTGACAGCTAAGCGGGCACACCAACGCCTTAAGGGCCTGTCCCACTGTATGAGATAATTCAAGAGTTCTCCCGCATTTTCCCCTGATTCGAACTCAGAGAATGTCCGTAGGGCTTCGTGGATGTCTCGTAGCGGCTCGTCCGAGTAAAAAGTAACAATTTTTTTCATCACACGTATTTTTTTGCTCGTGGACATTTTTCACAGTGTTGATAAAAAACGTCACAAGTTTACCGGATGTCCCGAGTACCTACCGTTAGCATTACAAGCCGCTACGAGACATCCACAAACACCTACCGACCCGCGATGGACATTCTCCGAGTTCGAATCAGGGGAAAACTCGGGAGAACTCTTGAATTACCTTGTACAGTGGGACAGGCCCTTTACTTCCTCAGGAAACTAAACAAAATTGGCTTATCTCCAATGACTTATTAAGTTCTTTAACTATATCATAGAAAGCATGCTGTCGGGTTACATCACAACTTGGTTTGGGAACATGTGTTAAAGAAGGAACTGCAGATGCTGGAAAATCGAGGGTACACAAAATGCTGGAGAAACTCAGCGGGTGCAGCAGCATCTATGGCTGAAGAAGGGTTTCGGCCCGAAACGTTGCCTATCTCCTTCGCTCCATATATGCTGCCGCACCCGCTGGGTTTCTCCAACATTTTGTGTACCCTTGGTTTGGGAACAGTTCTGCCCAAGACCGCAAGAAATTGTAGAGAGTTCTGGATATAGCCCAGTCCATCACACAATCTCCCCACCATTGACTCCATCTACAGTGCCTCGGGGAAAACAGCCAAGACAATCAAAGATTTGTTCCACCCTTCATTCCCATTTGCAACAGGAAGAATATACAGAAGTTTGGAAACACTCATCAGCAGACCGAGGAACAGCTTCTTCCCTTTTTTGCAGTCTTCTGATCGGTCCTTCCATAAGGTACAATATGTTTCAGAATGAGTAGCCTCAGTCTGAAGAAGGGTCTCGACCCGAAATGTCACCCATTCCTTCTCTCCAGAGATGTTGCTGGTCCCGCTGAGTTACTCCAGCATTTTGTGTCCATCTTCCTCAAGGTACAGTCTGATTCTTCTCAGCCTCATGCAATCATTGGGCTTTGTCTCTGGAACTGGTACGCTGCAATGCTGAGAACTATATTCTACACTCTGTAGCTTTTCCTTCACTCTGCCTATTGTATATGAGTTTGGTTTGATAGTATTTATGTACAGTATTGTCAGATTTGATTGGATAGCATAAAAAACAAAGCTTTACACTACCTCTGTACACATGCCAATAATAAACCTAAACCTAGATTGCGGATGGAATTATTGAGGAAGGTCTCATGAGCTTCCACCTGATAAGGTGATGTAATCAAGAGAGAGTTAGATATAGCTCTTGCGGCTAACGGAATCAAGGGATATGTGGAGAAAGCAGGAATGGGGTATTGATTTTGGATGATCAGCCATGATATTGAATGGCGATGCTGGCTCGAAGGGCTGAATGGCCTACTCCTGCACCTATTTTCTATGTTTCTAAGAGGTTGTCTTCACTAAGTTGAATTTGAAGCACATCACTTGTGCTCAATGTGAGAGCCAACTGGTAAGCCTGAGGGCAGAGGTGATGATATCAGTTAGCTGCTGCAGATGCTGCAAGATGTCTGCTAGACAACTGTCAGAAGCAATTTCTAATCCTTCTGTCTTCTGTTAAACAGGCTACCAGAGGCATGAGGCTCCGCGGGATCAGAAGTAGGATTCCGACATTGACTCCCCAGTGTCGGGTTCGTCCTTTGGCAAGAACGCTTGAAGGAATTCTGGTCAAATGATGGAATGGCAAATGATTTTGACTGCTGTGGTGAGGTTGCTGAACTCATCTTTACATTGCTAACGGTGTCCTGGAATTCATTGGAATTGCATGTCCTTCCACCACATGGTTCTGCTTAAGTTCGGTTTAGTTTATTGTCACGTGTACCGAGGTACAGTGAAACGCTTTTTGTTGCGCGCTAACCAATGGGCAGAAAGACAAATCATGATTACAATCAATCAATTTACAGTGTATAGATACATGATAAGGGAATAACGTATAGTGCAAGGTAAAGCCAGCAAAGTTTAACCAAGGATAATCCGAGGGTCACCAAAGAGGAAGATAGTAGGTCAAGTAGTAAATGATGAACCCTAAGCTCTCAATGCTAAAAGGCATGTACCTCCTGTTCTGACCATAAACAGGTCTACTATATTGAATTCTCCAGAGTCGTAATTAGCCCTATTGCTATATTTATCACCTAGGTTGGTAACTTCCTCATTTTAGCATAGCATAGTTTTATATCCCTGTTGCATTACGCCTGCATCTCTCTTCCAAGAATTGTCCCACATTCTAGCATTCTCATCAGTCTTTCCCTCTCACTTTATCCTTAACCCCAATTCATTCTTTCCCCAGGCATCAGTTTTCCTCTATCCTCCCACCAGGCCACGTACCTATATCCCAAAGTACATTAGGACCGAAATCTGGAAGTTCCACTTTGGCCCGACATTGTACTGAAATGATGACATTTCTGGCAAAATAGTTCTTTAAAACAATAATAGCGGGGTCTATATGAGGTTTGTTTATGTTCAGCTTGTAGAGATACTGCACCCATTAACAGTACTGTTGCAACCGTTCCTCTCCGGACAACTGAGATTGTTTATAGAAGCAACATAGTAAGAAGGAATTGAGCAAGATCTGACATTTGGATCACCAAACTACTCCTTCAATGGCCATTTAGGGTCCAGTCAAACTTTGTACACTCAACGCCAGACGTCTTTGGCAAGCTTTTCCCCAACTCCTAAGATAAATCAACACATGGCAATTGGCTGCTGACAGATTGTCTTGTTAGCATTTTATGGCCTTGGGATGTCCCAAAGCACTTTATAACAAACTAAATACATTTGAAGTATCATTGTAATGTAGGAAACGCAGCAGGCAATTTACACACAGCGAGACCCGCACACTGCAATGTGCTAATCACGTGATAATCTATTTTATTTTTAGCTGTTAATTGAGGAATAAATATTGGCTGGGATGCAGGGGAGAACTCTCTTGTTCTTCGAGATAGTGCCAGTGGATGTTTTATGTCCACCTGAGGAATGTGATTATAAGTTGCCAATGGGGACCATTCAGAGTGCTAGTGGGAATTCAAAGCAGTTTAGATGTTACTTTCTCAATGCCACTTGAACTTGTGGCATTAACATTTTAAGAATGATTATATCTGTAAACAAGGCTGTGAACATGTTTTATGCTTGGTCATAAATACAGCGTTCATAATAAATAAACGTGAAATAGAGCTTTTAAAAATGTTTCCCTTGCCTCTGCGGAATGTTTGGAGCTTAGCAGAACCAGCTGCTGTTTACATGAGGAATTATTTTCTTCAAGAATGGATACAGCTGTTTTATTTTCATGGATGGGAAGAATGTTTCCGGGTGCGATGTATCCGGGTGCAAGGAATTTGTGTCCTTCCTTTATTAGAAAACTTTTGTCACTGCACCTGTGCAACTGCCTGGCTTTAGAAATGGAATAAAGTGCTGGATGGAAATAATGATGGGATTAGAAGGTAGACACAAAATGCTGGGGGAACCCAGCGGGACAGGCAGCACCTTTGGAGAGAAGGAATAGGTGACGTATTGGGCCGAGACCCTCTTCAGACTGATGGGCTTCTCTTTGTAAATCGCGCAGACATTCCCATATTTAAGACAAATATTGTTAATGGTTGATATCTTGGTCGGTGGCACGGTGGCGCAGCGGTAGAGTTGCTGCCTTACAGCACCTGCAGTGCCGGAGACCCGGGTTCGATCCCGGCGACGGGTGCTTGTCTGAGCAGAGTTTGTACGTTCTCCCCGTGACCGCGTGGGTTCTCTCCCAGTGAGATCTTCGGTTTCCTCCCACACTCCAAAGACGTACATGTTTGTAGCTTAATTGGCTTGGTATAAATGTAAATTGCCCCGAGTGTGTGTAGGTAAGATGGTGTTAATGTACGGGGATCGCTTGTCGGTGCGGACTCGGTGGGCCGAACGGCCTGTTTCCGTGCTGTATCTCTGAGGACTAGAAACTAAAAAAAACATTGACAATGCCAAGCTCTGACCTGCTTGCTGGTGAATGGTAGCGCCTGGTTGCAACTGTAACTGAGAAGGCTGATTCAGCTCTTTATTTCGAGTGTTTGAGGTGAAGATCATTTTGTTACCAAGGACTGGCTGAAGAATATTTCCTCATTCATTCACAGCAGAGTGTTCAAGAATGTTCTCCAGAGATGCTGCATGACCTGCTGAGTTCTTTGTGTACTTTTGTGTGTGATCCAACAACTGCAGTTGTTTGTTTCAACTACTTATACAATGATAACATCTTACTCAGTTTTAGTGGACAATCGGCAATAACAGACCCACCCCCTCCCCGTGGTCCGTTATAACAAGGATGTATTGTAATCTGAAATTATATGGGTTACCTCAGGAGGGCAAAAGAACTGTGGTAGGAAATTTGAGGCCTCCTAATGCAAATATTCCTCGATGATCCTGGCATCTAAACCATCTCATTGGTATTAATGGAGACACAGGACACTGTAGATGCTGGAATCTCTATGAAAAAGCCAAGTGTTGAAGGAATTCAGTGGATCAGGCCGATCTGTGGATGGGATGGACAGAAGACATGTCAGGTCGGAACCCAAATTCAGACTGATTGTATCAGAAAGAACTGCAGATGCTGGTGAAAATCAAAGCTAGACGCAAGATGCTGGAGTAACTCAGCGGGGCAGGCAGCATCTCTGGAGAGAAGGAAAGGGTGACGTTTCGGGTCGAGACCCTTCTTCAGACTGATTGTAGTTGGGTAGAGAAAACGGAAAAAGAAAGGTGGGGCCGGAACAATGTCTGGCAAATGACAGGTGGATACAGGTGAGATGCGGGTTTTGGATAAAGAGAGGATGAATTAGTGACATGTACAGTCAGAAAGTGGAATATGGGTGGAAGGAGACAGGTGACAGGGAAAAGAGGAGTGAAAAGGGGAAATGTGAGACTTGGTTATGTAAGATGAATGTACGAAGGAATGGGGAGGGGCAGGTTGACTGGGAGGGGGTGGGAGATGGTGGGAGAAATTAGTGTGTGCGGGGATGTGAGGGGGTACAGGAAACCGAGGGAGCGAGGGTGTTGTTCCTCCAGTTTGTGTGTGTGGCCTCATTCTGGAATGGGGGGAGGCCAAGGACAAAAAGGTTGGTATTGGATTGGCAGGGGAGGTTAAAATGGTTAGCAACCAGGAGGTCCTGGAAGTCTTGCTGGACAGGGTGCAAGTGTCTGACAAAAAAAAAAATCCAGGTCAACACTTGGTCTCACCGACGTGATGAAGGGCACATCAGAAGCCCCAAACGCATCAGATGAGGTTTGAAGATGCGCATATGAACCTCAGTCTCACCTGGATGGTCTGCTTGGGTCCCTGGATGGAGGTGGAAGAGGTGATGTAGGGATAGATTGCTAATAATGTAGGGACAGGTGTGACCACGCCTGTGGTTGTCGAGGAGGTCACCTGTGGAGGGGCCAGGTTGAGTGGGGACGGATCAGTAAATCCAGGAGTTGCGGAGGGAGTGGTCTCCAAACGTGGAGAGGGTTGGGAATGGCAATGGGAAGATATGACTGGTGGTTTGATCATGTTAAAGGTCACGGATATGTCAGAGGGAATGAGTGGGTGGGGGGTGAAAAGTGCGGGTCAGGGAACATCTAACCTTGTTCCATCTGACGGGAGGGAGGGGGGGGGAGAGTAAGCAGAACTGCAGGACAGAGAGGGGACACAGGTTAGGGCTCCATCCAGGGCACTAAGGTTGGAAACATGTTAACTGAGGATAGGGGACAAGTTGGATGTCCTCGACTGGAACACCCCAACTTGGGATTAGATGCGACAGAGATGGAGAAATTGAGGGTAAGTGTATATATGTCATCTTGACTTCTTTATACCAATCTTAAGAACAAAAACTAACAATTCAATATTAATGCCATTGTGACAAAGGATCGTGTTAGTCTGTGACATCTTCTATATGGTAAGCACAAGTTGCTCAAACAAGGCATTAGGAAGAACCGCATGAGACAAGCTAAAAAAAGCACTCCTGTTTTCCTGACAGAACAATAATTGAACTTTTCGAACATGAACAGTAGACCCCTTTCTTTTAAAAGTCTGCCTCTTTGCATTGTTCAGGCACGGGCAACCATAAAAGCCCACATAATCATCTACAGATGATGGGAATTTGTCCAGTGGTGCCTTTATGGTGAACTGCAGATGAGGCCAAAGGAGGAAAAATTTGTAAAAATAAAATTACCTTGACAGTGAAGAGCAAGGGTCAAAAGCAAAGTAAAGTCCCTGCTTTCAGCAGTAATCGAAACAGTATGAACTGTCATCACCATCGCACTTTTACACTTGAGACCAATGCATACTGAGAGCTCCTGCTGTGTTTAATTTGATTACAACCAAACCAAATGTGCTATATATCTAGCAATTAGAAAGAAATAGTCTTTTGTCTTTTCCCAAGCATCAAAAAGCAATAATTCAGTGACGCTCACAGAATACGCCGCTTTGTCCATAATAAAATGAAAATGGTTGAGAGCGGAAAATACCAAAGCATGGTTTGTACTATTAAGAGGCATGATTAAATATGTTGCTGTGCTTTTCTCCTCTGACCTGACTTCTCCTCACTTTCCCAGGATGTGGGCATCACTGGCAAGTGTCACAATTTATTGCCGATACTTAATTGCCCTGGAGATGGAGGTGGTGAGCCACCTTCTTGAGCTGTTGCAGCCCTTCTGCTAAAGGTTACACCCGCAGTGCGGCTGGGTAGGGAGTCCCAGAATTTAGATCTCGTACCACTGAGAGAATGGCAATATAGTTCCAAGTCAGAGGATGGAAACAAAATGCGGGACGGGCAGCGTCTCTGGGTGGAAGGAATGGGTGACGATTCGTGTCGAGACCCTTCTTCAGACATCTAGTTCCAAGTCAAGTTGGAGAGCAACATGAGGAGAGACCTGCAGGTGGTTGCAATTCCAAGGGGCCTCCTGCTCTCATCATTTTTGCTGACAACGCTAGTGAATTTGGGAGGTCCTGTCAACGTTAGCTTGATGAGTATCTGCAAAGTATTCTCCTGAAGAAGTCAAGAATTTTCACTAGCAGGGGTTTTTTGGCGATAATTTGTTTCTAATTCCTAGAACATAGAACAGTTCAGCACAGGAACGGGTCCTTCAGCCCACAATAGCAATGCCAAATATAATGCCGTGTTAAACTAACCTCTGCCTGCGTTTGATCCATATTCCTCCATTAACTGCATATCCATGCACCTACCTAAACACATCTTAAATACCACTATCATATCTGCCTCCATCACCACCCCTGGCAGCACGTTCCAGGCACCCACCAAATTCTGACTTGCTCATTGCAGTTTACAGATAAGAAATCGGTGTTGAGGATATTAACAGAGAAGTGATGAATTTTAATTCAGTAAATTCTTCATTGATTGGGAAGATGGCATTGATTTGAGTATTGTTTGCCTGCTCCAAGTTGCCAAGTGGGAAATGGTAGGGAGGTGATTGCTGGAATCATGGCACTAAGTGACGTGGGCTAGTCACACTTTGCTGGTTGATAATAATAAGGGGTTTTACCCTGTGACATTAAAGGAGCACATTCACAGAATGCTCCAGTTAGTATAATGGTTCGTCTTTATACTAAAGATGAACCATTATACTAACGAGGAACATCTGTGACTTTTGAGATAATTTAATTCTGAGCAAAACACAAAATGCTGGAGTAACACAACAAGCTAGGTGGCATCTGTAGGGAGAATGGATAGGTGATGGTTTGGATTGGGACCCTATTTCCATCTCTAGCGTATCTGCTTTTGTGTACACCAGACTGGAATCTCGTTTTAAGGTACGTGTCGGAAGGAACTGCAGATGTTGGTTTACACCGAAGATAGACACAAAATGCTGCAGTAACTCAGCGAGACAGGCAGCATCTCTGGAGAGAAGGAATGGGTGATGTTTTGGATCTTGACCCGTCTTCAGACTAAGAGTCAGGGGAAAGGGAAATGAGATATGTTCTTTGTACCCTTCCGTATCTCATTTCCCTCTCCCCGACTCTCAGTCTAAAGAAGGGTCTCGACACGAAACATCACCCATTCCTTCTCTCCAGAGATGCTGCCTGTCTCACTGAGTTACTACAGCATTCTGTGTCTATCTTTGGTGTAGTTCCTTCCGACACGTATCTAAAAACAAGATTCCAACTGGTGTAGCTGCAATACACAAAAGCAGTACGCTGGAGATAGAATTAAGTCTGAAGTAGCGTTCCAACCCAAACCATCACCTGTCCATTCTCTCCACAGATGCTGCCTGTCCCGCTGAGTGACTCTAGCATTTAGTGTCTATCTTCATTTTTTAGGTATGTTGGGTGCTGCTCATATCATGTTTCTCTATAGTCCTCATTGAATCAAGAACTTGTCTCTCGGAATGTCGAGTATTAATAGTGGGAGGAATGTAGCATCGTGAGGTTACGGATCACGTTGGAAAATAACCCTGATGGCTCACAGCACCAAGATGTTGCACTGCATTGAGTCGTTAGGTCTCTTCTGAATGTATCCTAATTAATTTGATTACTGGAATTTGTGAATCATTGACAAGGATGGTACGCATTAGAAGATCATAAAAGAATCCTTCCTGAATCATTGCCGTCCGTGGGTGGAAGACAAATTATATATCTCAACACAGTTTTTGATGCAACTACTCACTGGAGTCACATGCAACCAAGGCCCAGAGGGCAGCCAGTGAAGGATTTAATTTCTTTCAACTGCAGTCCACCAGCTTTCTGATTATTTTTGAGTCGCGCTCCTTCTCAGGAAACATATGAATTCACGTATTTCCGTGCTTTGTTTGCTGAATTCCATGCGAGAAATTTTAATTTGTAAATTAATCTTGGGGAATGAGCACTATAGCCAATTTTACTTCGGAGTCACGTGAGTGACTTCGTGACGCGGACATCTGCAGCAGCAGCTGGGGGGGGGGGGGGGGGAGTGCGCTCTCCCCACCGGCTCCTTCACAAGACCGGCAGGTAACTATTACCTTCCTTTACAGCATGGACAAGCGCCGGAGGACGACGCTGTCGAGGAGCTGAGCTGTGCTGCGGCCAGCCGACGGCCCTTGTCCCCGGAGCTGCAAGGAACGCCGGCAGCTTTAACGCAACGGTGGGGGCAGGAATGCGGAAGTCGGGCGCTCCCGCTGATACAGGGGCCGACTCACCCGAATGGGTTACCGCTACGGAGCTGCAAGCAACGGGTCCAGACTCCGAGCCCCCCGTACCCAAGAGAATAAGGGGGGATACAGGTACGTGGCCAGGGGGCTTGTTTTCTTTACAGGCAACCTCTCCCCGAGCTCCAGTAGACCCGAGGGGGCTGGGCCGGGGGACAGCCGCACGACAGGGGAGCCCTGCAAAGTGCATTGCGTACCGCAGCCAGGGATATCTGCCATCGTGCAGCCCGGGCATAACACTGCTGCGTCGTGTAGGCCTGCTGGAGCAGATACCGCCGACAACACACCCCGTCAGGCTGCGGTCAAGGGCGGAGGTGGCAGCAGGAAGCGGTCGGTCAGCTCAGCGCTGCGAGCGGCCGACCATGCACCTCCATGCCAAGTAATGGTGTAAGTGTGGAGGTAAGCTTGCACGGACTCCGGGGAGCCAGGTTCCGGGGGCCGGCGCCGAGTCAACTCACCTGCCTTCTTATCAGCCAGGTGGGCCGCCACAGTCTGGGAGAAGACAGACTAGCGGAGAGTCCGTGCGGGAGTCGTATGACCCTACTTGGGCTGTAGGTCACGACGACCTGCCATTGGACCATAGACCCTAAGGGGGTGAGGTCCGATGGTGGAAGCCCCAGTGAATTCGCAGGGCCTGGGGAAGTCGGCTTGTCCGCTGCATCTCGCAGGGACGGTCGCATTGAGCGGTTGGAGCTCTTAAATGGTGCAACATCTCCAGCGGGACCGAGAACGAGAAGAACGGGACTTGGGGGGCATCCACTAGCCGTGCAAGGACTCCGCTCAGCTCCTCATCGTCTCCAGCCAGAAGCATTAATGATTGCCCAGCTGCTGAGTTTGACGACGACTAGGGACAGCCAGTGACCGCTGAACCAGAGCATGAGGAGGATGCTGGATGTGGTGAGTGAAGTTTGCCGTTTCTACCCAGACAGGTGAACCCTGCACCACGAATTGGCGGGCACCATTGATTGCCTACGTATGCACCAACTCTGGAGTCAGATTCTCAATAATACCTTGGAGAAAGGTTCTCCACGGGCATAACGGCGTTTGCAAAACCCTGATCAGGGATAATGTGTCCAGTAAATAGCCCACACTAAACCCCAAATTCGCGGGGTTGTGCCGACCATTACCGCTCCACCGCCGCATCAGTTGCTTGGAGACCTGTACAAACAGGTGAAGGGACTGGACAAAGGAGGCCAAAACAGTGGGCCTCATGAAACTCCATCGGCCAGAGTTCACCCATATCACCGGCAACAGCCTAATACGACCTGTGAACCAAGGCTGCCGGATAGGGCACAAAGATTCTACCTACCTCCATCTCAATAAATACAACGACCATTTAGGGCAAGGCCAACAGCGGCCTGCATGGGAAATGCGGCCGCCGGCCCGTCAACCTCCATAACGTCCACCCGAAGCACCGTATGTATGGAAACGCCGTTCACTATGGAGGTAAGGGGGTCTGGCTCCTCTCACGCCGTAGTATCCCTCCTGTACGAATTGGTGGGCGATTGCGGGCGGCCTTGGACATATGGGGAAAACTGTAACCACAGATGAGTTTATTTTACAAAGTGTTCAAGGGTATATAATTCGTGGGAGGTATAGATTCCCATACCCAGCATTCGCCTCGTAGGAATTTACTCTATCCCAAAAAGAGGTGGAGGCAGGGCATGCTGAAATTATATGGCGAGCAGGGAAAAGTGGTAATTGGCATAACCAAGCATGGACATATTGAGTTGAGCCTAATATGTTCACCAGCAGTAAAAAGAAGAGGAATGTCGGGTTATAATCGATTTAGCTGAGTTGAACACTTTTGTACAATATACCCATGTCAAAATGGATGCTTTTGGAACAGCTAGGTGGATGCTTTACTCAGGGTACTTTATGGCATGTATCAATTTGAAAGAAGCATGCTATCCGGTGCCCATCGCTGAGGCTCACAGGGAATTCTGAAGTTGTCTGGAAGGGTGCATTGCCTAATGGAACCATCACAGCTTAGGCTGTTTACCAAGTTGGTATTACCTGTATTGGCTCTTCTCCGACAACAAGATTATAGTGATGGCATGTTGGATGAAATCCTTATAATGGGGCAGACCCTCCAATTGGCAATTCAAGGAGTGGCTGCAACCAAGGCTCTGCTTGAGAAGCTGGGATTGTAATCCATCCAGACAAATCAAAAACTGCACCCGCTACGGGTTATGGATTTGGTGTTCACCTTAGACACTAATTTAATGAAGTTTATCATCCCCACTAATAAAGCTACTGCTATATCAGAAGAGTGCCACAATCTTGCTTGCGCCAGGGTATCGACCATGTGGCAAACAGCGAAAGTTATTTGTATTGGTAACTCTAAATTGGTAACTACATTCCCAGCTGCACGATTCGGACCGCTACACTACCGAAATTCACAAAGGTCACAAATCACAGCATTAAAAAACAAATGCTGGCTGCTTTGATCGGCCACTTCGGTTACCACCGGAAGCTAGAAACGAGCTATAATGGTGGGTAGATAATATTAAAGAATGTCATTGACCTATTATATGGAGCAACCCTGATGTTGTGCTACTAACTGACGCAAGTGCACCAGGCTGGGGAGCAACTGGTACGATGTCCAGTTGTGGTGGCAGATGGAACTCTCATGAGTCTACATTCCTGGAGTCACATGGGATAAACTATATAGAAATGCTGGGGGTATTTCATGGACTGCGGGCTTCTGTACTAATTCATGGGATTACATGTCCGCTTTCGAATAGATAATGCTACAATAATGGCTCACATCAATCATATGGGTAGTATCAGGTCGCTAGTTTGCAATGAATTGGCTAATACAATTTGGCACTGGTGCATTGAAAGAAATATTTGGATTACTGCGATCTATTTGCCTGGGAAGCTTAATTCAGTGGCGGACACCAGGTCACGTGTCTTCAATGACAACATTGAGTGGATGTTGAACCCCCAAATTTTGGAGATATTATAGCTCAATTTGGGGACACCAGATATTGACCTATTTGCGTCCAGGCTGAACCATCGAATACCAACGTATGTGTTGTGGGAACCAGACCCTGGGGTAATAGCATTGGATGCATTTTTATCCATTGGGGGAAATGGGTTGCTACGCGTTTCCCCCATGCTGCCTCACCAGTCGGGTATTGCAGAAAATTAAACTAGACTCTGCAACTGACATATTGATCATTCCCGACTGGCCTACACAACCATGGTACCCGATGGTTGTAGAAATGTACAACAACCATGGATGGCGATTGGGAAACATCCCAAATTGATTACTCACTCCATTACAGGGGGGTCAGTCATCCTTGCCATGGTCATTAAACTTGTTGGCTTGCAGGTTTTGAAAAGACCGCTGAACCGGGCAGGCATCTCGTCAAGAGCCATGAACTTTATTGCAGCATCGTGTATCGGGAATCAACCCGCAAACAATACCTCACTCAAATCAGAAAGTGGGAGGTTTCTGTGCCCGGAACAACAAGTCCTCCAACTCGGCAACAATACTGGATGTGTTGGAGTTTCTAGCAGGCCTCCATTTTGATGCTGGCCTCAGCTACAGTGCCATCAACAGCGACAGGAGTACGCTGTATTCATACCTGGATATAAGTATCAGCTCCCACCACCTGGTGTCTAAACTAATGAGGGGAGTATTCAATACCAATCCCTCCACGACCCAGATATACAGTAACGTGGGATGTGGGGATCATGCTGACCCTACTGAGGAGCTGGGCTCCAATAGATGAGCTACCATTTGAAACAGCTCACCCTTAAGGTGGTGATGCTCATGGCACTGACGACAGCCCAACGAGTCCAGATGTTACAAAAACTGCGACTGGACAGCATGGTGGCCAACCCTGGTCAAATAAACTTCTTTGGTAAAGAGTTATTAAAACAGCACAGGCCAGGGGCGCATGGGCTGAAGCTGGAATTTCGGGCGTACCCTGTAGATGCCACACTCTGCATAGTCACCCATCTCCACCACTACATCCGAGTTACTGGAGTTATCAGAATGAAGGAACAGGGTCTCCTCATCAGTCATAAAACCTCCGCATCATCGGGTGACTACACAGACGATCGCCAGGTGGCTCAGGGTGGTGCTGGGTGCAGCAGGAGTTGCTACTAACATTTTTAAGTCTTATTCCACCAGGGCTGCAGCGAGAGCCATGGAGGTGCCCATGGACCACATTCTCGCCACCGCGTGCTGGGACAGTGGGGAGAAAACCTTTTCAACGGTTCTATAACAAGCCTCTGGCCGTTCCTGCGACATTCGCAGAAGCTATCCTGGGTACCGCTCAGTAAATGTCTGGCCCGGGTTAGGGGTTGTTGTTTATTTGATTAATAAATTGTGTTGATTTTTCAGCCACTGTCAACTGAACTCCATTAACAGTCTTACTCCATCAGAATGGCGGCAGCGTGATAAGCATGGTCGTTGTTCAGGGCGTGAAATCACAGAGCTTTGAAATCTTCACGAAGTCACTCACGTGACTCCGAAGTAAAATAGTAAGATTAAACGAGAACTTACCAAGTTTGAAGTTTGATCTGTATTTTACGAGGAGTCGCGGTGAGGGATTTCGTGCCCACCGCTCCCACCCTCTATCATCAGGTCAAACAGGTAGTTCTACGGTTTTCATCTTACTATTTTTAGTCATGGTTGGTTCTGTGATTCCACACCGCTGCTTTGAAGGATGCCGCGCATGCGTGCTGGCAGGGTCTTCACGAAATCCCTCACCGCGACTCCTCGTAAAATACAGATCAAACTTCAAACTTGGTAAGTTCTCGTTTAATCTTACTATTATTTCACACCCACTGCTCTACGTTGTACTTAAGTCACTTTGTCACTTTTATTTCTATAGCACATTTAAAAAAACAACTCTCGTTGACCAAAGTGCTTTACATTGGTGGAGGTACTAACGTTATACAACAGTGGTTCATAGATTAAGCACATACATAAATACATACATATAGCCCTCCCTCAGAGGACGTCAAGAAAGGCTTGAGAGTAAAGATGTGTTTTAAGTCTCGACTTAAAAGCGTCGATGGAGGGGGCAGTTCTGTTGGGACGAGGGATAAGAAAGATTTTCATTGTGATTAACTGTATGATGCAATGATGTTACCAATCTGCTGATATGTAAAGGGCAGTTCAATTCCTCCCCAAATATTTCAGAATGGCATCACAATTCTAAAACCATGTTTATATTTTCTTCTCCCTCCTTCATGTCAATCTAAAGCAGGTCCCTCACAGTCTTCTTCCTGCGTTTGAGGCAGCAGAAGTCTGCAGCAGGGTGATGCCATCCGGTTCGACATCCTCAGGTGCCCGCCCTAAAAAGGGCACATGCTCCAGCGTTGGCACCAAGCAGCGGCGCTGCTGCTGTCTCTGTTTGTTGTCGTTAGCCTGACGGAGGTCAGTTGACTGGGTTCACCACGGGGAGGTCGACAACATGAGCCCCACCCTCACAGTGAACCCTGGAGAGTTGTAGAGCAAAAGGGAATACAGATGCTTAAGAGTACAAGTGCTCAGCTCCCTGAAAGTAGCTTCACATTTAGATAGGATGGTGAAGAAAGCTTCTGGCATGTTGGTCTTCATCATGCAGGAAAATGAGTATAGAAATTGGGCCATTATGTTAATAATAATAATAATAATAATAATAATAATAATAATAATAATAATAATAATAATAATAATAATAATAATAATAACAACTACCTGGAGCTCAATGTTCTTAAGACAGTGGAATTGATTGTAGACTTTAGGAGAGCTCCCCCTCCCCTCACCCCACTCACCATCAACAACACCACAGTCACATCTGTGGAGTCTTTTAAGTCCCTGGGAACCATCATCTCCAAGGACCTTAAGTGGGGGGCTACCATCGACTCCACAGTCTAAAAGGCACAACAGAGGATGTAATTCCTACGGCAGCTGAGGAAGGACAATCTGCCACAGGCAATGATGGTCCAATTCTACACCGCCATTGTAGAGTTTGCCCTCACCTTCTCCATCATGGTCTGGTTTGGCTCAGCCACCAAGCACCACACCTGGAGGCTGCAGCGAATTGTCCGATCAGCAGAGAAGGTTATTGGCTGCAACCTTCCCTCCATTGATGAACTGTACAATGCAAGGGCCAGGAAGCGAGCAGGTAAGATCATCTCTGACCCCTCTCACCCTGGCCACAACCTCTTTGAACCACTTCCCTCTGGAAGGCGACTCCGGACTGTCAAAGCTGCCACAGCCAGACATACAAACAGTTTTATCCACGAGCAGTTGCTCTACTCAACAGCCAAAAATCTGTAGCCTCCCTTTGATCTGGTATTTTGTTGGTTCACATGCTTGATCAATGGTGTTTTATCATTAATGTTTTATTATTATTAATGTTTAGTGTTTTCCGAGTCATTCGTACTTGTCACTGTATGTCATGTTGTTACTTGTGGGCGGAGCACCAAGCAAATTCCTTGTATGTGAATACTTGGCCAATAAACTTACTTACTTACTTATTTAAAATAAGCCTTCATTGTCATTGAACTTAGGAATACAATGAAATTGGGAGATCAGTGCAACCAAAACAAGTCCAAACAAGACAAAGTCACATCCAATACATTCAATACGTAATTTTGCACTGGGAGAATATTACACTTAAATTTAGTAAATACTTTAAAATAATTTTTGAAAAGAGGAAATATTAGCTGAGTGGTCTGTTTTATAGTGGAATTGATGACAGCATCTCTCATGTTGTGTGGATATTTGAGGAATTTAGAGTTCTAATGGCGCAGGGCAAGAGCGGAACTCGCTATAAAAACATGGAGGGGACGGGGGACACAAATCTTTGGCGGCCACGCGCGCATGCGCGCACTCACCCACATCATGTCCCGCCCCCATTGCCTGCTGACCGACGTCTCTCTCGTCCAATCGGCGCCCTCAATCAGTAGTCCCACCTCCACTGCCTCGCGGAAAGCGGAGACTTTAAAATCCGGATCACAAAAACTTGGAGGGGATGTCCCCCACCCCTCAAAACATGGAGGGGACGTGTCCCCTTTGCCCCCCCCCCCGGGTTTTCCACCCCTGGCCCAGGGAAATAAACTGTTCTTGAGTCTGTTTGTCCGGCTTTTGATGCACTTGTACCGCCTACCAGAGGGCAGGAGGTTGAACCTGTCCAGGATGGGAGGGGTCTTTGATTATTTTCCTGCCTCTATGGAGGCACCAAGAGCTGGAGATGTCTTCCAGGGAAGGCAGAGGGCAGCCGGTGATTTTCTGGGCAGTTTTGATCACTCTCTGCAGGGCTCTCCTTTCTGCTGCTGAGCAGCCGGCATACCACACCGTGATACAATATGCCAGCACACTCTCGATGGTGGAGCGGTAGAAGGTCACCAGCAGCTTCCACTCTAAACTGTTCTTCCTTAGCACTGTCAGGAAGTGTATTTGCTACTGGGTCTTTTTTACCACCACTGAAGTGTTGGCAGACCAGGAGAGGTCCTCCACGATGTGCGTTCCCAGGAATTTGTAGGTGGAAATCCTCTCGACACAGTCCCCGTTGATGAAGAGCGGGGCATGGTCCGCTCTGTGCCTTCTGTGGTTGTTGACCATTTCCTTTGTTTTGCTGATATTGTTATCACTTGTACAAGATATTGGTGAGACCACACTAAAGCGTATTGTGTTCAGTTATGGTCACCCTGCTGTAGGAAAGAAGCCATTAAACTAAAATGAGTGCAGGAAAGATTTATGAGGAGGTTGTCAAGACTCAAGAGCTATTGGGGGAGGTGGAGCAGGCTAGGAGTTTATATTTTGGAGCACAAGAGTCTGTGATCTTTCGAAGGTGCATGAAGTCCTGAGAAGAATACATAAGATGAAATAGGCAGCATCTTTTTCCCAATGGAAAGGAATCAAGAGCTGGAGCATATAGGTTTAAGGTGAGATGGGATAGATTTAAAAGGAACCTGTGGAGCAACCTTTTCAGACTGAGAGTGGTGGGTATACGGAACAAGCTACCAGATGAATGCGTTGATGCAAGTAAAATAACAGCATTTAAAAGACATTTGGACAGGTACATGGAATGAAAAGGATGAGAGGAATATGGGCCGTATGCCAGGCAAATGGGACTGGCTTAGATGAGGCCTCTTAGTCAGCATTTCCTCTAGTGCTGTATCACTCCACTATATAAAATTCAAATTGACCCTTCATTATGTCACCCATAAAAATCACTTCTAAATATAATTTCCTATCTCTCTTTTCTGTTGCTGTCTTTCTTCTTCTTAGGCAGACCCTTGGAATCAAGGATGATGAGGCTCTACAAGGCGCTGGTCAGGCCGCATTTGGACTATTGTGAGCTATTTTGAACACCATATCTGAGGAAGGGTGTGCTGGCTCTGGAGAGGGTCCAGAGGAGGTTTACAAGAATGAGTAAGGTTAATGAGTAGGTTAACCTATGAACAGAGTTTGACGGCACTGGGCCTGTACTCACTGGAGTTTAGAAGAATGAGGGGGGGACCTCATTGAAATGTACATAATAATGAAAGGCTTGGATAGAGTGGATGTGAAGGATGTTTCCAATAGTGGGAGAGTCTAGGACTAGAGGTCATAGCCTCAGAATTAAAGGACATTTTTTTAGGAAGGAGATGAGGAGGAGTTTCTTTAGTCAGAGAGTGGTGAATCTGTGGAATTCTTTGCCATAGAAGGCTGTGGAGGCCGTCAGTAGATATATTTAAGGCAGAGATAGATAGATTCTAAATTAGTACAGGTGTTAGAGGTTTATGAGGAGAAGGCAGGAGAATGGGATTAGGAGGGAGAGATAGACCAACCATTGTCCAATTCTGCTCCTATCACTTATGATCTTCTGATCTTATGATCAATGTTAGATAGTTAGATAGATAGAGCTTTAGGGGCTAGTGGAGTCAAGGGATATGGGGAGAAGGCAGGCACAGGTTATTGATAGGGGATGATCAGCCATGATCACAATGAATGGCGGTGCTGGCTCGAAGGGCTGAATGGCCTCCTCCTGCACGTATTTTCTATGTTTCTATGTTACATTAAGGTTAAAAGAACTTTGGTGGTGGCTCATAAAGTCCCTAAAGATATGATGCAAAGAGTTCTCAGCCATATTTCTGCCGTGGTCAACTATACCTTTGACAGAAAATCAGGGTAAGGTCTCAGAATATCTTGATTATTTTTACCAGGGAACATTTGTGGAAGACTCATGTTTAAATCCATATGTTGTTCAAATTCACAAATTTCCTCTTTCGTGGCTTAATTGTATTAAGATCATAAGATCACGGGTGATAGGAACAGAATTTATGCCATTCACCCCATCAATTCTACTCTGCCATTCAATCATGACTGATCTATCTCTCCCTCCTAACCCCATTCTACTGTCTTCTCTCGATAACCCATGACACCCGTACTAATCAAGAATCTATCTCTCTGCCTTAAATATATCCACTAACTTGGCCTCCATAGCCTTATGTGACAAAGAATTCCACAAATCATTAACTAATCATTTATTGCTCTAATTATTCTGGGCATTATAGGCATAGTTACAATTATGACAGCTTTGCCCAACTGGAATTTATTATTGATAGTTAATTCAGTGTCTATTTTTGACTGTCCCCACCTATTTATACATTGTGCTTACTAATAAAAATCTATTTTCTTCATAGTTCATGAACTGTTACAGAAACAAACCATTGTCCCATTCTGATGGCACATACAGCTATCCTGCAATGCCTACATTTTTAATGCATGTGGTAAATTCTATCCGCTTCAGAAAACAAATAAAAGATCAAAATTGCAAGAAAGAAAATGTAGCGTTTTTCCACACCATAAAACAGACATAAAGCATGACATTATCTTTATGCTGGTGTTAAAAATTGCATTGGATGGTGTAAACTAAATTCTTCAAGGAAACCAGATGGAACTTGTATGCTGGCTGGCGAATGTTAAAAGGTACTGTTGTGTAAACGTTTGAAGGTTTTGAAATATAGCCTAAATGCTGCTGACAAAAGAGCTGCTTTGTCCCTGTAAAGAAATAGTATTCTCTTTGTTAGACTAAGAATAGGCTGTTTGTTTTACACCAGTGCAGTCTGTTATCTATCACTGTGTTGTCCTAAAACTTCAAGTAATTCTTTAAGCTAGTCAAGTAAAATGACAGTAACTGTAATAGAAAATAAATGTATAGTATATTTATCACATTTGTGGGGGAAACAACTGTGAAAATCTTATTTTTGTAGGATTTATGCCTCTGTGGGGAATTTGCAAAATATCTCAGCTAGACAGTTTTAGCCAATTTTCTTTGACAGAATTCTACAAATATATAAATGTTTTACGTAAAAACTTTCTGCCATATAATGAATGAATTAAACTGCAGCAAAAATGCAAAATGATAAATACTCCTACTTATAAACCACTTATGATTTATCCAGTTCGCTTTGGTTTGGGAGATATTTATTATATGTGCTTAAGCTGCTTAAAACAAAAACCTTGTAAATACACCTGACATGTTTGCCAGGTGTTCTATTGCTGTGGATCAGCGGTTAGCAATTATACCTCTGAATCAGAAGGCTGTGAGTTCAAGTCCCATCCCAGGAAATTAAGCACAGAAATCTGGGCTGGCACTTCAATGTTGCACCAGGGAAATTCACCCAGATTTAGCCTCATCATGGAATTAGCAGATCCAAGATTCAAGAAAGTTTATTGTCATGTGTCCCTGATAGGACAATGAAATTCTTGCTTTGCTTCAGCACAACAGAACATAGTAGGCATGATTACAGAACAGATCAGTGTGTCCATATACTATTATATAAATATATACACACACATGAATAAATAAACTGATAAAGTGCAAATAAACAGATAAGGGGCTATTAATGTTCAGAGTTTTGTTCGAGCCAAGTTTAATAGCCTGATGGCTGTGGGGAAGTAACTATTCCTGAACCGGGTCGTTGCAGTCTTCAGGCTCCTGTACTTTCTACCTGAAGGTAGCGGGGAGATGAGTGTGTGGCCAGGATGGTGTGGGTCCTTGATGATGCTGCCAGCCTTTTTGAGGCAGCGACTGCGATAGATCCCCTCGATGGAAGGAAGGTCAGAGCCGATGATGGACTGGGCAGTGTTTACTACTTTTTGTGGTCTTTTCCTCTCCAGGGCGCTCAAGTTGCCGAACCAAGCCACGATGCAACCGGTCAGCATGCTCTCTACTTGCACCTGTAGAAGTTAGAGAGAGTCCTCCTTGACAAACCGACTCTCCGTAATCTTCTCAGGAAGTAGAGGTGCTGATGAGCTTTCTTAATAATTGCATCAGTGTTCTCGAACCAGGAAAGATCTTCAGAGATGTGCACCCCCAGGAATTTGAAGCTCTTGATCCTTTCAACCATCTACCCGTTGATATAAATGGGACTGTGGGTCCCCAACCTACTCCTTCCTAAGTCCACAATCAGTTCCTTGGTTTTGCTGGTGTTGAGGGCCAGGTTATTGTGCTGGCACCATTTGGTCAATCGCTCGATCTCACTTCTATACTCTGACTCATCTCCATCAGTGATACGTCCCACAACAGTGGTGTCGTCAGCGAACTTGATGATGGAGTTCGCACTATGACCGGCTACGCAGTCATGATTATAGAGTGTGTACAGCAGGGGGGTGAGCATGCAGCCTTGAGGTGCTCCTGCGCTGATTGTTATTGAGGCTGACACATTTCCACCAATACGAACAGACTGTGAATGAGGAAGTCGAGGATCCAATTGCAGAGGGATGCGCAGAGACCCAGTTCTGTGAGTTTGGTAACCAGCTTGGAGGGGATGATTGTATTAAATGCCGAGCTGTAATCGATGAATAACGGCCTGACATATGAGTTACAGCCTGACATATGCTGTCCATGACAGCAAATTGAAGAAAAACGGGAACGTTCTTCCTGGCCCATATATACCGCTCAATAAAGGTCACTAAAATCAGGTTAGCACTGTGCAGTTCAGTTTAGTTTATTGCCACGTGTACCAAGGTATAGTGAAAAGCTTTTGTTGCGTGCTAACCAGTCAGCAGAAAGACAATACATGATTACAATTGAGCCATCCACAGTGATAAGGGAATAACATTTAGTGCACAGTAAAGCCAGCAAAGTCCGATCAAGGATAGTCCGAGGGTCATCGAAGAGGTAGATAGTAGTTCATAATGTATTGCTATGCAACTATTTATGGAGATTGTTTTCTTTTTTTTTGTAAGATATTTTTATTAGAAGTAATTACATATTAAGAAGAAATATAAAATCCAATTAAAACAAAAGAAAATATTAGCGTCACATACATTCTTAATATTTTTAAAATTAACAATCAATCTTATTTGTACTTCTATAATTTTCTTTTTTATTTAATAGCAGTGGGAAATAAAAAAGAGAAAAAGAAAAGGAAAAAAAAAGAGAGATAAACTGATTGAGTGGAATATTAAAGATATTCTTCAATGGAGATATATTTATGATCTATTGTCTATAATTCTTCATCCATTCATACATTCAGGCTTCCGTCATGGCTTCGAACCGGACCATCTTGACCCTTTAAATATTCAATAAATGGAGACCATATTCCTCTGAGATTGTTTTCTAAGTAACAGTTTCCTTCAATTTTGAATGTCCAATTCTTTCTTTATTTCAGCCTATCCAGCGGGCATTTCTGCCTCATCCAAATATGAACAATGATCAAAATTATGCTTTCATGCTTCCCTGAAATTCCTGAATGGAATGATATCCATTGTGGATCACATCTCTCCCACTGTGTCGTCGTTGTTTCAAATCAAGGAAAAATTAAACAGAAGTAATTGAACTTGAAGCTGCTATTCTCAATCAAACTAGTCCTCCTGAACAGATCAAAATCGGCAAACAAATCAATTTCAAAGTGGAATGCTTTGAAAAATGAATTGCTGATTTGATTTCTTTTTTAAGGAGTTCAACAGAATTATTCTGAATTCAATATACATCTATTTGAATAGACACAAACTCAGCAGGACAGGCAGCATCTCTGGAGAGAAGGAATGAGTGATGTTTAGGGTTGAGACCCTTATTCACAATTTGGATCTCTACTCTTTAATTTTTATATGGATTCTTTTTTTTAGTCTTAATTTTAATGCAAATTCTTCAGTCAATTTTCAAACTATTCGGCACCCAACAGCCATTCGGTGCATTGAGGGACATGAAGGTGGAGAATATTGATTTTGGCTTAGGTGATGATGGGTTAGTACAACTGCTCCCCTCCATGTCCCACTTTCACATGTCTCCATGGTCCTCCTTCCTTACCTCTATTTCCAATCTTCATTTGGCATTAATACCTGCCACACTCTCATTTTGGCCTTTCATGTAATTGAGCAGCATGGTGGCTCAGCAGTAGAGTTGCTGCCTTACAGCGATTTTAGCGCCAGAGATGTGGGTTCGATCCTGACTATATGTTGTCTGTGCGCAGTTTGAACGTTCTCCCCGTGACTGCACGGGTTTTCTCCGAGATCTTCGCTTTCCTCCCACATTCCAAAGACACACAGGTTTGTAGGTTAATTAGCTTGGTGTAAATGTGTGTAGGATAGTGTTAATGTGCGGGAATCTCTGGCCGGTGCGGACTCAGTGGGTCGAAGAGCCTGTTTCCGCGCTGTATCTCTAAGCTAAACTAATTAAGCAGAAATGCAACAATAAATGTACTTTATATACAACCCCCTTGCTCTACATTTTCCATTCATCTCCCTCCTTAATGTTCAAAACTCATCTCCTCCATAAGTCCCGACACCTACTCTCAGCAGATTCTTCCCTCAATTCCTGACCCAAAATCACTGCTCCTGACTTAGTGCTAGCTAATGTCGTTAATGATTCCCTCCAGAATTTTAAAATCAAAAGCCTGCTCAAGCCTTTCATTCATCCCAAGAGAAAAGTTCTTTCACCACCTTTCTAGCTCTTAGGTCCTTGACATGTTGTCAT
The DNA here is from genome assembly GCA_035221665.1 of Okamejei kenojei. NCBI lineage: Eukaryota > Metazoa > Chordata > Chondrichthyes > Rajiformes > Rajidae > Okamejei > Okamejei kenojei. The sequence goes on along the minus strand of CM069131.1, from coordinate 14,277,165 downwards.
TTGTTAACAGAGTTTTGGATTAACAACCCTCAATCACAGAATTAATCCCTGAACTATGAACTAAAATTTCTCCAGCAATGAAAGACATGTATGAGAGAAAGTGCTTTGGGTGAAGGTTGGACAGTTTTGTTCCAAGCCTGTAACAAATACACATTTGATCATTCCAGTTTGAGATGCATTGAATACTTAGGTTACATTTTGAGTTCAGAAGGATGAGGGGGACCTCATGGAAACGTACTGAAAAGTGAAAGGCCTGGATAGAGTGGATGTGGAGAGGATGTTTCCTCTAGTGGAAGTCTAGGACCAGAGGTCGTAGCTTCAGAATAAATGGATGTACCTTTAGCAAGGAGATGAGGAAGAGTACTCTAGTTAGAGGGTGGTGAATCTGTGGAATTCTTTGCCACAGAAGGCTGTGGAGGCCAAGTCAATGGATAATTTTAAGGCGGAGATTGATAGATCGTTGACTAGTAAGGGTGTCAGGGATTATGGGGAGAAGGCAGGAGAATGGGGTTGAGAGGGAAAGATAGATCAGACAAGGCGAGTAGACTTGATGGCCTGATTCTGCTCCTATCACTTATGAACATGAACTTTTTGCCTAGTCAAATCAGGAAGGTCGACAAATCAATGAAGTGAATGGCTTGGAATCACTGGCAGGGACTGAAATGAATTGCATTGATTATGGCATTGGCATTGGTTTATCATTGTCACGTGGTACAGTGCAAACTTTGTTTTTGCATGCTATCCCATTGAATCAATTTCTAAATGGATACAATCATGTCACGCACAAGTACAACAGGTGACGCAAAGAGAAAACCAGAGTGCAGAATATGGTGTCAGCGCTACAGAGAAAGTGCAGATTTAAAAGTGCAACGAGGTTGGATGAGTGATTGGGTCTTCGCCCATAGCCTATGAGAGGTCCGTTTGCATGGTGGACTGGCTGCATCCGTAACTCGCTGCAATTTCTTGCGGTCTTGAGCAGAGCAGCTGCCAAACCAAGTTGCAATGCATCCTCTTCGGATGCTTTCTGCAGGGCATCATCGTAAGAGTAACTGGAGGCATGATGAACTTCCTTAGCCTTCTGAGGAAGTCAATGCTGACCTATTATGAGATATTTGGAGAGAATTGGAATGCACAGAAATTACTTTGAAGTTTAAGGTGCTAAAGATTAGATTGCATAGTATCCAAGAGGAGAGAGTTAGATCGCATGGGATCCAAGGCGAGATAGCTGAGTGGGTAGAAAATTGGCTTCATGAAAGGAAGCAGAGTGTGATGGTGGAAGGTTGCTTTTCAGACTAGAGACCAGTGGTGTGCCTCAGTATTTGGTGCTGAGCTCATTGCTATTTGTCATCCAAATCTCAATGATTTGGATGAGAATGTACGTGACATGATTAGCAAGTTTGCAGATGACACTAAAATGGGTGGGATTGTAGATAGTGAAGATGGTTGTGAAAAATTGCAGCAGGATCTTGATCGATTGGGCAGGTGGGCTGAGGAATGGTTGATGGAATTTAACAGAGAGAAATGTGAGGAGTTGCGTTTTGAGAAGTCTAACAAGGGCAGGATCTACACAATAAATGCAAGGCCTCTGGGGAGTGTTGTAGAGCAGGGGGATTTAGGAGTCCGGGTAAATAGTACCTTGAAAGTGGCATCACTGGCAGATAGGGTGGTCAAAAAGGCTCAGAGAATTGAGTATAGAAGTTGGGAGGTCATGTTTCAGTTTTATAAGACATTGGTGAGGTCACATTTAGAGTATTGTGTTCAGATTTGGTCTGAGGTTGCCAAGCTGGAAAGGGTGCAGTGGAGATTTATGAGGATGTTGCAAGAACTCAAGGGACTGAGCTACAGGAAGAGGTTGAGCAGGCTAGGACTTTATTCCTTGGAGCGCAGGAGGTTGAGGGGCGATCATATAGAAGTGTATAAGATCATGAGAGGAATAGATGCGGTAAATGCACAAAGCAAGGGAATCAAGAACCAGAGGACGTAGGTGTGTTGTGAGGGGGGTAAGATTTAATAAGATAAGAGGGGTAACTTTATAATACGAAGGGTGGTGGGTGTATGGAATGAGCTGCCGGAGGAGGCAGTTGATGCAGTTTTAACATAACATTTAAAATACATTTGGATAGGCACTTAAGTAGCATAGGTTTAGAGGGTTGTGAGCCAAGCATTGGTTGGTCGGACTAGATTGGGTATGTTGGGAAGTGTGAGCAAGTTGGGTCGAAGGACCTGCTACCATGATGTATGGCTCTATGACATTAAGATGTGAAGTTGAATCATTCACATTTTTTAAAGAGTGTAATGTTGACCTGCATTCATTTAAACAAAGACTAGATATACAGCATAGTGAAAAGTAACCCATAGAAAAATATCCATTAAGTATGTATCCAGCAATAATATCCACATGATGGAAATCAGTGTGTTGGAACCGAAAATAATTCAAACACAAACACTGAAGTTATAAATATATTGGACAAAAATGGAGTGGTTAATCTCAGTGACAGCAACGTAGATGATCAGGAAAGACATGAGCCTGTGCCTGGACACCACAGATCCCATCTAAAACAGAGCTCTTGGTGAATATCAGTTAAGAAATAAACTGGGAAATGATCTAAGAGATGGAAGCATAGTTAGTTTGCAAAAACACATTCAAAACAAATAATTGTGAGAACATAGCAATTTGGGGACAGGACAGCAGTTTAAGAAAATTTGATTGAAAATGTACTTATGTTATTAGTCTCAGTATGTACATATAATATATAAATATATATATATATATATATATACTATATGTACATATATGCCTGTGCTATATATATATATATATATGCCTGTGCCCTTGACATACTCACTTTAGCATCAATACAGGTATATTTAATTCAGGCATCTTTCATTTAGTTAATTAGGAAAAGTGGATAATTTTGTGTGCTTGGCAGTCAAACAATAATTTCAATCAATTACATTTACTAATGCATTTTTTTTGGTTGCTGATAGGACATTAAGCCATTCATTTGAATGTCAGGTGGAATTATGCAAACTGAACAGTTTAATAACATCAGGAAATGAGGCACTTAACCTCTGTTAACAACTGATTTAATTTGTGGAGGTCACAACTTAAGTATGATAGCTTAACAAACTCTGCCAAGTCATGGGCTATTTTTAAGGGAGTCTAAGCTTTATATATTCATTAGAGAAATGCCTACGATGAAGGAAGCATTTATGGGGCTTGAAAAACCATTTGGTCTTAGAGAGAGAGGCTCAAATGTCCGAGGTAAAAGGGAGTAAAAAGTGAATCAGCTACACATATAAATCGGATGTTAAGGAACCATGATATTCATGTGCTGACTTTTAAAGAGTGAAGAGGTTCAAGGATAGAGACACACCACTGGAAAAAAACACTGTGATACAAAGAAATGGGTCTGGATTCCATGTCCTGAGAATCAAATCACCCTACATCTACTGTTGGTGCTTGTTTTGTTATTCTTGGTGCTATTTGTGAACCTGCAGGTAACTTAGACAATAGAAACGATATATTAATTGATTGCAGTGACCACTATTGAAATGAAAAACAAAAAAAAAACACAATCAAATGTTTAAAAAATAAATCAATGCAGTAGAGAGATGGCTTGAAAATGTATTTGCTGAACATTTGTGGGATGTTCCATTGATCAGTTCACCTAAGGTAATAAAAGTTTATTTTTCTTATTGCTAAGCCCACCATTACAGTTAAAGGCGATTGTCAGTTTTCTGTTGCCATTATTTGCACGACAGCCACTTAGAGGAATAAAGAATGGTGTGAGTGTACAGTGTTGATGTAATTTACAATCTTCACGTGATTCCAGTCTGGGAGACAAAGAGATCATTAAAGTCACAGATCAAAGATTTTTGTGCTTTTCTTTTTCAATTTTTATACTAAATTTGCATCATTATTCCATTTGAAATTAACTTTTGCAGTCATAGTCAAATTTGTCTGTTAATGATTCATAAGTATTTGGCTACAAACTGGCTTGAAAAGGTTTTCCCTTGAATATGGTCTCATGGGTGCAGCTCCATCTTGAAGTTAAACTGAAAACACTTGGCGAGATGAAGCTGCCTTATTCCAACAAGAGCAATTGCAAAAATAATAAATTACTTTCTTTGAGAGGTGTACAGTGACTGTTTTTATTCCAAATAAAACCAGAAGCTATTGACAATACTGAGCAGGTCATACAGCATCTTAGATTCTTTTTTTTTCTTCTTTTTTTTGCACTCAACTTTTATTAACAAAACAAAGTGCATGTACAAACAAGATATAGAAATCCCACAGCAGCCGTCTGACAGCTGCTTAGATTCAGTTTTAAAGAAACAACGTGGAAACGGTCCCTTCAGCCCACTGAGTCTATGCCGTCTTGCTTGCTGTTGTGAACCATCCGTGCACATGGACTCTGCGTTATCCCACTTTCTCATCCACTTCCTACACATTGGGAGCTTTTTGTTTTTTACTCGGGCCAATTAACCTACAAACCTGCACGTCTTTGGGATACAGGAGGAAATTCGTGCGGTCACAGGAAGAACGTGCAAACTCCACTCAGATCGCATGCGAGGTAAGGATCTGACCCAGGACTCTGGCGCTGTGAGGCAGCAGCTCGACCAACTACACCACTGTGCCACCTTTATGAAGAGAGAAACTGCTGCTTTTCAGGTCAAGGGAATTTCCATCCGCAAAGAGAAAAACAAAAAACGATTGAGTTTTAAATTGCAGGGAAGGGAGGGTTGAGGAGAACGTATCGGCAACACAGTCACTTACAGCGGTGCCGCCTTACAGCGCTTACAGCGCCAGAGACCCGGGTTTGATCCCGACTACAGGTGCTGTCTGTATGGAATTTGTACGTTCTCCCCATGACCACGTGGGTTTTCTTCGAGATCTTTGGTTTCCTCCCGCACTCCAAAGGTGTACAGGTTTGCAGGTTAATTGGCTTGGTCAAAATATAAAATTGTCCCTGGTGTGTGTAGGATACTGATAATGTGCAGGGATCGCTGGTCGGCGCGGACCCGGTGGGCCAAAGGGCCTGTTTCCGCGCTGTATCTCTAAACTAAACTAAACTAAACTAAAGGGGAGATCTATGACAGCATGGAGACTGTGGTTGTCCATGTGACACATTTGATTTAGGTATCATGGCCAATGGGGAGGTAAAATAAAGGAAATGAAATAAGGGCAGCTGGAGCAAAGAACCAGCAACACATGGGAAATGTGAAATGCAAAACACAGCAATAGCCAGAAATCTGGAATCAACACAAAATATTCACCAGATCAGGGAGCGTTTATGAAGATAGTCAAGCTAAGTTAATGTTACCTGTGAATGATCTTGCATCACAATCCAACCATTTTAACACAAATAGAACATCTGGAAATCTTGTCCTGAGGGCTGCAACAAATTACAACACAGGGGACGATGTGGCCCATCATAACATGCCAGCTCGCAGCAGAGCATGCCCAACAGTCCCATGCCCTTCCTCCTACCTCCCCTTACCTCTCACGTGCATCCATTCCCTTTTGAGTCTTGTGCCACTTACCGAGAAAGGTCATTTACAGTAGCTCATGACACTATGATGTGGAGGAAACCAAGATCACAACCCGAAGAAATCCACATGGTTATAAGGTCATAAGCAATAGGAGTAGAATTAGGCCCCTCAAGGCTACACTGCCATTCAATCATGGCTGATCTATCTCTCCTTCCTGACCCCATTCTCCTGCCTTTTCCCCATAACCTCTGCCACCTGTATGTGCAAACTACAGGCAGGTGATGACACCCGTGGTCAGATGGAACTCAGGTACCTGAGCTGCATTGCAGCAGTACTAATATCTTCACACCCGAAAATGACGTGCTACCTCCATGATCCTACGTTGGGTCCTCTTGGGATAAGGCAGGAGGCCAAAGACAAAGGGCAAGCACGGAGAATTAAAATGACAAGGGACTGGAAGCTCGGAGTCATCCGCGCGGACTGGGTGGAGGTGTTCTGCAAAGTGGATGCTGACTCTGCAATGTAAAGAACGGAATATAGTGAGCACTGACAGTGTTGGAAAAAATGTGTTAGCTGCTGCTTCACTAGGTAGGAATGCTTGGGTGAGACGGGAAGACGCAGAATTGCTTGTGTTGCAGAGGTTTTCCACGCTTATTCCGCCATGTGAGCTCCCGGTAGAGAGGTTTGAAGTGCTCATTGCCTTATCAGATGTTCCTGCGCCATTTTCAACAAACCTGGGCAGGGCTTTTCATACGTCGGCGAGAAAGTTTCATTTCTCAAGGAGGTTTTGTGAATCCATTTTCTCTGTTCCACTGGAGATGTTTGTAATGTGACAGAGCTCTGAGTAGACTGCTTGCTTTGAGGGCCTTGTGTCGAGCAAGTGATGGGTGGGGGGCACCTACCAGAGGTAGGTAGGTGAGCATGATCGGAGCCTTAATGTTTTGGGATGTTGCCCAGCAAAAGACCTCTGACGTTGGTTTGCCAATTCTGCAAATTGACTTTTGCAGAGACTTCTTTGGATGTTTGATAAATTTAACGTTATTATTACTATTATTTGAATCGCCAATGATGAACTGCTGAAGAACATAGATCTTCCTGGCTGATGGGCTTGAGGGAGATATTAAGGGGCTGTCCCACTGCGGCGACCTAATTGGCGAGTTTAGAAGAGTTTAGGAGAGTTTGAAATAATGTCATGTTGAAGACCTCCTTTCGACTATATAGAAAACCTCCTTCGACCTCCTTCGCTATTTTGAAGACCAGCTTCGACTAGCTTCGACTAGCTTCGGGAAGATTGGACACCGAATAGTGGAGAGCGAAGAAAACCTCCTTCGACCTCCTTCGACCTCCTTCGACTATGTTGAAGACTTTCTATGACTACCTTCGATTACCTTCGACTACCTTCGATTACCTACGACTAACATGCCGACCTACTACGACCTACTTCGACTAAACCTTTGAGTAAAAAAGGTATCGATTTTTTCCATGGCGACCTTTTTTTACTCGCAGGCATTTTTCAACATGTTGAAAAATACGCCGCGACCTAGCTGAGGCCTCGAGTACGCGGGGACTACTCTCGAGCATGAAGAAGAGGTACGAAGACCTCCTCGAACCTTGTGTCGACCATGCTGCGAGTATGAGTCGAGGGCAAACTCGCCAGAACACGCGGATTGGAACAGCCCTTTCATTCTGCTGGGGAAGAGATAATGTATCTATTCCTGCTTACAAACAACATATGGTGGCACTTTGGCACAGCTGGTAGAACGTCTGCCTCACAGTGCCAGACACCTACACTAGGTGCAATCCTGACCTCAAGTGTTGTTTGTGCAGAATTTGGACATTCTCCCTGTGAATGCATGGGTTTCCTCCAGGTACTCCAGTATCCTCCCACATCGCAAAGACATGAGGGTTTGTAGATTATTTGCCCTCTGTAAATTGCCCCTAGTGATAAGATAGTGGAATAACAGAAATATTATGAATGGGTGATCGACGGTCAGGCAGGGCCGGATTTACGTATTAGCTTGACAAGCTTAAGCTTAGGGCCTCGAGATCTCGGGGGGCCTCGCAGAGCCGGATTTACCACTAAACTTCATAGGCTGAAGCCTGAGGCCTCGAAATCTAGACGGCCTCCGGCCAAGGCAGGACACCTGCCGTTCAACTCTGGGCGGGCCCCCCTCTCTCTCTCTCTGTCAATCTCCGTCTCCGCCCGCCATCCGTATCCATATCCATGTCTCCGCTCGCTCCTCATCTGCCGGCACGGCAGGCCGCCTTGCACATCCTCCCCCCTGCACATGTGCACAACCATGGCCATCACATCATCCGCTGCCCAGTGCAGGCGCACTGCCACGGCAACTGGTCGGCGCTGGGCACTTTCTCCCTCGCTTTGAATTGTGGGAGATCTGGCCGCCATTACTGTCTGGTCTCCGCCTCGCCGCGACCGCTGAAAACCAACGCAGAATCACTCCCTGACCCTGGAGCTGGAGTAACTCCCTGGAGTAACTATTGCTTCTGGTTTCCTGGTCCTCCATAAATATTCTAAATGGAATTTAAACTGGAGGTGGTGGAGGGCTGAACAATAACAGCCTATTGCACTTTATCTGTTTATTTATTGTGGATATACATGGTTTATGGTATATAAACACACTGAACTTGTATCTCCTGTTCTGCATTGTTTACATATTCTGTTGTGCTGCAGCAAGCAAGAATGTCATTGTCCTATCTGGGACACATGACAATAAAACTCTCTTGACTCTTGACTTGGACTTAAGTAAAAACGGGTTCTTGGGGAAAAAAGAGGTACCTTAAATGTAGTTGCGTCTGGTTGGGTAACTATGGTAGGGTGAAGAACTGTTCCATGCTTTAATTGTGCGGGGGAACTCCATGGATCAGCCAGCAACTCTGGATAGAAGTAATTGGGTGATGTTTCGGGTAGAGACCCTTCTTTAGACTCCCTCGGGTTTTAGTGTTTTTAGTTTAATTTAAAGATACAGCATAGTGTGTGTGTGTATAATATATATACCCACACACACACACAATTGCCCTCCTAGGATTAATAAAGTTCTATCGTATAGTGTGTAGGAAGGAACTGCAGATGCTGGTTTAAACTGAAGATAGACACAAAAAGCTGGAGTAACTCAACAGGTCAGACAGAATCTCTGGACAAAAGGAAAATATTTTGTTTTGGATTGGGTCTGAAATAGGTCCCTGCACACCTTTGGAATGTGGAAGAAACCGAGCACCCGGAGTAAACCCATGCGATCAAAGGGAAAAGGAGCAAACTCCATACAGACAGCACCCAAATTCAGGATCAATTCCGGGTCTCTGGCACTTTTAGGCAGCAACTTTATGGCCGGCCTGTTAGCCACTCAATGCTGCAGCAATAGGAAAATTGGTGAAGCAGCCTTTTTCAATGACGCCCCCAAGCTGTGGTATACCCTACCCAGGGCTAGAGAGACACCCACTCAGTTGACATTTTTAAACGGCAGCTAAAATCTTATCTTCTTAATCAGCTTTAACTGACTTCACTTCCTTTGTCCTTTAACACTCTCAATTTTATATTTTATATTTTTATATAAATCTGTGCTTTTAACTATTAACTACCTATGCCCTTAGTTTAAAAAAATATATTTTTGTGTCGGCCTGCTTTTTTTGTGGAAAGCACTTTTGGTTGCATTCAATTGTATGAAAAGTGCTATATAAATAGTTATTATTATTATTATTATTATTATTATTATTATTATTATTATTATTATTATTATTATTAATATAACCAAGGGCACAAGAAGAAGAATGGTCAATACATAAAGAATGGTGACTGAGGGAATTAAAGGAGTGTGAATTATTGGGAGTGTGGTGACCTTGCACAAGGCTACTTAGTGATAGCCACGGAATTGACATTAATCCACTACACACAGACAGCAGTCATTGTTGTGTCTGCTGTAATACAGTCCAGCAGCCTAGAACCAATCTGCAGCAAAAGCAGGTAATATTTTTATTGGCAAACAATGCCTGTGCATTCCTCTGTCCAGAGATGCTGCCTCCGCTGAGTTATAAACTGTCTATCTTTGGTTCAGTACGAGCCTCCAGCGAGACACTTTGTGTTATTACAACGAGTTTGTTTCCATTTTCAAGTTAATTTTCGTGGAAAAAAACAAACATGTTTGATTTTTTTTCACTGCAGTTCCTTGCGAGTTCCGAGTTCCCGCTCGTGATCACCACGAGTGAAAACTCGGGGTTCGTACTCAGTGAGACAGGGGTTTTAAGAAAGAACTACATATGCTGGTTAAAACCGAAGATAGACACAAAAAGCTGGAGTAACACAGTGGGGCAGGTAGCAACTATGGAGAGAAGGATTGGTCATTTCGGTCTGAAGAAGGGTCTCGACCTGAAAAGTCACCCATCTTTCTCTCCAGAGATGCTGCCTGTCGCGCTGAGTTACTCCAGCTTTTTCTGTCTATTTTCATTTTAATGCTCGACTGCAAAGTTTTCTCAAAGTATTGCTAGTCCTCGGTAGTATAGTGGTTAGTGCCCCTGCCTGTCACACGGGAAACTGGGGTTCAATTCCCCGCCGAGGAGGTATTATCATGTATTTTCACACAAAGGGTGGTGGGTGTATGGAACAAACTGCCAGAGGATGTAGTTGAGGCTGGGTCTATCCCATCATTTAAGAATCAGTTAGATAGGAAGGTTTGGTGGGATATGGACCAAGCGCAGGCAGGTGGTACTAGTGTAAGCTGAGACATGTTGGCCGGTGTGGGCAAGTTTGCTGGTGTGGTCTGAAGGGCCTGTTTCCACACTGTATCACTCTAAGGCTACTTGGAAGAAGTTCTCCTCCTCTGTGAGACCCTCTCTTACCGCTCCCCCTCTATGATTCCTGCTGTTCTCCTACTGTTTAACTATGATCTGAGGGTCTAAAGAATGGGTCCTGACCCAAAATGGCACCTCTCCACTCCCTCCACTGAGTTCATCCAGCAATTTTGGGTTTTGATTGGATCAGAACCATGCATTTAAAAAAAAAGAAAATTCCAGAATGGAATGCAACTACAATCAGTTTGGGTCTGTGTTGTAATGCCAAAGAAATTCAGCTGGATATTTTCAGTGACGGATCACTCTTGGGCATCTGACATAAAGTTGAATAGCACTGCACAGGGCAATAAGCCTGTTTTGTTCTGAGCAATGCCCGTCATTGTTCATTCCCAGTGCAACCTGATTTAAATAGCACTCCTGCAAGTGTGACTCCGCTCAGTTAAGCCCTTCTGTGTATCCCATCTAATCCAACCCCATCCCAATCGCAAAATAGAGCCCACCACTCAATATTTACACTGCAGAACCACTCCGGTCCCGGCGTGTGTTATTAACGTTACACAGCAAATAATTGTGTGCATGCCTCCGCGACCGTCACAAATTTGCTGCAATGGAGTGAAAGGCAGTGTTGGAGGGGCAGGGGTTGGTGTAGAACAGAGGGGTAACAATATCAGTTGCTCCTCACTTGCATATATTGGCTACCACAACACAAAACGGCCACACAATACCAGAGTGTCAATTTTGCCTTTGATGCGTGGTCCTCCACTGCCCCTAGTGCCCTGGATGACACATTTCCTTTACATTCAACAATCTTGCTTTGGGGGCACATGTCGGCTTCTAGATCTCCATGTTCAGCTGACCCGCAAGTAGACTCTTTTGGACATAATACACATACTTCAAAGGGTGCACCTGATGTTTTATTTGTTAAAAGAATAAGTACTGGCATAAATACACTGGGCATTCAGATGCAGTGCTTAAACAAAACGCAATCCTGAACAAAAGCACCACCGCCAATCCCAGGTGGTGACAACCGACAGGAGTTATTTCTAGACTGAAAAATGATAGTGGCAGGGCGAAGAAAGACAGTCAAACGAGAAGTGTATGTTATTTTATTAGCATTTTACCAGTCATGCAGTAACACCACACTCAATTAAAGTTTTCACTCTAGCTTAATGAACTATTACCTTTTGTGTCGATTACACACAACGTGCAATGTTTCTCAAAAATATAATTCAAAATGCTGTGGCATTCTGCAAATAGATTCCATATTTTATACTGGATTTTACCATTTAGAGGTAAAACTGAGAAACTAATATGCAATCTACTAAGATTGGCAGTTCAGCAATGTTGTCTTTTTAACATGCTTATAAGATATCAAGTTAGTTAGTTCCACTTTATGGTTTTAAAAGGGCTCCAACCCACTTTTCATTTTATTAACAATCCCACGCAGGAATAAATAATTCTAAAAACTAACATTGAAACTATTCTCTACCAGGGAAACTATTCTCTATCATCCCACCAGAAGTGCATGATTTGTGGCTTTCTAGAGCAATATAATATCGCGGGCCTCAAAGCATCTGTTTTTATGCTTCCTTTTAGTATTCAGATACAATTAAATACACATATAATCCCAGTAGCCCAGGTGACAGATGCTTGCCGACCAAATCAGAAAGCCATGAGGCAAAGTTCCAGGACTGTCTGACACCGAAATTCCAAGGTTATCAGTCATTGAAATAACCCTGAAATCGAGTATGTTTTGTATGGACTCTGTCTGGATAATAGATAAATTGTCTTGTAAGAACAAAGCATTTTATCTGTTGTAGCAAAATAGCGAGAGAGAGCGAAGGCAAGAGCGAGCGAGTGAGTATGTGAGTGAGTGAGAGAGGGAGAGAGAGAAGGAGAGAGAGAGGGGGGAGAGAGAGAGAGAGGGAGAGAGAGAGGTAAGAGGGAGAGAGAGAGGTAAGAAAGAGAGAGAGGGAGAGGGAGAGGGAGAGAGAGAGGGAGGGAGGGAGAGAGAGAGAGAGAGAGATGGAGAGAGAGAGAGAGAGAGACAGAGAGAGAGAGAGACAGACAGAGAGAGACAGAGAGACAGAGAGAAAGAGAGAGAGAGAGAGAGCTCCATTGAAATGAAACCATTAAAAAAACCCTGAATTTTTCAATCTGACAGTAAATGCTCAGAGAAGTTAAAATAAGTTAGTTCAATCATTAAATCAGTCATTCTTATTTCCAAATGCATTTCTTGTAATGTGTTGTACAAGCAAAGATTTAATATTTTATCTTAATGCATTAGCAACGGAACAATTAATATGTAATCTCCTAGGACATGGTGTGTGTACTCATTGAGCATTAAATTGTGTATCCATTAGACCAGTAATCAATGTATTGAATATATGAGGTGAGCCCTATTTCAGTAACAGAATAAAATATAATCAGTTAGCAAAGTTAGTAATTTTATCCAATCTGAAATTCCCTTAAAATTTTCAGAAAGGTTTCAAATTAATCTAATTTTAATTAAATAACTTTCTATTTGTATCAACAACAAAAAAATCTTTATTTTAGAGTTGAAATCTGATAATGGCAGTCTAGTATGTAATATTAAGAAATGTTCATTTCGAACTATTGAATAACATAATGGAAACTTTACATATTTTTTCATCAAAATACTTGCTTAATCTAGTGTGGACAAAAATGCTGGAGAAACTCAACGGGTGAGGCAGCATCTATGGAGCGAAGGAAATAGGCAACGTTTTGGGTCGAGACCCTTCTTCGGACTCTTAATCTACTAATAAGCTTTAGCAATGTTTTACAAAATTAGAACTAGAATGGTTTAGAAATTAAGTTCCAAAAATTTAATGCAGAATAATCCTCTCACTTCAGTTTAATTTTTGCAGTTAAATTCTAAGTGAATTAAGGAAACAAGGTTCCTATTTAAAAAAGCAAAATAGTCCAACTATTTTAGAAAGTAATGCTCACATCATCTTCAATTTATCATCCAAATGATTCACAAATTATGAAGGTTTTACGCTTATAAAAATGATAACATGAACACTAGAAGTATTTACAGCCATTTTATCATTAAATAAAATCAATTTAAACCCATGTGCCCATAAAAAGAAAATAATTCTAAAGTAAATAGCTACAATTTCTATGCAATTTGCTGGTTGTCATTTTAGGGAGTCAAAGAGAGGTCATTGTTAAGGCTACATCAACCTTGAGAATTCAAGCTGGAAGTTCAAATACTGTCTGAAGAAGCAGCAGAATATTCACTGAACAACAGCATTTGAAGGTAGGGATTTCACTACAATAAACCCAAGTAACTTCAGATAAAGAATATTATAACATGTTATAACATACCTTTAATCACATAATTGGTAATCGGGTTTGACAAAATCTTAATTTGGGATTTATTTGTTTATGCAATGGCCAACACTTCCTTATAGATGACAAGCCTTTGCGGAAATTGGAAGTACAATGAGAACAATCAAATACATTATTGTTTTTACATGTTTAAATGTTTGAACTACAATGTCCACTCTTTTTTATTATTATACCAAAAAGAGCTTCCAGAAGTTAAAACCAATCCTCTCGGAACCGTTTTACAATTCTGATGCTAGAAAGAGGAGGGGTTATTTTTCATTTTCCCTCCACTCTTCAATTACATTCACAAATGCTTGTAAGGCTTGCGATGCTCCATTCTGTGGGCCGGGATCACCGTGGCAGGAGCCCAGATCGAGGCCACTCATACCAAGTTTAATTTCACTCACAAGTGGAGTTGACAAAAGATCACAACCGCTAAGCCCCTGGAATTACCCTATATATTGCCCTCTGTGCTCTGCAAATGAAATCCAACGGGAGACTTCTTGGGAAGGAAGAACAAGATGGTTAACACAGAGAAATCCATTTTGCACAGAGCGGGGTTGGTACAGGAATGGTTTGACTGACAGACAGATTCGCCTTCCCTGAGATGAGAAAAGTCAGATGCTTAGCATTACATTCTCTCATGCCCTTGATTGACTACCAGGTCAGATAAGAAATTAAGACCAGTGAAATCAGAACCAGACCGCACCTGTCCCCAATGCAGCCAGAAAAGAACTGACGGAGAGCACTTATGAAACTGCTGTGATTGTAACCTTCAAACCCTGAACTCTCCCAGCTGTCTTATTCCCCAGAGCAAATCTCCTCAAATCTCGCATCAAAAGCAAACTATCAAAATACTGTATAATGCTCCCTTTTTGGGGGGTTATGTTGTTATTTGGTAAATAAAATATGTTTTTTTAATAGAGTTTTCAAATAGCAAAAGATAAAGCTACCAAATTCAGAACAAAATAAGTTTGATTAAAGTTATATTTTCCCAGTCTACAATGATCAACAAAAGGTGATTTTTAAAAGCATAACTTGGAGCATGCTATCAGACGTTATTGATTTCATCTTTCAGCTGATATAAATAACTGGACCTCCAGACAATTGTTATTTTGGGTGTGAATTGGTTAGTTTGTGTATTTATTGCTAATATCTGATGTCATGTATCAACACGAATCTTCCAAAATTGTTTTGATAATCATCAGTTCAAATGATATATCTCGATGCATCACTACACGAGGAGCACCTCTTGCAACTCGTAAATAGTTCATATCAGCTCATTAAAGCTCAGATACTTACAAATCAGTTAGCTTTTAGTTGGATAACAAGAATGAAAACAGCCAAATAATTCCAGAAAGGGAGAGCGCGTGGTGCGTGGTGAAGAACGACCAAGAGGAACTTTGCAAATAGATCACCCGTTAGTACTGTATATAATGCTATTCAGAGTAAACAGCTGTGTTATATTTTCATCAAACAATATTTTACTTCAATCTTATGCCAGGCATTTTTAAATGACCTTTGTGTTTCTGCAAGGAAAACCTTTAAGTTTCTGTAACTTCAGATTTTAATCCATATCCTTCTTAATAGGTTTGAATTCCTTTTAAATTCTTTGGTGTCTACTCACTTTTTTGATTATGTGAACCACAAATGACTAGTATTTACAATTACTGACAATAAAAGGTTCTACAAATTTCCCACTGTTAGTTTAGTATATTTAATGTAAGTAATATTCCTGAGTATTATTTTCTTCCCTTTATAATCAGTGATAGTTTATTGCAACATTCGGTCATTCTTCAACCTTGCATCAAAATGTTGAAACTGATACTTCACAGCCAAGCGGCTTTGAAGTCTGTGAAATACAACAGCATGCTTCAAAATATGGGCCTATACTGTACATCAAAACTTTGCAAAGAATCTGTATAAAAGTATTCATTATGCTAATACCCAATTGACACAGGTATGCCTAAAATAATTCATAGTTTTGCATCCCTTAAATATGTTTATTAATCTGATAGATAACACAAAACAGTAAACCAAAATCAGTAATAAAATGTTACCAAAAACAGGATACACACCAATATGTATAAATACTTTAAATTGCAGCACTTTCTACTCAATTTTATTAAAATTCATATCACTATATTTCTCCCTTTGCCAGGTTTTATTTGTTGCAAATATGAAGGATCTCACCGAATGATTACTGTCAGTCGGCAACTTCCTTAGTTACATATTTTTTAATCCATCTATATATGTGCAATAAAATCAAAAATCTATGTGGAGCTAGTTTTAAACTTGCCCACAAATCAATCCACAATCACATTGCTGAAACAACCAAGATGAATATTGTTTTTAACAATCAGTCTGATCTACTAAATTCAGTATTAAAAACATTCTTATCATTCCCTTCTTGTCAGGATTAACAGGATCAACTTTTAATTGTAGCACATATCAAACTTCAAAGCATTATTTGCTTAACACCGTGAGTAATATAGCTGATTAACTGCATATGCAATGTTTGATACCTGGGTTTAATAATGATGGAAACAATGTCATGGTGTTTTAATAATGGTGAGAAAAATGGATTATTTATTTTGAGATTGAAGCTGTTATATCATATTCAAAATCACCACAGCAGTCAGAGAATATAAAAGAAAGGGAAAGGATGATTATTATTTTTTTTTAGTTTCTGATTCTGCAGTGCCAAAAGCTGTTCATAGAGTGCCATTAGTTTCACAGACAAACCATCACATCCATTTCAGTGGAGTAACAAATGTAGAAACTACAAAATCCAAAGTGTATGTGCTAATACGACTGAAAGCCCTACAGAGACAAACATCCTGCATCTTTACATATAGAAAGGAATGTAAAAACTCTCCATTTTCTTTATGCAACTGGCAATGTAGGAATCTGATTGTTCTTCAGCCCTGAGAATAATCGCACTGGTTTTCAGGAATGATGCAATTCCCGGGGGTACGGAGCTGGGTGCTGGGAATGCATCCTTGGTGGAGCCAAAAACAGTTTAATGGCCAAGCCTTGTTAGTAGCCTTGAAGCTTTGCAGGGTGTGACTTTCATGATTCTAAAAGAAAAGCCATATTCTGCCGCTTAAAATGAAGAGTTCTTGAAAAGATTTTAGCTATAATTTTGTTTGAAACTGCAAGAATACTCTGGCTCACTCGTACGTTGGTGGGTGTTCTAGTGTTGCAGGTAAGGACTTGAAACCGATCCTCTTTTCCCACAAATGTTGGACTGCAGTGGGCTGCAGGGAGGCAGCAGAAGCATTCTCCCAGCGACAAGAGTGCCATGCTGCAAGTAGTCCAGTGACCTAATCCAATATTTTTCCTCCTCTTTTGATCCACTCAACTCAGTTCACATTCTGCTTCACCAAAATGCTTTTATAATTTTCTCCTGATAAGATCCCATCTATTTCACTTGCAACTTACTGCTTCTCACTGAAACTACACTCTGTGTGATACCAGCACACATATTTACATTAAACAGCCACTGTTACATTAAACAACAATATTCTACCCGCTCCTCTTCCAAAAGGACAAACCAACTCACAAGAAGAATAAAGTGGATCCATTTAAAAAGTTCTTTTCTATTCTCTCTGCTACAGTCAACATCTTTGCATTTATATTCTATCTATCGTCTTGTCTGCCCACTGAAACCGATTATATTATTTTGCAAAATTCTTGCATCCTGTTGCATGTTTTCTCAGAAAACTTTGCATTGTCAAATAAACAAATATAATGCCCTCCATCCCTTCACTCAGTTAATTTGGCAGCTGCACAAACTTGTTAGTTTAGTGATGAACCAGTTGGCACTATATTGATAGCAACCTGTAAATCTGAAAATTAGCTTGTTCTTAGCCATTGAATAGCTAATGCTTTGAATTACACTGCACAACAACGGCCGATTGGTTAACTGTGGCAGTGCCAGTTCAACAAAACACTGCAAATTCCTCTTTTTCAAATATAAATCCGATTACCTTCTGAACCAGCCTTGTAGATAGTGCATTCCAGATGCAGCAACTTGTTCCATGTACAATTCCTTCTCATTCCACCCCCCCATTCCCTCCCATCCTTCCCAATATATTTTCGCTGACCATCATTGTTAAGATACAGGAAGTCACTGCAATGCATACATTTTCCATTCTATATATATATAGCGTTAAATCTGTGCTCAATGACTACTGAACTGCTAGACTTTGTCTCTTTTCAGTTTTTATTAAATCATGATTTGGATAAGTGGTGGGATAAGGGAGCAGCCTCACGAAGATGCACTCACAGATTTTTTCCCAATATTTAATAGTATTCAGAATAAAAGCAAATATACAAAACAAAAATCGTACAAAATCTCTTTATACGTTTTTAATGTTGATACATTCACTGGAGTCATATTCAACTGTCTTTACACGAAACACCCTTGCCACTCATCCACATAAGCTGTGCCTGCTATTTTAACTGGTCTCCACTATCATTCTAAATGTCAGAGCTCGATCAACCCTTACCATTTTGCAGTCACTTTGAGATACAGTTCGTTTCTCATCTTCAAATGGACCAGGGAGCACTGGAATAATGACAGGATGTAGCGAACATGACATATGTCTGGAAAATGAGAACACTCTTGCAGGAAATCTTGCCAGTACAGACCAGAATATTCTGCGACCAAAATTATTTGTGGTTTACAAAAGGGTTGGCTCGTTGCCCTGATATTCACAAGTGTGCAGGTGAGAGTAATCCATTAAATTCTGGGAATGCTGCAAATCCCACCTCATTCTCCCACTACTTCTTGGGTTCCACTAGGAATGTAAATAAGATGGTAAACCGGGCAACCTACTGTAAGCCAGTCTTTCAAAGTTCCTCACATTCTAACCTGGGCTCATCCAATTGGAGATATTCATTCCTCCTTCACTCTCCCTACAACCTAATACTAATTCATTTTGCTCCTTCCCAATTCTGACAAAAGGTCTTTATCGGGAATGTTAACTAAATTCCTCTCCCGACATATGCTGCCTGAGCTGTTGAGTATTTTCTGTTTGAGTATGGTGATCTTATCTGGCATAAACAATGCAGTCATAGATAGAGGCATAGAGTCATACAGCGTAGAAACAGGCCTTCAGCCTAACTTGACCACACCGACCAATTTGTCCCAGCTATACTAGTCCCACCTGCCTGTATTTGGCCCATACCCCTCCATGCACCTGCGTAACTGTTTCTTAAATATTGGGATAGTCCCTGCCTCAGGCAGCTCATTCCATACACCCACCACCCTTGGTGTGAAAAAGTTACCCCTCACATTCCTATTAAATCTTTTCCCTTTCACCTTGGACCTATGTCCTCTGGTCCTCGATTCACTTACTCTGTGCATCTACCCGATCTATTCCTCTCATGTTTTTATACACCTCTATAAGATCACCCCTCATCCTCCTGTGCTCCAAGGAATAGAGTCCCGGCCTACACAACCTCGCCCTACAGCTCAGACCCTTCCGTCCTGGCAACATCCTCATAAATGTTCTTGTACCTTTTTCAGCTTGACAGCATCTTTCTTAAAACATGGTGCCCATAACTGGAACTAAAGCCCCACCTGCTTAACCTTAGAGCATATCCCTTCAATGTTCTATAATTCCCGTTATTCAGCAGTTATCCCGCACTGTTTTTTGCCACAAGAGTTTTTTTTTTGTCTACAGTGTTTTCAATCTTTCACCACTATTATAACTTCCCTCTTTTTGACTTTCTCAAATCTGAGATTAGACTAACAGTAAATATCAACTGTGCCACGATATTAAATTTAGACCATCGATAATAGTTGATGAAGAAAAGAGGGTAGATGTTGCCTGCACAACTGGAGTCGTTTCATTCAATTTGATTCTTTCACGATTAAACAAGTTACCCAATTCAAATAATTTTATTTCCATTACAAAATTAATTAACACACTGAAACAAGCAGAGATTGCTTGTGAAAATATATCAATGTTCCTGAAAGTACTGAAAGCTTTGTGTGATGGATGGGCATGTTATAAATTTATATCGGATCAAGCATTCAATTTTGCCCATTACCCAATCCGACATAGTAGTTGAGTGGAAGAGAATCAGTCAGAGTAACTAACTGACATTCAACCCATTTCTATCCCTTTACCCATCCCAGCCAGTGCGAAAAATTGCTGTAGTAAAATAAATCCTTTTTTTACGTCGGATCAAAAATCTCCACATGAAATGTTAAAAGTGTTCAATTGATGCAGATTTTTTTATTTGTTTAAAAAATATAGCATTTTTTTAAAAAAAATCTCTGCTTTAATCATAGGTTTGTAGGTTAATTGGCTTGGTAGATGTAAAAAATTGTCCCTAATGGGTGTAGGATAGTGTGCGGGGATCGCTGGTTGGCTCTGACCCAATGGGCATATGGGCCTGTTTCCGCGCTTTATCTCTAAATTAATAGTAGAACTGATTCACGCAGAGAGATCGGACATCAGGCACATTTCTACTGAGTCAATCTCTAAACTAAACTAAACTAAACTACAAAGTCTGGTATTCTGTGCATGAACAGATTATGATCCAGCAGAGCCCCAAGTTTAGATCCCATTTTGAGAGCTGATAAACTTAGTTCTCTGGCACAAAATATGTACCGTAAATGAATACTTGGGGTTAATAGATGCTGAATTTGGGATTTATCCCGCCCAGAGCTTCGTACAACGGGTATGTTTTGGACACCACACTCAATCTGTTTAATTCATCGAAGATATACACAAAAAGCTGGAGTAACTCAGCGGGACAGGCAGCAACTGTGGAGAGAAGGAATGGGTGACGTTTCAGGTCGAGACTCTTCTTCAGACCCAAAACGTCACCCATTCCTTCTCTCCAGAGATGCTGCCTGTCCCGCTGAGTTACTCCAGCTTTTGGTGTCAATCTTCGGTTTAAACGAGCATCTGCAGTTCCTTCCTACACTGTGTAATTTGTCCCCTGACCATCACTGTTAAGATACAGGAAGTCACTGCAATGCATAAATCTGGTATATTGATCTGCAGCCAGATTTATGGCTTCCACACCCTCACATAAAGTTTTTAATGCACCTTGAGAAAGATTCATCTCTGTGCAAAGGCGCCAAGTGTTGGAGTAACTCACCAAGCCAGGCAGCATTTCTGGAAGCAAAACGTGGACAGGTGACGTTTTAGGCCCAACTTGAAACATCACCTCTCCATGTCCATCAGAGAGGTGGCCTAACCTACTGAGTTACTCCAGCAGTTGTTGTCTTTGGTTGTGCTTGGTGCAGCAGTGTTGTTACCTTACAGCGCTTGTTACCTTACAGCGCTTGGAGCGCCAGTGACCCAGGTTTGATCCCGACTATGGGTGCTGTCTGCACAGAGTTTGCACGTTCTCCTCGTGACCGGCATGGGTTTTTTCCGGGTGCTCCGGTTTTCTCTCACACTCCAAAGACATACAGGTTTGCCGGTTAATTGGCTTGCTATAAATGTAAATTGTCCCTAGTGTGTGTAGGATAGTGTACGTGTGCGGGAATTGCTAGTGGGTGCGGACTCGGTGGGCTGAATGAAGGGCACGTTTCCACGCTCTATCTCCAAACTGAACTAAACTAAACTACTTTTTCTTTATTAATCTATGTGCACTTAGTGATAGTATGGCTTTTTTATCCTACAAATCTCTGCCCAACCACCACTCAGTAATCAAGTTGAGGAGGTCCTAAGACAAAACATGACATAACATACTTGACAAAACATATTATTCTCTCTCCAAAATAACAGTATGATGGATACTCCAGTAAATCATGTATGCAACTACTGTGATATGGTATTCTGTATATCAATGTTGCTATAGGATGCTTTTAAAATTGTTCATGGTGAAATATAATGGAATTTCAACAGTTGAACAAGACCTGCCAACTCATCTTGCACATACATGCATAAAATGTAAGAGAAAAGATCCAGAGATTTACTTGCACATGAAAGCGTGCAGTGGAACAGTACAGCAGGCGGCTCCCCAGTTCAGTCCCCATTCAGTTCCAGTGTTATTTTCATGTTCATACAAGGAGCTGTGCATTGTTAGGGTGTCAACTGTTACATTTTATTAATTGACGCACACTAGATGTCTGATTTCAGAAGATTCTGTGTACCTAAAAGAACGATATCTCTGCTGAACATGTTAATGCAGCTTGGAGACCAGAGAAAGCATCAGCAAAGCCACTGGGAGCAGCCGTCCCATTTTACTGACGGCTAAATGGCAGCTCACCCTACCCACCCTTGAGACGCTGATGAGCATCCAGACAAATAATCCTAAACATGAGGGTGGATCCACATAGGACAAAAATGCAACAGCATTGGGAAGAGGGGACCATCTCTTTCAGGCCGCCTTCAGTGCCACAAGGAATTTAATGAACTGAGTCTGAAGAAGAGTCCCAACCCAAAATGTCACCCATCCTATTTTCTCCGGAGATGCGGCCATCTCCAGCACTGTGTGTCTATCTTTGTTATAAACCAGCGTCTGCAGTTCTTTGTTTCTATGATAGGGTTTATTTTTAAATACTGCTGCTATATGAAGCTATAGTTACCGTTGGTTACATAGTTTGAAGTGGCAGAATGTCTGGAAGAGCTGGCTTTGAGCAACCAAAGCTGCATGGACATACATGACAGGCAAACCTGTCTCACACACCTATGCATACACATACACGCATACATGCTGCCAAAGGCAGCATTTTCCCTAACATTCTGAAAGTCCAAGGAAAATATACTCATAGGATAAATTGTATAGAAACATAGAAACATAGAAAATAGGTTTAGGAGTAGGCCATTCGGCCCTTCGAGCCTGCACCGCCATTCAATATGATCATGGCTGATCATCCAGCTCAGTATCCCGTACCTGCCTTCTCTCCATACCCCCTGATCCCTCTAGCCACAAGGGCCACATCTACCTCCCTCTTAAATATAGCCAATGAACTGGCCTCAACTACCTTCTGTGGCAGAGAATTCCAGAGACTCACCACTCTCTGTGTGAAAAATGTTTTTCTCATCTCCATCCTAAAAGATTTCCCCCTTATCCTTAAACTGTGACCCCTTGTTCTGGATATAATGCTCGCATTAGCCAAATGCTAGACTGTTATCAGAGTCGGATAAATAGAGGAGGACACAAAGTGCTGGGGTAACTCCTTGGGTCAGGCAGCACCGCTGAGTTATTCCAGCACTTTGTGTCTTTGTTTGTAAACCAGCATCTACAGTTCCTTGCTTCTACACTTCTGGTAAATAAAGTCTTGGTGAAGCTTAAACAACCTATATCTCGCAGAGCAGATTTTGCAATGAGGATTGTGCAAAGTTGTTCCTGTGACACCATTGCTTTTCATGCCAGCTAAGAAGAGGTTTGATGCAAGTTAATCATAATTGATTTGATCTTTAAGTTCAGCTATCAATGACCAGCATTCACGGCAGCTACATAGATGATGTTTCCTTTGGATGGTGCGACTAGAGGTAAGGGTCGTAATCTCAAAATATGAGACCAGCACAGAGCCAAGAATTATTTTTCCCCTCCCTAAAGGCTAGTGAATCTTTGGAATCCTTTACCCAGGAGAGCTGTGGAGGCCCAGATTACTGAGTCTGCTTGCACTGCAGACTGATAGATTTTTTTAGAAATTAAAGGGCTCCAGGAATGGATAGAGGATGGCAATAGCAGAGGTAAAATAAAACCACCCATGATCTTACTGATGGCAGAGCACAAATGAAAAGCCAAATGGCCTGTTCCTGCTTCTATTCCTAGCATAAGGCTTGAAGGTGGCTGCATGCAGGCTTTTGTAATATAGGGGGCTAGAACTATACCCTATTATGATTCAAGGTATGGAAGAAAATCAAGGAGGAAAACAAAATGTCTAAAAATTGTGTTAATGGCTTCCAAGGGATTTTCCACAATTTTTTTTTTTGTTGGTGTGATTTATATTGCTTCGTGAGCAGTTATTTATTTTGGCCAATGCTGTAAGAAGCAGCTTTCTAACTGGAAATGTTAATTCTGCCTGGGGAAGAGACAGCTACTTTTTTCCAGCTTCATATAATATGCATAGCAATGATTCTATCATGCTGATGACAAGGTTCTGCAACATGATTATGGTTTTCTTAACCTGGCAACATAAATTTTTCATTATGAAGGGAGATAAGGCCAAGTTCTATCTGACCTTATTTCCATTGACTGCAATCGTTTTAAATAGTAGGAACCAGTGGGTGGGAGGGAGAGGAGAGAGGGGAGAGAGGAAGCCTTTTACTGTGGTGTAAATGTAAATCTGCCACCTGTGAGTTGGTCTTTAATTCTAATGGGTCAGCAATACCGAAAATAGACATTTGGGTTTTCTGCTAACAGGAAATTAATTCCCTTGAACAATAAATCCACCCTGTGGATTAATCTAAGCAGCTAGAAATTAGTACCTTTGCCAAGGTAGGCACAAAAAGCTGGAGTATCTCAGCGGGACAGGCAGCATCTCTGGAGGGAAGGAATGGGTGACTTTTCGGGTTGAGACAAGAAAGGTCTCAACCCGAAACATCACCCATTCCTTCTCTCCAGAGATGCTGCCTGTCCCGCTGAGAGACTCCAGCTTTGTGTGTCTACCTTTGATTTGAACCAGCATCTGCATTTCTTTCCTACACATTTTTGTGAGTTCCTTTTCTATATCTATCCGACAAGATGGAACTAATGCTGATGCACTTCTACTGCCAGTGCTCACAGGTAATGCATTCTGTGTTTTTTACAAAACGCGCCCCATAGAGAAATTTATGAAAGTAATTGGCTGGATCGTGCTCAACTTTGGATAGTTCTGAAGGGAACCACTGGTCGGCAGTTTTCTGACTTCTCGGCCTCGCGTTAAAACACACAAGTCAAAGGATCCACACACTGGTTCATCTGCCCCCTTATTTCAACAATGGACTTGACAATGCCATGAAGCCCACTCTTCCAATAGGTGAACCCACCACCTATCCCCCAGCCCCAATCCTTTAATGGAAAGCCCAACATAATTCCAAAACATGATTTCCAGATTTAAATATATCTACATTACTAAATGTCTGACCTTGACCACTTCCTGTTGTTCTGTATATTGATTTTAGAAAAAACGCTGCCACTTACGGCTGTGATTTTTGGCCATCTTACTCAGAGTCCCCCTCCACTGCGCAGGACAAGAGCATTTTTCCCATCGATGAAAAATAAAAGAGTTATTAGTGTTTAAAAAATGATGAGATTCTCTCTCCTGAAGGCCACGCCCCTTCCGGAGGGACTATAAAACTTGGAATGGTTGAGTGCCTCAGTCAGTCTCTGCAAGATGGGGGAGCGAGAGGGTCACGTCTCTCAGTCTGAGCTGTGAATAACACTGAACACATGTTGACTAAACTGCGAGTGGTTTTACTGACCTGTCAGTGCCCTTAATGTGGTTTGAAAATATAGTTTGGAAATGCTAAAGCTGTATTGTCTTTGGTTTGGAAATGCTAAGGCGATGTTGCCTTTGGTTTGGAAATGCTAAAGCTGTGTTGCCTTTGGTTTGGAAATGCTAAAGCTGTGTTGCCTTTGGTTTGGAAATGCTAAAGCTGTGTTGCCTTTGGTTTAGAAATGCTAAAGCTGTGTTGCCTTTAGTTTGGAAATGCTAAAGCTGTGTTGCCTAATTAAAGCTGCCTTGCATAATTAAAGTTGTCTTCCCTAATTAAAGTTGCCTTGCCTAATTAAAGTTGCCTTGCCTAATTAAAGTTGTATCTGGTTGGGTAACTATAGTAGGGTGAAGACTATTCCATGCTTTATTTGTGCGGGGGAAGAATGAATTGCTGTACACATCTGTCTTGGTAGCTGGTATCTCAAATTGGATGAAATGTCCTCGTCTGCTCCTAATTGGTCTAGGTTTGGTGTAGGTTTTGTCATGTATATCGAGCTGGTCATTTAACATTTTGTAAAAACAGTTATTTAACATGAGCTGGTCATTTAACATTTTGTAAAAACAGGTCAAACGGTGAGCTTCACGTCTGCCTTGGAGAGGGTTCCAAACCAGTGAATTCAGAAGTTTGGTAACACTCACTTCTCTCTCATAGGTATTAGTAACAAATCGAGCTGCCTGTCTTTGGACACGTTCGATGGAAGAAATGCTTTTATTTGTGTATGGGTCCCATGCTACAACTGCGTAGTCCAAATGAGGTCTAATGAGGGTGAAGTATAACCTCTCCTTGACAGAAGTTGAACAATGATGAAAGTTGTGTCTCAGAAAATTTAGGACACCTGTTGCTTTCACCATTGCATGATGAGTCTGACCATTCCAACGCAGATCGTTCTGTATTTGATGCCAAGATACTTGGTTGTTTGGATTCTTCAAGGGTGGCACTAACTATAATGTAAGATGTTTCGCCTGGATTCCTCTTTCTGGTGACACGCATGCCTTGCCTAATTAAAGTTGCCTTGCCTAATTAAAGTTGCCTTGCCTTCTATATAATTAAAAGTCTAAACTTGACCACTTCCTGTTTGCACTTTATATTGATTTTAGAAATGAACGCTACCATGTATGGCTGCGATTTTTGGCCATGTTACTCAGAGTCCCCCTCCGCTCATCAGGTGCTGAGGATTTTTCTCATTGATGAAAAATAAAAGAGTTATTAGTGTTTTAAAAATGTTGAGATTCTCTCTCCTGTCAATCACGCCATGAAAGCCACACTCCTTCTGGTGGGAGGGGGAGGGTCTATAAAACTCAGAAGTGTGGGCGTGGCTCAATCTCAGCAAGATGGAGGAGGGAGAGGTCATGACTCGCTGTCTTTAGTGCCCTTGCACCTTGCTTGAAATGGCATGAAACTGCACTTGAATTTGGTGGCCATGCACCCTGCTTGAAGTGGTAAGAAACTGCATTTGAATTTGGTGGCCTTGTACCCTGCTTGAAGTGGTAAGAAACTGCACTTGAATTTGGTGGCCTTGCACCCTGCTTGAAGTGGTAAGAAACTGCATTTGCATTTGGTGGCCTTGCACCCTGCTTGAAATGGAATTTCAAGAAATAGCCGTGAATCAACTGCCAGCCCACCAGCCGTAAGTGAGTGAGCTGCCAGCACAACAGGCTTGAGTGACAGAACCTCCAGCCCAAGAAACCATTCAGCCCACAGTCCATACTAGCCCACTCTAAACCAGTCCATTCGGCCCACAACATCCATATTAGTGCTCCAGAACACCCACCACCACCCCCCCCCCCCCACCCCCACCCCAACTGGCCACCAATATTGGAATTGGTGGAGAGGAGGAATATTGCGTTGCGGGACCAGCCTTCTTGATGAGTTTGTTAATTCTATTGGTGTCAGTGGCCTTCGCCCTGCTGCCAATTTCTGGTCCAAGTGCTGTTAAATTAGATGAGCATAGATGGATGACCTGATGGTTGGCTTCTGTTGTTGGCTTCCTGACGGTTTGCTTCTGTGCTGCAAGACTCCACAACTCATTTTCCATGCAAGAATCTATGCAAAAATACTTGTAAACTGGGAAATGGAAATGAGGGGGGGGGGGGCATGACCTAATAACACAGGGATATAGTTGGCAAGGAGCTATTGCCAGTGAATTTATAGCACCTTTGAATTGAAAAATATATATTTTTTAGACACATGAATAGTCATTCGACAATAATGCCACGATTAAAGCCTAATTTGAATCTGTTTGGATTATGCCTTCTTACTATATGCCCTAGGATTAAGGCTCTGAAAAAAAAAACTATCTTTAAACATATAAGGAGGACCACTACAGCATCGGGCCTTTAGACATCAGCCACTTCAGTTAGGCTGAACTAAATACTGTGATTCTGTTGACAATAAATTATATATATTTTTTAATTTTGGCACGTTGATTTACAAAGGAAAGGTGTCAATGGAGATGCACGCACAGCATGCATATTTTAAAGGGGGGATAGACACAAAATGCTGGAGTAACTCAGAAGGACAGGCAGCATCTCTGGAGAGAAGGAATGGGTAACGTTTCGGGTTGAGACCCTTCTTTAGACAGATGACACCAATAAATAGGGAAGGCAAAAATAAATAAATTGTTGCAAGTTTTAAGCATTGATATTGTGAATCCATAAAAATCCACAGACCAAATTTATTTAATCTAATACAGTGAATGATGTTAAATGTTAAAGTAAATAACTGTAAATGTTGATTTGGCAGTTTTATCTGAAACTGGATTTTAATTATGTATTGTAAACTGTTGACACTAAAAATAAAGACATTCCAAAGTGATATAATGCTGTAAATAAATTTCCACATCTTTTGCCCAGTTCAATAGAAACATGTTTTATGCTCCTTAAATCATTAAAAACATAAGTTTTGACATGTAGGAAGGAACTGCAGATGCTGGTTTAAACTGAAGATAGAAACAAAATGCTGGAGTAACTCAGCGGGACAGCCATCAGCTCTGGAGAGAAGGAATAGGTGAAGTTTCGGGTCAAGACCGTTCTGCAGACTGCTTAGTTAGTTTTGACATGCTTAGTTCCAAGCGGCATGCCTTTAACAGACAATTTTTAGAATTTTCTTCCGTATGCAAGTGGATCTTTTGTGAAATTTCTCATGGTGCAGAGAAATTAACATTTTACAATGAAGATGAGGTTGATATCAACATAGTGTGACAAAATATTACAGAAAATATATCTTCTTCTTCTTGCGTATGGCGTGCACAGCCTAAAGTTGTAGGACAACTTGTTCTATTTGATCTTATTTGATTGTGCACGGCGGGTTGATTGCATTCGTCAAAACAGGGTGGACCATGTGAAGGTTAGAAAATAGATGTAACATTTATGGGAGGTTTTCAATGCAATGCAATGTACATCCGTCACTGAAAGTAAGCGTGCAGGTACAGCAGGCTGTGATGAAAGCCGATGGCATGTTGGCCTTCATTGTGAGAAGATTTGAGTTTAGGAGCAAGGAGATCCTACTGCAGTTGTACGGGGCTCTGGTGAGACCGCACCTGGAGTATTGTGCGCAATTTTGGTCTCCTAATTTGAGGAAGGACATTATTGATATTGAGGGAGTGCTGCGTAGGTTCACCAGATTAATTCCCAGGATGGCCGGACTGTCATATGATGAAAGAATGGGTTGACTGGACTTGTATTCACTGGAATTTAGAAGATTGAGAGGGGATCGTATAGAAACATACAAAATTCTTAAAGGACTGGACAGGCTAGATGCAGGTAAAATGTTCCCGATGTTGGGGGAGTCCAGAACTAGGGGTCACAGTTTAAGAATAAGGGGTAGGCCATATAGGACTGAGATGAGGAAAAAAATCTTTACCCAGAGAGTTGTAAATCAGTGGAATTCTCTGCCACAGAAGGCAGTGGAGGCCAATTCACTGGATGTTTTCAAGAGAGAGTTAGATTTAGCTCTTAGGGCTAAAGGAATCAAGGGATATGGGGAAAAAGCAGGAACAGGGTACTGATTTTAGATGATCAGCCATGATCACATTGAATGGCAGTGCTGGCTCGAAGGGCTGAATGGCCTTCACCTGCACCTATTTTTCTATGTTTCTATGATTTTGAAACATTTAATCACCAATAAGTACACTACCCGTGTGTTATTAAACCCTACAAACTGGTAGATAAATGATTCAATCCATGTGGTCAGTTGGCTAACATTAAATGGACTAAATATTGGGGTTCTTACCACTGGTATCTGTCTTCTGAATTTGAGGAGAGGATATGACAGTCAGGTGTTTCATAAAGTCCATAGTTCATAAGTTGGTGTCATAGGAGCGGAATTGGGTCATCCGGCCTATCGGGCCTGCTCCACGATTCGATCAAGGCTGATCTATTTTTCCGTCACAACCTAATTCTCCCCTGCTTTCTCCCCGTAACCTTTGACACCCTTACTAATCAAGAACCTGTCAATCTACGCTTTAAAAATACCCCAAAGACTTCCACAACTGTCTGTGGCAAAGAATTCCACGGATTCACCACCCTCTGGCTGAAGATATTCCTCGTCATCTCCTTTCACTATTGGTAAGTTTCAATGAGATATCCCTTCATCCTTCTAAACTTCAGTGAGTACTGGCCCAGTGCCATCAACCAGCTGCTATATGTCCCCCAGTCATCCCTGGAATCATTCTTGTAAACCTCCTTCAGATCCTCTCCAAAGCCAGCACATTATTCCTCAGATGATGGGGTCCAAAACTGCTCCCAATATTCCAAATGTGGTCTGACCAATGCCTTGTAAAGCCTCAGCATTTATATTCTAGTGGGCAAGAATGCCAATATTGTATTTTCCTTCCTCACTACAAACTCAACCTGCAATTTAACCTTTTGATTCCTCTCCCCATTCGGAAAATAGTCTGCACCTTTATTCCTTCTCAAAAAGGCACAACAGAGGATGTACTTCCTGCGGCAGCTGAGGAAGCACAATCTGCCACAGGCAATGATGGTCCAATTCTACATGGCCATTGTAGTCTGTCCTCACCTTCTCCATCATGGTCTGGTTTGGCTCAGCCACCAAGCACGACACCCAGAGGCTGCAGCGAATCGTCCGATCAGCTGAGAAGGTTATTGTCTGCAACCTTCCCTCCATTGACGAACTGCAAGGGCCAGGAAGCGAGCGGGTAAGATCATCTCTGACCCCTCTCACCCTGGCAACAAACTATTTGAATCACTTCCCTCTGGTAGGTGACTCCGGACTGTCAAAGCTACCACAGCCAGACATAAAAACTGCATTTTTCCACAAGTAGTAGCTCTATAACCAAAAATCTGTAGCCTCCTTTTGCTCTGGTATTTTATTTAAGTCACATGTTTAATCAATAATGTTTTATTATTAATGTTTAATGTTTTATGTATTATTCCTATCTGTCATTGTACGTCATGTTGTCACTTGCGGGCGGAGCACCAAGGCAAATTCATTGTATGTGAATAGGTGGCCAATAAACTTATTCATTCATTCATTCATTCATTCATTCATTCATTCATTCTACCAAAGTGCATGATCGTACACTTTGCCACGCTGTATCCAATTCATCACTTCTTTTTCCACTCACCAAACCTGTCCAAGTCCTTCTGCGGACTTTCTGCTTCCTTAACACTACCTATATTCCTCCACCTGTCTTTGTATCTTCTGTGAACGTGGCCACAATGCCATCAATTCCATTATCTAGATTATAGTCAGAGTGGTTTTGCAGATTAAGGTGCTTATTCAGATTGTGTATCTATATGCAGTTTGAATCCCACCTCCATAAGGGCAAATGCATGTAACTAGGTGGATTGTACTTGAAAGAGGTGATCCTCATTTGTTCTGTACTTTTCCATGATGCTTAATTTCCATCCAGTCTGGAAGTTAGCTCAAAGTAGACTGATTTTTTGTTGTCCACTGAGTGAAACAATTATTGAGTGCAAAACGTTGTGAACACTGCCCAGTCCATTACGGATTCTGACGTCCCACCATCGAAGGGATTTACCGGTTGCTGCCTCAAAAAGGCAGCCAGTGTCATCAGAGACCCGCACCACCCTGGCCACACATTCATTTCACCCCTGTCATAGGGAAGAAGGTATCGAAGCAGAGCCTGAAAACTGTAACGTCCACGTTCAGGAACAGCATCCCTACAGCCATGAGGCTGTTAAACACAACAACCTCCAAAGAAGCTCTGAACTACATTGACTATTATTGTTATTATTGCACTATTATTGTTTGTTTTTCTCGTGTGTGTGTGTGTGTGTGTGTGTGTGTGTGTGTGTGTGTGTGTGTGTGTGTGTGTGTGTGTGCGCGTATACATATATATGTGATCTGTACATATGTGTTTATGTGACTATGTGTATATATATATATATATACACACACACTAAACTTTTTTTTCTCAATCACCATATTGTTTACAGCGTACGATGTTTAAATATTCTGTTGTGCTGCTGCAAGTAAGAATTTCATTGTTCTATCAGGGACAAATGACAATAAAACACTCTTGACTTGTGACAACACGTCATGAATTACTATTTTTAAATCGCTCTCCAGCTGTCTGTTAAGGCAAAGGCACGAGTTAAGCATTCACTGCAAGGCATTGCTTCCAATGTAGCCATGAATTTGGCGAACCAAACTGCTCTCAGCAAAATATATTGGCAGAAAAGGAGATAAAGAAAGATGTAGCATGAACTTCATATTGAGAATAATAGTTAATCCATTAGCAATTATCATTGTGTGTAACACAAAAAACAGCTAATTCCAGAGTATATATAGAATTAAACACTGAAATACCAAACAGGAATATCAGGAATAGATCATCTGCTCCCTTGAGATTGCTGCACCATTCAGTAAGATCATGGCCAGTTTGCTCTTTGGCCTCAACTTCAGTTTATTCCTTGTTTCTCATAAACATTGATTTCCCTATGGACTAAAAACAT
Source organism: Okamejei kenojei (assembly GCA_035221665.1). Classification (NCBI taxonomy): domain Eukaryota; kingdom Metazoa; phylum Chordata; class Chondrichthyes; order Rajiformes; family Rajidae; genus Okamejei; species Okamejei kenojei. The sequence continues at coordinate 14,245,166 of CM069131.1, read as the reverse complement.
ATCACGTTTTAGCCTTAAATATATTTAATGAGTCCCATAACTCTCTCAAATAGAGTTCTGGAAATTCGTGAACTTTTGGGAGAAGAATTGACTCCTCGATTCTTGTTTTAAATGGGCAACCAGTTGTTCTAAAACTATGTTCCCTGGTTCTAGATTACTCTATGAGGGAATTAATCCTCCCTCTATCTATTTTCCCAAAATCTTTTACGTTCCAATAAGATTGCTTCATTCAAAAAAAAAAAAATTCCAATGAAATATAGTCTCTATCTATTCAATGCTTCCCCAGAACTCAACCCCTTCATATCAGGAATGAAGCTGACATACCTTCTCTGAATTGCCTCTGCTGCAAGTATATCCACAATTAAACAAATAAATCAAAACTGTGCAGAGTATTCAGATGTGGTCTGCAACAGCTTGTACTATTATAGTACATTTTACCTATTTTTATACACTTTTCCCTTTCCACTTAAATCAACATTCCTGTCTTCTATGCTACTTGTAAACTACCTGCTACACTGCAAGCTCCTTTTCAAAGATTCATGTCAGACTACATCCCAATCCTGTTGCATCTCAGCTGTGCTACGCCTCCACAGTTTAAATTGTGGAAAGTCTCAATGCCAAATACAATGTAAAATACAAATCTGACCTGCTAAACGTGTCATAAAATGATAATGTCTGCATTCAAATGTAAGCATATTTAATGATGCCGCGTCATGTCAAAATCTTGTTAAACAAACTACTGCCGATCACATATTTTATGCGATATGAATTACGTTGGAGTTGATAATGGTAATGAAAAATTTAACAAATAGAACAGGCGGCATGGTGGAGCAGCAGTAAAGTTGCTGCCTGATAGCCCCAGAGATCCTGGTTCGATCCTGACTACAGGTGCTGGATGTATGGAGTTTGTATGTTCTCTCCCGTGACCTGTGTGGGTTTTCTCCGGGATCTCCAGTTTCCACCACATTCCAAAGATGTACAGGTTTATAGGTTAATTGGCTTTGTATAATTGCAAATTGTCCCAAGTGGATGTAGGATAGTATTAGTATTAGTGTGTGGGGATCACTGGTCCGTGTGGACATGGTGGGCTGATGGGCCTGTTTCTGTGCTGTATCTCCAAACTATCTCTAAAAACAACATATCTCTGTAAACATATTTACCAGTACATATCTGGTCATGGTAAATTAATTTAAATTTTTTCAAAATCTAATATTTTTCAGAACTTAATTTGTGTTGGAGATGTAGAATGTGTGTAAATTTATTTCATCCATCTTTTCCTTTTTTAAATTTCTTTACTGGTTTTGTTTTCATTCCAGTATATAATTCAAATTTAATTTATATCTTCTAGTTTATAGTTTTTATTTTCAAGGTTTCAAGGTCAGTTTATTGACACATGTACCAATTAAGGTACAGTGAAATTTGAGTTACCATACAGCCATACTGAGTGAAAAGCAACAAGACACACAGCCACATGAAATAAAAGTTAACATGAACATCCACCACAACGGCTCCCTACGTTCCTCACTGTGATGGAAGGTAATAAAGTCCAATCTTCTCCCTATTTATTCTCCCGCGGTTGGGGTTGTCAAACCATTTGCACTCGGGGTTGTCAAAGCTCCCGCAGTCGGTGATCCAAAGCCCCTGCTTTGGGATGATCGAAACTCTCTCGTCGGGACGGTTGAAACTCTCCGCAGCTTGGAGCTCCCGAATCGGTCTTTAACCAGTGAACGCGGGCTCCACGATGTTAAAGTCCACAGGCCCGCGGTTGGAGCTCTCCACGTCGATCTCCAGCAAAGGGATCACAAGCTCCACAATGGTAAGTCCACGCTGAACCCGCGGTTGAAGCACCGGGTCAGACTCCCGGAAAGGCCGCACCACTCCACCATGTTAGGCTGCTGTCGGGACGGAGATACGATACGGAAAAAAATCATATCTCTGTCAAGGTTAGAGATTGAAAAATGTTTCCCCCAGCAACCCCCCACCTTCCACATAAAACAAACCAAGAAACACTAAAACATACTCTTTACACGTACTTAAGATAACAGAAGAAAGGACAGACAGACTGTTGGCGAAGCAGCCACTTGCTGCCGCCATGTTTCAGTGAGTGATGCTCAATTGATGGAAGCCTATCACGATTTCTTTATCTACTATCTCCCTATGCAAGGTGCATTGTTGGATCGGTCGCTGGTCAAAAGCTTGCAAACCTCCATGGGCATCAGCACAACTAACTTGGGCTCTGTAATTTCATTGCGAATCTCAAGATTCAGTCTTAAAAAAGAGAAACTTAAAAGCTTGCATGCCTCCTGGCGTTAATAAAGATTAATAAATATTTGTTCCAAAGCTACAATTATTGTGCATTCATCTTCCTTCACTCTGTGCATAACGGTGTGGCACAATATCGCAAACTATTTTACATTGCATTGAATTACCAAGCTGTATTTGGTATGGGGACGATTGGCTACTTCCAAGATGGTGGTGCTGGCTTAACAGCTGTGGCCCGCCTGCAGTCCGTCTGTCCCGGAGCGCTTCCAGTAGCGGCGGCAGTGGCAGCAGCAGCGACAGTGACCCAACTTGGTCCCGGAGCGGTTCCAGCAGCAGCAGCAGTGGCGGCGGCCCGACTCGGTCCCGGAGCGGTTCCAGCAGCGGCGGCGGCGGCAGCAGCAGCAGCGGTGACCCGACTCGGTCCCGGAGCGGTGGCAGCAGCAGTGGCAGCGGCCCAACCGCGACCACGGGCCCAGTGGACGACATCGTCGGGAGCTCGCAGCTTACAGGTTGGTGACCTGTTTTTATGAGCTCCCGCAACAACAGCTTCATCCGCTGGTCTGGAGGGCGGCAGCTTCGACCACCCCGGGCTGCGGAGTTGAACCGGCCCGTTCGCGGAGCTCGGTTGAACCGCGGGACTGACTTATTTACCATCACCCGGAGGGGTCACAACATCTGAAGCCTGGATCGCCTTGGCGCAGAGGGAAACAAAGAGGGAATAGACAGAGACTTTAAGACTTTGCCTTCCATCACAGTGAGGAGGTGTTTGGTGAACTCACTGTGGTGGATGTTAAATTTGTGTTTATTGTGTGTTCTGTCATTTCTTTTAAAAATTATATGTATGACTGCAGGGGAACGAAATTTCATTCAGACCGAAAGGTCTGAATGACAAATAAAGAATCTAATCTACTCTAATCTAATCTAATTATTAGCACTGTTGCAGTAGCAACACAATTTAAGCAACTGGTCATACTCAGTGTTTTTGTTAGAAAAAGGTGGGTTTGCGGCCAGCTTAAAGAGATACAATTTGAAGTACGTAGTCCCCTCCATCAAAATAATAAACACTTAAAAGAAAATTAGTGATAAATCTCAAATAAATATTTACTGGTGTTGAGTAATGATGGCAGGTCTATCAACATTTGGAAAAGCTATAAGTCACTGAATCTCAATGGGAACAAAGGAATTTGAGGGAGATCTTCAGAAGCTGAGCCAACGTTGTTAGATGTTAGCACAGGAAGATTGTGAATCGGAAGGTTTTCACAAGGAGTTCAAGAGCATATAATACATATTATGGAATGCACAACAAGTAAAGGTGAATAAAATGAAATCGGGATGCATGCAAGACAAAGATGAAATGCGGAATTCTAAGGTTATAAAACCAAAGCAGGTTCTAAAACAGAAGCATGTCAAATCATGGATGAAATTTTCATCTAGAATTGCGTAAGGTGGAGTGGATATTTGTAATTGTACAGAAAATCAAGTTAGATGAAATTGGAATGAAGAGATGGCGCAGTTAGCAAGTCAAACTAGGGTCAGTTATGATGCCAGTATTACACAATTGAAGTCTAGTTCAATTTAGCACAGAGTAGAATATATGATGAGTCGGGGTTCTGAAGGTGGCAGAGGGAATTCATTGGTGCTTTATTTGTCGCCTCTTCAACTGAAATTATTTTTGCATATTTACGTTATGCGGGCGCAGCCATATTTTGCCGCCATTTCCACAGTAAAACAGCCGGTCAGCATATGCACTCGATCTACAGGAGCAGTTCCCAATCTTGGTACAGCCCAAGACTACTGCAGGGCCTTCCTCCATCACCAGATCGCCCGCGAACTGACGTCCTGCTTACCTTTCTGTGCTGCCTGGGTAACCTAAGCACGACCTGATGTATATGTGTATGGCTGGATTGTACACATGTATAAGGTCATTAGGAATAGGATTAGGCCATTCGTCCCATCAATTCTACTCCACCATTCAATCATGGCTGATCTATCTCTCCCTCCTAACCCAATTCTTCTGCCCTCTCCCCATAACCTATGACGCCTGTACTAATCAAGAATCTATCTATCTTTGCCTTAAATATTCCACTGAATGCTGTGGCGGATGTCTGTGTTGACTTATGTTGTGCATTGTGTCCTTTTTTAATTGTAACGCTGCATGGTAAATTATATTTCACTGCACCCTATGGCGCATGTGACAAATGAATTTGAACTTGAACTTGACTTGGCCTCCGCAGACTTCTGTAGCAAAGAATGCCACAGATTCACCGCCCTCTGATTAAAGAAATTTCTCCTCATCTCTTTCCTAAAAGAACATCCTTTAATTCTGAGGCTATGACTAGTCCTAGGCTCTTCCACCAGTGGAAACATCCTCTCCACATCCAAGCCTTTCACTATTCTGTATGTTTCAATGAGGATCCCCCCCTCATTCTTCTAAATTCCAGCGAGTTCAGGCCCAGTGCCGACAAACGCTCGTCATAGGTTGACCTACTCATTCCTGGGATCATTCTTGTAAATGTAGTACAATGTGACTGGATAACACGCAAAAAAAAACCTTTTCATTGTATCTCGGTAAATGTGACAATGATAAAGCCAATACCAACAGGACACTCCACTGAAATACAATGAAGTTGGACTTCCATTACAGCCACCCTTTGGAATACTTTGACCTATGTTGTGGCTTCAATAACCAAATGTGAAGGAACTTTCTGTGCTGACTAATTTATTGTGAAATTGACCAATTCAAATGATCGTATTCCACATACGACTTCTGCATTAGTTCAGCAAAGATATGTTAATTGTATTAGTCAGGGCCAACATATCTTAACAAATCCCAGGACTGAAAAACAGTAACCCAATGCACCATGCAGCTAACCAATTTATTTATTGGATTTTATTTTTAATCTGTTAATGGGAATAAAAATGACTTTGTTTCATTGTGTAAAAATCAGTAACAGTTAATTGTGTAGGAAAGAACTGCAGATGCTAGTTTAAATTTGAAGATAGACACAAAATGCTGGGTAACTCAGTGGAACAGGTAGCATCACTGGAGAGAAGATATGGGTGACATTTCAGATCGAGCCCTTCTTCAGACTGATGTCAAGGGAGTGGGCAATACAGGGATAAAATGTAGTCGGAGACAGTATGACTGGTTGGAGAACTGGAGAGGGGATGGAGAGAGAGGGAAAGCAAGGGCTACTTAAATTTGGAGAAGTCAATGTTCATACCGCTGGGGTGTAAGCTACAGAAGCAAAATATGAGGCACTGTTCCTCCAGTAAGCTAAGGACAGAAAGGTCAGTATGGGAATGGGAGGGGGAGTTAGTGTTGAGCAACCGGGAGATCAGGTAGGTTAAGGCAGACTGAGTGGAGGTGTTCAACAAAACTAAAAGTAATGCCCCTGTCCCATTTAGGAAACCTGAACGGAAACCTCTAGAGACTTTGCGCCCCACCCACGGTTTCCATGCAGTTTTTGGATGTTCCCGAAGATTTTTGTCAGTCTCCCTAATGGTCCAAAGTGGTTTCTGATTCTTCAATGTTCCAGCGAAGAAGCAAAAACCACTTTCGACCATTAGGGAGACTGACAAAAACCTCCGGGAACCTCCGAAAACTGCATGGAAACCTTGGGTGGGGCACAAAGTCTCCAGAGGTTTCCGTTCAGGTTTCCTAAGTGGGACAGGGGCATAACAGCTCAGTAGTAGATTCCTTTGCATCTCGAAAACAAATTTGTTTACAAATTCATTACCAAAATGTTCCGGTAATCGCTTGCCATTATTTTGCAAAATTAAAACTATTGTTGGTATGGAAAGCTGAAATGAAAATTTTTAAACTCGAAATCACTTTTCAGCTCTATTATGCCCCATCTTCTGTTTTAGGATCAAGTTATTCCTTCGAGATGAATGTTGAGCAAAATGCTAAAGACTGCAGGAAGCCAAATTTATTTTCAACCCACATGAAGGACATGCACCACAGACTGCTTTTTTTGGACTGCAGCCAAAGGTGCTACAAATGGAGGTCTTTGTTGCCAGTCCCCTAGGATTACAACAACAGTTAACTTATTATTGCTTGCTGAGTGCAGGCCCTTGTCAAGAGGCAGGCCTGCACTGTGGACATGTCACGCAGGTAATGGAAAAATGGAAATACAGGCAGCTTCAGGCCTGGCATCGTGCATTCTTCACATGTCCCTTATGAAAAGAAAACCAACCCCTTCCTGTGTGTGTGGCAACATGTGCAGTTAAACAAAAACACTCATTAATATCTGATAACTGCAAGGTTTCTTGCCTTTTGTCAGCAGTTCTCTGCTCAACAATCAACAGCTTAATAATTCCCCCTTTAAATTGACCATAGTGTAGTATTCTAAGACATTAACTACACACACCGTCAGTCACTTGAACATTGGGGATTCTAGAAATGAATTGTTGGTCGAATTACAAACGTCTAACTAATGAATTGTTGGTTGAATTACAAAGTATTGCTCAAACATTTAAATGACAGTGCTGCATTTTTTGTTATTTTGAATCACGTCATTACTTTTTGATGGCTAAGTTAAACTTTAGTTTAATAGGATATGTTAATACACTGGAATTGGACTTTCCTCTAAACTAAACTAAACTAAACTAAATGGTCTTTCACTGAATAGATACCCTCCAGTTTAGAAAATACTTCAAACATCTACACAAAAATAAAACCAAATTTAAACTTAAGTTAAACTTGTTAGATACATTCCCCTTCCCCCATCCCAATCTGCCAGTCTTGCTTGGTGTGTCACAATAATAAATCTTTTTTTTTACAAATACAAGAAAGAAAGGTGACTAGGTTCTTCCACCAAAAGCTGTTTAGCAAGGGGGTGTGGCTATGAGTAAAGAAACAGATCAAAGGAGTGCACTAACTGAACTTGTAGCCTGTCGAGAGAAGATCAAGCCCTAATTTCTGAAGAAAGATTTGCAGTGAGCAGACTTGTGGTCAATAGGTAGCTGACCTGGAGACCCTGAGCTGAGAGACGTGATTCATGGCTTGAATTATCTTGATTATAGCACCCCATCAGATTCCAACCTACTCTGTTAGTCAAGAGTGCAGTGATTTAAAAGGATGATGTAATATTTTGACGTAGTTTATTGTTGGCTTTATAGGGGAATAGAAGAAAATTCAGTGTCACTGCAGAAATTCAAGAGGCATCTATACCTGGATTTTAGAATTCCTTCTGCCACACATTCAACTGGAAACATTTCTGTGTGCGGAAGCTATCTGCAGCTTTTTCCCCCCCCCACTTTTTTATGAAGTCATTAATTTTATATTTCTCTCTTTTACCCCCAAATGTTATCGAGATGAATAAATCACATATGAAAATGACGAGACAAAAAAGAAAATCAGCAAAAAAAGAGATGATCAGAAAAGCAGTTAGAAGGACATTTTGAGTGGAAACCTTCCACATACCTTTACAGGATAAAGCTGTTAATTTGTTTCTGTCTCGTATCAATTTGAAGACAGGAGAATGATAAACAAAGGTCATCTTTTTGTGTCCTAGTCTTCCAGGAAGATGGGAAAATCTCAGCACAGGCTTGCTTATCTTGCTGATGATGAGGGAGAACAGAGGGAACAGTGTGCAGCTGTAATTTAAGATGCTTTGTTCTTATTCAAGTACAGAGCGGTCGACATTTCAGAGTCATTGCAGACACTGCAGAGTATCTTGATTTTGTTGCTAGCGCATCACAAGAGTTTCTGACGAGAACTGATAAAGAGATGGGAAGCGACTTAAAGGACATGTTAAACTCAACTGGCGAAGCGTGTAGGCTTCAAACAGTAAAAATATTAATAGCCGCTGATGTGTACTGAAGGAGCGCAAGGATACATTTACCATCGGCACGGTGGCGCAGCGGTAGAGTTGCTGCCTTACTGAGACCCGGGGTTTGATTCCGAGTATGGGCGCTGTCTGTACGGAATTTGTAAACCGTGACTGAGTGGGTTTTCTCCAAGATCTTCGGTTTCCTCACAAAGACGTACAGGTTTGTAGGTTAATTGGCTCGGTGCACGTGTAAATTGTCTCCAGTGTGTGTAGGATATTGTTAATGTGCAGGGATATCTGGACGGCACGGACTTGGCGGGTCGAAAGGACTGTTATCTCTGTATATCTAAAGGGCCTGTCCCACTATGGCGACCTTATTGGCGAGTTTAGGAGAATAAACCGTATTTCAGACAGCGCTCCCTCACTTTCCCTGGACCCCGCCTTTGCGATGTGTTTGTGTGTCTGTGTTCCGCGCTGACGATCGGTCCAGCTCGCGGTTTTTCAGGCAAGTTTCCCCGAGCTTGAAGGTCGCAGACAGTTAGCTGAAAAGTCGCGTAAGTAGGACAGGCGATCAGGCCAGCTCGCAGTTTTTCAGGCGAGTTTCCCCGAGCTTGAAGATCGCAGACAGTTAGCTGAAAAGTCGCGTAAGTGGGACAGGCCCTTAAAGCTAAAAAAAAATGAAAGCCTGCTCTCAATAGTTTCTAATACATCAAAACAAACAGATCCCAAAGTAACGGTTGCATCAATCTCTACTTGTCATCATAGTACTACTTACCGATATCTCTAAATCATGATTAGTGTCTAAAAATTAAATTCTGGCTAGTTGAAGAATGGACAGATGATCTCTGGGGAACATGGTGTCCCCAATTAGATCTCTCAATAGTGGCATCTTTGCTTCTGTAAAGTTCTCTTCTGAATCACAATAATAGTTTGCTCTATCTTTGGCTGCAGGTGGCGATTGTTAATAGTAAGATTAAATGAGAACTTACCAGTTTGAAGTTTGATCTTGATTTTATGAGGAGTTACGTTGGTGATTACGTGAAGAAGGCGCGCCAGGCCGCATGCACAGCAAACTTCAAAGCAGCGGTATGAAATCACAAATAAACAACACCGAAGTAAACAGTAAGATCAGTGACTCGAGAACTACCAGATGATCTTTTATGAGAGAGGGTTGGGCGTGGTGGGCACGTAATCACCAACATAACTCCTCATAATATCAAGATCAAACTTCAAACTGGTAAGTTCTCGTTTAATCTTACTATTTTACTTCGGAGTCACGTGAGTGATTCCGTGAAGAGTTCAAAGCTTTGTGATTTCATGCCGCAGATTACAATCTCGGCATCGCACTGCATTTGGTTGACTCGAAAGAGAAATAAATGCATTAGTAATAACATTGTATTCAATGTAATGATAGGGTTTATTTAACAATTTAAACAAACAACAGTACCCCTAAAATATAGGTACTTAAAATGTCATTGGCAAACAGCCCTGGATTGACAATTGGACGATGACAAAATTCTGAAACATCAGCTCATTTGCCCATCTGACAGCCGCTAAAATTTGGTTGAAGGACACATCCCTCCCTTTGGCCGCCAACATAGCTGCTGCCCTAGTATAATGAGATGTAAACACACTATCTAAATGATATACTGACGTTGATGCTGACCTGGTGGAATGAGACATACAATCGTCAATGTTAATACCTGTTGCAGCCACCTTGAAATAGTCTGAACCGACCTTCTCTTGTGTAATTGTTTATTAACTAATACACAGTGCTGAATCCATATTTCTAAGGATTCTGGTGGCCTTGATAACATAAAAATGAGACCGTGGGGTATTAGAAATGATCTTAAAAATCATGCCAGTCCTGGTCTGCTCTGCTAGTGTAGACCAGAATGTAAAATGTAATGGCATGAACAGCCAATTCCATCCTGTCCAGCCACAGCGTTTGCAATGTTTTGCCGTCGTTGTGCTGATATTAGAGCCATGACTAAGGATGTAGCTGGAACCCCTTGGTGAAGTAATGTTTACACATTTACAACAACCAACTGCATAATCTTGTGATGTGAGTACTTGTATCAAGATCTTTTTAACAACTTGATATCCGGGTTGGACCCGACAATGTAGTTCCCTTATGTTACAGCTGTAATTTCTCTATAACTGAACTATTGTCAATATCACTTAAAATGAACTGGAAATGTCAGTAATTTGTATCATATTAAATGTATCATTAATATTTAACAAACATTTCTGATCCCCTCAATAGAGATGTACTGCTTTTTTGGATGCTATCCATGCATACTGCAGTGAACACCCTCATGGCTAAATGTGACAACCTGAGGCATAAGTCAATCCATTGAAAATGTGTAAGTCAATAATTGTTTTACTGTGCAAAGACCAGTCCCCTGAACCACAGTTTAAAACAGCAATTTCTTGCTTTTTGGCATAACTGTATACCGTTGTGCCATAATGCTTGATGAAGCAGGCAACATGGACGCTTGGCCAGTCTGATAGTACGAATCCAAGCGAGGTCTTGCTGACTGTTTTAAGACCCGGCTAATGAGGAAGACATAAAGTCCATTCCTCCTATTGAAGCGAGAATGTATTTCTCCACACTGTTGTGTCACATATTTTTGCAAACAGTGAAACATGCATAAACATGACGAACATTTGATGAAGTATTGAATCAAGCTTTCATCATACTTTGAGATCCAACACTTATTCTGTGTTATCATCAATCTAAACTGGATGATACACCAGTGGCAAGGAGATTAATTACAGGATATTCTTCCTAATTACCATGAGACTAACATATGTCACCATTGTAGAGTAGCAACTTAAATTTGTGCATGAAGAATATGTATATTCACTCAAACCTTACTCAATGGTGCATTTAGTGTATATATTTAGTTGATACTAACAACTGAAGAATTGGTAACTCATGCAATCTTCACTACCTTTGAGTAGGTGATGGTATTTGGAACTTCTCATCTTAGAGTTCTAAACATCAGTTCTTAATAACTAAATTCAACCGACCACACTACTATAGCGAGTTTCAAGTTTAATGAGTTATTGTCATTTTCAACAATGCTGAATACTGTTACTTCATCATTGTGGCTGAAGTAGCCTCAGCTGACAATAGCACAAGGCTGTTAGCAACGATCTAATTGCTACTTACACAATATCAGTTCCTTGATCTGCTCAGCTGCAACACAGTTGCTATATTGCCAATTACTCTTAATGAAAATAACTACGTTTTGTAGCAGATTGCTATAACCCCAATCTCTTGCCACAAGGCGGAGACAAGAATAATAATTAAAGGTAAATCCCAATGACCAACAAACAGTTTATCCCATACTGCAAAGCTTTACTGTTATAGTACAGTTATATTGTCTTTGATAACCTTTGTAATAGTAAGATTAAACGAGAACTTACCAGTTCGAAGTTTGATCGTTATTTTATGAGGAGTTACGATGAGGGATTACGTGCCCTCCACTCCCGCCCTCATAAAATAAATGATCAAATGGTAGTTCTAAGTCTTTTTATGAAGCCTTACTATGTTACTCCGGCTTTTGGTGTTCTGTGTTTTTCATGCCGCTGCTTTGAAGTATGCCGTTGCCAGCGTGAGGCGGGTTCTTCACGTAATCCCTCATCGTAACTCCTCATAAAATAACGATCAAACTTCGAACTGGTAAGTTCTCGTTTAATCTTACTATTTTACTTCGGAGTCACGTGAGTGACTACGTGAAGATTTTAAAGCTTTCTGTGTTTTTTATGTCGTAGAATTAATCCGTACGACAGTCCGGCTAAGTAAACACATACATGAGAAACCAGACTAATGTTAGATCATTTCACAATTAACTTTTTTAATGGTTTAAAGACCATATAATAACCCTCCTTATATCTGAGGGAAATGATTACAAGTGATAAAAGATAGAAGTGACTACACCACTGATTATAGCAATTAATAGTAAACAAAGCAGGTGATTATGGTGCTCCCAACACCGCGTGTCCAAAGCTTGTCATAGTGTGAACAGGTTTATTGTAGAACTTTGAAAAAGTTTCTTCTTTACTCCACCCTGCGACTTTTAAAATATGCTCGAGAGGTACGTCCCGCCCCTTCGCCGCGGACGTAGCTGCCGCCCTGGTGGAGTGAGATTTGCACACACCAGTGTCTACTCCCGCTAAAAACAACACCTGTTTCAACCATTTTGAGATAGTTTGAACTGAAGCTTTTGTGTGTGGTTTTTTGTGCGTAACCATTAACGTTTTTTCATTTCCTCGAAGGGTGTCAGTAACTTTAATATATTGGTTCAAATGTTTAACCACACACAAAGTAGGATCAATATGATAAGCTTGAAAGGTTACCTTTGTTCCAGATCTCCCTGGTCTGCTTTGTTTGATCAGATCGTAAACATAGAACACAACATTATCTGTAGTCACATACATACAGTCTAAACGCAACATTTGTAAAGTTTGCACTCTTTGAGCTGAGACCAGTGACATTAACATAATTAATTTCAATGTCAATCTTTCCAATGTCAACCCTTCAATTGGAGTCCATTGTCTAAGTAGCGTAAGTACAATGCTCACATCCCAAATCTCTGTGTATCTTGGTTTGGGTGGATTAATATTAAAGATTCCTTTCATGAATCTACATATTAATGGATGCGACCCAATTGATCTCTGATCAGTCATAAGTCCTAAATAGGACGACAAGGCACTGCGTGCAGTGTTAATGGCACTGTAACTTAAATGTTGCTCAAAATGCAAATTGGCAAGGAATTCCAAAACATTTGCAATATTTACAGTATCATAAGAAATATTTGACTGTGTGCAAAAGTCTTCCCATTTCTTAATATGTGTCATATATTGCTTTTGTGTGCTATCTCGCCATGATGCGACTATAACTTCCATAGTTTTGTCTGACAATCCCAGCTCCTGTAGTGGTCTGGTCAAAAACCTGCAGATTAATAAATTCATATATGCATACAATGGGTAAATTTCTTTAGTTACCGGATTAGTCAAGATATCACTACAGTTAGGAATCGACATATATGGTTCTTTAATCATATTCAGCATTACTGGGAACCAAGGTTGAGTTGGCCAATTTGGAACTACCAACAATCCAGAAGCAGAATCTTGTTCTATCTTCTTCAGGCATCTCTGAATCAAAGCAAATGGTGGAAAAGCATAAAAGAACATCTTTCCCCAGTGTAATGAAAAAGCATCTACTGCTACTGCATCTGGATCGTGTTCCCAAGACACATAAGTAGGCAATTGATGATTAAGCCTAGATGCAAACAAATCAATTTCTGGCAACCCAAATCGGTTCACAATATTCTTAAATATTGCTGGCTTAAGCATCCATTCCGTATTATCTTTAAAAATCCTGGACCTTTCATCTGCTACCACATTGTCCTTACCTGGAATGTAGCTTGCTGAAATCCATATTTGGCGACCAATACACCATTGCCATATCTCATTGACCAGACAATCACATGATACTGATCTAACTCCCCCCATGTGATTAATGTATGCAACAGCCGTTTTATTGTCTAACTGTATTAACACATGTAGACCTTGTTTAGCACAACAATATGCTTTAAGTCCATAAAAAGCACCCAATAACTCCAAATAGTTAATACCATAAGCTTGAAGAAACGCTTCTTCTTGAGCTTTCCATCTACCTCCACAACTGGAGGACGAATCTGTAGCCCCCCCATCCGAGAGCACTAGCATCCGTTTGTAAAACCATTTCAGGCTGTTCAATCATGATATTCTTAGCAGCTTGTGGGACATTTTCAACCCACCATTGTAATTCCAACACGGCTTCTTTTGTTAATTGCATAGGCCTGTCAAAGTGACCTGCCTTCTCTTTAAGAGCCCTTATTTTGTCCCTTTGAAGATTTTGATAATGTAATGGACCAAATTCCACTGCCGGAAATGCTGCTACCAGCTTACCAATGGTTTTCGCCACTTCTCGGATGGAGGGATAAGGTTTGTGAATGAGGTAATTACAAGTCATCAAAATGTCATTGGCCTTCTCTGTTGGCAAAGTAACTAACATAGTCACTGAGTTAATTACAAACCCCAAAAAGTTAATTGTTTGTGCTGGCTGCAGCTGGGACTTAATTGGATGAATCAAGAACCCTAGCTTTTCAAACAAAGCTTTAGTAACTGAAACTGAGTGCTCAGCTGACTCTTGAGTATCATTAATGATCAGAATATCATCCAGATAAGCCATAACAATGTGTTTCTGTGCTCTCAATTGGGCTAAAACTGGTTTCAACAGTTTTGTAAAGAGTCTAGGAGCCGAACTCAATCCATTTGGTAAAGCTTTAAACTGCCATAATTGTCCCAGCCAATTAAATTTTAAGTACCTCCTGAAGAATTGATGAATTGCTACAGAATAATAGGCATCCTTCAAATCAATCTTAGCCATATAACACCCTGCTGAGATAAGATATTTTGCAGTACTGAATGTCTCCATCTTAAAATGTTTGTATTCTACAAACATATTTAGATCTGTAAGGTCCAGAATAATTCTGCAACCACCATCTTTTTTATCTCTTCGAAATATATTAGAGACAAATTGATGCTTATGTTCATAAGTCTTTTCAATTACGCCTTTTCCAGATAATTTGTCAATTTCCACATTAATCTCCATTCTTTCCTCTGCAGAAAACACATAAGCATAAGCAGGTTTATTCTGTACAGGAGGATTAACCCCTTCTTTAAAAGTAATAATGGCTCCCGAAACTGCTTGTAATACATATCGATCAGAAGTAATGTTAAGCCAGGCATTATAAAATTTTTGCAATCTCCCTCCAACTGGAGAGTCATCCACAGTTTCTTTAAGGATATAAGTCTTTAATACCTCTCCGTATGAGCATGGTGGTCTCCTTCTTCCCGAATACAGGGAAGCACTCGCCTGCACAGCACGATAGTATTTTCGTGACAAACTTCTGCCTCTATAACGAAAATCGAAACCCCTTCGGGTCGAAAAAACCCTTCTTTGTCCAAAGACAAAAAGTTTAACATTGCTAAAATATTTAGCTTCTTCATCCAACTCTTTCAGCTGTTTCGGCAGATTTTCTCCAAACAAATACCCAGGAGCTTGAACACCACTTTCTTGACACAGGCTTGCAAACCTAGGGTGAAATATGGGCCGAATCGCCATTTTCCTCATACAATTAATTTCATAGAACGAATTACACAATAAGCCCAAAGTATCCTTTTGAATCTTTTCCATTTCCAGATTCTCCATTTGCCTGCCATAGGCCGTAATGGCAGCAGAAATTAATTTGAGCACCTTTTGAAAATCACTTCTTGGGCTCTCATACTTGGAGTCATAGACGTCCATATCATCGGATTCACCGTAGGCACTTCCAATGAGGCACAATTTCTTGGAGCTTTATATAATTCTGATGTTTCATTCATCACAGAATTGTGAAGTTGGTGAGATACCATATAATTTATGTTTGCAGCTAGGTTTTCTTCCATAGCCTCACCACTTCCTTCAGGTATAGCAAAATCTTGTGCTATCCCAGGCACATTAGGCCTTTTCTTTTTACTTTGTGGTGTGCTTTCAAAAGCCATATAACCACCAGCAGGGTCTGCCTTCTGCAGCTCTAAATCAATTGGGATATCACCCCATGAGACTTCTTCCAGCCCAAATCCTGGGTCCGGAGTATCATATTCCCAACTTGGCCCACAGCCATATTCATCACATTCAAACCCCTCAGGGATTTTTTGGGATTCATCTGGGTACTGTGACCCTTGTCTCATAATTGTTTGGAGAACTTTCTCCATATGCTCCATTTTTAGCCACATAGTTTTATTGTCTGGAGGTCTTTCAGTATCAGAGTCATCAGAAACCACGGGCCTCTCAGATTTCTTTTTGCATTTTTTAGGAACATTTTCCTCCGTGGTTATTATTTCTGGAGAATCTGGAAACTCACTATCGGGTAAATCGGCGGCCAATGGTATCGGAACCGGGTCCGCACTAACTTCGCGTCCCGTATTTTTACTTTCACCCCGGGAAGATCTTTTTACCCGCGAAAACTTCTTTCCCGATTTCTCCATTTTTCTTTAATAATCAGTGCTCAATCAGCATGTTAACGTGGCTCTAAATTTTACTTTTGGTTTTGTTTGCTGGAGCCACCCAGCGTAACCTAAAAAACGCCCCGATCTAACTGCACTTACCTGCGGGCCGTTCCGACCGCTGCGAGGAGCTGCTCCTTACTGCAGCTCCTCCTTCCGCCGTCAGCGTTGACGTCATGCCGTTGCCAGCGTGAGGCGGGTTCTTCACGTAGTCACTCACGTGACTCCGAAGTAAAATGGGATTTGTATAACATGTATCTCTTACCTAATGAATCTATTTAAGTCAGGAATACCTTTTTACATTCGGAAGTTCATATGCCCGATACTCTCCATTCTTCATAATAACATGCCAAATCCTGCCTTATTTGCATGGGTGGTTTGCATGAGAACTTCTGCCCAATTTCCAAACCCTGGCCAAAATCCAACTTACTTGGAATGCTCTGGCTGTGCCTCAACCAAATATTTTTACACTTTGTGTGTTGTACAAACAAATGTAAATATTACAACTTGTGAATGGTGCACTACCCAAATTTTGGAAGTGCTAGACCCATTTAGTTGAGCATGATTGGAAGGTGCATGGATTTTCTGAGCTATCATGCTGCCCCCAGCTCCAGTGAACCACTACTGCTGATAAGCACCTGGGGTGCATTCTGAACAATGACTTCTGCCCGTTGTTGGCCGAATTAATTCATCTGCCAGGCTTCTTCCCCTGTAGAATAGACCTACCCGAATAACCGATTCAGCGGCTGGCTCTCACATCCCCCTGTTGGCATTGTTCACTGCCGGTACATATGTGCTTGAGTCTGTTCTATTGACATCTTTAGAGCCCGGCGTCATCTTGATCTTTTGCTCTTCCCTCCTCAGAGAGGGTGATTCGTAGGCAACTCTAACAGGCGCTGCCGCAGGCCGTAGGATACAAATACTGATACAAACCCATTGGCCTTAACCCATTAAAATATTTTACTGGGATGGCAACTTTATTGTCAGGAAAGGTACCTCTGACACGTGCCTTTCATCCCTTTGGGTATGCCCCACGGCCATACCCTGAGACTCAGTGTCAGCAGGATACTGACCTTTGCAGCACTGTATACAACAGTTGCTGTATTTAGGATTGACGTTTCAATGCACTATCCAGCCCCGGTGAGGAATTCATCCCCCGACTCCATGGGCCTTGCTCTCTAACCCTGATGGAGAATCATCTCCCGACTCCGTGGGCGAGCAGATATGTGTGAATTTGAGCAAACCTGTCCCAGGCATTGCTCGCGCAGCCTTTCATAAAGGCAGGTACTTTTTGACATGACCAGCCCTGCATCAGGCGCTGTTGGCACTGCTCTCCCGTAGGCTGGCACTTCACACATGAAGCAGCCCTGTCAGGCGCTGCTGGCACTGCTCTCCCATAGGCTGGTAATGTCACAAATGAAACAGCCCTGTATCAGGTGCTGCTGGCACGGCTCTCCCGTAGGCCCGAACTTTCATATATGAAGCAGCCCTGTCAGGCGCTGCTGGCGCGGCCTGTCCCATAGGCCCGTACATTTTACACATGAAGCAGCCCTGTCAGGCGCTGCTGGCGCGACCTGTCCCATAGGCCCGCGCTATTGCTGTGTAAGCTCACTAAATCAACATTTAGTGTACAGCTTTACCTGTGAAGGCTAAAAATAAATCATAGCAACCTGTGCTTAAACAATTATAACATTATCAGAACATATAACAATAACTTTTTACTTTGCCTTTAGCTTTTACTTAAAGAAAAAAACACTATAAAATACATACTTTTTATTATAAGGAGAAACCCTTTATAGCCCAACTCACCTGAGTCCAAATAGGACTGAATGAGTCCCAGTAATTTCTTGACTGGGGACCAACGTCTGTGAGCCACTGACCCCACTGTCAGTGGCTCCAGCGTTGCTTCCTTGCCGTTCCAACGGCATCCCACAGGCTGGGAGCCGCTGACCCCCCTGTCAGTGATACTGTTTAAATTTCTTGCATTCCCATGGCATCCCACAGGCTGGGAGCCGCTGACCCCCCTGTCAGCGACTCTGCTTAAATTTCCTGCCGTTTTTATGGCATCCCTGCAGGCTGGGGAGCCGCTAACTGCACTGTAAGCGGCTCCTTATCTCGCAACCCGATCAATTTTGCCGGTTTATCCGCATTTACGGTCGGACTGGAATTTCCCCACAGTCCATAACCGGCAACTTGTCGGGCTGCGAAACGTAGGAAAAACCTCTGTAAAAAGAGGCTCCTGACTAAAAACCCTTGGTAAGTAAAAAACCAAACTTACCTTTTAAGTTTAACTTACCACCGGCAGGAGCTCTGTCCTGCCAGACTGGTGCTTGCGCCAATGCCGCTGACGTAATGCTGCGCATGCGGCCTGGCGGGCCTTCTTCACGGAATCACTCACGTGACTCCGAAGTAAAACCACACCATCAACCATTCCCACCAAAAATAGTTACCATGCAAAGTCAGACAGTGAGCAATACTGTGGGATACAAGTGTAGATAGTCAATGGCGGGAAGTCTGCTCTGTGTGCTGGACTGGATTACATTGATAACTCTGCAATGTCTTGCAGTCTTGGGCAGAGCTGTTCCCAAACCAAGCTGCGATGCAAACCTGACAATTTGCTTTCTATTGTGCATCTGTAGAAGTTTGTAAGAGTTATTAGATGCATGCGGAGCAAGTGGTGCATTGGACACATGCTCAGTCTCCAAAGGAAATAGAGGATGTAGGGCCACCATGACCTGCGATCACCGCAACCAATGCAGCCTGTCACTTACTGAAGCAGCTCCTCCACTTCCGAGCACCATGGTCACCATGCCTCACTTCCCAAATTGCCAGGCACTTTGAGGCTGCGGGAGGAGAGCTTGCAGTCTCTTCACAGCCACTGACTTTCCCCCTCTCATTCCACCGTCGCCATCTTGAAACTGTATGTGTGGGGGCGGAAAGGGAAGACGCCATTGCAGGTGATTTCTGCCTACGATTGAATATGTAAGAACAGAAGGAGCCAAGTTCCATTCCGTCTACGCTGTTGGGAGCAGCAAAGGGGGTAGCAATCTTGGCCATGGCAGTTCGAAAACAATGGGCAAGAATAGTTTTCCAATGTCATCATATTTTTGACTTTGATAAGAACCTTTTCAGTTTGCAGCAGGGACGGAAGGGTGATATAAAGGAGTTAAACAGGGGGTTCTGGGAAAGATGGACTAAGACCTGGAATTTTGTAGGAGCTTAGAAATGGGGAAATGAACTGCAAGGATATTGCATCCCAACATTTAAGAAACAGTGAGACAGGTACATGGATAGGACAGGTGTGGTGGGACATGGACCAAACGCAGGCAGGTGGGACTAGTGTAGCTGGGACATGTTGGTCGGTGTGGGAAAGTGTTCATGCTGTCTCACTCTATGACTATGATAGTGGAATCCATGTTTGTTTGGAAGCTCTGATGGCAGCAGTTTTGAAGGAGGTGCCCAGTATCAGAGAGAAGAGGGATTCTAACATATTGATTAGCATGGAAATTAGGGGACTAAAGTTTGTAGGAAGGAACTGCAGCTGCTGGTTTAAACCGAAGATAGACACGAAAAGCTGGAGTAACTCATCGGGACAGGCAGCATCTCTGGAGAGAAGGAATGGGTGACGTCTCGGTGTCAAGACCCTTCTTCAGACTGTTTGATAGGTTATTGGAAATAGAGTCAGAGAAGCAAAGATGAGTCTCAGGAAAATGAAAAACACAGTGAGGGTATTAGGGAGATGAACGAACAACCAGAGAAAGTTACATCACTTGCTGCGTTAACAGACACTTCTATAACTTGCACTGACTTCAGAACTCTAGCAAGCATGTTCTTTCCGATTCCTGAATAAAACATCTGATTCTTTCTGCCGGTTGCGACCAGCGCATTTGTATGCAAGTAACTATGCTCTTCAGAAACATATAACATAAGCTTCTACAAATTTCATGCACGGACCAAAGAAAATCTCAGCCCACTTGCTTCAATCCACTACTCCACCCCACTCAAGCCCCTGCTCCCACCCATATGATTCTCTGGTGGTTCGGCTCATTGAAGGAGTAACAAACCAATGTCATAGATGTCCCTAGTTACCTCTTGCTGTGGCGACAATAGAAGTGAATGCTGTTCTGCCCTTTGTCTATGAATGGTGATCCTCTTTATTCGTACTCTGTTAAGAAAATCAAATGGTACATTTTGCATCGACACATCCTTATTCCCATACTCAACACATTGCCTTTAAATGGCAGAGTGGAATTAAGTGCACCCTAAGAGCTTCACCAGATGGGACTATTTGTTAATATAACCTATTTCTGGCTCATGTTCCCATCTATAAGGGTATATTTCAAAAGTGAAACCTCGCTGAATATGTCTTTCCAGGCACTATAATTACATATACATGTGCATCAACAAGGACATGAATAGATTTATCAAATACATGTGTACATTGATTATAATATATAATAGGAACAGACATACAGGTATTTTGATGAACTCCGCATCATGGCATTTTTACAGCTTCAACCAAATTTCGCTTCCAGACCAAACCTCACAGCTCTCATGTACTGCAAATAATGGCATACTGTTTCAATAGACAATAGACAATAGGTGCAGGAGTAGGCCATTTGGCCCTTCGAGCCAGCACCATCATTCAATGTAATCATGGCTGATCATCCCCAATCAGTACCCCGTTCCTGCCTTTTGCCTACATCCCCTGACTCCGCTATTTTAAGAGCCCTATCTAGCTCTCTCTTTAAAGCATCCAGAGAACCTGCCTCCATTGCCCTCTGAGGTAGAGCATTCCACAGACTCACAACTCTCTGTGAGAAAAAGTGTTTCCTCGTCTCCGTTCTAAATGGCTTACTCCTTATTCTTAAACTGTGGCCCCTGGTTCTGGACTCCCCCAACATCGGGAACATGGTTCCTGCCTCTAGCATGTCCAAACCCTTAACAATCTTATATGTTTCAATGAGAATCCTCTCATCCTTCTAAACTCTAGAGTGTACAAGCCCAGCTGCTCCATTCTCTCAGCATATGACAGTCCCGCCATCCCAGGAATTAACCTTGTAAACCTACGTTGCACTCCCTCAATAGCAAGAATGTCCTTCCTCAAATTAGGGGACCAAAACTGCACACAATACTCCAGGTGTGGTCTCACTAGGTCTCTGTACAACTGCAGAAGGACTGCTTTGTTCCTATATTCAATTCCTCTTGTTATAAAGGCCAACATGCCATTCACTTTCTTCACTGCCTGCTGTACCTGCATGCTTACATTCATAGACTGATGAACAAGGACCCCCAGATCCCGTTGTATTTCCCCTTTTCCGAACTGCCTTCTTGTTTTTGCTACCAATGTGGATAACCTCACATTTATCCGCAAAAAAGAAATCTGCCATGCATCTACCCACTCCCCCAACCTGTCCAAGTCACCCTGCATTCTCATAGCATCCTCCTCACAGTTCACATTGCCACCCAGCTTTGTGTCATCTGCAAATTTGCTTATGTTACTTTGAATCACTTCATCCAAATCATTGATGTATATTGTAAATAGCTGCGGTCCCAGCACCGAGCCTTGCGGTACCCCACTAGTCTCCTGCCTGCCATTCTGAAAGGGACCCGTTAATCCCTACTCTTTGTTTCCTGTCTGCCAACCACTTCTCTATCCATGTCAGCACTCTACCCCCAATACCATGTGTCCTAATTTTGCCCACTAATCTCCTATGTGGGACCTTATCAAATGCTTTCTGAAAGTCAAGGTACACTACATCCACTGGCTCTCCCTTGTTCATTTTCCTAGTTACATCTTCAAAAAATTCCAGAAGGTTAGTCAAGCATGATTTCCCCTTCGTAAATCCATGCTGACTCGGACCGATCCTGTTACTGCTATCCAAATGTTCGGCAATCTCATCTCTTATAATTGACTCCAGCATCTCCCCCACCACTGATGTCAGACTAACTGCTCTATAATTCCCTGTTTTCTCTCTCCCGCCTTTCTTAAAAAGTAGGATTACATTAGCTACCCTCCAATCCACAGGAACTGATCCTGAGTCTATAGAACATTGGAAAATTATCACCAATGCAGCCACGATTTCTAGAGCAACTTCCTTAAGTACCCTGGGATGCAGAACATCAGGCCCTGGGGATTTATCAGCCTTCAGTCCCATCAGTCTATCCAACACCATTTCCTGCCTAATGTGGATTTCCTTAATTAATTATTTCAAGATGGGCTTTTGTTTTTGACAGAAATGCTGAGCATGAATTTTGAAAATTGATGGGAACAAATTTGAAATAGTAGAACTACTTCACATTTCACATTTTCTCATTTAATATTTAAATTTAATTTATTTAAATTTCACTGAGATGAAGAGATCTAGTCTAATGAAAATACTTTTCTTTCCCATAATGGCAAGCAAATGTAATTTATATTTCTGTGATCGAAAACAAAAATATAGATGCTCGAAATTGAAACTAAAAACTGCAAATCCTGTAAAGCTGCTGCAAGTAAGAATATTGTTGTTCCATTGTCTCTACATGTAACAATTAAGCACTCCTAAACCTTGACTCCCTTGAACCTACTGCCCCGTTCCTCAGTTGTTGAAACAGGCATTCCCTTGCCGTTCTAAATTTTGGGGGATCGCAATGGATTTACAGTCCTTTTTACCTGACCAACCCTTCTGACTTCCCATCATAGCTGAGACTGCTGCTGTTGAAATCTGTTCTACCCACTGCACCTAAATGTAAATATCCAGTTATCCCCTGCACATGTTACGACTCTCTGGTCTATTCATGACTGGATTGCAGGGCTACTTTTTAAGTGGAATGACATAAGTGGTGGTCCAAATAACCTGTTACCCGTTATTAAACTGAGGCGATGGACCCAAAATGCTGGAGTTAGTAAACGGCCAGGCAGCATCTCTGGAGAAAAGGAATAGGTGACATTGCAGGTCGAGGCCCTTCATGAGACCCGACCCTGTTATCTCGATCGGAAACATAACCTGTTCCTTTTCACCAGAGATGCTGCCTGACCTGCTGAGTGATTCTTGCATTTTGTGTCTATCTTCGGCATCTGCATTTCCATCTTACGCATTGGACAGAGGAGAGTTGGTTTAATCAGTAGCAACTAACCTCTGCGGAGATTGATCTTGTGTGTAAACAAACCACAGCTCCGTTCATCCTCTGTTCCTTCACGGTCTCTTTGGGAGCTGTCGCGGTGATCTTCTTGCAGCACTGCTGCATTGCTTTCTGCTCTGGTCTCCATCCAGACACTGGGAATTCTGCTCAGAGATTACCCGACCTACAATGACCAGTGCAAGCTAGAAAAATAAGTCAAAGTAATGCCATAATTGACGGTAGCATCCCACGTTACCTCCCACTTGAAAGCAGAAATACAGCTCAGAAAAGACATACATCCAGAAGGCAATTCCTTGTTAGTTTTCTTCACCAAATTAAACTAACCTATTAGAAGATAGACACATAATGCTAGAGTAACTCAGTGGGACTGGCAGCGTCTCTGGAGAAAAGGAATGGGTGACGTTTCAGTCTGAAGAAGGGTGTTGACCCGAAACGTCACCCATTCCTTCTCTCCAGAGATGCTGCCTGTCCCGCTGAGTTACTCCAGCTTTTTGTGTCTATCTTCATTTTAAACCAGTATCTGCAGTTTCTTCTCAAACAAACCTACTATCTACTTCACTGAAGACCCACAGACTATCTTTAATCAGCATTTGTGTGTAGGAAGGAACTGCAGATGCCGGTTTAAATCGATGGAGGACACAAAGTAACACAAGAGTAACTCCGCGGGTCTGGCAGCATCTCTGGAGAGAAGGAATGGGTGACGTTTCGGGTTGAGACCCTTCTTCAGACTGATGTCAGGGGAGGGGGCGGGACATCATCCATTCCTTCTCTCCAGAGATGCAGCCTGACCCACTGATGTTACTCCAGCATTTTGTGTCTACCTTTAATCAGACTTTACTGGGCTTTATCTTACACTAAACATTAGTCCTTTATACACTGAGGATGGCTCGATTGTAATCGTGTGTAGACTTGCCACTAACCGATCAGCACGCAAAAGGCTTTTCACTGTACCTCGGTACACATGACAATAAACTAAACTAAATTAACCTAAACTAAATTAAGCAAGTAAATGGTTAGAGCATTCAGAGGATGTCATTGTCAAGACATGTTAATTTCCTTCACCATACATCTCATGTAAAACATGATCTGAAACATCTAATCCCACAACTGAATTAAGTGTTCATTATACATTTGCTGTAGTAGCTCATAGCTCTTGAAGAACAGCAGGTTCAGATTCATATTAGTTGGTTTTGTACAGATACAAGACTCCAGAGTAGTGTTGTGCCATCTGAGCTAGTATAACTTGATAATGATAGAGTACGTAAGAATGAGGAAACATTATTGCCATAGAGGGAGTACGACTGTCAATGGAAATCTGGAATTTAAATTGAGAGATCTTATAGAGGGGTTAGGCTAGTGCAGGAAGATGATGTTGGGGAAGTGCAATCTTGAGGGGCTTTACGAGATGAGAAAGACTCTTTTACACAAAAAAAACAGAGGGTAGTTGAGGCCAGTTCATTGAGTGAATAAGGGGACAAGGGTATAATAATGAATGATAAGCATGTAGAATCGAAGGGCTAATAGCACCTATTCTAGGTTTCTATGTTTCTATATGGCAGCACCTCCGGGAAGTGGTTCAGCTTTGATCTGTCTTTTTGCATATCTTTCATTAATTTGTTCTATGTACCTTTTCATATCTCTCGGTTCCCTCTCCCCTGACTCTTAGTCTGAAGAAGGATCTCAACCCGAAACGTCACCTATTGCTTTTTTCCAGAGTTGTTGCTTGACCCGCTGAGTTACTCCAGCATTTTGTGCCTATCTTCAGTGTAAAGCAGCATCTTCAGTTCCTTCCTACACATTTTGATTGGTTCAGGAGTCTAATATGAGTGAGAAAGAAGCTGTTCTTGTTTGGATATCCGAACTCTCAAGTTCTTATATTTTATTCCAGAAGAAATAAAGGGGAATGGCCAGGGTGGGTGGTAGGATACCTTTATTTTTGCAAAACGTCAGGTCCATGTTTGAAGAGCAGTTATTTTCCCAGTAAATAACAAATAATTAAGGATTAGCATTGAGCAACAGAGCACAAGAACAGGCTTTGGGCCATTATGTCTGCGCTGGACATGACGCAAGTTAAACTAATCACCTCTGCCTGCAGGTTGTCCATATTCCTCCATTCCCTATATATCTTTGGGGAAGTTAAATCTACATAACTGTGTTAATTGAAATCTGGCCGCAAAAAATCTTATGCAGACCAGACTCAAACCGAACCTTTCCACAAAAAGTTGCTCTCTTTAATTTGATAGCCAGACAGAGCATAGTTTTAGCCCCACTGAGTGAGGTATAGCCCCACTGAAGATATACCTGTGTGCAGGAATGGGCTACTGAGGTATAGCTCCACTAAGGAGGGGCAAGAAGTTAAAGTATAGAGAGGTGACTCCTGTATGTATTCAAGAGAGAGTTGGATTTAGCTCTTAGGGCAAGGGGTATGGGGAGAAAGCAGGAACAGGGTACTGATTGTGGATGATCAGCCATGATCATATTGAATGGCAGTGCTGGCTCGAAGAGCCGAATGACCTGCTCCTGCACCTATTTTTTATATTTCTATGTTTCTATGTTAAACTAAATGTACCCATAAGGTTTCACAAATCTGGTACATGCATCATTTATCAATCTCACTTCCCTATGTAAAAACCTGAGGCATATTGTCCACGAATACCCAAAAAATCCTGAACATTCAAACTGCCGAGTCAAACGATGACCACTTATTTTATATACTTCTGTGTAAGGGGCACATTTCTCCCTTTAGGGCGCAATGGGTTTTTGGGGGGAGCGTCAGGGTTGAGGTGGGTAGTTGAGGATCAGAAGAAAAGGAGCAGAAAAACTAAAAGATAACGTCTCAATTTTCAACTCACAAATTCTTTATAACTTAAAAGGAGGGGAAAATGATTGAGGAAAACTTCAATTCATAACAGCAAGCGTCCGACCGCATCCCCCCTCCCCCTCCCACCCCCCTCCCTCCCCCCCCCCAACTCCAATACCATCATATTTACAAAATTTGTAACATGCTCATATTTTGTTCCAGAGAACCCAATACTGCTGTAAAAAGCCGCAAAGTTTCTCTGTGACTTAATTATCGTGCCACAGTCTGGCTGAACAAAGAGGATCTGCAGCTATATAATATGTGATGTCAGTGGGTTTACAGATTACTACATTGAAATTTGTAAGCATTTCAGGCTCATATTGCACAACACCTGTTGCTAATTTCAACAGTAAAATAATTATTGAAAATCTATCTCACCATTCCCCGATGTGTTGTTAAACAAATGGAACTTTTGTTTCAACAGTAATAAGTCACACTTTCACTTTGAAGTCAACTTAAATGGAAAAATCTTGTCAACGTGCGGGGCCAGTTATAAAAAGGAAAGATTGGACCATCAGGAGTAATACTTTGCCTACAATACATTTATGTAACCAAAATATGAGCCAGCACCAACTACCAAGTGATTGTAAACAAAAATCTCTACATAAGCTTCTCGTTAATAGAAATTCATCGTGTTTTATATCTAACCAAAAGCTGAAACATGTACAGGTATATCTCGAAAGTAAAGACAAATTACTTTTCCAAGCCCAGACCTCACAGTGTCACAGACAACTCGGATGGAAGGAGGGTGGTGACATGTTTTTGATTGTAGCGGGCTGTAGATACTCATTTGTTGAATGTATTTAAGACAGAGTTGATAGATGTATAGATTTTAAGGGAATCAAATGGTACGGGGTAAGTGCAAAGAAGTACTGTTGAGGTCAAAGATCAGCCGTGATCTTAGTGAATGGCAGAGCAGACATAAAGGGCTGAGTGGTTTCGTCCTGCTGCTAGTTCTTATGTTCACGTTCGCACAGCACCTGAGTGAGATTAATTTCCAAGGAATAACTTGAACGTCTGTTCTGTATTTGGTCAGAGCAGAACAAAGTATCAGCCCGGTCCTGGACATGGCAACCTTCAGCCATATCTTCACCTCCACTCCATATTAAGACATTTTAAGAATAAGGGGTAAGCCATTTAGAACGGAGACGAGGAAACACGTTTTCTCACAGAGAGTTGTGAGTCTGTGAAATTCTCTTCCTCAGAGGGCAGTGGAGGCAGGTTCTCTGGATGCTTTCAAGAGAGAGCTGGATAGGGCTCTTAAAGATAGCGGAGTCAGGGGATATGGGGAGAAGGCAGGGACGGGGTACTGATTGGGGATGATCAGCCATGATCACAGTGAATGGCGGTGCTGGCTCGAACACCTATTGTCTATTGTCTATTGTCTATTAAGATCTGAAGTGCAGTCGGTCAAGCAATGACTGCCTCAAACAAGGGAGTCTAAGCACCTTCCTTCTGATATTCCACAGTATTTCTCTCACTGGGATTCCACCAGCAACATTCTTGGTTGTTACAGGAACCAGAATATTATAGACTTGAGAAGACCTGATGCTGGGCATTCTTTGGTAAATACATCTGCTTGTAACTCACTCAGATGCAAGTTAGGAATTAGATGGAGTGTTCTTCTCCTTTTACTTCTTTTCGTGTCCATCGCAGTCGTCGCCCGTCCTGAAAAGGACACAAGCTTCCGGCGACAATCAGTGGGAGCCATCACTTGTCGCAATGGATGATGGTGGTAGCAGAATTAGCTCAGGATACTTGCAGTTTCCAGCCCCGCGACGTGGACACTTCTGCTATGGGGCCCTTCTCCTCTTTGGAAGTGAGTACCTCAAAGAGCTTCACGTAAAATCAAAGGAAATCACTCCATTTAATCACATTAATTTGTAAGTTGAAATATCTACCGTTCTATCACTTAAGCAGCACCTCCCAACCCCACAGCTTTTATCACCTAGTGAGTGGATGCATTGAAGACATTATCATATCTTCCTCCACCTCATCCCCCAACAGCACATTCCACACACACACACACCACTTTATGTGTAAATAAACTTGCCCCATACATCTCCATTAAACTTGGCACTCCTACCTTAAACCTACGCCATCTAGTCTTTGATCAGGAAATGTTTCCGACCGTCTGATAATTTTATATACTACTATAAGGTCTCCTTAGATCTCCTTAAGATCATACGATCATGAGAGGAATAGATCGGGTAGAAGCATAGAGTCTCTTGCCCAGAGTGACCTAATCGAGGACCAGAGGACCTGGGTTTAAGGTGAAGGGGGAAAAGTTTAATATAAATATGAGGGGTACCTTTTTTCACAACTAGGGCGGTGGGTGTATGGAACAAGCTGCCAGAGGAGGTGGTTGAGGCAGGGACTATCCCAACATTTAAGAAGCAGTTAGACAGGCACATTAATGGGACAGGTTTGGAGGGATATGGACCAAATGCTGGCAGATGGAACTAGTGTAGCTGGGACATGACAATGACTCTATGACTCTAGACTCCTTAGATAAGGTATCCTAAGATATTCGAGAGAAAATAATCCTAATGTGACCAAACATCTCCTTGTAGTGAATACCCTCTAATCCAGGCAGCATTCTGGTAAACCTCTTCTGCACCCTCACCAAAGCTTCCACATCCTTCCTGTAATGGGGTGACCAGCACTATACACAATACACCAAATGCAGCCAAACCAATGTCCTATAAAACTGCCACATGACTCTGATGCTCAATGCCACGAACAAAGACGGCAAGCATAGCATACGCCTTCTTTATCACTCTATCTACTTGTGTTGCCGCTCTCAGGGAGTTATACACTTGCACCCCAAAATCCTTCTGTACTTCAATACTGTTAAGGGTCTGGCAATTAACTGCATAGTTTCCCTTTACATTCGATCATCCAAAGTGCACCACCTCACATTTGTTCAGATTCAATTTTGACTCCATTTCTTCGCCCACTTGCGTCGCTGATCCTACTTTGACAGCCTTCCGCACCGTCTCAGCAATCTTGGTGTTGTTGGCAAACTTTACTAATCAGCGTGGAGGTCAAGACCACAGTGGCTTCCAGCTTCTTTAGATCCTCTGGATGAATCCAGATATCTGCTGCTGATCTCTGCCACATATTCCAGTTTATCACTGAATGCTGCATTCATTATGCTCATTGTACCACCCCTTACAGGGACCTCCCTGGCAACCTCCTGCAGAAAGTGCTTGTCTGGAACTTGGCAGTGCTTCAGTGCCATACACAAGGGGCATGCCTCTTGTGGGCACTCTCAGCCTATACAGATTCCTTCTGATCCCAGCAGTATTTTGTTTCCTCCACCCCTAGCCATTACATTTCCAACTATGATTGCAGCACCCCATTGATTCAACATCAACGCATCTCAGTTGTAAGAAGAGAGCGGTTTAAATTGTTTTAGGCGATGACTGCAGAGATCTCAATTTTAAGGCCAACGTGGGATCTTGCACTAGATTAGCAGAATAAGCTGCAGCCTTAACAGCCCGGTGCAGTGTAACACAATAACTACGTCCTGCATATCTCAGAATTGAAGATTGTGATCTTTAATACTTTCACAAAGAAGATTATGCTGACTCGCCGTGCTATTTCTAAATGAGCTTGTTTGAAGTTGGTAACCTTTCAAAAGGATTGGGAAAAGTTGGAGAGAAAACAAATCCAAAAAACGTAGAATCAGGAAAGGGGAGGAAAGGACAGGAAAGTTCTGTCAAAGAGGAGCTATTTTCTATATCATGGATGCTACAACAGAGGTGGGGTGGGTGGGGGGGGGGGGGGGGGGGGGGGGGCGGAAAGTACCTCCAGCTAATGAGATGGTAACTAGCAAAAAGGGGAGGTAGAGGCTCGCTGACACAATCGTGAAGAATCCTAAAATAATTTTAAACAGCAAATAGTAAATAGCAAAAATATTCAATGATCATTAGAAGATAATGAATGGACTGGATACATTCTGCCAGACATTATGATCTTCTGCTGCTATATACTAGTTGACGCTAATTGGCCACTGTTCATCTAGAATAGGAAATAAAAACATCTACCCAGAGAATTCCCAACTTCTTCTGTGACAGAGGGCCATGCTTGAAGATTAACAAATATTCTTTTTGAAACAAAACCTTTCAGAAATCGAGACACGAGGAACTGCAGATGCTGATTTACCATCTGAAGAAAGGTCCCGACACCCAAACAACAATTATCCATGCTCTCAAGAGATGCTGTCTGAGCCGTTGAGTTACTCCAGCATTTTTGCTTCATTTTTTCAGCAATTGGTCCGGTAGATCAGGCTTACCATATCCCAGAACTGGAAGTGCTCTGGGAGGGCGGCAGGTTTTTGGCAGCATTGTGCTTTGTCAAAAGCTCTGCATTAAAAATAACCCTAAATTTTGTGTAAACTAAATCAGTGTTATACAACATTCAAGTGAACATGACACACTGTGATAAATGATCATATTTTCCTTCATTTCCATTTGAATTCATCCCTATACAGTAGAAAGGAAATGCGACTTTATGTAACCTGTTAAGACTTGTTTCAAAATGAGTTTGGGTAAGTTTACCCCAGTTCTCAATGGGTGCGAATCAACAGCAGAAATTTACCACTTGCTCAAAAGCTTCAACATTAGTTAATGTGTGAAATGGAAAATGCCACAAGTGTAATAAATAGTGCTCTTTTTAGATTGTGGAAAAAGGCATTAGCATAGATATTGCTGCTGATGCATTATTCAGTTAAACTGCAGTTTATTATATGTTTCCGGGCAAATGTCTCTCCTGGTTTATACATGAGATGGATTTTTTTTCAGCTTTTGTATACAATTTGAGTCTCCTGTACCACATAGGACAAAAAGCCAACAAAAAAGAGTTGTTGTAACTCTCTGAATGTTATGTCGATAACAGTTAAAAACCTGAATAGCAAATCCAATTTTTATTCAGGATATGGGGAGAAGGCAGGAACGGGGTACTGATTGCGGATGATCAGCCATCGAATGGCGGTGCTGACTCTAAGGGCCGAATGGCCTACTCCTGCACCTATTGTCTATTGTCTATTAATACCTAAAGAAGTACAGAGGACGACTGACTGATAAAAAATAATTTTACAATGTCAGGAAAAATAGACCCATCTGGAGGGATTTGGGAAGAGGTAGTCGCATCACAGTCGTAGAGCCATACAGCATGGAAACTGGCCCTTTGGCTCTACTCATCCATGCTAACCAAGATGCCTTATCCAAGCTAGTCCTGTTTGCACATCCCTGGCCCATATACCACTAAAACATTTATACCCATGTACCTGTCTAAATGTCTGAAGAAGGGTCTCGACCCAAAAAGTCCCCCTTCCTTCTCTCCAGAGATGCTGCCGATCCCATTGAGTTACACCAGCATTTTGTGTCTATCTTAAATGCTTTAATTGTTGTTATTGTATCTGCTTCAACTACTTCATCTGGCAGCTGGTTCCATATAACTAGTACCTCTGAGTGAAAAGGTTTCCCCAGGTTCCCTTTACAATGTTGCCCTCTAATTGATTCGCCTACCCTGGTAAAAAAGACCGTGCATCCACCCCTATCTACTCCATTCATGTGTTTATACAGTTCTAAAACACCATCCCTTTGCTCCAAGGAATCGGGCAGAAGCAGGCTTTCAGCGGGCCTGAAAGGATTGCCATTACACCTTTTAAAGGGGAACGAAAAACAAAAGGAAAATGCAAGCGCTGCAAATCTGATGAAAATTTGTGCTTTCAGAAGTGTCCGCTCCACTTCCCACACCTCTGCTCTCACTCTCTCATCACCGCCAGAGCAAACTACGGTTACCCTTATCCTCGCCTTTCATTCCCCCCCCCCCTCCCAGTCCACATTCAGTGCACCATCGTCCGCAATTTCCATCACCTTCTACATCATACCACCAGCAGACAACATATCCTTCCCCTTTCAGCATCCTGCAAGGGCCATTCCTCTGCAACTCCATGGTTCATGCTTCCATCTCCCAAATCACTACCCTCCTCATTGCATGTTTCCCAAACAGCTGAAAAAAGTAACAACATTTGGCCTTCTATGTCTTTCCTTTCCATCACCAAGGGTCTGAAACAGTCCTTTTGGTTAGGATTCACCTCTACTTTTTCCAATTTACTGCACAGTATTCATTGATCAGGATTTGATCTCAACATTGGATTAAATAATTATGTTCAGTCTGCAAGAATAACCAAGCTTTGGTCAATTTGATTCTCCTCCCTCTCCAATCACTGTATTTGGCCTCAAATACTGGAAATGTAGAAAATAGGTGGATGATCAGCCATGATTGTGATCATGGCTGATCATCAACAATCAGTAACCCGTTCCTGCCTTCTCCCCATACCCCTTGATTCCGCTAGCCCCAAGAGCTCTCTTTTAAATTCATCCAGTGAATTGGCCTCCACTGCCTTCTGTGGCAGAGAATTCCACAAATTCACAACTCTCTGGGTGAAAAAGTGTTTTCTCATCTCAGTTTTAAATGGCCTCCCTTTTATTCTTAGACTGTGGCCCCTGGTCTGGACTCCCCCAACATTGGGGACATTTTTCCTGCATCTAGCTTGTCCAGTCCTTTTATAATTTTATATGTTTCTATAAGATCCTCTCTTATCCTCCTAAATTCCAGTGAATACAAGCCCGCATCTTTCCTCAAATGACTGTCCCGCCATCCCGGGGATTAACCTTGTGAACCTACGCTGTACTGCCTAAATAACAAGGATGTCTTTCCTCAAATTAAGAGACCTAGACTGCACACAATATTCCAGATGTGGTCTCGCCAGGGCCCTGTACAACTGCAGAAGGAACTCTTTACTCCTATACTCAAATCCTCTCGTTATGAAGGCCAACATGCCATTAGCTTTCTTCACTGCCTGCTGTACCTGCATGTTTACTTTCAGTGCCTGGTGTACAAGGACACCCAGGTCTCGTTGCACTTCCCTTTTTCCTAATCTGACACCATTGAGATAGTAATCTGCTTCCTTGTTCTTGCCGCCAGTGGATAACCTCACATTTATCGACATTATACTACATCTGCCATGCATCTGCCCACTCACTCAACCAGTCCAAGTCACCCTACAACCTCCTAGCATTCTCTTTACAGTTCACACCGCCACCCAGCTTTGTGTCATCTGCAAATTTGCTAGTGTTACTTTTAATTCCATCATCTAAATCATTAATATATATTGTAAATAGTTGCGGCACTCCACTCGCCACTGCCTGCCATTCTGACAGGGACCCGTTTACTCCTACTCTTTGTTTCCTGTCTGCCAACCAATTCGCTGTCAATACCATACCCCCAATACCATGTGCTCTAATTTTGCCCACTAATCTCCTGTGTGGGACCTTATCAAAGGCTTTCTGAAAGTCCAGATACATTACATTCACTGTCTCTCCTTCATCTATTTTACTTTTCACATCCTCAAAAAATTCCAGAAGATTAGTCAAGCAGGATTTGCCCTTCATAAATCCAAGCTGACTTGGACCAATCCTGTTACTGCTAACCAAATGCACCGTTATTACTTCTTTAATAATTGACTCCAGCATCTTCCCCACCACTGATGTCTGGCTAACTGGTCTATAATTCCCTTTTTTCTCACTCCCGCCTTTCTTAAAAAGTGGGGTGACATTAGCTACCCGCCAATCCACTGGAACTGATCCTGAATCTATAGAACATTGGAAAATGATCACCAATGTGTCCACAATTTCACGAGCCACCTCCTTAAGTACCCTGGGATGTAGACCATCAGGCCCTGGGGATTTCTCAGCCTTCAGTCCCATCAGTTTACCCAATACTATTTCTCACCTAATGGAAATTTAATTCAGTCTCCCTAGATCCTCTGTCCTCTAGTACTTCTGGGAGATTGTTTGTGTCTTCCTTAGTGAAGACAGAACCAAAGTACCTGTTCAACTCTTCTGCCATTTCCTTGTTCCCCATAATTCACCTGTTTCTGCATTCAAGGGACCCACATTTGTCTTTACTAATCGTTTTCTCTTAACATACCTAAAGAAGGTTTTACTATCCTCCTTTATATTCTTGGCCAGCTTACCCTCATATTTCATCTTTTCACCTCGTATTTCCCTTTTTGTTACCTTCTGTTGTCCTTTGAAAGTTTCCCAATCCTCAGGCTTCCCGCTACTCTTTGCTATGTTATACACCTTTTCTTTTAGTTATATTCCATCCCTAACATTCCCTGTCTGTCACAGGCTCTTACTCTCCTTAGAATCCTTCTTCCTCTTTGGAATGGAATGATCCTGCATCTTCTGGATTATGACCAGAAATTCCTGCCATTGCTGTTGCACCGTCATTCCTGCTTGGATCTATTTCCAGCCTACCTTGGCCAGCTCCTCTCTCTCATGCCTTCATAGTCTCCTTTGTTCAACTGAAACACTGACACTTCTGATTTAACCTTTTCCCTCTCAAATTGCAGATTAAAACTTATCATATTATGGTCACTACCTCCTAGCTGTTCCTTTACCTTGAGTTCCCTTATTGAATCTGGTTCATTAGACAACACTAAATCCAGAATTGACTTATCTCTAGTAGGCTCCTGCACAAGCTGCTCTAAGAATCCATCTCGGAGGCACTCTACAAACTCCCTTTCTTGGGGTCCAGAACCAACCTGATTTTTCCAGTCTACCTGCATTTTGAAATATCCCATAACCACAGTGGCATTACCTTTGTTACATGCCAACTCCTGCTGCATCTTACACCCCATATCCAGGCTACTGTTTGGGGGCCTGTAGATAACTCCCATTAGTGTCTTCTTACCTTTACAATTCCTCAATTCTATCCACAGTGACTCTATATTGTCAGTCCCTTTGTCACCCCTCGCAAGGGACTGAATTTCATCCCTCACCAACAGAGCTACCCCACCTCCTCTGCCCACCTGCCTGTCCTTTCTATAGGACGTATAACCCTGAATATTCAGTTCCCAGTCCCGATCCTTCTGCAGCCATGTCTCTGTAATCTCCACAATGTCATATCTACCAATCTCCAACTGAGCCTCAAACTCATCCACTTTACTTCATATACGTTGTGCATTCATATATAATACTTTTAATCCATTACTCACCTCACCTTTCACATCGATTCCTATTTTAATTGGCCGTACTCTCCTATCCCTTCGTGAGCTTTCTGTCCTGTTAATTCTGCTGTCTTTCTTAACTTTTCCTATACTCTCTTTCCCTTTAACTCCATCCTTGTATTTCCATTTGTCTCCTCTCACCCACTATTTAGTTTAAACCCACCAGTGTAGCAGTGGCAAACCTGCCTGCCAGAATGATGGTCCCCCCTCCCACCTGTTAAGGTGCAACCCCTTCCTTTTGTACAATTCACCCTTACCCATCCCAAAACTGATCCCAGTCATCTAAGAACCTAAATCCCTGCCCCCTGCACCAGCTCCTCCTCAGATCCTCTATCTCCCTGTTCCTGCCCTCACCAGCTCGAGGATTTGGAAGCAAACCAGAGATAACCACCCTGGAGGTCCTGCTTTTCAGCCTTCTTCCTCTTCTTCCTGACGTCATTTGTGCTGACATGCACCACCTTCACCCTTGAGGATGCCCTGCAATCGGTCCATGATATCCTGGATCCTGGCACCGGGAAGGCAACACACCATCCTTGAATCCCGCCTGCTGCCGCAATACTCTTCCAGTAAAGCTCAGGGCAAGCTTGAAGAACAGCATCTCATCTTCTTTCAAGGAACATTGCAGCCCTCAATATTGAATTCAACAATTTCAGATAATTGCTCTTTCCACTTTGTGTTAGAACTGGCCAGCTCTCAAGCAAAGTCATGAGCCTGCAATGATAACTCAGTTTTTTATCCCTCCACAGATTTTTCTGGGTTATTGAGTATCCCCACCAATATCTTTCACTTCAGACTTCCGGCAACTGAAGGGTTCTGCACCTCACAGTTCAAGCATGTCAATTTTCTCTCTCATTCCTGTTCTCATTCATCTCCCTTTGTTTCACCTTTGCCCCTCTCCTCAAAGTCGACGGTTTACGATGAAGAAGCCTTCACGGTCCTCATCTTTGTAATCTAGATTCTTTTGGTTTCTCCCACCATTGGCATTCTCTTGATTGCTATACCCTCCCCATCCATTTCCTGCCCCTTAAAGTAAGCTTGTCCCCACACTTTTCCCAATTCCGATGAACGATCATTTTACCTACTGCCTGTGGACAGATGCTGTACGACATTACGGATTATTTCAACATTTTCAGATTTTATTAAAGTGCCCATCCTGAGAAAATGCAAGATGCTGCGTTAACCCGATTCCAACCCTCTTTCTCTGCCCTCCTTCAACCCTTTCTCAAGCTGGTGGTCCTAGGCCTGAATAAACATGCTCCCTACTCACTCATCATGTACGACTCCAATTGTACGAGTATACGAGTCGTACGAGTATTCTGGTTGTACAAGAGTATGGTGGCCCCTCAGATGTCTTTTCAGATGGATGATTTTTCACGCCTGAGTTTCACACTGAAGATTGAAGCTTTGGAGCCATGGAGTAGACAGCTGTTATTTTGGAAATCAGATCAATCCAGACATTAATTTAAAAAATCCATTTTGGGACTTAGGCAAGGCCAGCATGTAATCATCATCCCTTGAGAAGGGGCGGTGAGCCTAGTAAGGAGATTATAGTTGTAATATGATACAACTGAATAGTTGCTATCTCAGAAGACATTGGACGGAAAACTGCATTATTTTCTAACTGGAAACATGAATAAGCGCAAATAAGTTACACATTCATTTTCGTAAAACATATTCATGAACATGCTGGTTTACAACAATCCAAAGGGTGTCACTGTGACCATTACTGATACCATTTTTTTTTAAAGGCAATAAGAAATTCTCAACGTCCCATCAAGGGATACAAACTCAAGTTCTGAAGACGAAGAGGCCGTAGATGTTAGAATCTGGAACAATAAATGGAAATTGCAAAAACTCAGTGAGTCAAGCAACATCTGAGGAGGCAACGGGTGTAAGTCAACCTGTCAGGGAAGTGCGAAGAGAGAGTTAAAACAACATGAAACCAGAAGGTCAAGATAGCCATTGCGGACAGGTGTTCCACTAAAGGGTCACCTAATCGACACTTGGTAGAGGAGGCCACAGTGTGAGCACCAAATGCCATGGACCAGGTTGGAATTAGTGCAGGTGAACCTCAGCTTCACCTGGAGGGGCAGCGTATATCCCTGGACAGTGTTGAGGGAGGAGGCATTACACCTCTGCAGTTGCTGCGGGGAACGTATCAGAGAGCGGGGAGGGGTGGGATGGGGTCAAAAGGATCATGGGATCATGAGGAGTAGTCCCTGTGAAAAGCAACATGTTTTCGGTGGAGGGAAGAGGGGAGGAAATGACTAGTGATAGGATAACATTAGATCAGGCAGAAATGGTGGAAGATAATGTGCAAGAAGTATCTGCAGATGCTGGTTTAAACCAAAGATAGACACAAAAGTGCTGGAGTAACTCAGCGGGACAGGCAGCGTCTCTGGAGAGAAGGAATGTGTGATGTTTCGGGTTGAGACCCTTCTTCAGACTGATGTTGAGGATAATGTGTTGAATGTGGAGGCTGGTGGGGTGAAAGGTGATGATCAAGTGGACTAATGCTATTCAGTCTGGGGATAGAGGGTGGCGAGAGTAGATATGCGATAAAGAGTGGAAATGTATGCGCGCAGCTCCATTTGATGAAACTCAAACTCTGACTGGTTGTTTTTTTCCAGAATGACGAGAATCTACCAGGAAATGGTTGTCATTGTATTTTATTCTGGAAAGAAAACAGTTTGCAATTGTACAATGCAGAAAGCAAACAGCATATTGCGGCTAAATCAAAGACAGAAAGTGCTGTGAGACTGAGAAAAAGTTTAAAATGATGGTTTTAAATAACAGAGAAGGTAGCTGGCTGGATGGAGAAAGCAAAGGAAATATCTGTGATAGGGTGAGGCAAATGATGTTATCAGGATGAGTTGCAGGGGTGATAGGTCAACTGGGTTAATGAAGACAGTTAGAGAGCGATAACACAGACAAAGAAGTGTAATATGTTGACATAACAGAGATATCGGACATGCCGAGCAGGTGGGCTGTAACAATGGAGGGAGAGAGAGAAGATAGACACAAAATGCTGGAGTAACTCAGCAGGACAGGCAGCATCTCTGGAGAGAAGGAATGGGTGACATTTCGGAGAATTTGAGTCAACTGATGGGTGACTTACAGCAGAAATTGCCAGTTCTGAGAAAGCAATTTACTTGAATTTGGTAGACTGCAATATTCCTAGGTTGATTCTTGGGGTATTTATATTTTCTTATTGCATATGACATGGAGAATACCGATCGTCCTACTGAGTACATGCCAATTATCAGAGCAATCCCACAAGTCACATTCCACCTGTTATATCGCTGTATCCTATCCTTTCATACACGTACATTAGTGTGCCCCTAACTATCATGTGAAAAGGGGTTGGATAAACTAGATCAGTATTCATTCCAGTTTGGAAGAATGAGAGGTGATCTCATGGAAATATACAAATTCTCACAGGGCATGACAGGCGAGACAAATCTATCCCTGGATGAGGGGTTGAGCATGGTAGGGATGTTCAGTTAGGATATTGGATGAATCATTTAGGGGAGAGATGAGAAAACAATTCTTCACTCAAAGGATGCTGAATCTGTGAAATTCTCAACCACTGAAGGTTATGAAGTCTAGGTCACTGAATATGTTTAAGGAGGTGGATACATTTCGATACACTAAATGCATCAAGGATATGAGGAGAGAGCGTACATTTGTTTCTGGGACAACCTGCCATGATTTATCGAAAGGTAGAAGTAGCACAAAGCACCATGAATTGTCAAATTCAGCTCCCATTTATTTTATGGTCTGTCTTTCTGCAGATGCTTTCAAGTTAAGAATTCAGTTTAGTTCAGAGATTCAAGGTTTCAAGGTCAACATTGTTACGTGTACCAATTAAGGTACAGTGAAATTCGAATTACCATACAGCCATACAAAAACAAGCGACAAGACACACAACTACATAAAATGCAACATAAACATCCACCACAGTGGATTCCCCACATTCCTCACTGTGATGGAAGGCAATAAATTCCAATCATCTTCCTCTTTTATTCTCCCGCATTCGGGGCAGTCAAACCATCCACAGTCGGGGCGATCGAAGCTCCCATAGTTTGAAGTTCCCGAAGTCGGTCTCCAGCAAAGGCTGCCAACTTCTCAATGTTAGGCCGCAGTGCGGACGGAGATACGATACGGGAAATATTTGCTCCATCGAGGTAAGTGATTAGAAATAGTTTCCCCCAGCTCCCCCTCCCACCCCCATCCCCCACATAAAACAAGCTAAAGAACACTAAAAATATCCATTTAACACATACAAACAAACAACAGAGGAAGGGACAGACAGACTGTTGGTGAGGCAGCCATTGCTGGCGCCACCAAGTGGTAGATTCAGCATGGAAACAAGC
Source organism: Okamejei kenojei (assembly GCA_035221665.1). Lineage (NCBI taxonomy): Eukaryota > Metazoa > Chordata > Chondrichthyes > Rajiformes > Rajidae > Okamejei > Okamejei kenojei. The sequence goes on along the minus strand of CM069131.1, from coordinate 14,205,572 downwards.
CCTTTGGCCCACCAGAAACACGCTGACCATTGATCACCCATTTATGCCAGTTCTATGTTATCCCACTTTCTCATCCACTGGCTACATATTAGGGGCAATTTTGCAGTGGCCAATTAACTTATAAACCCACACATCTTCCGATCACAATCACAATCACAATAATACTTTATTGGCCAAGTATGTTTTGCAACATCTGAGAAATTTCATTTGCCAAGTCAGTCATACAAATAAAGAGCAACGGAACACACAAAACACATTTTAGCATTAACATCCACCACAGTGACTCCTCCACATTCCTCACTGTGATGGAAGGGGGTAAAAAGTTCAAATCTCTTCCCTTCTTTGCTCTCCCGCAGTCGGGAGCCTCGCGTCCTCCATTGACGGGACGATCTTGACTCCTGTAGCCAGCGAAATTTAGGCTCTCCACATTGGGGTGATCAGCTCCTACATCGGGGGGGATGTCAGCTTCCCCGCGCCGGTGATTGGACCTTGGGTCAGGGCTGGTCGAGTCTCTGCGTCGTTGGAGCTCCCGACTAGCCTCTTCCAAGACTGCGAGCTCTTGATTGTAAGTCCGCAGGTCGCAGTTGTAGCGATCCCAGGCAAGGGATCAGCTCCGATGTTAAGTCCATAGTGGGGCCCATAGTAGGGCTCAAGTCAGCCCGAGGAGGCCTCCAGCTCCATCGATGGTAGGCCGCAGATCAGCCGGAGATGCCAACGGGAAAACAATCGCATCTCCGACGAGGTAAGAAACTGAAAGAATAGTTTCCCCCCGACCCCCTACCCCTCCCCCCACATAAAACGAACTGGAGAACATTTACACAAACTTTTAACATACACTAAAAATTAAAAAACAGACAGACTGTTGGCGGGGCTGCCAATTGTGCGGAGCCTCTGGTATTTGGGATGGGAGGCGGGAGGAAACCAGAGCAACAAGAAAAAACCCATACGGTCACAGGGAGAATGTGCAAACGCACACAGATGACACGCAAGGTTAGGATGGAACCCGGGTCTTTGGCACTCTACCAGTGTGCCACCCCAATTTTTAAATTACTTTGTTGGTGATGTTATACCAATGTAACATTTAAATGGAATTAGATACTCTTTAAGTGCAATCACTTTTGAAGAAAAGGCTGCAGCCAAATTCAAAACAGCAAGAACAGCAACTTGAATTTGCTTTCATGATTAATGTTAAGCAGAATACATGGGAAAATCCATGGTTTTCTTCAAAGTGTTGCACTTGGATGTTTCACATCGAAAGACTGCACATCACATAGCAGCACGCTGCCTCGATACTGCAGCGTATTGTCAAGTTGGATGTTCTGCTCGTCTTTAAGGTGTGTTTGCAATCCCTAACCTAACCACCTGCACACAGTTGCTAACAGAGATGAAAAAATGTCAAGCTGTCGGGAAAATGTTAAATAAAAACTAAATCTATTGGGGGGAAAAGCGCAGCAGGTTCGGCAGCATCCCCCGAAAGAGAAACAGCTAACGTTTCAGGTCTGAGAGCCTTCATCAGAATGAAGAAAGAGAGGAAACAAATTGGTTTTGGTAGCAAAGAAGCTGTGTTGAATCGATTTGGAAGACTGCTTTGTGATGCATGCAGCCCCTGATGATGAAACAGTACAGCAAGCAAAGATTAATATGTGCATCCTTACCATCGTGCCATAAAGACAGTGCTCTGCATATGTTTTACATTTCCTAACTATATACCGATACTGCTGTGTGGGTTTCCACAATCGCCATCACTCAAAACTATTTACTTTCAGTAACTGCTGGGCACAACTTTTACTACAAAACTGGAAAAACAGTCAACCTCGTTAATCCTTTTATCCAAATGTTTAAAACAAAAGGGAGCAGGCCAAGCCTTGTCGTCACCCTGAGTGCGACAGAATCCCCTCACAGCTGAAATGCGTGACATGGGAAGAGAAGCTGAGTAGTCACGATGTCTGAATATTTTTTGCGAGTCCTTGTAATATCAGTTTCAGTGGCTCCAAAAAAAAAAACATCTGGATGGGATATTTCCCAAATAAAACAAACTAACTACAGAGAAGAAAGGCTGAACCTGACCCTGAGATTTTACATTCAACCTCATCAAGTCAAATAGCAGGATTAAGATCTGCAGGGACACAGTTATAAAAATATAGAATGTAGAATATTGCAGCAAAGAAACAGGCCCTTCAGCCCACAATGTCCGTGCTGAACAATATGCCAAGTAAAATTAATTTCCTCTGCCTGCATGTGATCCATATCCCTCCATTCATAGAAACATAGAAAATAGGTGCAGGAGTAGGCCATTCAGCCCTTCGAGCCAGCACTGCCATTCAATATCAGCTGATCATCCAAAATCAGTACCCCGTTCCTACTTTTTCCCCACATCCCTTGATTCCTTTAGCGCTAAGTAAAGGGGCTGTCCCACTGCGGCGACCTAATCTGCGAGTTTAGAAGAGTTTGCCCTCGACTCAAACTCGCAGCATGGTCAACACATGGTCCTAGGAGGTCCTATGAGGTCACTGGAACTCTCCTTCATGCTCGAGGGAAGTTCCCGAATACTCGCCGCCTCAGTTTGGACGAGGAAAATTTTTCAGCATGTTGAAAAAGTTTCCGCGAGTAAAAATTGGTTGGCATGGTTCTTTTGAACTCGTAGTACAGTGGAGTAGGGTCGTAATACAGTGTAGTTACAGGCAGTCGAGGGCAGCCGTATGGAATCTCCTTCACTGACCGGGCATTTTAATAGGCTCATTGGAATTTTCAGGACCAAGGAAAACCGACCGGTATGTAAAATGCCCGCTAAACTTTATTATAAGTTGTCTGGCTTCTTAAAAGTGTCTCCACTCCTTCTCCCCCCCTTCTTTCTCCTTCTCTCCCTTCTCTCTCTTCTCTCCACTTCTCTCCCCCTCTCTCCCCTTCTCTCCCCCCCACCCTCCTCCACGCTCTCTTAAGGACTTACCGTAACTCTGCAGCTGTCTTTTACCTTTCTGTTCATCGCGGGTGTGAATTTCAGACAGCGCTCCCCTGCTTTCCCTGACCCCCGCCTTTGAAGTGTGTGTGTGTGTGTGTGTGTGTGTGCGTGTGTGTGTGTGTGTGTGTGTGTGTGTGTGTGTGTGTGTGTGTGTGTGTGTGTGTGTGTGTGTGGGTCGATCTAACTCGTGGTTTCATCGCTGACGATCGATCCAGCTCAAAGTTTTTCAGAGCTGTGGGAACTTCCCTCGAGCTTGAAGGTCGAAGACAGTCGCTGAAAGGTGGCATCAGTGGGACAGGCCCTTAACTCTCCTTCATGCTCGAGGAAAGTTCCTGCATACTCGCGGCCTCAGTTTGGTTGAGGAAAATTTATTAAAAGTCGTCTGGCTTCTTAAAAGTGTCTCCACTCCTTCTCCCCCCACTTCTCTCCCTCTCTCTCCCCTTCTCTACCCCCCCGCACTCTCTAAAGGACATACCGTACACTATGCCAGCCGTCTTTTACCTTCCTCTTCATCACGGGTGTGAATTTCAGACAGCGCTCCCCCACCTTCCCTGGTCCCCGCCTTTGCGATGTGTTTGTGTGTGTGTTTGTGTGTGTGCTGATGGTCGATCCAGCTTGCGGTTTTTCAGGCGAGTGTCCTTGAGCTTGAAGGTCGAAGACAGTTGCTGAAAAGTCTTGTTAGTGGGACAGGCCCTTAACTCTCTCTTGAAAACATCCAGTGAATTGGCCTCCACTGCCTTCTGTGGCAGAGAATTACACAGCCTCACAACTCTCACCCGAAACGTCGCCTATTCCTTCGCTCCATAGATGCTGCCTCACACGCTGAGTTTCTCCAGCATTTTGATCTACCTTCGATTTTTCCAGCATCTGCAGTTCTTTCTTAAACACTGATTAATATATGATGATTTTTAAATGGTTTATACTCTCGCTTAGAGTGGAATCCAATCATTTGTCCACTGCCAAAGTTAAACCATCTGGCCTGTAATTATTTGTTTTATTCTTACTTTCTTTTTATACAAGACTTCAATGTTCGCACTCTTCTAATCTTTCTGGATCCAATCCTGTAGTCAACATCTGCCCTGTCCTCCTTTGCTTCGTTTAACAGCCCGGCATACGTCTCATTTTGGTATTCCTCAATTTAGTTTTATCCACGGTCACAGGTTTTCCACACTTCATGCTTCCTCTTTTAATGCGGTTATCCCATTCATTGTTTTACACTCAACTGAGTTAGATATAGCTCTTTGGGGCTAACAGAATCAAGGGATATGGGGAAAAAACAGGAATGGGGCACTGATTTTGGATGATCAACCATGAACATATTGAATGGTGATGCTGGCTCGAAGGGCCAAATGGCCTACTCCTGCACATATTTTCTATGTTTCTATGTTCCTATGTTTCACTTTAACTATAGTTACGCCTTTGCTCCCTCTTTTGTGAGGATGGCTGCAAAAAAATCCATTGAAAATTTATCCACATACTTTGTTTCCACAATGAATTATCTTTTTGGTCCCAAATAGAACAGCTAATGGGGTTAGAGAACTGAAAGTGCAGCAGTCATTGGTTATTTTATAAAAGGGGAGATGGACAAGAGGCCAAACATCAACCAAGTGTATAGTGTAGGAAGGAACTGCAGATGCTGATTTAAACCGAAGATAGACACAAAAAGCTGGAGTAACTCAGTGGGACAGGCAGCATCTCTGGAGAGAAGGAATGGGTGACGTTTCGGGTCGAGACCCTTCTTCAGACTCAGTCACTTTTCGTGTCCATCATGAACAAAGTGTAGCGTTCTAGGTCTGCAAGACGTTACTAGAGATGGGAAGGAATGATGCCATGGATGGATTTGACCAGAAAGATAAAAATCTTACATCTAACGCATGAAGGAATTAGCAAAGGGTATTATTAAGTGGACTCAGGAATGGGAAATTATACTTTGTGGGAGTTAAGGCATGAACAATGAAATGACCAGGATCTGTAACACAGAAAACCATTATGCTTTTGGAAAATATCTGGCCCCAACCCAAATAAACTGTTCTGACACTTATGTGTCTCATCACATTGTCAGCTGGATCATCTGCTACCATATTTCCTGCAGTTGCTCCTTTAAAGTGTCACAAGAATGACAGATTCCTAGAGACGTACAACAGGGAGCCAGGCTCCGCAGCTCGCTATCACAAAGTGCTGGAGGAATTCAGCCGGTGGAGGGAATGAACAGGCAACATTTTGAGTCAGTAGACAATAGACAATAGACAATAGACAATAGACAATAGACAATAGGTGCAGGAGTAGGCCATTCAGCCCTTTGAGCCAGCACCGCCATTCAATGTGATTATGGCTGATCATCCCCAATCAGTACCCCGTTCCTGCCTTCTCCCCATATCCCCTGACTCTGCTATTTTTAAGAGCCCCATCTAGCTCGCTCTTGAAAGCATCCAGAAAACCTGCCTCCACCGCCCTCTGAGGCAGAGAATTCCACAGACTCACCACTCTCTGTGAGAAAAAGTGTTTCCTCGTCTCCGTTCTAAATGGCTTACTCCATATTCGGGACCTTTCTTCATACTGGCATGTGCCGAGGAAAGGCAGGCGGCTGTAGTAGCGAATTTGGGCCAGAGCATGGTCAAACAAAAGGAGCGCAGAGGGGAAGCCGTGAGATCAATCCTTCCACAGATGCACCCTGGCCCATTGAGTTCCTCCAGCACTTTGTGTTTTGCTCAAGATTCCAGCACCTGCAGTTTCTTGTGCCTTGGGACCACGGTGTCCATTCTGGGCATCGCATACCCATTGATACTCATCCATTTATCATTACTTGGTCCTTAGTGTTCTAAGGCTCAGCAATTTAGACTAGACTAGTCTTGAATACTGTGAGAATATGTGTCTCCTTCTCATCCTCGGGTAGTGTGATCCAAATCCCACCATTTCTGTAAATGGCTCTACGTTGGCGCAGCAGTAGAGTTGCTGCCTTACAGCGCTTGCAGCGCTACAGACCCGGGTTCGATCCCAACTATGGGTGATGACTGTACGGACTTTGTATGTTTTTCCCGCGACTGCATGCGATTTCTCCCAGTTCTTCGGTTTCCTCCCACACTCCAAAGGCATCCCGGTGTGTAGGTTATTTGGCTTGGTAAATGTGAAATTTGTCCCTCGTGTGTATAGGATGATGTTAATATGCGGTGATCGCGGGTCGGCGTGGATTTGGTGGGCTAAAGGGCCTGTTTCCACGCTGTATCTCTAAACTAAACTAAACTAAACTAAACTAAACTAAATGAGTGATACCTGTTCCCTTCTGAACCCACTGCAATGTATTAATTCTTTCACCCAGTTCATAATCTGAAGTGCACTATCCGAGTTATGAATAACCAATCACCCGGGGTGACAAATAACATTCTATATTTACTGTCATGAATCTGTCGAAGGGCTGGCAGTATTAACTGCCATGGGTCTTATATTCCCATTCCCTGACACTCTAGCATTTTGTCCAATCAGCTTAGGCTACCTGTCATCTAGATCTGGCTAACTTGAGATCTCAAACCCACGCAGGTCCTCCCCTGATTACGGCAGGGTTCCATTCCTGTCAACTATTCGTAATCCAATCAGTTCACAAGTAGGAAATGCAGCCGTGAACCAGTTCACAGGCGGCAGAAAGTGCCTGCAACCTGCCGTCAAAATCCATCTTGCTAGTGCTGACTTGTATGTAGTTGCTGCACATGTTTGTGTTTGTAACCTGGTGAGGACTCACACCAGCATTATGTGTAGACACATTTTCCAACACGGTCGAAGCAGTGCCGGTGGCTTATTTAGCATCGCGAGATTGGTACGACTGACAGCTACATAACGTCATCTTTCATCTGCATTCCAATGACATAGTGAAAATGAGAATTAGGATTCCAGGGCCAGTTTAGATTAGAGAAATAGCGCAGAAACAGGCCCTTTGGCCCACTGGGTCCACGCTGACCAGGATCCCCACACATTAACACAATACTATGCACTCTAAGGACAATTTTTATTAAATATTTTGTTTTCCCAAGCCAATTTGCCTACATTCTTGGAGAAAACCCACGCGGTCACTAGGAGAACATACAAACTCCGTACAGACAGTACGCGTAGTCAGGATCGAACGCGGGTCTCCGGTGCTGCAAGCGCTGTAAAGCAGCAACTCTACCGCTGTGCTACCGTGCCGATGTTCCATGTTGGACAATGTTCATTAAGGTAATAAGGTGCCAATATAAAACAACAGTCATACAGTGTAGAAACAGGTCCTTCGGCCCAACTTGCCCACAGCGGCAAACATGCCCCAGATACACTAGTCCCACCTGCCCGCGTTTGGTCGATATCCCTCCAAACCTGTCCTATCCAGGTACCTGTCTAACTGTTTCTTAAATGTTGGGATAGTCCCTGCCTCATCTACCTCCTCTGGCAGCTTGTTCCATACACCCGCCACCCTTTGTGTGAAAACGGTACCGTTCAGATTCTTATTAAAGTTTTCCTCAGCTTGTGAGGAGACATCTATATATAAAACTTCTGAAGTCTGTGCCATTTCATTAACCATCTGAAATTGCAAATTTTGAAAGATAAAAATAAGAATTATCATTTCCTTCCAATAGGTGACCTCACCTGATATTCAATCTAACATAAAATTCCAAGATTCAACATTTAGTTAAGAAAATTAATAATTCAAGTTCAGAATCATCCTTATGATTTAATATTGAACAAATTGAAATTTTTTATTTCTGACAGTGTTGGTTAAGTAGTTGGAGGAGTATTAATATGCAAAATATACTACTTATGGATTGTTGAAAATTTTCCAAGTATACATTTAGTTTACTCAACATCCTCTTTTGAATATATTTAATTGATGAATATATGATTTTAACCATATAACCATATAACCATATAACAATTACAGCACGGAAACAGGCCCTCTCGGCCCTTCCAGTCCGTGCCGACCATTTGTTTTCCCCTAGTCCCATCTACCTGCACTCAGACCATACCCATCCATTCCCTTCACGTCCATATACCTATCCACTTTAGTCTTAAATGTTAACATTTTATCGTGGCAGAATGAAGACGAGGCATTTATGAAATCTAAAGTCAATGTCGCAATATTCGGTACCAATTCCAGTAACTTCCTTTATTATGAATGCTACCTGTTTGCTTCCAAGCCCAGCTGTGTTGCATTCTTTCTTTCATCCAATTCAGAATCTGAACTGCGCTATCTCATTTATGAATAATCCATCAATCTAGGTGGCAAATAGTCTTCTATATTTACTCATCGTGAATCTGTAGAGGGCAGGCAGCAATAGCAGCTGAACTCCAAACACTACTGTCCATCAATCTCACTCGCAAACTAACATCTTTCTTGTCACCAAGGGGCTTAAAACCAAGAATTGTGCTTAATTCTTTTAAACCTTGCAGGTCAAAAGGTTTAAAAATTATTTTTTAACACTATTTCTATCATTTGTCAACAACAGTTATTGCCATCTGAAAATAAAAGGGACACTCGCCGTTTACTTTTCTTCTAAATCTGTTGATAAGATTACATATTAGAGTTGTTTTACACTGGAGCAATAAATTGTTGTCACTGCTTGATCTTGGTTTATTGAATGAACATTTCAATTTCTTATCTCCCTACAGAAGATGTAAGATTTATGAGATTTGTAATATGAAAACCCTCTGGATTCTGTGCTTGCAAATTTGATATGCATCCAATTTCTGATTGCAGTTTAGGTTCATTTTTTGGAAAAGGAATTGTTGATAAAAAGTTCTCATACGCTGTGCCTCTATTTATTATTACTTCCCTGCACTATGAAGATCACATATCTATGTGGCCAGCGTCGGGTTTTAAGTTGCTTTGCCATGGAATTATTTATGTTGCACGATGCGTGCACACAGAAAAAGAAATCAATGCTTATTGGGGTGACAATTTATGAGTTCATTTTATAGTTTTGACATGGCATATTTCAGAAATATCCTCTTATTCCATTTTGTAAATGTCACCTTCCCAACCCACACCACGGCATTCCCCCCCCACCCATCCCCATTTCACAATCTCCCACCATCGGCCATCTCAAATGATACATGTGCAAACCAAGTACATAGAGTCATGTGACTTTCTCAATTATCCAGCCAATATTATAGAAGAGGTCTGAAGAAGGGTCTCGACACGAATCGTCACCCATTCCCTTCTCTCCAGAGATGCTGCCTGTCCCGATGAGTTACTCCAGCATTTTGTGTCTATCTTCGGTTCACACAAACATCTGCAGTTCCTTCTTACACGTTATATGTGGGGTATATGTATCTATTAGGTGTAGTTATAATTCCCCTGGTGTTTCATATGTAATTCGTGAAATCATACTTTGATTATTAATCTGCCTTGCGACAACCAAACTTTGTAACTTGATTTGTTCATTGGAAGGCATAATCCCTTCCTTCATATCACTAAACTAGAATTAATTAGCAATTTTGTTCCTACTGGTTGTCTTATCTAGACTCATGAACGTGTGCAGAGCATTTTTTCCAGTAACATTAGTCACCCAGGCATATTGAAAGTCAATGCATGTGATATCCTGGCTAGAAATTCTTTGGCACACGGTTGGTGCGTTAGCATGCGATGATTGTGGCGAGGGATCATTGCTGCACATTTCTATTACGTACAACCCCCAAGGAATTTAATACGAAGGTAGATGTATATCTTAATGCTAAAGAAGTCAAAGGATATGGATTGAAATTGGGAAAAATGTACTGAAATGTATGGTTGTACTGAGTGGCCTACTCCTATCTCTTATATTTCTTTGTGGCAGCGATAGTTTTCACACTTACTATGCATGGAATTTCAGGATTATATCTCAATGATGATGAAAGAATAATGACATATAATATAATTTTTCACATCTGAATTGTTCATGGTTTGTTGTTCCTATGAAATGTCTTTGCTTTCAGATAGAGCTGGAAACTGTGGCTGAACATGCTTTTCAGTCAATGGATGTTTTTAAGGCAGAGATAGATAGATTCATGATTAGCATGGGTGTCAGGGGTTAAGGGGAGAAGGCAGGTGAATGCGGTTAGGAGGGAGAGATAGATCAGTCATGGTTGAATGGCGGAGTAGACTTGATGGGCCGAATTGTCTGAGTCACATTACAGCCTTTTTGCATCCTCCTCACAGCTTACATTCCCCACTGGTTTATCTTCAGCAGCCTGTTACATTTAGTTCCCTCAACTCAATACATGTGTATATAAAATGTGAATTTCCAGGGCCCAAGCACTGATACAAGTGGCACCCCTCCTGTGCTGTGACACGCCGCTTGGACAGACGTATTACAAGGTAGAGAGGTCAGGTAGCACTCTCCAAGGGCAACTTGGAGAGGGAACAATTGCCAGTCTTATCAAATATAACCCATGTTCAGAATTACAAAAAAAAATCAATAAAATCATAAAACTGGGAAATAACAACAAATAAAAAACAACACAATTACTCCATTTCAAAATAGTCAAGTTATTCCATGGGGGGAATGATGGCCCTCTCCATTTGCACATTGTGGACCCAATCATAATGCAAAGTACATTAGCTGATGCTGTGACGTTTGTTGGGACAGTTATTCAACAGCTAAGTGCTAAGTGGTTCAGTCTACTGCTCTACCCTTGTTGCTCCCTGCCAAGTTAGACCACACTGGCAGTGGATTGTAGTGTGCCAAGGACCTTGCCTGCAGATATCTATTTTCTAGTAGTTTACCAGGATTACTGAAGTGCCTTTGTTGGAGAGAAACAGTGGCATTATAGACCAGAAACATTATCCTCTCTTAAGAGTGTTGGATTTATCCTTCTCGCCCTGTCACTATGCCAATATTCTTGCTGTTACCCAGCCAGCCCGTACTCAAGGTGACAGAGTCTACAATCAAAAGGTTCTCTAGGTCATCCTCCATGTGTGGTCTCCTCCACTAAATATCACTAATCTTCTCCAGACACTTCAACCATTGGAGTCGCAATGCATGTGAGCACAAGGTCTGTATACCAACCTCCGCAGAGGCAAACTCCAGATCATTAATACTTAGGGCATGAAAAGTCCCACTCCCTTGTATCTTTAGCCATACTCCACTTAAATTTGCCTCCTCTGGTCCTTGATCACATCCGCCAACATTCTCTTATCCAGACACTCTGTCATAATTTAGATTCCTCTTTCAACTTTCCCCCAAACTATCTTTATTGTAAGAACTTCCAATTATTCTTAATGGCATGCGAGTCGGGTCGGGGGGGGGGGGGGGGGGGGGGAGTTCCCACCACCGCGGGTACCATGTATCCCGTGCTACCTGCTCCATGGTCGGATAGCCGGCGACTAAACCGTCTCCCCACCTGGTTTGCCAGGTGAGGAGGGGGCTGTGGACCCCCGGCAAGTCACTGCAGCTGTCACATAGCAGCCTCATTACTAGTGCCTCTGTGCCATGCAATGCCACATTTTCCATTTGTACAAAATTGACGCCCCATATCTCTGGGAACATTCTACTATGGGTTAGAATTGAAACAAACTTTAAGTTGCCGGGAAATGGGGAGGGGATGGGGTAGTTAGTGACCGAGAGAATCAAAAGGTAGGTCGATGTAACCCAGGAAGCCTGAATGACTTAAGAGGTGTTACTGCTGCCTAGAATGGTAGAAGTATGCCTGGAGGAGAAACTACATGGAAATTGAAGCATCAGATGAAGAGAAAGGAAAAAAGCTGAAAGTTTGAAATATTAAGATACAATGCTGGAATGGCTGAACACCTGTAAATGTTGAAATCCATTGTCAAGTCCTGAAGGCTGTGATGGCCCAATTGGGTAGGAGATAGACAGAAAAGTCAAAGTAGGAGTGGGATGTCATGCAAAGCTGCAAGATGCAAGGATGAAGGCAAGTGATCATCTTACCTGGCAGGCATCCTAGTCCAAAACAGCATGGCTAAAATTAAGTTACCTGGAACGCCCTAATGTCATGCTCCTGGGACTATGTGCGCCAGTGTGCATGGAGAGAATGATGCCATCATGCATGCTCTTGACATGGAAATCACGGCAGTATTCTTTTTCACTCGTGGAATAAATCAATTTTCACTCATAATGGGAATTAAATCTGTTGTGCAATTGTATTTCCAGATGCATCCCTCTCATATATTCTCACTCCCATTTATGATTTCTGTTTCCCACTCTCTGTCAATAAAAAGTTGGATGGTTTAATACTCAGCTACATTCGGAACTTACATTAGTCTTCTTCACAATAAATGCGACTAAAATTGATGTCAACTTTTAATTAAACTGATGCCTATAATCAATAATGGAGTAAGTGGAACAGCAAATAACGATTCAAAATGTCAGGTTCCAAGACTCGGAATAAGATGTGCAGCTCCATTTTATCAATTGAACTGCTGGAGGATAACTTGTGGATGTTGGATCTGTGCGAGATGGACTGATCTTGTATCCATGATGCTAAGAGATAAGAATTGTGCACAATGACTGCTGTAGACGAAAAACAGAGGCATTCAAATGTACTTTGTGCTGCCACGCATCATTTTTTACACAATATGCATTCTGTTGTGATATCTTTGATATAATTAAAAATTGGTTCAAAGGTGAGTCTCTGCACCTTTATCTGATGAAATGGGCCAGAATTGCACTAAACTTCCAAAAAAGAACACAGTGGCAAAAATATCCGACGAGTCTGTCGCTTTCAGATCGATTTCAGATTCTTCAGTTCCATTCAGAACTCACCCACTTCTGTGGTTACTTCAGAAGATTGTTTTGTTGAATTATAGTTACAGAAGTCTTGCAAGTCATGCTCTGAAAATAACTGTATTTATGTTATGCTAATCAAAATTATAAAGCAACATGGCATATTGAAATGATTAAAATGTATACAGAATCACAATTCAATCTTTTGAGCAAGAGGGACAGTGTGTTGCTTTTCCACATGTGTTAGTTTAATCAGTGTTCACAAAACACAGTGCTGTATGGCTTTCGTCTGATATTCCTGTGAATCTGGGTCTTTTTATATTGTAAAACTATATCGAAAACAATATTCTATTTTTGAACACAAATATTAAGAAAACCACAGATACATATTTGCAACATTTAATTGCTTTTCCATTTTTTATGAAATATAATATAAATGGTGGGAGCAGGGGTATTTCTTTCTTGCGTAGACATAGATTCTGTAGATTATGTAGATTCTGAACATAGGAATTAAAAAATATGCAATATGCAACACTTGCGCATAAGGGGAAATGCACCTCTTTTTTTTATTGCATATGGAATGAAGAAGGTACTGAATTTTGAGGGATCCAGTTACAGGCAAAATAATTACGTTCTCATTGAAATCTGTCCACCGTAACTTTTATGACAAAATATTATTCAAGTACAAGCAGTAATTGCCAATTGTACATGCAGTAAAGAAGCTTTTCTCCTTCGTAATTACAAGCAAGGACCACCAAAAGCAATGCTCAACTTGGGCGTTCTCCAGCCCCTGCGTAATTGCTTCTCAGTTTCAAGCAGGCTCTCAGTTAGGGAAACTTCCTACATAGAATCTAATTTCCTGGCTGACATTTCTCAATTACAAGTATGTTTCATCAGCCATACAAGAAATTGAAGGCTTAAGTTAAAAGGGCATTGTGCTAGATAGGGAAAATTTCAGATAGGTTCAATTTCTGCAAGAGCCAGCAGGACTCTGCTTCGAAACTCTACTGAAATTCCATCAGCCTGCCTTCCCGTTGATTATTCCACCCAATGAAAACGTTTTGTTGACGTTGCACTTCTCTTCCTTTGACAGGTGCTGTTGGTGATTAAAGGTTCTTCATGGCCAGTGTGTACTCAAACCTTTGTATTCTCCTCAGCTCATCATCACTTTCAGGAACGACAACAAACGAATGGTCAGGCTCTTGTGTCTGTTTCACCATTCAAGTAGATCACTGCTGATCTGTCCCTCAATTGCATTTACCCTCCTGGATTTCATAACCTTTAAAACTCAAAGATATATCAACCTCAATTTTGAATTTTTACACTTTTCTAATGCTCACACAGACACATCTATTGGCCACCTTCGGTAACCAAAATACACTATCCACTGGATTAAAAAGAAAAACATTACAGATGCTGGCAATCTGAAAAGCCATTGACTTGAAAAGTCACCACTGCTTCAAATGCATTGCACACTTTTTCTATTTTATATCCACTGGATAGCACTTGCAAATGTATTTAGTTATTTTCCCCAGAGATCTTATGTAGACCCTTGTCAATTCTTCCCTCCCCTCCCACTCTACCCCTTCCCCGGGCACTTTCCCTTGCAACCGCAAGAAATGCAACACTTGTCCCTTCACCTCCCCCCTCCACTCCTTTCATGGACCCAAGCAGTCCTTCCAGGTCCGACAGAGGTTCACCTGCACCTCCTCCAACCTCATCTACTGCATCCGCTGCTCCAGATGCCAGATGATCTATATCGGTGAGACCAAGCGGAGGCTTGGCGATCGCTTCGCCGAACACCTCCGCTCGGTCCGCAATAACCAACCCGACCTCCCGGTGGCTCAGCACTTCAACTCCCCCTCCCATTCCACATCCGACCTCTCGGTCCTGGGCCTCCTCCACGGCCAGAGTGAGCAACACCGCAAGCTGGAGGAACAGCACCTCATATTCCGCTTGGGGAGTCTGCATCCTTTGGGTTTGAATATTGAATTTTCTCAATTCTGTTAACCCTTGCTGTCTCCTCCCCTTCCCACCTCTCCCTCAGCCCTCGGGCCCTGGCATTCCCTCTATCTCTATCTCCCTTCCCCACCCCAGTCGCACCAGCTTCTCATTTTCACACCACAAACAGCTTACAATGGCTTGTTTCCTTTATCACCAATACTTTTTTGCATATCTTTCACTCATTGTTCCTTATCTCTCCACATCACCGTCTATATCTCTCGTTTCCCTGATCCCTGACCAGTCTGAAGAAGGGTCTCGACCCGAAACGTCGCCTATCTCCTTCGCTCCTTAGATGCTGCTGCACCCGCTGAGTTTCTCCAGCTTTTTGTGTACCCTTGATTCTCCTGCATCTGCAGTTCCTTCTTTAAAAATCTTATGTAGACTTGATTAGTTGCTTTTAAAACCTATTTTAGTTACATTTAGTCCTTTTTTAAACAATACATTAAACCACACACTCAAATTCCTCACTATTGACTTTTGGCGAACACACAATTCTCAGATTAACAACTCATTTTTATTTTGAACATTGACATAAACAATCATTGTTTTTCAACCGTCAGATAGGCATAAAAGATTTGGGGCAATTTAATCAAATTATCTGATATAATTAGTTTTTCTATACTCCCTCTAAAAATCGCTAATTTCCTTGCAAAGCTTTCTCATGAATTTTGGCCAATGCAGAAAACTCACATTCTTCACACAGGTATTGGTAATTCTTCTGCAGAGATCCATTAGAGTGAATTTCTGGAAGCAATTCTTCAGGTGAAAAAGCATGTCTAACTCACGTTCAACTGAATTACATTATTAATCTATGTGTGATTCATGTTTAAGCTTAACTTTTTACTCGCCTGTTTACGGGTTCTCTTAAAATAGGTTTGCTATGTATTTTTCTGTGGAATTGTGTTTTTTTTCTGGCAAAGAATGTTGGTGAGGCAAATGTGACATTCTGCATGCTGTGCCAATATTCTGCCTGACCCACTGATATACTCCAGCACTTTATGCTCTACGCAAGATTCCAGCATCTCAATGGTTCAGTGACTCCAACTATCCCGCTTTCGGCGGGAGATCTCCTGCCGAAAGGCCATTTTCTCAAAATCTCCCGCTTGAGATTTAATTTCTCCTGCCCTGGCTTTGTGTCTCAAAAATAAGCCTAAGATAGCACCAGAGAGCATCTCGAACCCTAGAGCTTCCAGGGCCCTTAAGCGGGCCCTGGACCCCGGCCGCAAGGGACTTCGCGCTTCGCGCTCGTGATGTGCGCTTTGCGCACATGAGTTTGGAGTCTCCAGTTTCCTAGGGGATCCAGGCGGGAGAATCTCCAGCTCAGAAGGTGCTTGGGGTTGGAGTCTCTGATGGTTCAATGGATAATTATTGTCACATATGCATTTAAACATTACATAGTGAAATTCATTTTGCAAATAATGCCGGCGCCGCCATCTACAGTCCCATGCGTCTTCAATTTTGGGATTTTTTGCTGAACTAACCAAAAACTCATGTTTGATACCTACACTGTTTCATCATTCTTTTTCCAGTATTAAGTAAATTAAAATCTAATTTTCTTCTGAAGCGTGATATTTTAACAGATGGCTTTGCATCATTCCGAAACTGGACATTCTTCCTTGTTACCTCTCCAGTCTTAATCTCCACACACCACCAAGCACCAAGCACCAGACAGACCTAATCTCTCCCACCCTCTCCAAATGCTGGCCTTGGTTGCTGAGCTTTTATGGTGTATCTTAAAGAATGCATTCGAATTACAAAGCAAATATTTTTTCCGAATGAAAAAATTAAACAAACACACAAACCACTTCTCTCTTCCTCGCAAATAGTTTCGCTGGATTGGACTTCTTAGGAGAGTGTACACTAAAACAGCCCATGGTGGAATTGTGTAATTTGTTACTGGCCTGTCCCACTTAGGCTATTTTTTCGACGACTGCCGGCAACTGGTATAGTCGTAGCAGGTCGCCAAGAAAACGGTGACTGGACCCCCCTACGACAATGTCTACAACAATGTCTACAACAACCTGCCACCTGGTCGACGTCCAGCTACGACATGCTACCGACAACCGGCGACCCATTAGGGGCGTCCACCTACGACCACACCTACGACAACCTATGTCCACCCGCGACAAGCTACGACAAGGTCAGTCGCCGGTATTGACGTAGCTTGTCGCCAATGGAATTCACCAAAGTCAGCACCGGCGACAACCTACGTCACCCTGGCGACAACCTCCGACAGCACCCATGTCAGGAGAAGACAAGCCACGATCATTGGCATCAAGTCCCCTGTCGCCGAAAAGTTTTGAACATTTAAAAATCCAACGGTGACCAGAAAAACGCTACGACTCTTTGGGCAACTTGAGGAGACTACTCATGACCATACAGGCATCACCCCGCGACCATGTGGCAACAACCTAGTCACCTGTAGCCACCTTAACAATTGCCTCAGTAGGACAGGGGCATTAGTCTCCTTGCAAAAGGAGTGAATGCAAATAGCCCCATAATGACACAGCAGGGAACAACCTTAGAAAATATGACTTTTACCTGTACTCCAAGCTTATTCCATTCGCTCCTTGCTCTGTCCAATGGACACACAACTCTTCAATTCCTTGCACTTAAATAAAAACTATTTACTTAAATTAGACCTGATCCAGACCCTGTGATTTTGGCAACGATTTGCGAACATTTTCCAAGTGTATTTCTCTTTGACAACATTTTAAAAAAAAACAGTTTTTGTTGTGAACCTTTTCTTTCTGGCTCTTGATTATTCCCACGGATAATCATGTAGCCATAAGGTTCTTGCTCATCTGTAATATTTTTTGGATCCAACTGAAAGCATTATTGCTGTTATGTATGCCATGCCAAACTCTCAACATCAGTTTATAACTTCATTAACAATGAATAAACTAGACTTTATTTTATCTCGGTCGATTACATGGGTTACACAGAATGTAAAGACAAAATACCTGCACCAGCATCTGTGCAGGCAGAACATTGTTCAGTTGATTCTGAGCCTGGGCTTCATTTACTTGGGACAGGTTACTCGAGGCACCTCCTGGACACTTTACCATTGTTGAATTAGTTTAAAGTTCCCAAGTGGATGGATTAGGTCAAAGTCAAAATCTCCGATCTCAGCAAATGTTTTTAAAGTCCAAAGGATTGAAAAGTTCAATCTTCAACTCATCAAGAGGTGAAGATTGAAGACTATTGCAAGGAGGAAGGGTGAATAGAAAGAGAGCCTCACAATAGAGCCAGAAGTTGTATAAGGACTTGCAGAGAAGTTTCTTCCTTGCTAGGTAGAGTGAAAAGCTTTTGTTTGTGTGCTATTCCAACAGATAGGATAATACTCGACATATTTACAATCAAGCTATGCACGTACAAAAGTCAGAGCAAAGAGGAAAATACCAGAGTGGAGAATATCGTTTCTCAGCATTAAAGCATAACAGTTCCAGGGAAAACAGCCAATGTACACAATGAGGTAGTTGGAAATTCAGGACTGTACCCCAGCTTATGGAAGGATTGTTCAAAATGTCTGATAACAGAGGGGAAGAACTATTCCTTGGTCTGGTAGTACATGCTTTCAACTTTTTGTATATTCTGCCCTATGGGAATGGGGCGAAGGAGGAATGAATGGAGTGGGAAAGGTCCTTGATTATGGTGGCTGTTTTCCTGAGGCAGCGTGGCGTAGATGGAGTCGATACAAGGGAGTTTGTGTGATGGACTGGGCTGCATCCACAACTCTCTGCGATTGTTGGAGGTCTCGGTCGGAGCTGTTCCCAAACCAAGCTGAGATGCAAGCCAACAGTATGCTTTCTATGGTGCATCGGTGGAAGTTTGTACGTCGTTGGAGACATGCCAAATTTCCACACTCTCCTGAGGAAATAGAGGCATAGGTGTGTTTTTTTGGCCGCAGCTTAAATGTGGTTGGTCCACGCCATATTGTCGGTAACATTATTACCAAAGCACCATAAGGTCTTGACCATTTCCAATTTGGCACTATTGATGCAGATCGGGGCGTGCATTCCACCATGCATCCTGAAATCAATAAATTGCTTCTTCTTCTTGCTGACACTCAGGGAGAGTTTGATGTCCTGACACCATGTTACGATGTGTCTGTAAGCAAACTGCAGTGGACCCAGGCTGTCTGTGAGGCTGATGTTAATGTGCACGATCGTCTGTCTATGGAACTACTGTAAGAACTACTGGATAGTAGTCATTAAGGCATGCTACCTTACTTATCTTTGGCACAGGTCTTCTAAAAGCAGATGGCACCTCAGAATGGAGTAGTGAGATGTTAAGGATGACTGGGTGTACTTCTGCCTGTTTGGCTGTGCAGATCCTAAGGATGCATCTCCATCTAGGCCAGTTGCTTTCTATGGATTGACTCTCTAGAAAATTAATCTTACATCTGCTACAGTGACCATTGCTACAGGTGCATTCCAGACTGACAGGGCAGGTGATGTCCTTCTACTGACCTTCTGTTCAAAGTAAGCATGGAATGCGCTGATGCATTTATTATAAGAGGGCTGGAATACAAAAACAGGGATGTAATGCTGAGGCTCTATAAGGCACTGGTCAGGCGGCATTTGGAGTATTGTCAGCAATTTTGGGCACCGTATCTGAGGAAGGATGTGCTGACCCCGGTGAGGGTCCAGAGGAGGCTTACACGAATGATCCCAGGATTGAGTGGGTGAACAAAAGATGATTTTTTGATGGCACCGGGCCTGTACTCACTGGAGTTTAGAAGAATGAGGGAGGACTTCATTGAATCTTACCAAATTGTGAAAGGCTTGGATAGAGTGGGTGTGGAGAGGATGTTTCCACCAGTGGGAGAGTCTGAGACTAGAGATAGCCTCAGAATTAAAGAACATTCCTTTAGGAAGGAGATGAGGAGGAATTTATTTTGTCAGAGGGTGGCGAATCTGTGAAATTCATTCCCACAGAAGGCTGTGGAGGCCAAGTCAGTGGATATTTTTAAGGCAGAGATAGATAGATAGATAGATAGATAGATAGATAGATAGATAGATAGATAGATAGATAGATAGATAGATAGATAGATAGATAGATAGATAGATAGATAGATAGATAGATAGATAGATAGATAGATAGATAGATAGATAGATAGATAGATAGATAGATAGATTCTTGAGTAGTGCGGGTGTCTAGGGTTATGGGAAGAAGGCAGGAGAATGGGGTTAGGAGGGAGAGATAGATCAGCCATGATTGAATAGCAGAGTAGACTTGATTGGCTGAATAACCTATTTCTGCTCCTATCACTTATGGCCTTATGACCTTATTGAGGTCATCATGGAGGCACCCATTTTTACCAGAGATTCTGTCTGACTTCACTTTGAAGTCCGTTATGGGAAGCAAACCTTGCCACAATCGATGGTCGTCCATGTCATTGTATCAGGACTCTAGCCTGGTCCAGAATTCCCTCCTGGCATCCTTGATGATATAATAGATAGGCAAAAAAAAAATCACCTCTGCAGTCTTTTCAGCTAGCCTGATAATTATGTTCACGGCACTGTTGTCTGGTGACCCACAATGTCTTCTACATGCCTCTGTGCCTCTTTTTCACTGTATTTCTACCTACTGATTCCAATTTCCATTGATTCCTTTCTGTGTATTTGGGCATAATCACAAAATGTAATTCCACTTTGCTGCACTTTCTTGTTCAAGAAATAAAACTATCCACGCAGTGCACAGGAACTGCTGGAAAAGATCAACAGCTCAGGCAACGTATATGGAAAGAGAAACCAAGACAATGAGCCGACAAACATGTGCATCCTTGGAATGTGGGAGGAAAGCGTAGATCCTGGAGATAACCCTCACAGGTCACGTGGAGAGCGTACAGACAAGCACCCGTAGTCAGGATTAAACCTGGGTCTCTGGCTCTGAAAGGCAGCAACTCTACCGCTGCTCCATCGTGTTATCTGAATGGTGGCCGATGAGGAAAAGGGGAGATGCAGCGAGACCTGGGTGTCATGGTACACCAGTCATTGAAAGTAGGCTTGCAGGTGCAGCAGGAAGTGAAGAAAACGAATGGTATGTTGGCATTCATAGCAAAAGGATTTGAGTATAGGAGCAGGGACGTTCTACTGCATTTGTACAGGGTCTTGGTGAGGCCACACCTGGAGTATTGCGTACAGTTTTGGTCTCCAAATCTGAGGAAAGACATTCTTGCCATAGACGGAGTACAGAGAAGGTTCACCAGACTGATTCCTGGGATGGCAGGACTTTCATGTGGATAGATTTGGCTTGTACTCGCTAGAATTTAAAAGATTGAGGGGGGATCTTATAGAAACTTACAAAATTCTTAAGGGGTCGGACAGGCCAGATGCAGGAAGATTGTTCCCAATGTTGGGGAAGTCGAGAACAAGGGGTCACAGTTTAAGGATAAGGGGGAAATCTTTTAGGACCGAGACGAGAAAAACATTTTTCACAAAGAAAGTGGTGAGTCTCTGGAATTCTCTGCTACAGAAGGTAGTTGAGGCCATTTCATTGGCTATATTTAAGAGGGAGTTAGATGTGGCCCTTGTGGCTAGAGGGATCAGGGGGTATGGAGAGAAGGAAGGTACAGGATACTGAGTTGGATGATCAGCCATGATCATATTGAATGGCGGTGCAGGCTCGAAGGGCCGAATGGCCTACTCCTGCACCTATTTTCTATGTTTCTATGTGCTGTCTTCCATGTGATGCTCAATCCAAGGGTAATTTCCATATACAAGGGTAGTTTCCATATACCACTGTAAATTGACAAAACCTCAATTTTAAAAAAAGCTCTGTGTTCTAGATATATCCTTTTAAACATAACACAGTTTGTAAACAAATTTGAAAAATGTAGTTTAAATTATATAAACATTTCAAATTACTCTTGGAAAGACGGCCAATAATATATAGTCTCTGTAGGGTGTCTTCTGTTTATGTTCTGGAGCTCGAACTTGACCTCGAACAAAACCTTCACCTCATTTGGCATTCTAAGAGTCACGGGTTTAAGTATTAGCTAGTAGGAGAATGACACAAATGCAGGGAGACATAGTCTGTTGTATTTCATTTGGACAAGCTAGAGGCAGGAAATATGTTCCCGATGTTGGGGAAGTCCAGAACCAGGGTAAGCCATTTAGAACGGAGGTGAGGAAACACTTTTTCACACAGAGAGTTGTGAGTCTGTGGAATTCTCTGCCTCAGAGGGCGGTGGATACTCTGGATACTTTCAAGAGAGAGCTAGATAGGGGTTCTCTGGATACTTTCAAGAGAGAGCTAGATAGGGGTCTAAAGGATAGCGGAGTCAGGGGATATGGGGAGAAGGCAGGAACGGGGTGCTGATTGTGGATGATCAGCCATGATCACATTGAATGGCGGTGCTGGCTTAAAGGGCCAAATGGCCTACTCCTGCACCTATTGTCTGTTGTATATTGTCTATTGTATTGAAACCTGGGTTGTATTGTAGGTTTACACAAAATGGTGCAGTAACTCAGTGGGATAAGCAGCATCTCTGGATAGAAGGAGTGCATGACGTTTCAGGTTGAGACCCTTCTTCAGACTGAGAGTCAGGGGAGAGGGAAACGAGAAATATCGAAGGGTATGGTGTGAAAACAAGAGATCGAAGGGCACAAAGTACATGGAAAATGTAGAATAGATCACTGTTAGCTCGGGGAAGGTGACAACCAGGCATACAAAGTAAAATTTAAACAGGAGGACAGTCAAACTGGTCAGAGAACTAGGATGTGGGTGGGGGGTGGAGAGAGAGGGAAAGCAAGGGTTGCTTGAAGTTAGATAAGTCAATGTTCATACTGTTGGGTTGTTAACTTCCCAAGCAAAATATGAGGTGCTGTTTATCCAATTCACGTTGGGCCTCACTCTGATAGTGGAGAAGGCCCAGGACAGAAAGGTCAATGTGGGAATGGGAGGGGGAGTTAAAGTGTTTAACAAATGGGAGATCAAGTAGGTCTAGTCCTTGCATTGTTGGTTACAGCACAGCTACCACTGAGCAGATGATGGATGAAAATGGCCAGGAGGGCGAAAGGCAGGTTCCTGGAGACAAATCGCATTAAAAATGCAATTCGACAAATATGTTGAAAAATTACCAGAAAAGTATAGCAGATACTCCTTAAAGATTGGTCAGCACAATGGTACAGTTCTGACCACACAGCACCAGAGACCTGGATTCGATCCTGACCTCGGGTGCAGTCTATGTGGAGTTTGCACCCTATGACTATAGGGGTTTCCTCTGGGTGCACTGGTTTCCTCTCACATGGCAGAGACGTGGTGGTTTGTAGGTTGACTGTTTCCATGCTGTATCTTTCAATCAATAGAATCAATAGAAAGTGAAGATAAATAACATGAATTTTAATGAAATATTTATAATCAAATATTAGGTATTAGAGTGGCTTCATTTTCAATACAGGACCACATTTCAGGAGCCAGTGGCAATGCTAGCAAAACTGCTGCTTTATGGTTCCAGCCACCCATGTTCAATCATAACTCGGGTCCAGAATGTGGGATGGTTGCATGCTTTCCAGCAACTATACGGATTTGCTCCATGGGCTCTGGTTTTCCTTCCGCATCCCAAAAAATGTGTGGATTGGTAGGTTAAATAAATCCACTGTCAGTTGCCTGTAAAGTCAATTGATGTGAATGTGGGGAGAATAAAATGAAATGAGTGTAGGATTAGTTAAAATTGGTGTTTGAATGACGACATGAACTCAGTGAGACAAAGAGCCCGTTGCCATGCTCTACTAATCTACGTGTCCACATCACACAAAGCTGCAAAGGAATTTAATCTCTAGCAATTAAATAAATATGGAATAAAAAGTTACATGCAAGATGATGATGATGGAACAACTTATTTGACAAAAAACCCATTGGTTCATCAATGTTTTCCAGTTTCGACAACATGCTGTCTTGGCCACGTATGTCCCTCCTGACCCACAGCACAATGACTGAATGTTTCTATTCCATCAATTTATCAAGCAGGCCACTCAACCGAGGAGCATACAGCTCTGCACTGGCTCACATTACCTGCATTCCATGAGCAGATAAACTAAAGCTATTCATTCTGCGCAGGTCGCAATATTGACTCATGCTGACCAGTCAACCTCTGATTATGTTCTTACCCACATCAGGTTCATTGATCTCAGCAGAAGGGGGAAAATACCCAGGACTCATCCTCTTGGTCACTGTCTAGTGACCCCTGCTGGGTCCCTCTGTCGAGTAAAGAAAGGATCAACTGCTGCCGTGACGGCATCCGCAGGCAAATAGCCAGCCATCCCTCAGACGCAAGAAGGACCACTCGAGTAATGCACTAATCAGGAAATCAGATACTACACAAGGAAGAATTTGCACCTTTAAAAAGAAAGAGAATGGTAGCGGGGTGAGGGGAAATGAAAAGCAGACAGTACAAAAAACTTCCATTGAGCCGAAACATGCTGTCCATGTCGGACTGTGTTCTTAAATCTTCACCAACTATTAATGGAACCAATATATGTTAGTATTCCCATTGCATCTGTGGCACCATCTCTAAGTCATGCATTTATGAAGTGAAAAAGATATAACATGTTCTCCTCAACGATGACCTATTACATCACCAGCTTAGCAGAGATACAGGCCAGGTTATAACTTAATATTTACTTAGTGTGTTGTTAGCAAACATCCCTAGTGCTTTCATAGCTTCCAAAATCATTTTGAAGTAACAAAATATCTAGTAAAAATAGCAGATAAAATATTGTGCAACTTTATTAAAAACGCAAACCTAGTTTAGAGAACAGAGAAGTAAAAGGCAGACAATAACTGCGTCTTAACGGGGCCTGTCAAATCTGGGCCGTTTGATCATTCTTAATTGATAACAGATTTAGCTGTCAGTCATTGAAAGCATCAGCTGATGAATGAAAAGACACATTTGGAATTGCTCATGCTTGAAAAGGTTAAACATTTCAGAAAAGACTAAAGGGAGTACTGTATTACAGTTTTTCAATACTGCTGATTTTATTTGATTAAAGTGAGATGTTACAGTTACAGGAAAATGTTATATCCTCATTAAGTGGTCCGTGTTGTATGTCCTCCAAAGGCCGCAGACATTTTATACTTCATAACGTGGCTAATGTCAGCCTTTTTACAACAGATGGCATCTGAAAGCTATCCTTGGCACCTTCCTTCAATAAAATTAAAATAAGAAATTTGATCAAAGCTTCTTCAAAACTGCAATAGCAAGAATGAAACAAAGCAGCAAGATAAATGTATTTAACATTCTTCAGTAGTGAATGCACTCCCAATAACACAAATGTTAAGCAAAATTGTTTTGTACGCTGAAATTAACTCTTCCCAGAGGAAATTGTCCATCTGGAGTAAAACTCCCTTACGAAATCCACTGTTTGCATTCCAACTGTGTGGTTGTTGCTACCACACCAGAGCTTCTTAATTGGTTTTGTTTGGATTTGCTTTGCTGTAACTGAAATAAATAAATGGACTGCACAATGTTGGTTACATCTCCCGATGACAACATTATTATCAATCAGCCAATTATGCCCTTCAGATGTCCCAATATAATGTCAGCCAATCACTATGAATGCTATCACTTATTAATGTGCACAGCAAGTTTCCCCAAATACTTTTAACTGGATAAATACACCACACGAAGGAAGTCATAAAGATCAAAGCGAGTCCCAAGATCAATTTCATTTTCTTGCTGGATTAGCTCTGGGATCAGATAAGATTCCCGCTGCTGATTGCTATTCAATAACTCCCGTCAGAACAGGCAGGATCAGGTTCAATACTTCTATGGAGGGTTTGCATCTTCCAGTGAAGTACATGAGTCTGTGTGGCCTGAAGATAATATCACACCTGAAAATCTAAATGAAAGAGCCAATCGCCCCATAGCTGATTGGAATAAGGCTTCTTGGCTCTGATATCACACACAGAGCCCAAGTTGTGAACTCTCACAATATCCTCTCAGTATGGACGGTGAGGATTTTGTAGAAAGCAAATTAAGGAAGGAATACGCTGTATGAATGGAAAAAACCTTGGAGATCTTCTATGAATGAGGGGGGCAGCGATTTTAGATAGTTATTCGGAAAACCTGAGAACATTGGCAGGAGCTTGGGGGTTGGAAGGAGTCGGATCACCAAGGAAGATACTTGAGAAGAGCATCTAGACAAAGACAGTTATTCAGAATCCCTGCAATCGGCCTGCATAAATTGGCGATCCACTTAAATAATCACAAAGAAGGCCACAACCTCCTAGCTAAGGTTTGCTTCAGAATGTGTGCGCTTTGTTATTCATGGGCATCATTTGCCCAGTTTAATTTTGAATCAAGTGACATCAAAACTGGTTATTCATATCATCCAATATCATTGCACCTGACCAGTAGGTCCCATATCTATGCATATTATACTATGCACTAATACCTTGTCTAATTAGTGATGCTTTAAGTACTCAATAGCCAGCAACAATTTGGTTTTGGCAGTGCAGAAAAGGCACTTGTCACCGGAACGTCCAAACCGTTGTTCTTCAATAGAGAGTAGGCGAGCGAATAAATAGACAGGCAGCTAAAGTGCATGCCACATAAAACTGAGTAGAACCATCTTTGCCACAATGAGATTAGCTCCCTGTGCTTTGTGCAAACAAAACCCTGCTTTATTTCTCCCTTACATAAAAAAAACACAAACTTCATGTGCTTTGCAGAATCATTGTGGCTATTTCAGCGCGGATGTGACAAGCAAGAAAAGAAAATATTAACAACAGCATTACTCCCCACGGCCTGCCATTTCACATTATAGTAACTATCTGTTACTGTCTATCACAACCACACATGCATGTCAATTGCATCATCCTTTCTCAAGTCATTGAAACAAAAAGGCAAATATTCCAAAATGGCAAATGAATCCTGGACTGTTATTAGTTTTGTCTAACCATGCTGCAACTGAACTCTTCAGGGCATTTGGAATATTCCCACATTTTGTTTGCAGTATACTGTACATCCAGCTGTATGTCCCGATACCAATTCTCATAACGATACATGATAATATTACCACATGCAATGTACTTGCAAATTCGTAGTTCAAGACCCTGTGCTGTTTGAATGTGATACATCTACAACCTAAACAGATCTGTTGCTGATATCTGTGAACTAATTAACCTTCTGCTGGCTATAAATACAGTTAAAGCTTTTATATTAATTTTTCGAGAAAAACGTGTCCCTGGTAATCTCTAATATGACATCAGGCTGACAAGTGGGATGCCACTAGGGTCATAATATTAAAGCTATCATATGTTGATGATAAATATCAGGAATGTGAAGAACTGAAACAAAACTCAAAAGGGAGCAGCACCATTTGGGAGATAGCAGATTTTAATGCAAGTTCCATTTACATGTTAATTGCAGAGGAGAAACTGCCCTTCAGAGCTAAGGTTTTATCCTCTGTAATTACAGATAATATTGACATTACAGAAATCAATTTCATTTCGCAACAAAAAGGACAGTGGTGGACAAGTCCATACTATTATAGTTTTAAAAGTTAACCAATAAATGCTTAGTCTTAGTTTTTTTTTTACTGGTGAATCTAACTTCATTACTGCAATACAATTATGTTAATACAAATCATTATTACATATTTCCCCCCCCCCCCCCCCAAGAAAAACGTTGTATGTCCTTGCCATTGCAAAAATTATTATCGTCAATTACTGCAAGTTCAACATGAATAAATTAAATACCTTAAAAGTATTTTACAACATTATTCAATAGTGCAATATTACTCTGGCACCAGCACACAATTTCTGAATTACAAAGCAAGCAAAACTACAAATATATTCTACTCTAAGAGGTTACTGCTGCAGAGTAGAACTGGGTAGTGCAAGGATATCTGAAGTATGGATTTGTGCTGTTATTGCAGACTGAAGATGGTGGACTAGGCATTAAGCGTTAACCTTTCCAGTCAAGCCCATTCTTCAAAACCCTGTGAATTATAAAAATAAAAATGTCCAACAAATAATTAATTCGAAGTTTCACTTGAAAGAATACATTTATGGAAAAGAAAACAAAATTATTAATATCTGTTACATTAAAATAAAATGCATTATTAACTATGGCTTTACCAGATCCAGCACAATTTTGACACAATTGCATTCTATCAGTGGGAATACAAGTACAGAAAGATACATGTCCAGACCTTTATGCCAAAATTATAATGTTAAATCCAGTAATTGTTTTCTACAATTATAACGGCACAAGTAAAGCAAGTTTTATCTGCACAATTAAACATAATCAAGGCAAAAATAACCATCCACTAATTATGCTTTGATACTTTTACCATTAATAACCAAATTATCATTCCCAACACTGAACTCTTGCACTTTGTGGGAACAAAATACCGAAAATAATTGTTTTGAATTGACGAGTAAAATCTGGCAAAAGCTTTCCATTGCTATTTTATAAACAACATCAGATTTTCCCCTCCAGAGCTGAATTCTGTGTATCACCAGAAGACGTGGCAGGAGGGCGGTCACGGTGGTGCAGCGGTAGCGTTGCTACCTTACAGTGCTTACAGCGCCAGAGACTTGGGTTCGATCCCGACTATGGGCGCTGTCTGTACGAAGTTTGTACGTTTTCCCCGTGACCTGCGTGGTTTTTCTCCGAGATCTTTGGTTTCCTCCCACACTCCAAATACGTACAAGTTTGTAGGTTAATTGGCTTGGTATAAATGTAAATTGTCCCGAGTGTGTGTAGGATAGGGTTAGTGTGCTGGTCGGCACGGACTCGAAGGACTGAGGGGCCTGTTTCCACCCTGTATCTCTAAACTAAACTGAACTAAACTAAACTAAACATGGCTAAAGAATAGGCACGTTCTACAAGATGAGATAAATTTGCACTGGTGGCCAATGCTTGGTCTGACGGCAGAGCAGGTAATAATAAAGCAATGGAAACCATGGATTCACGTGAAACCATAATTGGAGGAATGCAAGAATTCATGGAGAGTGGTTCAAGTGTTGTAAAGAAGCAAATGTTGCAAAGAGCATTACAGAGATGGGGTTGGGGATATGGGGATAGGCTACAGTCAGATGCTCAGCGATTAAAACATTATGAGATTTTATGTCAAGCCATTCATGCCACAGGAGCCAACAAAGGGTCGAGAGCAATGTGAGGATGAGTAAATGGGATTTGGTGAAAGTTCTTATGGAGGCAATGGAATATTAGATGAACTCAATATTATTGCGGATGGATGGTGGAAAGCCATGCATGGGAGCAGCATGTGGGCTAAGGCAGAAATACAAGCTGGATACCATTACGGGAATGTATTTACAATATGAACAATATTTTCTATATGAATTTTGATCTTAATTAACTATGATTAAAGTAATTAAAATGTAAACGGTGCTATTTAATGGTAATCCACCTTCTTTGGCCCCTCTCGGTCGTGGCTGACCATGGGTTTCTCCAGGGAGCTATTCCCTATATGAAGGACGGCAATGCGTGACTTTGTTTAACATGGGGATGTGGTGCACAGACAGCCATCCCACGGTCCTCGACAGATCTGGGTCAGGATCCAGTGGCATGGAGTCCAAGATGTCTGGCAACCCTTTTCTGCTGCAGACTTCATCCGCCTTCCCAGCCATTGTGACGCTCTACTAAGGTCAGCCATCATCCTCCTCATGGTCCACCGGTGAGGTAATTTCGCAGTGGAATAGACAAAATGTTTAAGAAGGAGCTGCAGATGCTGGAAAATATAAGGTAGACAAAAATGCTTTTTGGGTCTGAAGAAGGGTTTCGGCCCGAAACGTTACCTATTTCCTTCGGTCCATAGATGCTGCCTCACCCGCTGAGTTTTTCCAGCATTTTTGTCTACCACCATTGAGGTAATCCACCGTACCCAAAATTTAAAGATGGGGCAATTCTCATTTACTTCATGCACATCATACATCTCACCAACTTGAATGCTGGATTATGGGATTGTTTAATGACCTACCCATTCATTGAATAATTAATACATTTTACCTTGATAACCAAATCACAATTACTTTTTAAAAGAGTTGACTTTTTTTTTACACATACTTTGCACTACAATTCTCAGTCCAAAAGAAAACATTTTGAGCCATAAACAGGCTTAAGATCCAATGGAATTCTTTCCTATTAAGCCAGTATCTTGGTCATCTTATTTGATCCAAAATCTTGTTCAAATATAAAATCCTTAAGTTTAAGCCAAATTGATCCGCAGTGTGCAATTTTCTTAATGCGGGAGTAAACTTCTGCAGAATTCTTCAATGATATACCATCATTTCAAACAAAATGCCTTGAAAATTCTGAAAAAGGATTATTCTCTAATTTCCATGATTCGTCTGCCAAAATTACAACGGACAAGCTGGAAAAATGCATCGGAAATCCATCCCCAAAATCTCCATTGATTGGGATTTGTGCAGAAAGACATGGGTTAAGCTCACAACAGTAAAAACAACAGGGAACACTGAAGACAAAAACAAAGCAGGACAGAAAACGCAACGGGCCGAGGAGGAGATATTTGTGGCACGTCACATCAACTATGGAGCAGCAGCAGCAATCGAACAGAAAGTGTTTAATGCCGCTAATCAGCTGCAACAGGTGGGCTGGTTTAGTTTAGTTTAGAGATATAGCGCGGAAACAGGCCCTTAGACCCACCGAGTCCGCACCGACCAGCAGTCCCTGCACATTAACACTATCCTTTTTTTTTGTTTTTTTTTTGTTTGTTTTGGGGTTTTTTTAAACAAAAAAAAAACAAAACTATCCTACACGAACTATGGACAATTTTACGCATGCACCAAGCCAATTAACCTACATACCTGTACGTTTTTGGAGTGTGGGAGGAAACCGAAGATCTCGGAGAAAACCCAGTCACGGGAAAATGTACAAACTCCGTGAAGACAGCAACCGTGGTCTGGATCGAACCCGCGTGTCCGGTGCTGCAAGCGCTGTAAGGCAGCAACTCTATCGCTATGCCACCGTGGCTGCCCTAAGTGAATGAGCCAGGAACAATAATCCCTCCCCACTGTTCACAGAGTTGTATAATTCTGCAGCGCGGAAACAACACCCTTGGCCCACCACGGCCACCCTGACCTTTACGCCCTTCCATCTACACAAATTCAATTTGTCCTCATTAGGACTGCGTCGTTCTATGCCTTGCTTATTGAAGTTTCTGTCTAAATGTGACTCTCAATGCATATTTGCAACCGATTCCACCACTTCCTCTGAAGTGCATTCCAAATTAGCAAATTGAACTCTTCTGAAAAACGAACTGCTTAATGAATGACAAGGATGTTACCCCTGCAATTTCTTTCAATCTAGGAGTTTCAGCACCATATGCTTGATACGCTCCATGTTGAACCAGGCACTAATTAAACCGGCGATAAATCTCAGCTTTTGGATATACTTCCTGCTACCAAATAAATACAGTACATGTTGGTGGAACTTGGAAAACTTTATTGTCATTCAGACCTTGCGGTCTGAACGAAATGTCGTTTCCTGCAGTCATACATGTAGTAAATAACAAAACACACAATAAACACATATTTAACATCCACCACAGTGAGTTCACCAGACACCTCCTCACTGTGGTGGAAGGCAAAAATCTTGTCTTTGTCTCTTCCCTTCTTCCTCTTCCTCTTCCTCTGCGCTGAGGCGACCCAGGCATTGTTACATGCATAAAATACCGCAGTAAAATGCATTGCTGTTGGGATGAAGCGCCTCATGAGATCCACGTTCCTGACAGAAAGAATGCAACCTAAATATGTGTGTGCGAACAGCAGAAAAGGGTATTTATGTGGTATTAACATCTAAAGAAAACATGTATATTGACCTTCTCTCATCCAATTTCTGGGTGCAGGTCTTTTATTGAAATAAAATCAAAGAAAAGATTCTGGGCCCCAGAATCAGAACGGAATTATTTCTGGAGTTCTGCAGCATGGCTTGAAATAGTAAAAGAGTAACAAGCAGTAATGGTGAATGACAGAATCACTGACAATCTTGTCCAACGTGCAGTTTCCCAGAAGCCTAGCAGCAAATGTTTTACAATAATCCCATTCTAGACATCAAATGTTTGGGGAAAAAAAAGATGCACTGCACAGTATCCGAATCCATTGGTGAGATTATTCCTAATCCCCCTTTATACCACGGGGTTTCCCCTCATGGCATGAACACAACCAGTAACAATCTTGTAACATAAATGACCTGGCACAGTTGCTGGAGAGAGTGAGAAATGCTGGTTTTATTTGCCCCTACAAATGAAACTGTCTCCAGCAGAAAATATAAACTGCACATGCAAGCGGTAAGTTCATTGGGTGTACAAGTTGGCTCCTGGTGATTCAAGCTGTTAGCTCATCTGTGCAGATCAACAAATTACTTTTGCTCCATGAAGTTGCATTTCTAACGTTGCAAAAGCATGAATCTCAGCATTACCACTGCATTTCATCGAATGAGACAGGACAAACAGAACAGTTATCGCAAAATTATTACAGATTAGCTGAGCTATCTCAATGGTGCGTGCGGGTCCTTGTTGCATACACATTGATGCAATGTGTCAGAGAATACAACGGTGACTACACTTCAAAAGTAGCTCAATACTACAAAGCAGTTTGGAACATTGCAAGGACATGAAGTGTACCTTACAAATGCAAGTATTTTCCTTACACTGTGCACAATCACTAAGCTGTTGCTTTTCGCAAAGAACATTGACGCCAGCTGAAGATAGAATAGTACAGCACAGGCACAGGCCCTTCAGCTTATGCCTGGCCCAGCCACGATGCTAAATTAAATCACTCCCATCAGTCCGCCAATGGACCATATCCCTTTACTTCCCATTCCGGAAGTGGCGGCGTTGCCAAGCAACTGCGGCTCGCCTACAGTTTTTTGTTTTCTTTTGTCTTGTTAGATGTATGTTTTAGTTTATTTTTAGTTGTGTACATGTGGGAATCTTTTTTTAACCTCTTCCTTCAACGGGGATGCGACCTTTACCTTGTCGTATCTCCGTCTCCGTCTGCGCTGAGGCCTAATATCGTGGAGCTGGCGGCCTCCAACTAATCGACCTTGGGGGCTCCGGTGGCAGAGCCTGTGGACTCCCATCACGGAGCTGGCTGGCTTCGGAGGCTGTGGTGGCTCTGTGGCTGCGACCCGACTTCGGAGCTTCGGAGGCTTCAGCCGCGGGCCCTGTGGACGGTAAAATCGGGAGCTCGCAGGTCCCAGGTTGGTGACCGACTCTCGGGAGCTCCCACAACAACAGCTTCGTCCGCTGGATGTTTGAATCGGCCGCTTCGCGGAGCTTGGAATCGGCCGCGGAACTTACCATCACCCGGCCGGGAGCCCAACATCGAGGGGCTGGATCGCCTCAACGCAGCGGGAGAACAAGCAAGGAAGAGATAAGACTTTAAGACTTTTTGCCTTCCATCACAGTGAGGAGGTGCTCCAGTGAGGAGATTCACTGTGATGGATGT
The DNA here is from genome assembly GCA_035221665.1 of Okamejei kenojei. Lineage (NCBI taxonomy): Eukaryota > Metazoa > Chordata > Chondrichthyes > Rajiformes > Rajidae > Okamejei > Okamejei kenojei. The sequence goes on along the minus strand of CM069131.1, from coordinate 14,172,479 downwards.
TTGTGTTAAACTGTTCATTGTGCGTTCTGTTGCTTTTTCTTCTCTGTCATGACTGCAAGGTACGCAATTTCGTTCAAACTATTGTTTGAATGGCAATAAAGGAAACTCTAAACTGAATGAGGCATTATTGCAAGCAGATTACCAAGTACCAAGATGTACAGTAGTAGGCAACCCTTTCTCTTCAGGTATCAACAAAAGGTTTTCACTGTTCCTCGGTACTAAACAAAACTAAACTCAACTCATTTGCCAAACAGATATATAGTGAACGGGGCGGCAAGGTGGCGCAGCGGTAGAGTTGCGGCCTTACAGCGCTTGCAGCGCCGGTGACCCGCGTTTGATCCCGACTACGGGTGCTGTCTGTACAGAGTTTGTACATTCTCCCCGTGACCAGTAATCTAGGTCTAAAATAAACTAAACTGAAGTACTTCTAGTAACCTCTGGTCAAGTAACCTCCAAACTAAACTAAACAAAAGTACTTATCTATAACCTCCATCACTCCAGCACTGGTGCACACATGGAGTGAAACTTTGCAAATATGCTTAAAAATGGATATACATGAGTATACTTCAAAATGAATTCAACCACATGGAATAGAACTTAAATGCACTGTCAAATATTCAACAACGGTCACAGTAACCAACTCTCCAGCCAACATATTGCATAAAGCTGCTACAGGTAGCCTCAATATAATACTGTATATACTGGGATGTGCTGGACATAGGTAGGGAGACTGTGCTAATTGAAGATAGGAATGTGTTTGCACACTGTTTATTGGAGAACCACTACAAAATGGGATGCAAAATCATAATCTTGTAGCAGCACCAAACGTGGTGAATAAACAGTTGCTTTATTCAGACATAATAGGTTTGAAATACGTACACGTTTGGTCCTCTAACATATTGCCATTACTGCTGCAGCTGAGCGAGGATGTTGTCTCGAGCTCAGATACCTGTCGATACCTGATCTCCAGATGTGATCTGCTTAAGTACTATAAGTACTAGGACACTCCCCTTAAGCCATGACGTCACATGACAGTCCTCGTAACCACTGACGAGAGTTTGACCGAAAATGATCTGACCATCAGGTGACGCCACAGGAACCCCCCCCCCCTAGAATTGGAGGAAGGAAAACAAGCAGGCCAACAAAACGCGGCAGCCAAAACTTGCAAATGCACTGGCGAAAAGGGCAGAATGCGCTAACCTTCTACAAGAAGGTGTGCAAGCATGGTCGAGGGCGGCTCCTGGTGTGGGTCGGAGGCACCCGGTGGGGCACAACGCTCCGGCTGTGGGCCATCCCGGTCATATGCCGAGGGATCCACTTTGGTGGCAAAAACAGGAAAGCAGACTATTATTTAAATGGTGGCGATTAGGAAAAGGGGAGATGCAGCGAGACCTACACCAGTCATTGAAAGTAGGCATGCAGGTGCAGCAGGAAGTGCGAATGGTAGTTAGCCAAAAGGATTCAGGGAGGTTCTACTTCAGTTGTACAGGGTCTTGGTGAGCTGGAGTATTGCGTGCAGTTTTGGTCTCCAAATCTGAGGAAGGACATTATTGCCATAGAGGGAGTGCAGAGAAGGTTCACCAGACTGATTCCTGGGTGTCAGGGTCTTATGAAGAAAGACTGGATAGACTCGGTTTATACTCTCTGGAATTTAGGAGATTAAGAGGGGATCTTATAGAAACTTACAAAATTCTTAAGGGGTTGGCTAGATGCAGGAAGATTGTTCCCGATGTTGGGGAAGTCCAGGACAAGGGGTCACAGCTTAAGGATAAGGGGGAAATCCTTTAAGACCGAGATGAGAAAGCAGAGAGTGGTGAGTCTCTGGAACTCTCTGCCACAGAGGGTAGTTGACAGTTCATTGGCTCTATTTAAGAGTGAGTTGGATGTGGCCCTTGTGGCAAGGGGATCAGAGGGTATGGAGAGAAGGCAGGTACGGGATACTGAGTTGGATGATCAGCCATGATCATATTGAATGGCGGTGCAGGCTCGAAGGGCTGAATGGCCTACTCCTGCACCTAATTTCTATGTTTCTATGTTTCTATGCGAGGAGACCAATGCAAAAGCCATTGGACGAGACACAGTCGCATCTCCTGGACCAGCAGGAGATCATGTCCCGAGAAATACGGCACCTAGCAACGGCTGGGAGACGCCGGCAACAATGCAAACCAAAGAAAACGCGACAAAGAAATAAGAATAAACTAATAGCTAAACCCGGCAAGTGTCATTACAGTGTAAAAAAGTGAAAAGAGACAAAACAAACTACAGTGAGCAAACAAGTCCAATAGTGATAGAAAAGTAGGCAAGCTGTCCAAAGTCCATGGTGCAGGATGGCATCTGGAATCCAATGTCCGGTGAGATGGGTTGCAGTGACACCATCTGCCCTAAAGTGACGCTTATGCCGGCAGTCAGGCTGCAGGGATGGCATCCGGCCTGAAGGTGGCGCTGTCGACGGTGGTCAGAAAAGGTCGAGCGTCGCTTCCGGCCTGCCGCGACGGCCATTTTTGCAGTCGCTTCGGCGGCCATGTGGCAGTAGGCCGCGGTGGCCATTTTGGCGGTCGGCTGAGACGGCCTTTAAAGGTGGCCAACTGAGGCGATTGCCGGATGCGTGCCGTGCGTCCGGTATCGACGGGGCTCGCCCCGCCGCTGCAGGTAGGGACTCCACCCAGCGTCGCCGGTGTCTCTGCATGGATACCAGCTGCGCTGCCGCGCTGTCGGCGAAGGCTGGGAACTGCCGGGGAATCCATTGTGGGACTGCCGACTGGCCGAGGCTCCACCCCGATGCTGGGCCAACCACATCTGCAGCCAGCGCCCGGGGATCTTCGGGGTCCCCGTCCGTGAGGTGCAAAAAGATGTCTTTGGGCAGCTGCCCCAGGTAGGCCCGCTCGATCGGAAGGCTAGGCCTTGAGCAGCGGCCGGCGAGGTAATCTCTCCCTGCACCCGGTGCAGGCGGTGATGATGCTGGGGACGGGGAACTGCTACACTCGCAGCTCCTGCAGCAGCTGGCAGGGGAGTGGCGGCTGGTGGCGGGAGCGACGGCTGGTGTGGGAGCGACGGCAGCCGCGGCCTCTCAGCTCTGATGGGCAGCAGCTGGTGGGGGAGCAGTGGCAGCAGCGGCCTCTCAGCCCCGGTGGTCGGCTCCGAGCGGGTCATGCGGGAGAGATTGGCGGCCATCAAACAAGTCCCGGACCGCGCCCATCGTCCCAGCAACCTGCGGCATACCTTATGGTAGTGCCGGGTTGGTGGCAGCGTCGTTCAGCAGGGTTGGGCTGTCGGCTGCAGACATCAGGTCTCGCGAGGCTGCGTGTGTCAGGAGAAATCCAAAATCCCAATTTTTATCATCACGGGTCACCAATGTATAGCAATGGTACAGAATTTTGAGATTTTAAAAATCAAGTCTGCAATTTATCCCATCAGATAAAGCATAAAAATAAGTTTAATTTGACACCTAATTCACTTTCATATCTTCAGTATTAAAAAAGCTATGGCCATTTTCATACTCGGAAATTAGCAATCTTGTTTCCTATTGCTTTTCTATTGACTTAACACAAAAGCTGTGATCGAGGACAGTCAAAGGCCCATAACTTTCTTAACAATTAAGAGAACTGAAATAAATTTTCAGTTATTATAGATTGAAGTATTCTGAAACAAATATGAAACAATCTTACTTGGATTACCTGAAATTAAAGCCTATAAGTAGTTAGTTACCTAATTGTAGCTAATTACAAAATTCAATTACTAGATCTAAACATCCATCCATTTCTTAAGAAAAAAATTAACATTTTTTTTAAAGCCTAAGTGTCCAATTAACATTCACACAATAATTCACAATACAACATGATTTTTAAATCTAATTGTCATTTGAAGGAATTTAGTGTTTAATGACTGTAGATTAATGGCCATTTAAATCAGCTTGCGAGTGGGATTTTCTGGAACACGATGGATTGGAACATTGCGGTTGCGGTGAATTTAAACCCAATATCGGCAGGAAAAATTCTGCCGGTTCGTATGGGGAATAAATCACCGTTTCGCAACATTAAATGTTGATAAAGGTCATCTAAAAAAGCAGGTTTATATGTAAAAATAAACAGCTTTCACTTACCTGTCCCCTACGTAAAATCCATCCCCGTTGTCGGCGTTCACGGCATTAGGAGCTAATTTTTATTTTACTCCAGCGCTGAAATAGTCAGGCTATTTTTTTTTTTTTAATTAACTTACCGGCAGTCGGAACAAATCTCCAGAAATAGCTCGCACTCCGAGAAAATAAAGCTCCGGATGGCAAGGGGAAAACGGCATTTTAACCCCGCCCCCCCCCCCCCCCCCCTCCTCAAAGGCGCCAAAGTCGCGTACGCGGCCAGTGACAGAACTGCAGCACCGCTAAAGGTAAGTTTTGTAACATACCTACAATGTAGCGGCACCAAACTTGGTGAACAAATAGTTGCCATATTCAGACATAATAGGTTCGAAACACTTACACGTTTAGTCCTCTAACATATTGTCATTGCTGCTGCAATTGAGCGAGGGTGTTGTCTCGTGGTCAGCTACCTGTCGACTCCTGATCTCCAAGTGAGATCTGCTTAAGTACTAGGACACTCCCCTTAACCCATGACGTCACGTGATAGTCCTTGTAACCACTGACGAGGGTTCAACCGTAAATGGTCTGACCATCAGGTGACACTACAATCTCTGATTTTGTATTAGCTTCAGGGATACAATTTTCTATTATTCCTAACAAAGAGAGCATCCCTTTGAGAAACAATTTAACACTTGACTAGGTGCCTTTTCAGTGTAGATATTTCATAAACATGCTCCGGGGAAATCTTAAAAAACCGTTCATGCAACAAGGGTTCTCATGGTCTCAGAAAATGGTTTCAGTGGATATTTTTAAGCCATACATTGACAAATTCTTGATTAGAACGGGTGCCAAGGGTTATGGGGAGAAGGCAGGAAAATGGGATTAGGAGGCAGAAATCAGCCTTGATTGAATGGCGGAATAGACTCGATAGGCCGGATTGCCTAAATTCTACTCTAACATCTTGTGAGTTTGTGAAAACAAACTGACCGTCAACATTTTTTGGTTAACTAGGTATGTTTTATATCAGAGTGATAGAAGGATACAGCATGGAAACATGCCCTTTGGCCCACTGGCTCCACGTCACCCATCGACCAACCATTTACACTTATCCCATTTCATTTCCCTCACATTCTGACCAGCTCCTCGAAAGATTACACACTTGCGACAATTTACAGAGGCCAATTAATCCACTGACTCGCACATTTTTAGGATGTGGGAGGAAACCGGAGCACTTGAGGAAAACCCACGCGGTCACAGGGAGAACATACAAATTGAACACAGACAGCACCTGAGGCCAGGATTGAACCCAGGTCTTTGACGATCTAAGAGAGCAGCTCTACTCGTTGCGCCGCTGTGCTGCCCCATGCACATTGTGCCACCCTCAATAATTTCAATTATTTTTTTACACCATATGGCCCTTTATGATCATCGCCCTATCTGCTATAATATGTTACTGCATAATTAACTTTAGTTAAGATACCTTACAGGCACATCACACTTTTCTTTAACAAAAATACTAACTACAGTATAGATCTGGCCAAACTATCATACTTGTGACTCCATATCCTTCAGGAATATATGCTGCCTGTCCCACTGAGTTACTCCTGCATTTTGGGTCTTCCTTCAGGGATATCTATTTTTGTTCAGAACAAAAAGGTAAAATGTTACTAATATGCCTCTACTTTCTTAGAAGGCTTAGGAAGTTATGTCCCCAACAACTCTCACCAACTTCTACAGACGCGCAGTAGAAAGCATTTTATCTGGATACATCACAGCATGGTTTGGGAACAGTTCCATCAAGACCACGAGAAATTGCAGAGAGATATGGACATAACCCAGACCATCATGCAAACCAACCTCCCTTCCATAGACTCCATCTACACTTCACACTGCCTTGGCAAGGCCACCAGCATAATCCAGGAGCAGTCTAACTCCAGTCATTCCAACCCCATCAGGCAAGATGAACCGGAGTTTGAAAATGCACACCTCCAGATTCAGGAACAGTTTCTTCCCAGCTGTTATCAGGCAACTGAATTGTCGTCTAACCAGCCAGAATGCAGCCAGCGACCTCCCATCCACCTCATTGGAGAGTTTTGAACTATCTTTAATCAGACTTTATCTTACATTAAACGATACACCCTTTATCCTGTGTCTGTGCACTCTGGATGGCTTGATGGCAATCATGCATAGTCTTTTCTTTGAATGGTTAGCATGGATCAAAATTCCTTTTCACTGCACTTCGATACACGTGACAATAATAAACTAATAAACTAATCCATGCATTAAATCTGCTGCCAAGCTGACTTTTCTTTGGTATATTTATTCCTAGTAAGTGAAGACAATGGCCAACATGGTATCTACATTTGTTCATGCCAAAAACCCCCCCATCAAATTGTTTGACTCATTTACCAACTGCCATCTCTCATGAATTACCATCGAGTCAAATGGGAACGAAGAAAATAATGCCCTTCACCACTCACCCATTGATGTGGTTACTCTCCCCTTCTCCAGCATAATCTGTGCTGACCTGCACTCTGGGGGCCTGTACACACTACTGGTAAACAACATTGGTCTGGCAGGGTTCAGAGAAAACAGAGCCAAGGGTACCAAATGCAGTGTTTAATAAGGAAGCAGCTGTGAAAACAGCCAGAATTAAATCCGAATTCATTATGGACAACAAAACATCCCTAAGGCCAAAATATTTATGTGTTTGCTTAGAAAAATCTGGGTTTGTGGAACCAACGCTTCATTGTCAAAATATTTATCTCATTCTGTCATTTGACATTAGTATCATATACTGAAAATCAAACTGATGCCTACATTGCCACTGTGAATGGTTCAATTTTGGGATAAGCCAAAATTAAATGACCTGCAATAAGAATATACCATTGTGATTCAAATTCAATTGTTCTAAGTTGCACCATAAAATAAATATGATATTGGTTAGCAAAAGCTGTTAAACGCCTGCTACATTTGCCAAATTATAATACATAGCTTCATTTCTCACAAGCTATTTCTGTTAACAAATAGCACCTCAAATAATCCTTACAGAAAGCCTTAAAACACCAACAATGGTAAAGAAATATGCATTAATTCACAGCACAGAAATACATATTAGATCTTTTGGATGACCAGTCCTTTGGGAGAGGTTTAAGAAAAAGATCAAAGCCAGTCTTTCCACTTCGAATTATTCCAGTATTGCTGAATGTGACATAATTACAAAAGATATTAGACATGCATCCCATCAGGATTATCTAACACTCATCATTGTTGAAGAAGTCTTCCCAGCTGTTGCATTGCCAGAATAAATGAAACGAGAGTGAATAACACAAAAGTACTTGTCAGTGACCACAGCTAAGGGTCTCGTCAAAGATTAGGCGCGTTCTGCAATCGATCGCTGTTATGGAAGGCGGCTAGGTACACAAACTTCAGGCCTATCAAGCTACCCTCCAGCTGTTTCTAACTATATTGGTTAAAGTAAGTTGTTGTGGCACAGTCTGAGAAAAAGAGGATTGCACGAATTTGCAATCAATAAAATCTTATTTCACAGTACATAACTTGTGCCAATAATCAATAAATTTCATCTGGGGCTTTCAGCCCTGTTTTGAAATGGGCCAATTTAGATAACGTTTGTGAAAATCTCACCTAGCACGACAAAAAGATTCTGTGTTGGATAACAAAGAACTGGCGGACAGAAATTCAAGAAATGTTTTTTTCCCTTCATAGATTTCATTCTCCTCATCCATTATTAATGAAGTTAAACTACTACTAACATGCCAAATGTGCTGCATTGGAGATTTGTGCTTAATCCAGCACAAAACAGGCCCAGTCACATAATGATGAAAAAAAGAACAAATGTCAACAGTTTCACACTGAGACTGGATTAGGCAGACTATAGTTACTTACTTCTTACACAGGGATTATCTCAGTTTTAGTGTCATTGAAGCAGACCACACTCTTTTCTCAATTTTCTTTTCCCTTCTAAGACTTGAGCAGTGGTAACAAAAACAATCTACGTCCGTGTTCTTAAATCAGTAAGTAACATTGCACACAACAAGGTTTTCCCTGTTGCCAGAGTACTTCAAGATTATCTCATTAGCCTGACCTACAATAAGTCATCGCAGACTGGAAATCCAAATAATTAACATGCAATATTGGGAAAGTTGCTGGATTAGATCAAATTAATTCATTTAACACAAAAAACAGAAACTCGCAATGCAATTGTTTGACGATACAATTGCAGAATCCATTTCATACGTCATTTTGAATAAAATGGAACGTCTGGCTTAATTTTCAAACAATAAAAACTTGAATGTGTTAAAACAAAAATTTCTAAAAAATAGAGAAAAGTACTTAAAAATGAATTTTTTCTGTTAGACATAGCATGCTGAGTGTGGGTTCTAGATGCAAAGCAGATGGATGAAAATATTTGTGACAACAAGAACAATAATTATTGTTCAGCACAAGCACCCAAATAACAGTAGCTTCAGGATGAGACCCATCCAGTTCAACTATATATTTTTAACATGAAGTAATACTTCTTGAAAAAAATTTCTGCTTCATAAATTGGCCTTTGATTTCAATAGAGATTTTCCTCGTCTCCAGTGGTAACAGGTGATAAAATTATAATAATTGCAGCAAAATGAGATAAATTGCCCTTCACATTGTGTCTCCGGGAATTCAAATTTCCTATTGAACTTATAGCAACAGAATGAAAGAAAATGGAAATCCAAGACACTTAAAGTCAGTTGTAACATTATCACCTCAAGGTATATAAAATAAAGCACACAAACCAATGTGACTCCAATAAACCACTATCCAAGTGCGCAGAAATGCTGATGATTCAGCATCTGGCTCTCTGGATGCTGACTCCCCTTCTCCACTTCACATACCCTGGGCCCCCAATCCATGTGCTCCCTTTCAGTTCCCACGCTCATGTTCACACAACAGAGCCCCAGTTCCCGTCCTCTTGTTCACTCACCGTGGTCCGTTCCCGCATTCCTTTTAAAGTCACCACATTTTGTTGCCCCACACTCCCTTGAAAGTCACCAGGGTCTTGTTTTTTTTTTAAACACACCCTTTAAAACGGCCTGGTTCACTGTATAATCTGTCATTGCATTCTGCAGCATTGAAGCAAAAATGAATTGGTGTATTAATAGGAATGATGTACTGCAGTTTAAAAAAAAAAGACAATTGGGCCATACCAAAGCCCCAAGCCTTGCCAGATTAACGGAGTTTTAATGTTCTGTCACGAGAAACCTTAACATTATTGTTCCCCTGTGGACCAATGACAAACTAATTCAAGAGAAAGTTAGATATAGCTCTCAGGCCTAATGGAATCAAGAGATACGTGGAGAAAGCAGGAACTGGGGTACTGATTTTAGATGATCAGCCATGATCATATTGAATGGCGGTGCTGGCTCGAAGGGCCAAATGGCCTACTCCTGCACCTATTTTCTATGTTTCTATATTTCTATGTAGGACTTACTGCATTATTTATTTCAATTCAATTGAGGGAAATTGATTCCTCAGCACTTTGACCCCTCTACATGGTCAGAGGAGCACAATGCCACTTTGTCAAGTGCCATCCAAAATTGATACCCTGCGGTTAGTTCGAATTAACAATAAAAGTGTTAATTCTGATATTTACAAAAACTATTAAGGGACACCAATAAAAGTTACAGGTAAACAGATCAAAAACCTACAGAAAGCAAAGATCATTTAAGAATTAAAAGTCTAAACAAAATATAATCTAATTTTATAAAAGGAAAAAGATATTGTACACAATTCTATTACTTTGAGGTGATCAATGGATCATTTTGTTATCTTTAATATATTAAATATTGTGTTAGAGTGCAGTAAATATATTTTCAAATTCTGTTCTGTAAGAACAAGTTCTCTCAGGTACTGATTACAATGAGGTCACTTTGTTTTAAAAGTATTCAAGAGTTGGATACGACTCTTAGTTATAGAATTAAGGGACAGAAGTTGATTTGAGAATTAAGGGACAGAAGTTTAGGGGTAACATGAGGGGGAACTTCTTTACTCAGAGAGTGGTAGCTGTGTGGAATGAGCTTCCAGTGGAAGTGGTGGAGGTAGTTTCGATTTTATCATTTACAAATAAATTGGATAGTTATATGGACGGGAAAGGAATGGAGGGTTATGGCCTGTGTGCAGGTAGATGGGACTAGGTGAGGGTAAGTGTTCAGCACAGACTAGAAGGGCCGAGATGGCCTGTTTCCATGCTGTAATTGTTATATGGTTATATGTTTATATTCAACGGAATCAAGGGATACGGGGAGAAGGCAGGAATGGGGTACTGATTCTGGGTGATCAGCCATGATCATATTGAATGACGGTGCTGGCCCGAAGGGCCGAATGGTCTATTCATGCACCTATTTTCTACGTTTCTATGTTTCTAAGTAGGAACAGCTAATTGTGTTAATTTTGTACTTATCTTTGGTCATACATTTAGAAAAGTAAGTAAGTAAGTAAGTTTATTGGCCAAGTATTCACATGCAAGGAATTTGCCTTGGTGCTCCGCCCACAAGTAACAACATGACAAACAGTGACAGATACGAATGACAAAAACATAAAACAAGTGAAATATAGCAATTAACAGAAGATGATATCAAGTGATATCAAGTGGTGTATAATGGGGCAGCTTGTTCATCATAGCCAGCAGAGCTTCATTAGTAGGCGCATGTTGGTGTGCACTGTCACTGCACAACCAGTCGGCGAGCTCTGGCACCACAACACACAACATAGACCAGAACAGCACAACAGTGGACCCTTCAGCCCACAACATCTATGGCAAGCCTGATGCCAAGTTAAACTAATGTTCTCTATGCCTGCACGCGATCCCCATCCTTCCATCCCTGCATCTGCAATGCCATTATTATGTCTGCCTCTACCACCACCCTTTACAGCACCTTCCAGGCACACTCCCTCGAGAATACAATTTCTACACTTTTCTAATTGGAACATTGGTCCACATTATTAGCTTCTCCAAAATGTAAGTTTTCAAATGATAATCTTGGGACATACAGATCAATTTTCCTACAGCTATTTCAAGAGACTCTGCCACTGGGCTGGTTGCCAGATTTAACAGGAGGGTATTCCTTACTTTACTGCATGTAAAATTGAGCACTCAATCAAATAATATAAATATTTTCAAATTGTCTTCACTTTTTATATTTACATCAATCTAATTCTCCCAAATGAATGTTTATTATATGCTAATACAAAATATTACAAAGATCTCAAAATAATCATTATGCATGTCCCAGTAAGAATGTTTATTTAATGCTTGAACTATTTGCACAAAGTTTATTTTATGCAGACCTGCCTCAGTCTGGAGCAAAGGGCTTAAGAGGTGATTTCCAGTTGACACCGGCAAATTCAATGAAACAGAGACAGGAGACAGACAGGCCAAAAGAGAGCTGCAGAACGGGGGCAGAGAGGCAGAGCGAGAGGTGGAGAGAGAGGAAGAGGGGGAGGGGGGGAAAGAGAGAGAGAGAGAGAGAGAGAGAGAGAGAGAGAGAGCGAGGCAGAGAGAGTGAGGCAGAGAGACAGAGAGGGAGTGTGGGGGAGGGAGGGAGGGGGAAGAGCGAGAGAGAGAAAGAGAAAGCGAGAGAGAGTAGAGTGGGAGTGAGAGGCAGCGAGAGAGGGGACTGAGAGAGATGGGAAAGGGAGAGGCAGAGAAAGAGAGAGTCACAGACGGAGATAGTTCAAGAAAGGGAGAAGGGGTGACGGCAGAGAGAGACGGGGCGAGGGAAGCAGTTGGAGGGAGTGAGTTGGAGGGAGGCAGCGGGGAATGAGGCAGAGTGGCAGAAAAAAAGTGGAGAGTCATGCAGAAAAATGCAGCGAGAGGGGCAGGCATACAAGCAGAACAGCATTCTCTGTGTGGATTTGGCATTTTGTATCACAGCGTCCCAGGCCATATTGTTGGAACAACACATTGTATTAAAGTGGAAGGCCCAAGGATTGCATGGTTTTCTGTGTCTGGTCACACATCCCGCTGGGCATTTGAAATGGTCGTATTGCTTCTGAACAGAACATCTCTATTTGGGTTAATGGCGCTGAACATGAGCAATCTGCACTCAGCTTCACGAGATTTGCAACCCATCTCTCTCTGTCCCCTCTCTCTCTGCCTCTCCTTCGCTGTTGCCTGGTGTTCATTTGGCCGGCAACTTGCTGCTAAAGGAAAATGAAACGCGAGCCTTGGTACTGCACCCAAATGCGAAACCGTGAACAAAAAGAGGAAATGCAAGAAATTCCCAACATGTCCAACAGTATCTGTGCAGGAAGAAAGTTAATGGTTCAGGTTAATCGACTTTCATTGCAGCTATCTGATAGACGCTCATACACCCGAAAGATTATTTCAGTTTCCCTCCCCACAAATAAAGCCTAGCCTGGAAACTGCATTGATTACCACTAATTACAGCAAAATCAATTTTATCCCAAGCACATTGCGCTTGCAAGCGTTTCCACATGAGATAGTGCCCATTGGGAAATTATTGTGGACACTTGCCTGATTGATGCGGGCGAATTTGACATTTCCTGGTGTCAGATGTGTATGTAAATGACATCTCCCAGCAACAACTGCTGGTTATTTTGACCCAGATAGATGCTCAGAGGAACAAACTACAATTTGCATCAAAAATATTAATATAATCTCATGGTAAAATGATGAATTTACTGGACTAGTTTAGTTTAGTTAAGTGATACAGCGCGGAAATAGGCCCTTCGAACCATTGCGATCCCTGCACATTAACACTATCTTACATTAGGAACAATTTTTAACAACATTTATACCAAGCTAATTAACCTATAAATCTGTACGTCTTTGGACATCTGTGGGGGAAATCCAAAGATCTCAGAGAAAACCCAAGCGTTCACGGGGAGAACGTACAAATTCCGTACAGACAGCACCCGTAGCCAGAATCGAACCCGAGATTCTGGCGCTCTAAGCGCTGTTAGACAGCAACTCTACTGCTGTGCCACCATGCTTGACAAGTAGTCAAGAGCTCTGGAATACCTCTAGAGGGATAAGAGTTCAAATCTTACCATGGTACCTGAGAATTTTAAATTTCAGTAATTGTTCAGTAATTGAGAGCTGCTGCCTCACAGCGCCAGAGACTCGGGTTCAATCCATGTGGACTTTCTCCCTGTGTTGGTGCGGGTTTCCTTCAGGTGCTCCGGTTTCTTTGCACATCCCAAAGACGTGCAGGTTTACAGGTTAACTGGTCCTCTGCAAAAATTACCCCGAATGTACGGGGAGTAGACAAGAAGGTGAAATAACATAGAACTAGTGTAAACGGGTGATTCTTGGTCAGCATGTACTAAGTGGGCAGAAGGGCCTGCTTCCATACTGTAACTCTAAACGACTGCCAAACAAATATGATTTTTTTTTAATTCCCCAATAATGAGGAACTGCTGATGAACTACAAATGATAAATGCACAGTTTTCCTTAACACCCAACAATTGTACCCAATCGCTGTATTATGTTCCTTTCCTTCACAAGCAAACAGTTTGCATGCAAACATTCCCCCGGATAAAGGGGGTGACTCTAAAGAATGGCTCATGTAGGACATATTTTCAAGATCACCAACCAATGTCCCTCGTGTTGTTTTGCCTCAGAGGTGGATATCAAAGGGCAAAGCAAGCTGTAAATAACATTCTTGAAATGGTAAATAATATTGGCATCAGAAGCCATATGGAATGATTGCCAAAATAATACCTACGGAGCAATATGCTGCCAGTGATGGTGGTGGAGCCAAATATGGTAGTCGTGCTCCAGAGGCTTTTACCTCAGCACACGGATGTGGAGGGAAATGGATTGTGTGCAGGCAGAGGAGATTGGTTTCATTTGGTATCATGTTCGGCCAAGATATTATTGGGCCAAAGGCCTGCGCTGAACTGTTCTATGTACTCTAGGACACAATCTCACTGGGTGAGGTTATGACGTTTTAGAGCAAAACATCTCATCTTTTGTGGAAATCAAGGTCTTCTTCAAGATCACTGACCAGATAAATAGATTTCAGCAACCTTTCCAGGTGAGGCATTGCAGGGTCTGGTGCAAATGGCAGCTGCAAACGCACCAGAGTAAAATTAATCTGAATGATGTGAATCTCCTGAAGTGAGGATGTATTTTGAATAGTGCCAATATGTTGACTGTCATGCATAACATGGCAACATCAAATAATACATGCATTATATTTCATCACAAAGAGTCATATGGTGATATAGTGTGGAAACAGGCCCTGTGGCCCAACTTGCCTAAACCAGCCAACATGTCCCAGATACACTAGTCCCACCTACCCACATTTGGTCCATATCCCTCCAAACCTGTCCTATCAATGTGCCTGTCTAACTGTGCCTTAAATGTTGGGATAGTCCCTGTCTCAAATACCTCCTCTGGCAGCTTGATCCATACATCCACCACCCTTTGTGAGAAAAGGTTGCCCCTCAGATTCCTATTAAATCACTGTAAACCAAATGTGTCCTCCTGGAACACATTTAAGTTGCTTCCTGCCTTGCTCTTCTCACGTGGAGGAAGGAACTGCAGATGCTGCTTTACACAGAAGATAGATGCAAAATGCCGGAGTAACTCAGCCGGACAGGCAGCATCTCTGGAAAGAAGGATTGGGTGACATTTCGGGTTGACACCCTTCTTCAGACAAGTACTATGGTGTTCTTCAGAAGGGTCTGAAAAAGGGTCTCGATCCGAAACGTCACCCATTCCTTCTCTCCAGAGATGCTACCTCTTTCGATGCTCTTCTCATGATTCTCATGAAGGGCCGAATGGCCTACTCCTGCACCTATTGTCTATTGTCTATTGATTGCCCAGCCAGGTCCTCTGGTTTTGTGGTGTACAGAGCTTCTCACCTGGCATGTCATAAGCTCCTTGGTGCCCCTTTGTGTAAATCAGGGAGCTCTCTCCCTCTTCCCTGCTTCTTCTCCCTCCTCTATGACAGGTACTATGGTGTTCTGCTGTCCAGCTACCAAGTGAGCTTAATGGCTCACAGCTTTTTCTGACTGCTGTATTAGTGCAATCGCATCAGGAACTAGGTACTGGATTAGTGCAATCGCATCATGAATTATGCTGGCACAAGCGGTAGAGTTGCTGCCTTACAGCGAATGCAGCGCCGGAGACCCGGGTTCGATCCCGCTTACGGGTACTGTCTGTACGGAGGTTGTACATTCTCCCCGTGACCTGTGAGGGTTTTCTCCGAGATCTTCGGTTTCCTCCCACACTCCTAGAAGGGAAAATGATCTCCCAACAGTCATAAAACACAAGTGCATGTAACATGGAAGTGATGAGTGGAAAGGATTGGGGTTGTGCAAAAATTGGGGAGGGATGGGGGGGGAACGGGAGTCAGTCTACCCAACGACAGAAGGGGGAGGAGTTGTACAGCTTGATAGCCACAGGGAAGAAGGATCTCCTGTGGCGTTCTGTGCTGCATCTTGGTGGAACCAGTCTGTTGTAGAAGGTGCTCCTCGGGTTGACCAGTGTGTCATGGAGGGGGTGAGCTGTATTGTCCAAGATGTTCCGCAGTTTGAGGAGCATCCTCCCCTCCAAGACCTCCTTGAATTCCGCCCCCAGGACGGAGCCGGCTTTCCTGATGAGTTTGTTAATCCTATGAACATTGACTTCTCCAAATGTAGGTAATTGACCAAACCCCTCCCCCCTCATTTTTCTTCCTCCTCTCTTCCCTGTGCCCCACCTGGTTGCCCACCCATTTCTCCCACTGTCCCATCCATCTTTCCCTTTCTCTCCTATCCTCATTCACCAACATCTCTTTGTCTGGTTTAACAATTTTCTCCTCTCCTTATCTCACAGACTTTTGAATCCTCTTCATCCCTGGCTTTTGTTCACCCATCTGCTGATCGGCTGCCCTCACCTATATGCACCCTCATCAGCTTGGCTTTGTTTCTCTCCCCCCCCCCCCCCCCCACACAACCCCCACCCCTCTTCCAGCTTTCTTCCTTCAGCCCAACCCAAAACAATGCCTACCCATGTTCACCCGAGGGACCATGCAAGTCCTGTTGTGAAACTTTTTTACTGAAGCTACACAACCTAATGTTGTTGCTCATGTATAACTTTCTTTGAAGGCAATGTGACTTTCCCCTGGTGTTAACCTGTACAGTCTTGGAACACATCAAAAGTAGGCACTATCCAATTACCAGCAAAAAGTTCTTCCTGAAGTACAAAAACGCCATACATTTTTCATCACTGCTGCAGACTTCGGAAAATTCGTCCTAGTGTGTATGTGTGTGGCCTCCTACAGAGGACTCCTTGGCTCTTCCCTGCCTGACAGATTTTCTGGCTCTCTGTTCATTCTCCCAATCCAAGAGAAATGACTAAGAGTTCAGCATGACTGGAACCATCTGTTGTTGCAAAAGCCATGCAGTCAAGACTTCAACAACTGGCGAACCACTCCCTGTTAACTTTAGCAACTTTAGGAAGTCTGGAAAGAACAAAACCCTTCTCATTCAAAGCAATAGGTGGCAGATCTGCCAATCCACAGCTGATCTGCAAGTACTGATGAACCCTTTAAATAGCACTGGTAGTGGGACTGGCACCTGCTGCTGTACATTTGATCTTTGGTACATGCTTGAGCCGATGCATCAGCTGGCATATTGAGTTCCACGTTGTGTTTTGCTGAGAAATCATCATCATCATCACCCTAACAGTTTTTACAAAAGCCAATTAACTATCAAGGACCTCAATTGAGGGTCACAGCAGTCTTTGGCCTATGTCAGAGCAAGTTTAGTTTAGTTTAGAGATGCAATGTGGAAACAGGCCCTTCGACCCACCGGGTTCGCGCTGACCAGGGATCCCCGCACATGAACATTATCCTACACACATCAGGGACAATTTTTACATTTACCAAGCCAGTTAACCTACAAACCCGTCCGTCTTTGGAGTGTGGGAGGAAACCGAAGATCTCGGAGAAAACCCGCACGGTCATGGGAAGAACGTACAAACTGCGCACAGACAAGCACCCGTAGTCGGGATCGAACCCGGGTCTCCGGCATTGCAAGTGCTGCAAAGGCAGCAACTCTACCGCTGCGTCACCGTGCCGCCCTCTGTGTTACCTTTACAACCCTATTATAATTGAGAAATGTTGCTATTGAATGACTGGATGCCTCCATTAAGAGAGTGGTAGATGGGGGGGAGGGGAGCAGCAGGGGAATAGGAGAACAGGGCACCAGGCAGAATGGAAGTACAGAGTACACAGGAGGCAACTTCTTGTTTCAAGAAGCCCATATTTCCGTGAAGGCTGCAGCCGGTTGCTACAGGCGGGAGATTGCCAGGGCAGTCTCTATGAAAGCAATGCTTTCCATTTGCCCAAACCCACTCTGCTTGCTGCCATGGAGTAGATGAAATCTCTTGTCCACAAGTATGGAGTTGGGCAACTTTCCATAATAACTAATAACAACTAATACAGCAGTAAACTAAGATATATGAGCAGTGACCTCAAACCATCAAAGGCACCTGAACTGTATAAAAATGTCATGAGCTCACAAAAGTTAGATGACAGCAATGAATTGAAATTAAGTGCTGCCCTTTAAACAGCTCAATTGTAAGGAAAAGTAGGCGAATGTAATCTGGATGCACTGCTAAAGAAAAATTATTCTAAACTAGTGAGGTTCAGTTTAGCATGTCACATAATACAACACATCATTTGACAGGTGTATTAGACTGGAAAAAGTATTAAGAAGAACTTAAATTTCACAAAATAATTTGAGATTATGCCCTGAAGGTGCTAAATCACCCAGAAATGATTCCTTCCATTTCCAAGTCCCTCAGACTTATCATCTGCAATTAATTGTCAGCACCCCCCTATCACAACCAGCACCAACACTTGTCCCACTTAGGTGATTTTTCAGCGGACTGAAGGCGACTGTCAAGTTGCCGGCAGTCGCCTGAAAAAACAGCAAATGGAACAACGACTGTCTGAGTGGAACACACCGACACACACAGACACACACAGACACACACAGACGCACACACACACACACACATCGCTTGCTTCACCAGCCCGTTATG
The DNA here is from genome assembly GCA_035221665.1 of Okamejei kenojei. NCBI lineage: Eukaryota > Metazoa > Chordata > Chondrichthyes > Rajiformes > Rajidae > Okamejei > Okamejei kenojei. The sequence goes on along the minus strand of CM069131.1, from coordinate 14,154,347 downwards.
TAGGCGGGGGCAGGGCAAGCGGGGAGGGGGAGCGCTGTCTAAAAAAATTCACACGGTGCAAAGCCAAGGTGAAACAGACACACACTGCGATGAACAGGAAGGTTGGCGCTGTAAAATGACGACTAAAGCACAGTGTACGGAAAGTCCTTTAAAGGGGGGGGGGGGAAGAGGGAGAGAAGGGGGGAGAAGAAGTGGAGACAATTTTTAAGAAGCTAGATATACACGGCTGTGAAGCACAGCAGACATTTAACATTATTGGTCGGTGATCCTTGGTTCTGAAAAATACTGCTTACCTTTTTTTTCTCAATGAGCCAATGAAGTTCACCGGTCAGCACGGCTACAACCTACGAGCACCTCCGACCTTCTGGCAACCCACTAGGACCTCCTGGCGACCCACCTACGGCTCGAGATTCCTCGCTACTCTCCATGGCGGCTATTTTTTCAACGTGTTGAAAAATTCATGGCGACCATAATGAGGCCGCGACTAGTTCCCAGAATGCGGGAACTCCTCACGAACATGAAGGCGACTCCCCGGCAACCACCCGCGAACGTGTGGCGACCATGTGGCGACTGCATCGTCTCCTGCAGTTGCCTAAAAAGTCGCCTAAGTGTAACAGGCCCATTAGTCTCCAGCCTAATCCACTCCAGGCAGTTTTACTATAATGCAATAGTTTCATTGCTATGAAACCACATATTATGGGAAGAGGGCAGTCTGAATAAGGGTCTCAACCCCAAACATCACCCATTACTTCTGTCCAGAGATGCTGCCTGGCCCGCTGAGTTACTCCAGCATATTGTATCTATCGGCATATTATGGAAAATTGAATTATAAAAACAATTGTTTTAATGGGGGCAAAAAACGTAAAGGACTAGAGAGTTATGGGCCTGTCCCACTAAGGCGACCTTATTGGCGAGTTTAGGTGTGTCTGCGCTTGCCACAAGCTCGCAGCATGGTCGACACATGGTCGTAGGTGGTCACTGGTGAGTCTCCTTCATGGTCGAGAGGAGTTCCCGCATAATGGTTACTATTCGCAGCCTCAGTTTGGTTGTGGAAAATTTCTCTGCAACTAAAAATTGGTCGGCATGGAGAAAATTGATACATTTGTAGTCGTAGGTTTAGTCATAGGTCGGCATGTTATCATTGGTTATCGTAGGTAATTGTAGGCAGTCGAGATAGTTGTAGATAGTGTTAGTATATCGCCTTTGCTAGTCTTCTACATAGTTGAAGGAGGTCGTAGGGGGTCTTATACATAGTCATAGGAAGTCTTCTACATAGTCGAAGGATGCCAACTTTTCGTCGATACAACAAGACCATTACAGTCTCCTAAACTCGCCAATAAGGTCGCCATAGTGGGACAGGCCATTAAGACTTGCATTAACAAAGTTAATTTTCCCACAATTATTTCAAAGATAAAAAGTATTTTCAATAGCAATAAACCAATTGTTGTTACTGCTGGCTAAAAATACTAAAGGGTGTTGGTTACTGTTAAATGGAGCGCACCATTGCGCAAGTGTCAAAGGAACTGGCTCAATTGTAATCATGTATTGTCTTTCTGCTGACTGCATACATGCAACAAAAGCTTTTCACTGTACCTCGGTACACGTGGCAATAAACTAAAACTGAATTCATCACCCACATTGTATCCAATTCATATTATGGAAACATGCATTAACAGAACTACCTGTACCGACACTACTTTTGTTATCTGCACCCCTCATATTTCCATGCAACTTATGGATGATTTACTCTATTTTGGTTCTCATGAAAGTAATCAAACTGAAATGTTAACTAAATTTCTCTCCACAGAGAGCTATCTGAACATTTCCAGAATCTTACTTTTATTTTCATATTTCCAGCTTCCACTGTTTTCTGTTTTTCAATTGCTTTTTTTCTTGGTAATTCTATGTTGTGATGTACTTTCTTCAGCTTTATATATTTAAAGGGCCAAAAATGACATTAATTGTTTTACTGTGGAATTAAAATGCATTAAAGATCTACCAAAAAATAATCAATTACATTTAATGGATTAATGCTTGTCCTTAACACTTTATAAAATGAGAAATATATAAGCCTTAATGACCTAAATTACATAAAACTTTGCTGAAGACTGATAATTGTACTCGGAAGTTGTTAGTCAGTAATTGAGCATAAATCATTCATCTAATATTATCGCCTTCATTATTTAATCTTGAACAATTTAATTTCACATATTCAGAGGCCAGATAGCATAGGACATGGTAATGTTCAGTATAGCCAATAATATGTACCTGGAATGCCTGGTTTTTGATTTTCATTGCAGCCAGAAATTTGCCCAGTTACTTTCTAAAGAAGTAGATTGGCATGACAATTGCTGCTGCTGATGGCATTTGCTCCATGTACTGTAACTATTACTCTGGTGAAAAATGGAAAAACTGTCTATAATCTCATTTGAGGCTTGTTAATATTATTATACTCATCTTTATAATCCATCTAGCTTAAGAGATTGATCTTTGTGAAACATTCTGTAGCCCCTGAGCTCAATTTTTGTGTCCAGTGCCTGCTTAATTTAACGTGATGCCAATATCTGAACTGCTGTTTATACCACTAATTCCAACAGTTTATTCCTAATACGCTTTACATTAGTATAAAATTGAAGACTATCCCTTAACACCTTCTCATCTCAATTTTAACCTTTCAAGTTTCCAACAAATCTCCTATGGCACTGCACATGGTCACGGAAGAGCTTTCTGATGTTATACTTGTATTTAGAGATACAATGAAGGACTGATATGACATGACTGCAGTAAAAATTAGATTAAGTCTGTCCTGCATGAAATAATATTATGGCCAGAATGTAGGAAATTAACTGAGCATTAGTTTAATAGGTAACCAATACAAATACTTTGAAGATGGTGCCCACTTGGAAAATAAGGACAAAACAGAAATACTAAACAATACTTTAGAAAGTGAAGATAAACACAAAAAGCTGAAGTAACTGAAGGGACAGGCAGCATCTCTGGAGAGAAGGAATGGGTGACATTTCGGGTTGAGACCTTTCTTCTAACTAGTTAGGGAAAAGGGAAACTAGAGATATAGATGATGATGATGTAGTGAGATAAAGAACAATAAACGCAAGATATGCAAAAAAGTTATGATGATAAAGAAAATAGGTCATTGTTAGCTGTTTGTTGGGTAAAAACAAAAAACTGGTGCGACTTGGGTGGGGGAGGGATAGAGAGAGAAAGAATGCCTGGTGTAATGAGTCGACTCGAACACACATCAAGATACAACACATGTTTATTAAATCTACTTACAGCAAGATTTTGCAAACATTACATCTCCGAGCTGCTACTCTAAACTAACTAGCGTAAGCAGGCTGTTAATAATATGAAGCACATAATAGGCAGAGCCACTACTAACAAACACTATAATAGGCTAGTATGAAGTAGCCTATCTACATCTTTCCTTGTAGAAACAAAAGAAGCATCGGTGGCTAAGCAATATAGGTGGAATGTTAATAATACATTTGCAAAATTACACAAAATCGCCATATCTAACGGGTGGCCTGCAAACCCGTCCGGCCCGTGTGCGGTGCGAGTCCGCCTCACCTTTTTTCACTGGAGAAGATACCGGGGAGGGAAATGGGGAAACGACCGGTGGCCCGACAGGCAGGGAGGGTGACGGGATAGGCGAGCTAGTCGACAAACGCTGTGGAGAGACCGCAGTGGGAACGATAGGCGGCAGTGGGGACGCGGGACCGACTGTTGGAGGGTATACGAAACGCGAGACATCAGGCCATGGAGGCGCAGGACGTGCTTCTTTCACCGGAAGGATATGCTGAAGGTTTTGTCTGTAGATTACTCCATCCGCTTCGACCAGATAAGAGCGCGGCTCTTTGGCAGGGTCGTAGATGTGTCACAGACGTGCGTAGCCCTTGTTTGTCTGGAGACGGATCACTTGTCCACGTGCGAGAGTTTAAGTGGCTTGCTGGATTTGTCGAAGAAGTGTTTCTGCGTGTCACGTTTGAATTGTAGTTGCTTCTAAAATGGAATGAACTTGTGGCTGCAAAAGATGCTGGGACACAGGCAGAGGAGCACGGGTTTGGTGAGACATCAATCGTTGAGCTGGCGAACCTAGTATGGGATCCTGTGCAATATTCCTTAGGTTGAGCAAGTCCATGTACAAGTCTGATTTAGCAAGGTATGACCGCTCCATGAGTTGTTTTGCACTTCGGACAGTGCGTTAGGCGAGTCCGTTGGACTGTTGGAACTCAGGGCTGCTGGAGATATGTTGAAAGTCCCATCATTTTGCAAATGTTTTAAAAGCTTGGTTGGTGAACTGTCTGCCGTTGTCGGACTGGATACGTGCAGGGGAGCCGTGCACGGAGAGGTGACGCTGCAACTTCTCGATAACTGCTTCAGAAGTAGCGGTTTGAAGTAAATCGATTTTGAACCAGCCCGAGTAAGAGTCAACAAGAACCAGATAGTGTTTTCCATGCCATTCGAAGATGTCGGTAGCTAACGTGAATCACGGGAGAGGAGAGACCGGGTGCGCCAGTAAAGGCTGCTTTCGCTGATGTGGCATCAGGCTTTTGCAGACGGAGCAAACTTCATTTTTTTCTCGTATGTATTTGGTCATTCCGGGCCAGTAAAACATGCTTTGCGCCCTTCGGAGGGTTGCCTCCACGCCGGGGTGGTCCCTGTGGATGTCGTCAAAGTATTTGTCCCGGGGAGCAGCTGGGACCACTGCCTTGTGGCCCTTGACAATAATTCCATCCTGTAATTCTAGTTCATCGCGAACCTGGAAGTACGGGTGGATTTCGAGCGGGGTGTTGTGTTGTTTGTCTGGCCAGCCACGCCGGATGACTGCAGACAGCAATTGTAAAGTTTCATCAGCAGCCGAGTGTTCTGCTAGGCTGCTCAAACAATCAGTTGGCACAAACAAAACCTTCATTACTGAGAATTGGTCCTGTTCAGAGAGTTGTTGTTCGTTAGTTTTGCGCGGGGCTCTGGATAGCGTGTCTGCTTTGTGCATGTCTTTGCCTTTCTTGTAGACGATGTTGAAAACAAACCGCGGTAGTTGCATCGCCATTCGCTGTAGTCGTGGATGGGTTTGGTCAAAATGGTGGCCAGCAGCTGGTGGTCAGTCTCGATAGTCACAGGCTTGCCAAAGATAAAGTCCTTGAATTTAGTGTAGGCGAAAACCACTGCGAGCAGTTCCTTTTCGATCTGGGCGTAAAGTTGTTCAGTGTCAGTTAGCGTACGAAGGCGTATGAAATGGGCTTGAAATCGCCATCGGTAGTGGCCAGCAGGCACGCTGCGCCTAGCCCGTACTGGGACCAATCGCAGGTGAGCGTTACTGGTAACTCCAAAGCAAAGTAGGCGAGAGTAGGTGCGCTAGCCAGCTGCAATTTGAGAGTGTCAAAAGCTCTTTGGTGCTGCAGATACCAGGACCATGCCACGTCCTTGCCCGTCAGTTCTCGCATGGGGGCAGGTATGTCGCTGAGGTTTGGAACAAATTTCCCCAGGTAGTTGACCATTCTGAGGACCCTTTTTAAGCGCACAATATCAATAGGAAACTGCCTTTCATTGATAGCTGCAACTTTTGATGGGTCTGGTCTGAGACCATCACTTGTGAATACATGTCCGACGTAAGTAACCTCTGCAACTCGAAACCTGCACTTCAGGGGATTGAGTTTGAGCTGAATGTCTCTGGCACGGTCAAGTACTTTCTTCAGATTGGCGTCATGTTCAGCCAGATCAATTCCGTAGACGAGAATATCATCAACAATGATGGCGCACGGGTACTCTGCAAACAATTGTTCCATAGTGCGCTGGAAAACTTCGCTGGTGGAGTTGATGCCAAAGGGCATTCTCAGAAATTTGTATCGGCCAAAGGTGGTGCCGAACGTAGTGAGACTGGACGAGTCTGGGTCCAGTGGAATCTGCCAAAATGAGCTTTTGGCATCCACAACTGAGAATACTGCTGCGTTGCCTATCTGGGCAGACACTTCTTCTGTCGTTGGGTAATGCGGGTGTTTGATGGCAGTGTTCAGATCTCTGGGGTTGATGCAGATACGGATCTCCTCCTTGTTTTTCTTTGTTGCAACCACCATGGTGGAAACCCAGTCAAATGGGTAAGTAACTTCAGCAAGAACACCCATGGAGACCATGCGCATTGTGTATTCGGTCACGCATGGCATACGGAACACGATGTGGCCTCGGACCACAGGAGTAACTTTGGGATCGACAACAATGTGGTATTTGATAGGCAACTTGCCAAGCTCATCGTTAAACAGTTCTTTGTATTGAGAGAATAGCTGTTGAGTGAGCCCGTCAGCGAAACAGAGTTTATAAACAGCGCAGCCAAAGTAAACCAGGCCTAGATCGTGACATGCATTGATACCGAGCAAAGTATCTGAAACTCCCTTAACAATATAAAACTGTTAAGTACGGGTCTGTTCGTCTAAGGTGCACTTTAAATCAGCTTGTCCAAGTGTGTGTAGAACTTCTCCCCCGTAAGCCTGAAGCGTTGCGAAGGCCTTATCAATACGTTCAGCATTACGGATTTTTTTAAACTCTCTTAATGAGATGACATTGCATTTGGCGCCAGTATCTACCTTAGTAATCAAAGGCCTGTTATTCACAACCATGGTTACCTCAGGGTCAAGTTGCTCGTTGGACGAAAGGAGGAGAGAGTGGTTGGCAGAACTGTACTCTCTGAGAGCGGTGCGGGGGATGGCAAGTCAGGCCCTTGGAAGTCATTATCAGTAAGCGCATGTTGATGCAGGTGCAGGCTCATCCTTCAAGCTACTGGAGTCACACAGGAACGGCAGCACCCAGCAAAGTGGTTTAATTTCTTGCAGAAATTACAGGCTTTCCCATAGGCAGCACAGAATTGACGACCCACAGCATGGAATTCTTTGCAATTTTGACAACGAACATCAGACCTGGTGCAGGGGTTGCGAGAGGAGAAGTCTGTAAGATTGACACAATGCTGCAAACGGTTACCGAGGGCCACAGAGTCAGTGTGGGGAGACGTTATCTCAGAAATCCGACAAGCATGCTCTGTTTGTTCAAGGGATAAGTCAGTATTACGAAGAAGCTCACCTCGTAGCTTGCTGTCAAGCATTTCTCCAACAAGTTTGTCTCAGGTGAGCTCATCCCATAAAGCACAAAATCGACAGCGTGCAGCCATGTGCTTCAAACCGCTGATAAAACGTTCAATTGGTTCGTCGACCTGCTGTAAACGAGCATAGAACTTGGCCCTTTCAATAATGTAGTTTGAGGGCAGGCCACGCAGCTCTTTGTATATTCTGATCAAAACCGCAGGGTCGTCGATTGTCTCAGCAGGCACTCTGACCTGACTGTTATCATCCAAAACAGCAGGCACAAAAGTGGTTGTTGGCACGATTCATTGCTTCAGGTCCCGCAAAATGAAGCAGTACAGAGGCACATACCTCGGTGGGGGGGGGGGGGTCATTACGATGAATGATGCGAACATAATGAGTGCAAAAAGACGCGAGCGTTCAGCAATGTCAGAATCAAAGATCAGAGGATATGGACTGCGACATGAATTTGCCATGATGGAGGTAACCAACACACAAAATAATCAAAATAAAATAAAACCCGATAAACATTGTGGCATGGGCAAGATTCACTTCTGACACCATGTAATGAGTGGATTCACACATCAAGACACAACACATGTTTATTAAATCTACTTACAGCAAGCATCTGCAGACATTACATCTCCAAGCTGCTAATCTAAACTAACTAGCGTAAACAAGCTCTTGATAATATGAAGCATATAATAGGCGGAGCCACTACTAACAAACACTATAAGTGGCTAGTATGAAATAGCCAATCTACACCTGGGTTACTTGAAGTTAGAGAAATCAATATTCATACCACTGGGCTACAAGATGCCCAAGCGAAATATGAGATGCTGTTCCTCCAATATGCATTTAGCTTCACTCTGACAATGAAGTAGACCTGGGACAGAAAGGTCAGTGTGGGAATGGGAAGGAGAATTAAAATGTTTAGCAACCGGGAGATCAGGTAGGTCCAGGCAGACTGAGCGAAGATGTTCAGCAAAACGATATTCCAGTCTACGTTTGGTCATGCTGCTCTATAAGAGTCCACATGTTGAACAACAGATACAGTAGATGAGGTTGGAGAAAGTGCAAATGAATCTCTGCCGAACCTGAAAGGACCGTTGAGGTCCCTGGACAGAGTCGAGGGAGGAGTTACTGTATCGGGACAAGAGGTACCTTCTCCTGCTGTTGCAGGGGAATGTACCGGGGGAGAGGGTGGTATGGGTGGGAAGGGATGAGTTTGAGATTGATTATCAGCTAGCAGTGGTTTAACCTGGATTAAGATTGCCAAAGCCATAATTTCCAGGTGAAATCAAGCATATTGGAAAACTGGACCAGGCACTTCCATGCACACTTTGTGTTTGCCGTTTTCTGCCACACGATTCAGAGATACCATACCCCACATACACCTTGCTGATTAACATGTATTCACAATCTCTCACCCGCGTCACTTGTGAGATAGGTGACATTCTGCATGGAAACATTCCGACCCCGTCGTGTGCTGAAGCACCTTTCTCTATGGACGTCAAGACTGCCTCACAGGGCGGTGGAGGCAGGTTCTCTGGATGCTTTCAAGGGAGAGCTAGATAGGGCTCTTAAAAATAGCGGAGTCAGGGGATATGGGGAGAAGGCAGGAACGGGGTACTGATTGGGGATGATCAGCCATGATCACATTGAATGGCGGTGCTGGCTCGAAGGGCCGAATGGCCTACTCCTGCCTCTATTGTCTATTGTCATAAGACGATGCAAACATCCAACTTCCTCACCAGCAGAGATACAAAATGCTGGAGTAACTCAGCGGGACAGGCAGCATCTCTGGAGAGAAGTAATGGGTAACGTTTCGGGTCGAGACCCTTCTTCAGACTTACCAGCATAACCTTTTTAACTGGGCAAAGCTGACCTCTGCCACAAATCTCAAATAGATTTGTACTTCTTGATTAGTACGGGTGTCAGAGGTTATGTGGAGAAGGCAGGAGAATTGGGGTCAGGAGGGAGAGATAGATCAGCCATTATTGAATTGCGGAGCAGACTTGATAGGCCGAATGGCTTAATTCTCCTCCTATCACTTATGATCTTAAGATCTTCGGACCATTCAGACAGCACATATTTCTGTCCTCTATAGCACAAGTTGAAGCATTTGGGAGAACCCTGCAAACATCAATAATTAATGAAGCACTGGAAACACACTGTGTTTCATTGTTGCTTTAAAGGGGCAGTCTGCTAACAGTAAGATACTTTTTTTTGGTGTTGGGGGGAGGGGGGGAGGGGGGGATGGGGGGGGGAGGAGGAAACACCTTCAGAGTTTACTGAAAATTGTTGAGAAAATCATTCTGAAGTGCACCAGTGTGTTACAACTAGAAGTAAGTGTTCTTTCCCTCCAGCTACTGGGGGTACTCTTCCAAATAATTTCTCAGTTGTTACCAAAAGGGGATTTATGCCAATTACGAAAGTAATCAAACTGGAATGTTAACTACATTTCTCTCCACAGAAAGCTGTCTAAACATTTCCAAAATGTTACCTTTAACTGTATAATTGGCTTGGTAAATGTAAAAATTGTCCCTAGTGCGTGTAGGATAGTGTTAATGTGTGGGGATTGCTGGTTGGCGCGGACCCAGTGGGCCGAAGGGCCTGTTTCCATGCTGTATCTTGAAACTAAAAACTAAACTAAACTAAATGACCACTCGGGGACCATGAAGGAGAAGGCAAAGTGCAAGCCAGAGTCTTCGGAGATGTCATCCTTCACTGCCATTTTGCTGATTAACCTGTAGTCATGATCTCTCCAGCTCGTCACTGGTAATATGGTGACATTTGCATGAAAACATTCACACTCAGTCCGCTCTCCAGGGATGCTAACAGCCTCGACAGCACAATCTTTTCAACTGGCCACAGCTGATCTCTGCCACGAATCTCAATTTCTTACTCATCGCAGTTTCAAAGGGACCTTATTTCCTGCTCATCGCAGTAACAGGGGCCACACTTCTGGCAAGCACATCTACCAAGAAGACTGAACTCTAACACTAAATCTGTAGGAAGGAACTACAGATGCTGGTTTACACCGAAGATAGACACAAAATGCTGGAGTAAGTCAACGAGACAGGCAGCATCACTGGAGAGAAGGAATGGGTGATTTTTGGGTCAAGAACCTTCTTCAGACTGAGAATCAGGGGAGAGGGAAGACACAGAGATAAGGAAGGGTGAGGTGTGAAGACGAGACATCAAAAGGATGTCTTTCAAGGAAAATGTAGAATAGATCGTTGTTAGCTGGGAGAAGGTGACAACAAAGCAAACGGAGATAAAATGTAATCGGAGACAGTCAGACTGTTCGGAGAACTGAGAAGGGGGACGGATGGAGAGAGAGGGAAAGCAAGGGTTAATTGAAGTTAGTGAAGTCAATATTTATACCACTGGGATGTAAGCTACGCAAGCAAAATATTTGAACTTTAACAATAATTCTTGAATGCAATCACCTCCAACAAGGCGAAATCAGGAGGCAGCTCAAGTGTCAGCGAAGCATCACTCCCTGACGAGCTCAATGTGTTTTACGCACGCTTTGATAGGGACAACACTGATGTGCCTTCCCGAGCCCCCATTTGCCATGATGGTATTTCGGTCACAGTCACAGAGGCTGACGTCAGAAGATCCTTCAGAGGGGTGAACCCTCGAAAAGCGCCTGGACCTGATGGTATACCCGGACGTGTTTTACAAATCCATGCGGACAAACTGGCTGGAGTTTTTAAGGACATTTTCAACCTCTCACTTCTGAGGTCTGAGGTTCCCACCTGCTTTAAAAGGGCATCAATAATACCGGTGCCCAAGAAGAGCAAGGTGACGTGCCTCAATGACTATCGACAAGTGGCACTAACGCCTGTGGTGATGATGTGCTTTGAGAGGCTGATCTTGGTACAAATCAACTCCCACCTCGACAAAAACCTGGACCCACTGCAGTTCGCTTAGCGCCACAACAGATCAACGGTGGACGCGATCTCGCTGGCCCTCCACTCCGCTCTGGACCACTTGGACAACAAAAACTCATATGTCAGGCTGTTATTCATCGACTACAGCTCGGTATTTAATACAATCATCCCCTCCAAGCTGGTTACCAAACTCGCAGAACTGGGTCTCTGTGCATCCCTCTGCAATTGGATCCTCGACTTCCTCATTCACAGACCACAGTCTGTCCGTATTGGTGGAAATGTGTCAGACTCGATAACAATCAGCACGGGAGCACCTCAAGGCTGCGTGCTCAGCCCCCTGCTGTACTCACTCCATACTCATGACTGCGTAGCCGGTCATAGTGCGAACTCCATCATCAAGTTCGCCGACGGCACCACTGTTGTGGGACGTATCACTGATGGGGATGAGTCAGAGTATAGAAGTGAGATCGAGCGATTGACCAAATGGTGCCAGCACAATAACCTGGCTCTCAACACCAGCAAAACCAAGGAACTGATTGTGGACTTTGGAAGGGGTAGGGTGGGGACTCACAGTCCCGTTTATATCAACAGGTAGATGGTGGAAAGGGTCAAGAGCTTCAAATTCCTGGGCGTGCATATTTCCGAAGATCTCTCCTGGTGCCAGAACACTGACGCAATTATAAAGAAAGCACATCAGCGCCTCTACTTCATGAGAAGATTACGGAGAGTCGGTCTGGAAGGAGGACTCTCTCGAACTTCTACAGGTGCACAGTAGAGAGCATGCTGACCGGTTGCATATTGGCTTGGTTCGGCAACTTGAGCATCCAGGAGCGGAAAAGGCTGCAAAAAGTTGTAAACACTGCCCAGTCCATCATCGGCTCTGACCTCCCCACCATCGAGGGGAACTATCGCAGTCGCTGCCTCAAAAAGGCTGCCAACATCATCAAGGACCCACACCATCCTGGCCACACACTCATCTCTCCGCTGCCTTCAGGTAGAAGGTACAGGAGCCTGAAATCTGCAACATCCAGGTTCAGGAACAGCTACTGCCCCACAGCCATCAGACACAGTAAGGGAAGATTCCAAGAGATCCTACTGTTGTATTAAGAATGAAAATGAAGCTACGGAAAGGATTGGTCCCCTTGAAGATCAGCATGGCTGTATTTGTGTACTGCCAGAAAGATGGGGAAGATTTTTTTTTTTTTGTTTAATATTTTTATTAGAAGCATTGCATATTATCTAAGGTACAACAGCACTTCAAATACAAATCAGACTTATCACAAACGTTGTACAGATATTAAGGGATAAGTTATATATGCTACTGTTTTTGATTTTTTTTTGGGAAGGGAAGGGAGTGAAAAAAAAAGTAAAAGTATAAATCAATAATCAAGACATGATTAAATAATAATGATTATATAATAAAAAAATAAAAAATAAAAATGATATAATCAAGACATTGTGATTAAATAATAATGATTATATAATAAAAAAATAAAAAGTAAAAAAGAAAAGATAAACAAGAAAAAATTTAAAAAATAAAAAGTTATTATATAATTAAAAATTAAATAAAGGAATCTTTACATTGAATGGAACAGTTTCATATAACAATATCTATTGAGACATGTATACAGATCCCAATACTTTTTTCATCTAATCCTACACCAGGGTACTTATTGAGTTACGGTGCTGAGCTCAGCTACCCCTTTAAGTAATCAATGAATGGAGACCATATTTGTTCAAAAAGTTCATATTTGTCCATTAGGACAAACCTAATTCTCTCCAAATGCAACGTCTCCGACATTTCCACAGTCCACATTTTTATTGTGGGGAATAATGTTCCCTTTAGATGGGGAAGATTATATATTCATCAGTTTTCAGTGAGGGGAAGATCATTGAAGCTAGGGTAATGAGGCAGAGGAGTGAGGAAATGAGGCATGAGGAGTAATGGCCCCAGCTCCAACCCCTGTGGAACACCACTAGTCACTGGTAGCCAAACGGAAAAATCCCCCGTTATTGCCATTCTCAGCTTTCTGCCATCCTACTAACCTGCTATCCAAACTAGTATCTTCCCTTTGATACCATGGGCTGTCTTATTAGGCGGCTAAAGATGGTGCAAGCATCTCAGCAAAGTCCTCTACAATTTAAAGATGACTCGAATACAAAAAAAGGGATGTAATGCTGGGGCTCTATTAAAAGCCCTGTCCCACTGTACGAGTTCATTCAAGAGCTCTCCCGGGTTTAAAAAAAATCAAACTCGTGGAAGCACGTAGAATGTACGTAGCGGGTACGTCGGAGCTCACGGACGTCTCTTACGGCAGGTACTCGGGAAACGCGGTAAGCTCGGGAAGATGTTGAAAAATGTCCACGAGAGCCCGAGTACCTACGAGCGGCCATTACCGTAAATCTCCGAGTTCGAATCAGGGCAAACTCGGGAGATCTATTGAATGAACTCGTACAGTGGGACAGGGCTTTAAGGTGCTGGTCAATTAGGATGTAATGCTGAGGCTCTATTAAGGTGCTGAGCAATTTTGGGTACCATATCTGAGGAAACGATGTGCTGGCTCTGGAGGAGGTCCAGAGGAAGTTTATAAGAATGATTCCAGGAATGGGTGGGTTAACATATCATGAGTACTGGGCCTGTACTCGCTGTGGTGTCGAAGGATGAGGGGGGACCTCATTGAATCTTACCGAATAGTGAAAGGCTTGGATAGAGTGGATGTGGAGAAGATGGTTCTACAATAAGAAAGTCTGGGATCAGAGTTCATAGCCTCAGAATGTTCCTTTGGGAAGGAGCTGAGGATGAATTTATTTAGTCCGAGAGTGGTGTATTTGTGTAATTCTTTGCCACAGAGGTTGTGAGGTCAAGTCAGTGGATATATTTAAGGCAGAACTAGATAGATTCGTGAATAGAATGGGTGTCAGGGGTTATGGGGAGAAGGAAGGAGAATGAGGTTAGGAGGGAGAGATAGATCAGCCATGATCGTATGGTGGAGTAGACTTGATGGGCTGAATGGCCTAATTCAGTTCCTATTACTTGTGACCTTGGTCAGGCCCTTAATGCACTTTAAATCCACCAATACTTCCTCTTTGGTAATTTGGCAAAAGTCAAAAGAACGATAGTGCTGGAAATTAGGAAGAGAAACAAAACAGATCTGGTATCATCTATGGAGGCAGACATTAAATTGATGGCCCAGATTCTCATGCATCTGCTACTCGCAAACGGAAGAGAAAAGCTAAATCATACCTTCCATCTGTGTATGTCCTGAGCCAACCTTTTCGAATTTGAGGCCATCAACTTCAGAAGCAAATCATAGACTCATACCACTTGGAAATAGGCCCTTCGGCCCTACATGCCCACATCAACCAACATGCACCAAGTTCACTCGTCCTACCTGCCTGCATTTGGGCAATCTCCCTCCAAACCTATCCTACACATGCACCAATTCAAATCATTTTTTAAATGTTGTGATAGTACCTGCCTCAACGACCTCCTGCAGAAGCTTGTTCCATATATCTACCACCCTTTGTGCAAAAAGGTTGCCCCTCAGGTTCCTATTAAATCTTTCCCGCCCCCTCACCTTAAACCTTGTCCACTGGTTCTTTATTCCCCTACTCTTGGTCAAAGACTCTGTGCATTTACCCTATCTATTCCCTTCATTATCTTTCACACTTCAATAAGATCACCCTCATTCTCCTGCCCTCCAAAGAATAAAGTCCTAGCCCACTCAACATCTCCCCAGAGCGCACGCCCTCGAATACCAACACTTCATTCAATTAGTAGCAACTAGTCTTTCAACCTCACTGAAATCAATTGAAGAGACTTTACTGCATCTATGCCAGCGAGATCAGAATTCCTATGTTCATATTTGTACACCTGCAAATCGCGAGCCTGCTGACATGTATATTGAGTAGTGTCAGCGGTTCCATAATTTTCCCACTAAATCTTACCGAAGGAAAAAAAATAAATTAAGATTGTGAAAGTGTGACTGAGAGCAGCAGAATCATTACCAAAACTTCTTGTTGTTAAGAAAAAGGAACATTAGTTATGACCAAAAATTATTTGAATATGTGGAACAATCAGTCGGACGTCAATTCTGAACCCTTTGAAACTAGCAACCAAATGGATTACATTTCCTCCATTTCTTTTATGAAATGCATTGCGTTCTCAGTTTCTCCAACTCATCTTTAAGTTTCCTGAACCACCACAATAGTCCTGTAAACATGCAACACACATAGATGGTGTGTAATAAACAAAAGAAAATCAATTCATTAATGACTCCAATAGCAGCGCCACAAATTGTTAATGACAATTGCTGCGAAACAAAATCTACAGTGCGTTCAACCAAAGAGTGTCCATAGTTCATAGTTGAGGTAAGTGCTGTATAGTGTACAAGAACCCAATGGTTCTTGGGAAGAAGCTATTCTTGAACCTGTTGGTCACAATTTTCAGACACCTATGCCCTTGTAATAAATGTAGGAGCAAAATGATAGCATGACCAGGGTAGTGTGGGTCTTTGATGATACCGGCTGCCTTTTTAAGTCAGTGCATCCTGTAGATCTCTTCGATAGTATGAAGGTTAGTGCATTCGATGAATTGGGCAGTGTCCCCCACTCTTGTGCACATGTTTGAGGGTATTCGAGGACAATGTATAGGCATGGAAAAGGGAGTGACTAACTAATGAAATCAGAGAATCAACATAAATACTGTGTGTCATTGTCATTTTTGCAATCAGAATTTGGTTGCTACCAAAGGAATCAATATTGGAGGCTTAATTATTTGAATGAATTATCCAGTTTTAGGCACCACTCCTGTGTGTTTTCCCACTCTCTCTCGCCTGATCTTCCTCCAGTCCTCCCATTTTCGTTCCCTTTCTCATAACCCACCAGCTTTCCATCCACCCTCTCCTGGTTCCATCCACCATCCACACACACAAGCTTCACCTATGACCTCTGCCCCTCCCCCAACTAATTTGGGTTGCATTTCCTGACATCTGACCTTCACCTTTTCCCAATGGTTTCCATTACCTCTCTCCTAATGTTTGTTCCTGTTTACCACCTCTAGCAACTGGTCTTCACCTGCACTTTCCCTTCCCCTTTCCAGGATCTTGCTCCATCTGCCTCGTCATTTTTCACTTTAGTCTGTCGCTATTTGTCATTCACTTTGCTCTATCTCCCAACTCCACCCACCCCCCTCTCCTTCCCAATCCTTCATACCGATTCGATCCACTAAGTTACATCTCCTCTTCATATTGATCAGCTCCCCTCTCCACTTTTGTCTGGGTGCAGGGTTTTGACAAATCCTCTTTCCCCCCACTACCAACAGATGCTGCTCAACCTAACAAGTTCATCCAGCAGATTGTTTGTTGCTCCAAATTCCAGCATCTGCAGGCTTGTGTCTCCAGGTACTTCACATAATACAATTCACAGTGCAGCAAGGAGATGTGAAGTATAGCATTAGAGAATGTTTTACAGCACTAGTGAGACTTCGCCTGAGTATTGTTTTGGCTGCCATATTTAAAGATGCTGCCTGTCCTCCTGAGTCACTCCAGCAATCAACCTTCGATTTAAACCAGCATCTGCAGCTCTTTCCTACCCATAAAGATGTGTTTAGTTTAGATTAGTTGCGCTGAAACGGCGCTGAAACAGGCCCTTCAACCCACCGAGTCCGCACCGATCAGCGATCCCCGCACACTAACACTATCCCACACACACAGGGGACAATTTACATTTATACCAAGCCAATTAACCTACACACCAACACGTCTTTGGAGTCTGGGAGGAAACCAAAGATCTCAGAGAAAACCCACGTGGTCACGGAGAAAATGTACAAACTCCGTAAAGTCAACACGCGTAGTCGGGATTGAATCCACGTCTCTGGCGCTGAAAACGCTGTAAGGCAGCAACTCTACCGCTGTGCCACCGTGTTTGCACTGGAGACGGAATAGAGAAAGTTCACTAGGTTGATTCTTAGTCAAAGTATAATTGGATGAAGTATAATTGGAAGATTGCCATATGCTCACATAGGAGAATGGGAGGTGATCTTATTAAAACATTGGGGATTGGGGAGGTGGATGCAAAGACAGTATTTCCCCTACTGGGATATCTAATACTAAATGGCATTGTTCCAGATTACAGAGTCGCCATTGATGAGAAGGGATTCCTTCTTTCAGAGACTTGTGAATCCTTTGAATTCCCTGTGCCAGAGACCATTGTGGTGGGTCATCGAATGTACTCCAAGGTGGCAATTGCAAACCTTTGGAGAGGAGCAATGGGGTATGGGGAGTGGTGTAGATTCCATGTTTGGATCAGCCATGATCTTAGTGCATTACGTGCAAAGGACCAATTGGCTTACTCCAGCTTCTGATTTTTATATTCTTGTTATGTTCTTAATAATAATAATATCTTCTGACTGCTCTTCAGATATATGGAAAACAGCACTATCCGATTATATTACGCTGTGTAAATTCCACCTCACTTCAAATAACATGATTTATTATAGATCTGTTACTCATTAGAAATATCTATAAAATCTGCTGAAAATAAATAAAAGGATAATAAATTCTTCTGCTCAGCTTTGCACTTAACACTACGTTTTATTAGAAAGAAAAGATTGATTAATTACACAGCTTACATTTTCTGATATATTCTGCTAACTAAAGCAAATAGCAGATATCAGGCTGCACCAGTCTCTATAATCATGAGTGCTAAAATTGCTGTTAGTCTTATTGCTTAAACAACATTTTCTATGTATAATTAAACCTTTACATTTAGCTATATTAGTTAAAAAACAACAGCAATCAAAATGGTAGTATAATCGCATGTCCTGGTTTGAAAACATTTCCAAAGCGATTTGATATATTAGAACGAAAACATTAAATGAGGTTGTCTGGTAAAATATCATTTCAGATCTCTAAAAGAACTTTGGTAAAATATCGCATAATTCACTTTTTTTTAATGTCATTTACTGCCATTACTGAAGCACAGTATAATTATTCAAGGCGCTTCTTGTCACAATTCACAAGTCCATCAAGAAATACTGTCTCCCGGACAGCAAGATGAATTACCCAAGAAGAGAATAATAAAATGTATCAGTAATCCCATTGTTAAATTATAAGTGCAGTTTTGAGCAGTGGTGTTAAAGGGATAGGGAGCAGCAGAACCAATTAATAAACAAACCCTCTGTCCTGCAAGGTGTGGCAAATAGTGTACACTGGGCTCTTAAGAGCTGTTCAATTTACAATGCTGCTTTGCTGGTCCTAATTATAAAACAAATCAATAACATACTGATTTATGACTGCTAATAAGAGATGGAAGTCACAAACATCACTGTTCTGAGCTGCAGAACTTATCCATGACAAAGTGCTCTACATTTGTTATGTTCAAATTGTCTTACATTTACTTGCTATATCTGCTTAAAATGAGGTAGATTTACTGTGCCGGAAACAATTTTACAGAGCTTATATTCTGAAAAGGCCATACTTCCAAACATTTCATAATTTAATTTAAGCTCTTTTTTAAAGCAGGGTAATCTGTTACATGGTTGATACCACAACTCATAGCTTCCAGATGGAAATTGTTAAATATAATCTACAAAATCAAATTTAAAATAATCAAATCTGAATTTAATAGCATCGCTGAATTTATCTTGCATGTCTATAAAAAACACATTAATTTACTGCAACATAGTAAATCCCATGTGTTGCACTGTAGCAATTATAACCTTAGAGCTGTTGTAAAAATCTATATGTATAGACTAAAATTAATTATTTTGTAAATCCAAAACATATTCACATATATTTTTTTAAGTTGACCAAAATATTAAAAGGCAATAGTTGTCAGTTTAATTGGAATCAAGCATGCCATCTTGCAAAATTTATTTTGCTGTTCAAAACAATGAAAGAGCACTTTCTGGATGAACTAACTTGAAGTATATTTTTGAACCACTGTAATTAAGTTGAACAAAATATAAAATGTTACCCTTATAGCATGGAAATCAAATATCCTCCTAATGATAATTCATGAGAAATGTAGAAATGATGGCGTAGGTCTCTTGGGTACAAAACAGTGCAAAACATTATCTCTAAGAAAAATAATGGATTCTGTGGTCAATAACTTCATGTTTGCATATGTGCACGGAATTCTTGTTATCCAGCCGAGCTGTTTTCAAAGCATTTGAAAAAGATATGTCACGTACATGTTATTACATTAGTTTCATTCCTAGATGAATGCCCTTCAGAGTGTTAGTGACAGTTTTTCATTGATTGTTCATTTATCCTATTGATTAACACCTGCTGGACCTATTTATTAGTCCCTGTGAATCCATTTTAAAATTTAGGTTGTTAGTAATGGATAAAGACAGAAGCTACTGCAAAATATATTGGAAAAGTTGTATCTTTATGCATGTGCATTAATCATTTCGTTTGTTCCACAGCTTATTATACAACAGAACCCCAAATTCATTATGGCTTCAATATAAATGTCGACAATGATGTGTAATTATGTACACATCACTAAATAATCCTTTCAATACGCATACTGTATAACTTGGCCATTCATCTGTGCAGGTCATGTCCCACTTAGAATGCTAACACAGCAGCAGTGAGGATGTCAAAATGTGGCTTCTGGAGCAAACAGTACAAATTCAAGCAGCCAAACTAGGCGATGAAAGACAGAGAACTGAACTCAAATGAAAAGCCAAAAGATGCTACGATAACACCAGAAATAACAATACAATTTATAATCATCAGAGGAGACAAAACAAGCCAGTCCTCAATTCTCTAGAAAATAAACAAATATGGAGTTATGTCTTGACAGAAGACTGAAGATTACAGGTGAAGGATTACAAGCATACGAAATAAAAACAGGAATAGACCTTGTTACCTGTCGTAATACAGGAGGATCATGGCAAATCCTGTATCTCATTCACTTTTCCATCTGATCTTAATATTTCTGTTCTATTGGTAGTGAAAATTCAATCTCACTTGAATCCACTCAAGGTCTAAGCATTCACAGCCCCCTGGGATATGATTTCAAGGAGTTACAACCCTTTGTGTAAAGAAACTTCTCTTTTCAGTCCTGTAGGTGGTTCCCATGACTAAACCTTCTAATCCTTGATTCTCCAGCCCCAGTATCTCGTGAAATTATGTGTTAGAACTACTTCAATGAGCTATCTAAACTTTCTAGAGCAGTAATCATCGGCCAATCTTACCTGTCTCTCTTCACAGGATTAATTCTTTCCTCCAAAAATCAATCTACTGAATCGTTTGACGTCACCTCCAAGCAACTGTATTCTTCCTTCAATACTGCGATGAAAACTGCATGGTACTTATATTAACTTTTTGCAGCAAATGCAACAGCACACCTAGATACTTCTGTTCAATATAGGTCATAAGTTTATTATTATTAAAAGCACATACTGGCCACAAAACATTAATGCCAAAACAAATGAATCGGTCAGCGCCAAATGTACCCATGAAGATTTTGATCTTGGGCCAGTGGGTTGTGGATGAAGAGTGTGTCAGAAGTCCATGCTTATTAGTCGGGAGAAGCAGGTAATGAGTTGGAGGCCTGTGATCATGTGTCAGGTTTGGCAAGAGGGAGTGACGTGGGGAGGTGATGGTGGTGGTAATATGGGAATCATCGAACCCATCAGCACCAACATTTTTTGCTCTAAATCAAAATGCAAGGATGTGTGACCCTTCCACAAAAAGTTCCCAAGCTGATCCTGATTTCTACTAATCTCAGCCAAACGTAAGTGTAACTGTGTAGGAAGGAACTGCAGAGGCTGGTTTAAAGCGAAGATAGGCGCAAAGAAGACTCAGCGTCTGAAGTAAGGTCTCGACCCGAAACTCTCCAGAGATGCTGCCTGTCCCGTTGAGTCACTCCAGCATTTTGTGTCTATCTTCAGTCAAACTTAAGTTTTACTGTATAGGAAGGAACTGCAGATGCTGGGTTAAACCGAAGATAGACACAAAAAGCTGGAGTAACTCAGCGGGTCATACAGCAACTGTGGAGAAAAGGAATAGGTGATATTTTGGGTCGAGACATTTCTGAAGAAGAGTATTGACCCGAAACGTCACCTATTCCTTTTCTCCAGTGATGGTGTCTGACCCGTTGAGTTACTCTGGATTTTTGTGTCTATCTTAAATTTAACTGTGCTTGAATGGAAGGTGGGATCAAGGAACACCTGGCAATGAACTACCATGGAAGTGGATTTTCCAACATGCCCAATGAGCCAGGGAGAAGAGCTTCCATTTAAGCCCTCAAAGCGACTTAGCATGAGACTCTAATCAAATCCTTTGTACACATTATCCACCAATATCAAACGAGCCATGCAAACTGCCAACCTGTCTGCACCATTTCCGATTCCAGGACACTGAATTCATTATGGTGAATCCTCCATACCACCCAATCCAACCCATCTGATTGCCCACCAAAACAATTAGCAATCTAAATCAACAAACCATAGTTCATGTGAGGTGTCACGGGCCATCCAAGATGCAATCTCCACAACTGAAGTTGACTCACATCAAGCTGTCATTTTGAGCCATTTGTTAGCCAGGGCTACAATATGGTGACAAGGCTCTGTTAATAGTGGCCCAAGAACCACTTCTGCCTTTCATTAATATCATAAACGACACATCTTTGCACAGTAAAAACCTGTTATGTTTTATATGTACAATTACTTCAATAGGTACAGAACATTTAATGTTGCAAATTTGTCACATGACATTATCAATCCAAGGTTTAACTGCACCACTTTCCAGAGTTTATTGTGTTTTTTTTTAAGTTAACTACTTTCATGTTGAACTTTCAATACCTATACTGAAATTCATATTGAATGATTGCTGTGGTATGTTATATATTGCTATGGGAACACTGCTGTGTAAAGTGAAATCCTGGCTCAACTCCAGTATGATGAAACGCTGCCTAGTTTATTTTAAAATGATAAATAGTGGAAGAAATTACACAACTTGTAATTATTTTTAGTGAAGATAAAAGCAGTGGAAATAGTACTCAATGCGTACTCTAATAAAGGCCAATGGGTGTCTACTTGCTATATTATTAAAATCTACTCCAACATTAAAAATCTTGTTAAGCAATAAAAGTTACAACTACTGCGAAACTACTACAAAATTCAATGGCCATTTCTTGGTATTTGTTTCATGCCAAGCACAAGATTTTCCATTAAAAAGGTCTTGATATAAAAGATCTAAGAAACTATTTCAAGTACGTTATACCTATAATTTTGTGATATCTAAACTTCTTTGATAACTTTCTGGAACATTGTAATGTACGAAAGCTAAATTTAACCTTCATGAAAAAACGCACTTAATTTTTTGGTCTGGTTCATACGCACAATCGGAAGGAAGTGGGCTAATTAGGGACGGTCGGAATGGCTTTACATGGAGCAGGACGTATCTTGAAAGATGATTGAGTTTTCGAACAAAGTCACAACGTTGATTGATAAATGTAGGGCAGTGGATGTTGTCTACATGGACTTCAGTAATACTCTATAGGCTGCACAGTGGTGCTGTAATGGCAATTTCTTAACTTTCCAATGTCCACATTTTGATCGCCATTACTACTCTGGGATGTAGAAAAGATATGGCTTACGCGCTAGCAGAGAGTAAAAACTTCCATTCGTCTTGATTAATTGGTCCTTTACTGAAGTAATACAAAGAAATGATTCATATCATGTATTTCTTATTCCGATACAAATTGTAACTTTTCATTCTTACTAACTGTTTCATCCGTGTCATGTCATGTAGAGTCATATGGTAAAAACTGTTGTCGCCACCATCCCTCGAGGCTCAATTGACTGCCCACTATCTGTGGCTACGCAAGCCTCCTCAGATGTAGACATGCCCTTCTACGTATCAAATCTCACCCACAAGCATACAAAAAAGATAAAACTAGAAATATCTAGACATGGCTATAACATACTAACAGTAACTAACTTAAGCATAAATGGCTCCTACAGGTGCAGTGGTAGAGACTCAGGTTAGATCCTGATTATAGAGGCTGTCTGTGTGGAGTTTGAGAAGACAATAGGTGCAGGAGTATGCCATTAGGCCCTTGGAGCCAGCACCGCCATTCACTGTGATCATGGCTGATCATCCACATTCAGTACCGTGTTCCTGCCTTCTCACCGTATCCCCTGACTCCAGTATCTTTAAGAGCTCTATCTAAACCTCTTTTCTCTGGGTGCTCCAGTTTCTTTCCACATTCCCAAGTGCAGTTTTTTTGGTTAATTGGTTTCTGTAAAATTGTACCTAGCATGTAGGATAGAGCTAGTGATATGGGTGATTAGTAGTCGGTGCAGACTCGGTGGGCCAAAGGGCCTGTTTCCACGCTGTTTCTATAAACTAAACTAAACACTTGACAAGCTCCATCATGGTAAGCTGATCCAGAAGATTTAAGTGTATGGGATCACGAGTGAAATAATAATTTGTGTTCAGAACTGGCTTGCCAATAGAAGACATGGGGCAGTAGTGGAAGGATATTATTCTGGAGGGATGTCAGTGACCGGTAATGTTCTTCAGGGCTCAGTGCTGGAACCCCTGTTGCTTGCAAAGTCGATAAATGATTTGGACGAACATTTAGATGGGTCAATTAGTAAGTTAGCACATGACACAAAAATTAGTATAGTAGGGACAGTAAGACAGGCTGTCAAAGGATACAGCAATATATAGAATAATTACAGAGACTATATTGGAGAAATGATGGATTGTTTAATCCATGTGAGTGTGAGGTGTTGTACTTTGGTAGATCAAATATAAGAGGGAAGTACTGTATATAGTTAATGGCAGAACTTTTAACAGCATTGATGTATACGGGGATTTTGGAGTTCATCCATAGCACCCTGAAAGACACAATGCAACTGGATGGAGCGGTAAAGACATACAGTCATTATTTGGGGCATTGTATGTAAAAATCTGAAGTTGTGTGGTAGCTTTGTAAAGCATCAATTAGGCTGCGTTTGGAGTACCGTGTGCAGTTCTGGTTGCCCATTACCTAAAGGAAGTGGAGGTTATGGAGAGGGTACAGAAAAGGTTTGTCAAGATGCTGTATAGAACACAAAGTAACTGAAGCAGCTGAAGTAACTCAACGGGTCAGACAGCATCTCTGGAGGACACACATAGGTGTTGTTTCAGGTCAGGACCTTTTTTCAGACTCAAATTTACCAGGATGCAGTCTGGAGGAGGATATCAACTATAATGAGAGTTTGAACAAACTTGTATATTTTCTTTGGAGCATTGAAGGTTGAGGGGATACCTGATAGACATCTACAATATGAGAAACATAGATGGTTCAAACTGTTGGAATCTTTTTAGTTTAGTTAAGAGATACAGCACCGAAATAGGCCCTATGGCCCACCAAGTCCGCGCTGACCAGCGATCCCCGCACACTGATGCCTAACCTACACACACTCGGGCAATTTACATATATACCAAGCCAATTAGCCTGCAAACCTGTACGTCTTTGAAGTGTGGGAGGAAATCAAAGATCCCGGAGAAAACCCACGCGGCCATGGCAAGAACGTCCAAACTCCATGCACACAGCAGCCATAGTCAGGATCAAACCCGGGTCTCTAGCACTGTAAGGCAGCAACTCTACGGTGCACCACCACGCCACCCTTTTTTGAGCAAATATTTGTTTTAAGCACCTAGTAGTAGGGGTGCCCGGAACACACTTGTTTTCAGAACCTGGTAGTAGGGGTGCCTGGAACACACTTTTCAGCAGATTTGGTGGAAGCAAATATGATAGTGACATTGAAGAGGTTTTTAAATAGCACATGAACTTGCAGCGAATGGAGGGATGGATCACTATGTAGGTCACCTGTCCGAGTTCATGGCGGTGGAAGGTGAAGGGGAAAGCCAACAACTACGAAGTGTCGGCAAACTCGCCTCCCGTGGCCTCGGAAAGCACGCTAAAGCTCTGTGATTGACCGGGGAAGCGGGAAATGATGGCCTTGGCACAGGGAAGCGGAGGGGCGGCTGAAGTCGACAGAAGGCACCGTTGTGGTGGATGAAGCTGCCACAGGAGGCTCTACAGCAGCTGGATGGGCGAGAGAATCGAGCACCGCCTGTGTCAGCTGCGCAGAACGACGGTGAATGGAAGCAACGGCAACGCGTGAGCCAGGCCTGAAGAATTGAATTGAATTGAATTGAACCCATTACCTTTCCTCATTGAGCCAGTGCCACCAGGACACCAAGCCTTCAACTGAGCCAAAACAACAACCAACTCCCGACGTGGACCAAAGTATAACCTTGCCCAGCCGCTGGAAAAAAGCCGCAGGAGTGGAACTCAGCGGGAACAGGCAGCTGGAGAGCTCTGAAGGCCACAAGGAGATGTTAGGCCTTGACGGGGGACACGACAAAAAAGGTCGCATCCCCCCCTTCAAAATTTAACTAAAAAACAGACACGAAAGGACGAAAAAAAAAGAAAAAAAGGCGGACTCAGGTGAGCCGCAGACGCAGCCACTCCGGTCTCGACCCGTAATGTCACCCATTCCTTCTCTCCAGAGATGCTGTCTGTCCCGCTGGGTTGCTCCAGGGTTTTGTGTTTAACTTCGGTTTAAACCAGCATCTGCAGTTCCTTCGTACACAAGACGTTTCAAAGACTTGGAAGTTGCAAGAAGGCAGCAGTACATGGTGATTCTCCAGTTGCTGCTCCAGTAGAGAATTTCTGATAAGATTTGACTGAATCATTGAGCATGGAAAACAAACTTGCTCAATCTATTTCCATGCATGTGATAATAATAAACTAAAACTCAATGTGTGTAGGCTAGAATGGTTTAGTCTAATTTGGCATCGTGTCTAGTGCACAAACATGGGCCAGAGAGCCCGTTCCTATGCTGTACTGTTCTGTTCTATAAAAGATGCATTTTCAAAAGGGGTAGTGTGGGTTTTATTAAATAGAAAAATGCTTTCACGACCTGAAAACGGCAGCCAGCATCATCAGAGACACACCACCATGGCCACACTCTTATTTTTCCATTGGGATGAAGATACTGGAGCCTGAAAACTGTAACGTGCAGGTTCAGGAACAGCTTCTTCCCTAGAACCATCAGGATATCACAACGTCCAAATAGGCTCAGAGCTACATAGACTTCGGGCATCTCTTTTGACTTTTATTTTATTATTTTATGGTATTTTTCTACAGACTACTATGTTTACATATTTATTCTGCCAGTAAGCATTGCACTGTTCCGTTTCGGGGAATATGACATTAAAACCATCTTGACTTGACTCTTGATATTTTCCATTATGTCATGTTTAAAAAACACAAACAGCTGGTGCGCTGACACTTTATCCATTATACTTGAACAATACAACACACACATGTACCATGCATCTCTCCATCCCGATTCTCCAGTGTCAGTCATGGCTCCCTCCTGTTTATATTGGACCATCTCCGACATCTCCCTACCATTTAAATTCCATCCTGCACTCAAATTCACTTGGACCCATCCCCGACATCTCCCTACAGTATAAATGCAGAACTCACTGACTTCATTAATTGTACTACTAATTTCCATCCTGCACTCAAATTCACTTGGACCATCTCCAACATCTCCCTACCATTTACCTCCATATCAGTCATGGCTCAGTTGCCAGTACTCTCAATCAGTGATTACAGGTTCTAATCAGAACACAAAAATACATGCTATTATTCCAGTGCAATATTGAGGGAGCACTCTTCTGCTGTAAGGATCATCACTTGCTCATTGCCAGCTTTCTCAAATCAACGTGAAGGATTCCATAACACCTTTTTTCAGATCACAAAGTTGTCTCCCAATGTAGTGGCTAATACATATCCCTCCTGTAGAGGGATATATCCCACCTAAAGATCTAGAATAGTAAGATTAAATGAGAACTTACCAGTTTGAAGTGTAATCTTTATTTTATGAGGATTTACAATGAGGGATTACATGAAGAAGCCCGCCTGCCCGCATGCGCGTCAACCTTCAAAGCAGCAGTGTGAAATCACAGAATAACAGTTGTTGAACTGAATATAGTAAGATTCGAGAAACTAGGACTACCAGTTGACCTTTAAGAGGGTTGGGAATGGAGGGCACGTGATCCCTCATCGCAATTCCTCATAAAATAAAGATCAAACTTCAAACTGGTAAGTTCTAGTTTAATCTTACTATTTTACTTCGGAGTTACGTTGAGTGACTTTATGAAGATTTTAAAGCTCTGTGATTTCATGCCGTGGACTCATGTCCAAGCCACACACTGTATTGGTTGACCAAGGATGAGAAAACAATGTATTCAGACACGACAGATTTTTAAAACATGCTGATACTTTAATGGTCAAATTATAACAATAATTAGCCCTCTCATCCAAGGGAAATTATAAAACGGAACTTAAAATGGAGTCGTCAAATACCCCGGTCTGGCAATAGGTTTATTATAGAACGTCTGGAAAGTGCGCTCCATGGAACATCCTGCAGTCGCTAAGGTATGGTCAAGCGGGACGTCCATAACCCTTGCTGCTGACGTAGATGCAACCCTGGTGGATTGAGATTTTAAAATGTCAATATCTACTCCTGAATAAGCCAGAACCCGTTTTACCCATCTGGAGATGGACTGAAACCTTTTTGTGAGGTTTCTTGAAACTGAGAAGTAGTGCTAGTTCCGAGCCCCTGAGGTTCTTAGTGACCTTAATATATTGTTGGATGTGTGTGTCAACACATAACCAAAGGTCTAAGGGTATGCCACAAAATGTAGTTTGAGGCCTGAAGTAACTGGTCTACTCTGCTTGACTAGATCATGCACATAAAATGTGATACTATTAGCAGACATAATCATGTTATCCAGCCGCAGCTTTTGCAACGACGGGACCCATTGGGCCGACACCAGCGCCATGAGCATCATTACCTTGAAAGTGAGCTGGACCAGGGACAGAGAAGTTGCCGGTGCCCATCTGCGAAGCAGTGTTAGTACCGTTCCAACGACCCATATTTCCGAGTATCTGGGCCTGGGAGGATTTGAGTTGAAGACGCCCTTCATGAACTGGATACCAGAGTGTGAGACCCAACAGTGGTGTCCCGACCCCGGCCATAAATATGCCGACAGTGCACTTCGAGCACAACTTAAAGCACTATAACTCAACTTTTCATCAGTTGTGAGAGGAACTCCAATACATTTGTTATATGTGCTGTGTCGTACGAAATATTAGATTGTGAACTGAACAATTCCCACTTCTTAATATAGGAAATGTACTGTTTTCTCGTACTGTCTCTCCAGGCTGCAGCGAGTACATCCACCATGCGATCAGATAGTCCGAGCCCCCGGAAAGGTCTTCTCAGACTCTGCAAACCAATAAATTGATTTGGTCATGGAGTGGATGTTTCTCCCCAATTACAGGGTTGACTAGCAGATTACTGCCTTTGGGAACGGCCATGAAAGGCACTGTGATCATTCCCAGTATATTTGGGAGATCCAGCAGTCAGGATCCAGACTAGATCCAGTTCCAGTCAGGCACTACCAAAATGCCTGAGGCAGAGTCGTGCTTGATCTTCAGCAAGCAACGATTGACGAGGCAGAATGGGGATATGCATAAAAGAACATTCCTCCCCAATGTAGCGATAATGCACCCACCGCCACTGCCCCAGGGTCTGGTTCCCATGCAACATACTTTGGTAACTGGTGATTCAGTCTGGATGCAAACAAATCGATATCCGGTGTTCCATACCGATCGATAATATCATTAAATATGTTATGAATCAAAATCCATTCTGTGTTGTCATTGAATTTCCGTGACCTGGTGTCCGCCACCATATTGAGCCTACCTGGCAGGTAGGTAGCTGAAATCCAAATATTTCTTGCAATGCACCAGTGCCAAATGAGGTTAGCCAATTTATCACAGGATACAGACTTGATTGCACCCATGTAATTAATGTAAGCCACCGCTGTGGTGTTGTCAATTTGAAGTCTAGCATGCAGATGATGCATGTTCCCGCAATAAGCCTTTAACCCATAGAGTGCTCCCAGCAACACTAAGTAGTTAATACCATACAAATGGAGAATCGATGACTCATGCGTATTCCATCTGCCACCAGAGCTAGAGATGGTATCAGCAGATCCCCATCTCAGTGCACTAACATCAGTTTGTAATATCATTGAAGGACTGTTGATCAAAATATTACTGGAGCAATGCCAAATATTGGACGTTCACCATTGGAACACTGAAATGGCTTCAGTTGGTAAATGCATAGGTCGATCGAAGTGACCTGCATGGGATTTGAGTGCCTGCTCCTTTGCATGTTGTAAATTTTGATAATGCAAAGGCCCAAACTTTGCTGCTGGAAAAGCAGTCACTAATTTGCCAATTATACTGGCTACTTGTCGAATAGAAGGTTGCTGTTTTACAATGAGATAATTACAAGCTTCTATTAATTCCAATCTCTTGCCCAAAGGCAGAGTCACAGACATGTGATTTGAGTTAATGGTAAATCCCAAGTAATCAATCACCCTAGATGGTGTCAACTTGAATTGGATGGATGAGAAACCCCAATCACTCAAACAAGAGTCTGGTGGCTGAAATAGCTAATTTAGCTATTTTTAGAGTTTTACCTATGATCAGCATATCATCCAAATAAGCCATCACAATATGACCTTGTGCTCGCAATAACGCAAGAGCTGGTTTTAACAATTTTGCACATAATCTGGGAACTGAGGTTAACCCATTAGGCAATGCTTTAAACTGCCATAGTTGCCCCATCCAGTTAAACTTTAAATATTTCCAGTGATCCCTATGAATGGGCACCTTTGAGTTCGATGCATGCCATGTAACATCCTTTGGAAACCAGTTGCTTGGCAGTAACAAGGTTTTCCATTTTGAAATGTCTATACTGCACAAAGGAGTTAAGTCGAGTCAAGTCAAGGATGATTCAGCATCCTCCATCCTTCTTTGGTCTAGTAAAAATATTGGATACAAATTGTTGAGGTTCATGACTTGACTTCTCAATTACCTCTTTTGC
The DNA here is from genome assembly GCA_035221665.1 of Okamejei kenojei. NCBI lineage: Eukaryota > Metazoa > Chordata > Chondrichthyes > Rajiformes > Rajidae > Okamejei > Okamejei kenojei. The sequence goes on along the minus strand of CM069131.1, from coordinate 14,124,363 downwards.
ATATAACGACTGAATTTCAGCTTGTACATCCAAACCCTCCTGTTGTGAATGAATAAAGGACCGGCTTGCTGTATGCAGTGAGGGTGGGAGCAGCATTTGTGTCGATCACTTGAGTGACTTTGCTGAATATAAATTTGCTACCTTGTCCTTCTTACATTGACTTTTGTTTTCTGCATACATTTTATTGTTATGGTTTTATTTAAAAAAATTAGCTGGAAGCACTGCGGTAAATTAAGTTCATCAAACTGACTTCAAAAATGGGAATGACTTCAGAAATTAGCACCAATCATACTCCCAAAATAAATAAAATTTCATTGCCTTTGTTTTAAAAATGACTACATTTCAACTACGACATTTATCAGTGCTTTACATTTATGCACTAGCCATACTTACATTCAAAAAACAAATATATTCTCTTATTTAAACTTTATTTGTTTAGCATTCTGAAGTGTAAGTACATTTTGAAACAGTTCAGCCTGGCAGCAGATAACAGAAATATATCTAAGGATTTAATATCCCATTATTGTTTGCTTTTCTTGTGTGGAGTTTGTTTATTTGTTTATTTCCAATCTCATACACATTTAAATGAGAGATTAGGTTGCTGATGTCCATGTTGAAAATATTGATGATAAGTTTCTTCCAACATCTTACACAATTTGGATGTGGCCTTTTGATGATTTGCTAGAAGTACAGATGCTCCCTGATTCACGATGCTTCGACTTACGATATCTCGACTTTATGATGGTGCAAACGCTCGGTAATGGCAGCGGGCCGCACGTCGCACCCGGTCACGTGATCACATTGTATTAAATGTGTTTTCGACTTACGATATTTTCGATTTACGGTGGGTTTATCGGAACGTAACCCCATCGTAGGTCGAGGTGCAGCTGTATGGCGGTATTATTATATTAACAAAGACTTGGAAGTTGCAAGAAGGTAGCAGTACATGGTGATTCTCCAGTTGCTGCTCCAGTAGAGAATTTCTGATATGATTTGACTGAATCATTGAGCATGGAAAACAAACTGCTCAATATATTTCCATGCATGTGATAATAATAAACTAAAACTCAATGTGTGTAGGCTAGAATGGTTTAGTCTAATTTGGCATCGTGTTTAGTGCACAAATCATGGGCCAGAGAGCCTGTTCCTATGCTGTACTGTTCTGTTCTATAAAAGATGCATTTTCAAAAGGGGTAGTGTGGGTTTTATTAAATAGAAAAATGCTTTCACGACCTGAAAACGGCAGCCAGCATCATCAGAGACACACCACCCTGGCCACACTCTTATTTCACTCCTTCCATTGGGATGAAGATACTGGAGCCTGAAAACTGTAACGTGCAGGTTCAGGAACAGCTTCTTCCCTAGAACCATCAGGATATCAAAACAGTACAACCTCCAAATAGGCTCAGAGCTACATAGACTTCGGGCATCTCTTTTGACTTTTATTTTATTATTTTATAGTATTTTTCTACAGACTACTATGTTTACATATTTATGCTGCCAGTAAGCATTGCACTGTTCCGTTTTGGGGAATATGACAATAAAACCATCTTGACTTGACTCTTGATATTTTCCATTATGTCATGTTTAAAAAACACAAACAGCTGGTGCGCTGTCACTTTAGCCATTATACTTGAACAATACAACACACACATGTACCATGCATCTCTCCATCCCGATTCTCCAGTGTCAGTCATGGCTCCCTCCTGTTTATATTGGACCATCTCCGACATCTCCCTACCATTTAAATTCCATCCTGCACTCAAATTCACTTGGACCCATCCCCGACATCTCCCTACAGTATAAATGCAGAACTCACTGACTTCATTAATTGTACTACTCATTTCCATCCTGCACTCAAATTCACTTGGAACATCCCCAACATCTTTCTACCACTTAACCTTTAACAACTTCTCCAGTGACTCTCCCCACTTCCTCCAAATCCAAGGCGTAGCTATGGGCACTCACATGGGCCTCAGCTATGCCTGCCTCTTTGTAGGGTATGTCGAACAATCACTGTTCCAGGCGTACACTGGCCCTATCCCCAAGCTCTACCTCTGCTACATTCACGACTGCATCGGTGCTACCGTCTGCACCCATGCAGGACTCACTGATTCATTAACTTCACGACAAATTTCGATCCCGCACTCAAATTCACTTGGACCATCTCTGACATCACCCTACCATTTATCTCCATATCAGTCATGACTCAATTGCCAGTACTCTCAATCAGTGATTACAGGTTCTAATCAGAACACAAAAAAACATGCTATTATTCCAGTGCAATATTGAGGGAGTACACTTCTGCTGTAAGGATCATCACTTGCTCATTGCCAGCTTTCTCAAATCAACGTGAAGGATTCCATAACGCCTTTTTTCAGATCACAAAGTTGTCTCCCAATGTAGTGGCTAATACATATCCCTCCTATAGAGGGATATATCCCACCGAAAGAGCTATAATTAGATTACCTGATCATTATCACTTTGTTTGCGAAAGAACTGCAGAAGCTGGTTTAAACCGAAGATAGACACAAAAAGCTGGAGTAACTCAGCAGGACTGGCAGCATCTCTGGAGAGAAGGAATGGGTGACGTTTCGGGTCTTAAGAAGTGTCTCGACCAGAAACATCACCCATTCCTTCTCTGCAAAGATGCTGGGTGTCCCGCTAGTTACTCCAGCATTTTGTGTCTATTACTTGAGTGACTTTGCTGAATGTAAATTTGCTACCTTGTCCTTTTTACATTGATTTTTGTTTTCTGCATACATTTTATTGTTATGGTTTTATTTAAAAAATTTGCTGGAAGCACTGCGGTAAATGAAGTTCATCAAACTAGCTACACTTACATTATAAAAACAAATATATTCTCTTATTTAAACTTTATTTGTTTAGCATTCTGAAGTGTAAATACAATTTGAAACAGTTCAGCCTGGCAGCAGATGACCAAAATATATCTACAGTTTTTAATATCCCATGATTGTTTGCTTTTCTTGTTTGGAGTTTGTTTATTTATTTATTTCCAATTTTATACACATTTAAATGAGAGATTAGGTTGCCGATGTCCATGTTCAAAATACTGATGATAAGTTTCTTCCAACACCTTACACAAGTTGGATGTGGCCTTTTGATGATTTGCTAGAAGTACCGATGCTTCCTGATTTACGATGCTTTGACTTACGATATCTTGACTTTACGATGGTGCAAACGCTCGGTAATGGCAGCGGGCCGCACGTCGCACCCGGTCACGTGTTCACATTGTATTAAAAGTGTTTTCGACTTACGATATTTTCGATTTACGATGGGTTTATTGGAACGTAACCCCCATCGTAGGTCGAGGAGATGCTGTATGCAGGTATTATTAAATTAACAAAGTTCACATGCATTCAAATGACAAATTTATGCAATGATACTATACAATAATATAGTATATATTACTATATTACTGTATAAATAGTAATATATAAACAGTAGTGTATAGTAAATATTATTATATTATTGTATAAATAGTTATATGTAATAAATATTACTATATTTACTGTATAGTATACTATACTATATTTACTATACAGCGAATGTGTCTTGAATAATCATTTGTATGTAAATAATTTTATAGCTAAGGTTATGAGTCAAATTTTGAATGCAGGTCAACTATACCAATTCCTGCGTGTTTCGAATTACAAATCACTTCACAGCTTCACATTTGACCCATAGGTGGTCTGCCACAATTCTGCGGTATTCTTTATATCTTTTAAAAAAAATGTCCTTCCAATGTCATTCTGTGTTTTTACATTAAAGTTCACTTTGGTCACAATGCACAGGCATGTTTTTTGTTCCTGGGAGTTTGACTGCTCTCAAGTGCAGAACTGAAAAACATATGTTACTTTGACAGCTTTCATGTATTTTATCTCCACTCACAGATAGGGTGACATTATTTATGATACTAAGAAGCTAAATATAATTTGAGCGATTTTGGTTAATGCAACTAAGTATTGGCCACATTTTAAATTATGTTTTTGATCTCACAGACACCAACTCTGGGAAAAGGGAACACTTTGGGTACTTAACGTGAAGACTAAATACTTCTAGATCTGACAGAGCACAGACTGAATGCCAAAATTACGACAAAGCACCACTACCATATCAATGAGAATTTTCTTATTTCTGAGTTGTTCATGTTTCAAAAACATGTTTGCTGGAAAATAATGTACCGGTTTGAAATCAAGTCATACAGGAATATGGACCGACTCAACAGAAATGCAATTAAGACTTCTTAAACTCATTTTACATCAATTTCTCAAGGATTATAAAAAGAGTTTCATACCAATGATCTGGAAAAATCACGTGGTGAAATGTCCAAGTTCTAACACCTCTTTGTTTCTGTTTTTAATATTTTTATTCTACTCCTCTCAGTTAAAAGCAATGCAAACATTCAAAAGAGATACAGTTCTGTTTACATTGAAGGATCCACTAAATGGATCTTGCTGACTTTTTTGGAGGAAAAAAAGTTTCAAAACATTTTATTTTTCTTTAATTCCAAAAGTGTTTCCCTGTGCACATGCTGATGTGGAAGCATATAAAAACGGGGCTGCCTCCATAATTCTGCTATAATGCCCCATTTGGCGGACTCCCAACTAAAATGTGGTGTCACATTAATGTGCTGTTTTTGGCACGAGGACCTTACTCCATCAGCAAATTCAAATCATATTTTAATATAGTTGGATATTGCAGCTTAAATAAAATGTAAAAGTAAACTATATCAGATTCCAAATGTAACAACACACAAAAGTAGTCTATAAATGAACACCACAGAAAAAAAGGAAAATGGAAAGGAATACAATAACCAACAAAAGAGTTAAAATTAAATTGAAAGATGTGCATGTCAAAGGACCAAAAAATTGTTAATCTAACATGGTTAATATTTAAACTCAGCCGGTGTTAAAATCATTGTACAATATCCATGGTTACATAAGCCATATCATATTTGGAGCAGATTTGGTCATTCACCCTTGCCAACACACCTAGTCCTTTGTTACTACATAAAAGTACAATTAATTTCATCGTTCTGTCGATATTATTTTTACTTTCGTGTTTGCTTGTTTTTGAATGAATAATTCACTATGGGCACAAAATATTCAATATGAACATTACCTGCTTTAATATTCCCAAGAAATTTAAAAGTGAACCATATTAGTTGTGAAGCATGAGCCAAATTTTGTCACAAAACCATCCAGGCTCTGAATGACTTCTTACAGATCTAAAACGCGAGAACAAAATATCTCTAATGCCATCATTAATTATGCCATCATCAATAAAAATAAGTGGGTTTTCCCTATTCCTCCCTCCTCACTCCTTCTCCCCATCCACCTCCACAGAAAGGTTGAGAAATATCTCATTAAAGCATGCTTCTCAACTTCCTGTATCAGAATATTTAGGAAATAAAGCTAATCCAGGAGTTCCATGCAGCAGTCAAACCATTCAGGCATGGTGATTGACATTTAAATTTGAACATAGAACAGCAAAAGTCATTTATCATAGTGACTCTTAATGAACTGCAGTTTATGTTTACTGTATATATTCTATTCCATCTGACAACAAATGGTTTTATGTTCAATTAATTTGACACTTGGTTTATAGCTGAACCACAATCTTATAGAATGCTATGCCTTTTTTTTGGCATGAAATAGCCTGCAGAATATCTTAATAAAGCCAGACTGTAGCAATAAGATAACTTCTGGGTTTAGAATCCTTTAATCACTATGTCTCATTATATACAGGTAAGTATTGGACAGGGAAGAAAGCCTACTTTGTAAAGGTCATGAAAACTGCTTATGCTTAGTTTGTGATGCTGAGTCTATCTAGAGTATCTGGAATAAATGAATAATAAGTGTAAATGCCGTGAGCAGATGCTCATTTAAAGTCAATTAACCAAACTTTCATTGACTAAAAGCCCTTAAGATTAAATGGACAAAATAATATGGATGCTTGATAATGTGGAAGCGCAGACTTGGTGGCCAAAGAGCGTGTTTCCGTGCTGTGTAACTCCACCATTTTATGCATTTGCAACAAATTAGGAGGGGGTTATCATGAGATGAGAAAGAAAAATAAAAATCAGCCAGAGTGGGTGCTTGTCATCATCATCCAGTGATCTATGCGTGAGAATATCTGATGACACTTACTGTTTGACATATGAAGAGTGACATTTGCACAGGTTTACAAGGGAAATCCCTGCACCTCCAGCTAAAATGTTATGTCATTTCAAGTTATTACACACTAAAAGTGGAGATGAAAGGAAAACTGAGAAAATAATAAATTACAAAAGTGACAAATTGGAGAATACCTATCAGCTGAAGCATGACAAAACCCCAAGTTAATTCCTCACAAATGAAATATACCCATACATGATTAATTGTTAGCATATCAAATTGTGAGGGATGCTCCTCCTGTGAAGTAGCAACCTTACTGTTGCCATTCAAAAATAATGAAATATAATGCAATATTATTTTGTATCTTTTCCTATAATATGTGCTTTATTCTACTTTTAATTTGTCAAGCTTACTAAATGTAAACTTTTAGAGCAAACATTCACATCACCCCCAATAGTGAACAGCACCAGGTAAAAAAGTAAACTCATGTTGAACCTGTTCTACTTGAAAATTAAATATGTACAACAGGAATGATTTAATATTGTATGACACCAGCTAAGAATAATGTTACAGTGAAATAAATATTTCCTTGTTGTAAAAGTTGAAACACTATTCATTTAATATTTTGCTCATTAAATCTGAATGGAATTCATCACTCAAATCAATAAACATGATGCCACTGGCCATAAAGTCTTTATCCCCAGCATGTACACAAATGGACCTGTCCCACTTAGGCAATTTTTTGGGCAACTACAGGTGACTGCCACAAAATGTTCAAATGTTGAAAATGTTTTGCCCACAGTTTCGACAATTTTTGCTGTCATAGGTTGACGTAGGTGTCGTAGGTTGTCGCCAGGTGTCATAGGTGAATTCCACCGAAATTAGTCCCTGGCAATCGCCTACAGGGCCTGTCCCACTTAGTGATTTTTTTTCGTCGACTGTCGGCATCATTGACTGACGTATCAGGTCACGGAAAAAGTCGCGGCGTGATGCAGCGGTGATGCAGTGTGACGCAGCGTGACGCGGCAAGATGACGTATTGACGGCCGGTGTTTCCTTAAGCGTCGCATCATTTTTGTTGTCGCCGCTGGATTTTGAACATTCCAAAATCTAGCGGCAACTGCCGGCAGTCGCCAAAAAAAATCGCCAAGTGGGACAGGCCCTTAAAGAGTCGCCTAAGTGGGACAGGCCCATAACTGAATCCATTAGCACTCAAAAAACATTTAGGCTCAAAGCTCACAAAAGTTTGTATGAGAAAGGTAGTCATTACTGGATCAAACCGGTAACATGCAGATCCAGTGAAAGCACACGTTATTCGAATAGTGAAAACATGAATGATTCTTCAATGGCAAGTAAAAACTGACAGTCCCAAAGTGACCCTAGTGTTCTATAATGGAGTAAAAGGTTGATTCCAAATGCAAGTCGCCTAAATATTATGAACTATCTTTATTCTTTTACAGTGCAACTTCGTCAGAAAATAATCCAGCTGGAGAAAATAGGTTGAATAGTACCAAAGGTGATCTAGCCGCGCTTAATTGTGCCGGATATGGAGAAATGAACAGGGTGATCATTCACATGTTCAGCTCTGAAACATCGCCTATCAATTTCCTAAAGAGATGCGGCCTGACTCGCCGTGTTATAAGGTCAAAAGGTCATATGGAATAGGAGTAGAATTAGGCCATTTGGCCCATCAAGTCTATTCCGCCATTTAGTCATGACTGATCTATCTCTCCCTCCTAACCCCATTCTCCTCCTGATAACCTCTGGCACCCGTACTAATCAGCTTCTATCTATCTCCGCCTTAAAAATATCCACCAACATGGCCTCCAAAGCCTTTTGTGGCAAAGAATTCCCCAGATTCGCAACCCTCTAACTGAAGAAATCTCTCCTCATATCCTTCCTAAAAGATCACCCTTTAAATATGAGGCTATGACCCCTGGTCCTAGACTCTCCCATTCGTCTTAGTCATAGAGTCATAGAGTGATACAGCGTGGAAACAGGCCCTTCTGCCCAACTTGCCAACACCGGCCAACATGTCCCAGCTACACTAGTCCCACCTGCCTGTGCCTGGTCCATATCCCTCAAACTTGGAGTGGAAACATCCTATCCACATCCATTCTATCCAACCTGCAACCGCAGGAGATGCAACACCTGTCCCTTTACATCCCCCCTCGACTCCATCCAAGGGCCCTGACAGTATTTTCAGGTGAGGCAGAGGTTCACTTGCACCTCCTCCAACCTCATCTACTGTATCCGCTGTTCCAGATGTCAACTTCTCTACATCAGCGAGACCAAGTGCGGGCTCGGCGATCGTTTCGCTGTACACCTCCGCTCAGTCCGTCTTAACCTACCTGATCTATCAGTGGCCCAGCACTTCAACGTCCCCTCCCATTCCCAATCTGACCTTTCTGTCCTGGGCCTCCTCCATTGTCAGAGTGAGGCCCAGTGCAAATTGGAGGAACAGCACCTCATATTTTGCTTGGGTAATTTACACCCCAGTGGTATGAACATTGACTTCTCTAGCTTCAGATAGCCCTTGCTTTCGCTCTCCTTCCCCTTCCCCTTCCTAGTTCTCCCACTAGTCTTACTGTGTCCACCTACATTATATCTTTGTCCCTCCCCCTCCCCTGACATCAGTCTGAAGAAGGATGCCATTCTTTCTCTCCTTAGACGCTGCCTCACCCGCTGTGTTACTCCAGCATTTTGTGTCTACCTTCCATTCTATCCAAGCCTAGAGTTACTCTAGCAGTTGTGTTTTACTCCTGATTCCAGCATCTGCAGTTCCTTGTGGCAACCATTCACACTTGACATGCGTCAGGTAGGGTAGAGCAGACTCAGAGCAGAAAGCAGGACTCGGGCAGTATCCAAGGTCCCCACCTCAGAACACTCCGATAACATTTGATGGCTTGAAATCTGTCAAAGCCCTTCTCACTATTTTAAAATATTTCTGATAGTCAAAGATATTTAAAACCTATTCAGTCTGTCTGAAGAAGGGGCTCGACCCGAAACGTCATCTATTCCTTAGTTCCATAGATGCTGCCTCACCCACTGAGTTTCTCCAGCATTTTTATCTACCTTTGATTTTTCTACCATCTGCAATTCCTTCTTAAATAAAACCTATTCATATCGTTTTCAATAATTGTTAATAATTTATTTTAAAATATTGAATTAAAAATAGATTAAAAGATTAACAAATAATATCAAATATATAAATAATGTATGCTAAACACTTAATGGATTCTACAATGCAGATATCCCATTCGAATCAATCTTTCTATACCAGTTCACCCCAGTGTAAAACTGAGGGCCAGATGAAAATTGTACATCCGACCTTCAGTTTATCATCGTTTTCACAAGTTACAAATTGCTGAGAGCGATGTTAAGTCTAAGTCACATGTTAAGTCGCAAATTGCTGAGAGATGGTGGTTTTGTTTGATCAATAACTATAATTTAGCCCAAATGAATGGTCAAATAAAATATGGCCTTTCCATATTTCTGTAGAAGATAGGAGCTGGCCATTTTGACCCATCTGGTCCATGCAAGCTTTCAGCACCCGCAGGTATAAATGGACTCAAGGATACCAGGTGAGAGCTGTATTTTAACTGCAAGGATTAAGTTACTGATATTAAATTATACTCCCCCTATCAAGACGATGCTGAAGACGTTGACAGAAGACGCATGTGTAGAGACAAAAGTGGAGCTTGCCAGCTGCATGGAGGACAGACATGTGTGGTGTGTCCGTCACCGTGCCCATCGGAAACCAGCACCACTGCTTCGCTAATGTTTTCAACAATAAATCTTAAATGCATTGTTGTGCCCTAAAGGTGCATTTTGTAACTTGGAAACCTACAAAGCCATTGCATTTAGCTGCTTCTGTAACAACATAGAAAACATCTTAACTTCGGATAATTTTCAATAACTCAATCCGATTTCGTGAAAAATGGCAGATAATCACTAGCGATATTTACCCGATCCTACAGATTTTTAGTTTCTTCTTCACTCAAGGAGCTCCGACAGTTTTGGAGTATGCATGCACCTCCCAAACCTTCAAATGTTTTGCAGAGCACCACATGCTGCTACTTAATAATTATACAATGTTGCGAGAGTACTGAGAAATGATTGTTGTAACGAAAGAAATAAAATGAACTCTAGTATCTTCTGTAATACATTAATTTAGTTAAAGCTAAATTTAAAATAATCTTTATCAATATAAACCGAATAACCTATCAATTACACCCTTGAGGAAAATAAATATAAGTAAGGAGAGAAGGAAATCCGAATGGAGGAACAAGAAATAGCAGAAACCAAAATCTAAGATAAAAGGTGTTCGAGGAACTAAAGCAAGTCAGTCAGCATCTGTGGCTGCTCAATGTTGATTTCAAATTAACCTACTAAACCTACAAGTAAAAAAGTATCGATTTTTTCCATGGTGAACTTTTTTTACTCGCGGGCATTTTTTAACATATTGATAAAAACGCCGCGACCTAGCTGAGGCCACAAACAGGACACACAAGCATCCATGCACAATTTGCAGGTTTGCATCAGACAAGCGGTAGAGATGCTGCCTTGCAGCGCCAGAGACCCAGTTCGATCCTGACCACAGGTGCTGTCTGTACGGAGTTTGGACGTTCTCCCCGTGACCATTCATGGGTTGTCTCCGGGTACTCCGGTTTCCTCGCACACTCCAAATATGTACAGGTTTGTAGGTTAATTGGCTTGGTATAAATATAAATTGTACCCAGTGTTTGTAGGATTGTGTTTAGGGGCTGTCCCACTTGAGTTTCCCCTCGATTCGTACTCGCAGCATGGTCGACACGAGGTCGTAGGAGGTCTTCGTAACTCTCCGTCATGCTCGCGAGTGGTCTCCGCGTACTCGAGGCCTCAGCTAGGTCGCGGCGTTTTTATCAATATGTTAAAAAATGCCCGCGAGTAAAAAAAGGTCGCCATGGAAAAAATCGATACTTTTTTACTTGTAGGTTTAGTCGTAATAGGTCGTAGTAGGTCGTAGTCGGTCAGCATGTTAGACATAGGTAATAAAGGATAGTCGAAGGTACGAAGGTAGTCGTAGATAGTCTTCATCACAGTCGAAGGGAGGTCAAAGGAGATCGAAGGAGGTCGTCTTCACTCTCCACTATTCGGTATCCCGAAGTGTCCCAATTTTCCCGAAGTTAGTCGTAGCTAGTCGTAGCTAGTCTTCAACATAGTCGAAGGAGGTCAATGGAGGTCTTCAACATGTCATGTTTTCAAACTCTTCTAAACTCGCCAATTAGGTCGCCCAAGTGGGACATCCCCTTCAGTGTTTGGGAATCACTGGTTGGCACGGACTCGGCGGGCCAAAGGGCCTGCTTCCACGCTGTATCTCCTAAACTAACCTAAACGTACAAATGGGTGATGTTTTGGGTCGAGACTTTTCTTCAGACTCATCAGCCTCATCAGTCTGAAGAAGGGTCTCGACCTGAAACATCACTTATTCCTTTTCTCCAGAGAGGCTGCCTGTCCCGTTGAGTTACTCCAGCATTTTGTGTCTATCTTCGGTTTAAACCAGCATCAGTAGTTCCTTCCTAAACTAAACAATGGCCGATGATAATTAAATAACCATAACCATGACAATATTTCCTTTTAATCTGAAGTACAAAATGTGCTGGTAAAGCAGTAATAGTCGTTCTAGATCCACAAAATAACATAAACTAGGCTAACATATCAGTTTTGCCAATCAACAGGCCAGCTCAGCATGATGCCCAAGTCATTTCCCATTTTACTAAAATTGGTAAGCTGAAATGGAACTAATTTTCAGGTCTAATCCAAAACTCTTCACCCTACAGTGACTATACTCCATAACTAAGGTCACCAAAACCTCAGCAGTCAGGCAACAGAATGCAGACTAAGTGCGCATTTGCTCCTGCTCTGACAGAGATCCAACCCATCATCAACTTGTTCACCAAACATCCGCAAGTCAATGGTCCTCTGCCAACCTGCCTCTGTTGTGTAATAATCTCCTCCAACAATAAAGGTTCACAGTGAAACCCTGGATAATATGAATCAATTCTCACACTTCAGTGGTGACCACTCGGTAAAGGCGGACATCATAGGCGGACTCTCCTTCAAAGCACCAGCATAGTTTTTAGTTGAATGAGCCAAGAGAGACGATCATGTGTAAAGGGCCTGTCCCACTTGGGCATCATTTGCGCGATATCGTTCACGCGTCACGACGTACATGATGCGCGCACGGTACGCATTACGCACGCATGGTGCGCGGCGTCCCAGGATTTGGTGATGTACAAAATCTTCGCGCGCCATCTGTGTGACGCCCAAGTGGGACAGGCCCTTAAGACTGGGTCAATCTCATGATCACCAGGCAACATTTATTTCTGCCCTCTTAGGTGCTCCTAATACTTGGTCTTCGTACGGCAAGCAGACATCTCAAGGAACTGGAGAAACACCATCAACAATAAGTCTGCTAATATCTCCAAGTTCAATGAAAGGATCAGCTAGCCAACTTCAGTGTCCACTCCCAGGCCAACGTCTATGGCAATGAAGCCGTAACTATATTCACAAGCTCAGCGTCAGAATTCCAAAACAGCAACTTTATTTCATGTTTGGTGATGGGGACAGAATTCCAAGCAGAAAATACAAGAATGTGCCAAAGCCTCCTAGAAAAAAATCCGACAACCCCACAGATTCTTGGGAATCACCAACCCATGACTGCACAAAGTGGGGAAGGGGCTTTTGGTATGATAGCACGAACCTCAAGTCCATGTGAAAATGGTAGGAGGAGTCCACCACCTCAAACAACCTACTGGTGTCAGGGGGTATGGGGAGAAAGCAGGAGAATGGGGTTAGGAATAAGAGATGGATCAGCCATGATAGAATGGCAGAATAAACTTGATGGACCAAAAGGCCTAATTCTACTCCTATAATTTAAGATCTACCCACCCACCTCTTCCAATATCTCGAAGATAGCCACAAAATGCTGTAATAATTCAATGGGACAGGCAGCACCTCTGGAGAGAAAGAACTGGTGACGTTTTGGGTTGAGACCCTTCTTCAGACCTCTCCTCTCCTCTCAAGGAGTCAAGATCAAAGAGTGTTTTATTGTCATGAATCCCATCCCAGATAGAACAATGACATTCTTACTCGCTGCAGCACAACAGAATATGTAAACCATAGTACACTATAAACAATATGATAAACGAGAGAGTTAAAAAAAAGTTCAGTGTGTGTATATACACCTGCCCACAAGTACACACATATCCACATACACACATATATATATGTGTGTGTATATATATATATATATATATATATATATATATATATATATATATACACACACACATACTTCAAAAACAAAAAATAGTAGTGCAATATAATAATAATAATAGTAGTAATAATAATAATAATAATAATAATAATAATAATAATAATAATAATAATAATAATAATAATAATAATAATAGTCTATTGAAGTTCAGAGCTTATTTGAGTTTGTATTGTTTAAAAGCCTGATGGCTGCAGGGAGGAAACTGTTCCTGAACCTGGACGTTACAGTTTTCAGGCTCCTGTACCTTCTTCCTGATGGCAGGGGTGAAATGAGTGTGCGGCCAGGATGATGCTGGCTGCCTTTCTGAGGCAGCGACTCCAATAAATCCTTTTGATGGTTGGGGGGTCAGAGCCGGTGATGGACTGGGCAGTGTTCACCACTTTTTACAGTCTTTTTCGCTTCTGGTCGTTCAAGTTGCCAAACCAGGCCGTGATGCAACCAGTCAATATGCTCTCTACTGTACACCTGTAGAAGTTCAAGAGAATCCTCTCTGACATACTGAATCTCCGTAATCTTCTCAGGAAGTGGAGGCGTTGATGTGCTTTATTTATAATTGCATCAGCGTGCTATACTCATCACCATCTGTAATTCATCCAACAACAGTGGTGTCGTTGGCGAACTTGAAGCTGGAGTTCGTATTATGTCCGGCTACACAGTCGTGAGTATAGAGTGAGTAGAGCAGGGGGCTGAGCACGTAGCCTTGAGGTGCTCCCGTAATGATTGTCAATGAGGAAAACGTATTTCTGCCAATTCGAACAGTCTGTGGTCTGTGGATGAGGAAGTTGAGGATCCAATTACAGAGGGATACGCAGACCCAGTTCCATGGGCTGGGTAACCTGTTTATTTATTTATTTGTTTCTTTATTTTATATCTTAAAAATCAAAAAAATAATATTTGCAAATCAATAAAACAAAACAGAACCCACCACCATAATACAAGACAAACAAATCTACTAAATAAACTATTATACAACTATGTTACAATCCTTGTCAAGGATGTATTCAAATCCCCGCGGTGCCCAGCGGTCCCGGAAATCCCCCAGGGTGCCCGTGGACAGCGCGTAGTCCCTCTCTAACACCACCCGGGCGCAGACGCAACCCTGGAAAAGGGGCAGGCAGCTGGCTTGGCCAGAACTCTATTCTGCCTGGCGCCGTGACTTGCGGATGGCCACCTTGGCCTGGCCTAGGAGCAGCCCAACCAGAACGTCTACGGCCCTACCCTCTCCCCTACACACATGGTGTCCGAAGATGAGGATGGTGGGTGAGAAGTTCAGCCAGAAGGCAAGGAGCTGCCCCTTTAGATATTGGAACAGGGGCTGCAACCTCACACACTCCATACACATGTGATTCAGACTCTTCCAGCCCGCAGAAGTGGCAGGCGGCTTGCGAGTCTGTGAACCGCAAGAAAAACAGGATGCAAGGGACTTCCTGGTGCAGTAGCCTCCACCCCAGGTCCCCAATGTAGAGGGGGAGGTTTGGTAACCAGCTTGGAGGAGATGATGGTATTGAACGCCGAGTCTATAAACAACAGTCTGAGTAAGTGCTTTTATTGTCCAAGTGGTCTAGTGCGGAGTGGAGAGCCAGTGAGATCCTCTACTCTCCTTTTCTAATGTCTCATTCAATATCCATGGGGGGCTTTGAAGTTCCTATATTGGCCTTGTCAGTCATCTAGTAACATCACAACTGGAGTGGAAGCAATTCGTTCAATTCAAAATACCAAAGACAAGAACATTAAACTAAAAAAGTCAATTCTGACTGAATTCTCCAAAACATTTAGCCAAGTCATAAAACCCAAATTGGAATAATTTTACATAGGTTCTGAATAAAACAAACTTGATACGTGGTCTTTTCCTGTTCTGGATAATTTTTTATTCTCCTTGACCTCCAGCAAGAGTAGTTCATCACTACATTATGTCGTCCTCCTTATTCTTTCACAGTTAACTGCTGCCTGTCACTGGCTCTATCCCAACCCAAACAAACTCTATCCCAATATAATCACTCAACAAAGCTAGTAGTTATTTCTGCTCACTAATCAATTCCCCAAATACTTAAGAGTCATTTACTTACGATCTGAGCTCCCATTGCACAGATATATTTGTCACAAGGGAATGCAGATATATTGGTGGACACAAAATGCTGGAGTAACTCAGCGGGCCAGGCAGCGTCTCTGGAGGGAAGGAATGGGTCGAGAGGTTTCAGGACGAGAACCTTCTTCAGACTGAATACAGTCTGTTATTGCCGATGGTCTGCTATAACAGGTAAGGGTTTATCCCCCCCATTGACATCACTGCCTGGGCACCGGGTCAGAATCCTGGAGCCCTGTCACAGAGCCCAGTAGGACCTCCCTCACCGCACAGAGCACAGCGGCCCAAAACACCCAGCCGGCACCACCTTGTCCTGTGCAATAACCGCTGCCCCTGATGATTCCAGCATTCAGAGATTGAGAGCAGAATGGGAAGTCTGGGGCATTTTGGTGGCAGTGCAGGGTGGGGTGAGGAAACCTAAGTGAGATTCCCATGACCAACTGACCGCACAGAGTTCAATTTCAATAACTTTCAATGACCTCTGCAGCGTAAAAGCCCTGTCCCACTGTACGAGTTCATTCAAGTGCTCTCCCGAGTTAAAAAAAAAATCAAACTTGTGGTAAGCACGTAGAATGAACGTAGCGGGTACGTCGGAGCTCAGGGACGTCTCTTAGCGGCTCGTAACGCTAACGACAGGTACTCGGGAAACGCGGTAAGCACGGGAAGACTCGTGAAAAATTTTCAACATGCTGAAAAATGTCGACGAGAGCCCCGAGTACTTACGAACAGCCATTACCGTAAATCTCCGAGTTTGAATCAGGGCAAACTCGGGAGAACTCTTGAATGAGCTCGTACAGTGGGACAGGGCTTTAACTAGCAGCCAGTGTTCTTAAAGACACAGTAGTGTCTGATTACTGTGGGGACACTCCTTTGCGACAACCAAAGCCTCACATAAAGAGGTCCGTAATATCATGATTCACTGCACACGTTACTTTTAAGCCAATCATCTGATCATGCCTAATCTCATTTCAAACTCATAGTGGTCTGTCATATATTCTGGAACCATATTATTCCAAGTTAAAATAACTGCACAATTTAGTCTATGGAACAAACATTTCTTAAAAATGTACCCAGATAAGAAAACCAAATATGGGGTCATGTAGTCTGTGCAAGTGCACACTTCAAAGAACTGTTGCGCCTTTGTTGTACATCAAATTAAATTAACAAGAATTGAAAGCAACTGAAAAGAATTTTGTGTGAACTACATGATGGCAGAGATTGTGCAATAACTCCAGTGACATAATTTAAACAACTTTCTTCGCACAGTTCCATCTGTTCCCAATTATGACAACATTTCATGCAATATGAAATATGGTATCATCTCCATCAAATTGCGTAGTATAAAACAAAAATAACCTTGTTTATTTTTACTCATTTTTAAGTTATTAAATTCCAAAAAGTGGAAAACAGTCGCACAGAAAACGATATCCGACACTCGATATGGAAAAAAGTTTTGAATGCAACTTGCTGGAACATGAAACACAAGACTATTGCCCACAGAAGATCATTTGCTTCTTATTCACTCGCTAATATATATAAACATTTTGAAATGACAAGGATATATAGACCTCAATTTAAATGCCTATAGTCGGATTCTCAAAGCTATGAAGAAACAAATCCCAAATCACATGCCAGTAGGCTTATCAATGTTTTGACACTTGAGGCAAAACAACTCTTTTTAAGTTTATATTGGCGAATCATAAATGAATTCTGCCTGTCCTTTCCCCATATTTATCCTTCAAAGTAATAAAAGTCCAAGAACATGATAAAAATTCAGATTTTTTGAATTGGTTATGTCTGCATCTAAACCCTTGTGGAATTAAGATAACTGGTCAATCTATTAAGACTTCAACCAAGATTGTCAACATTGGACCATCGGAGCACAATAACAAAAACACAAACTGCTGAACCATTTCTTGATAAGTTTTATTACTGCAGCAGCCCTTTAAACATTTGGTCCCCATGTTTTCATATAAACCCAAAATATGGCACGGTGGCGCAGGGGTAGAGTTAAGGGTTTGATCTTGAATATGGCTGCTGTCTGTGCGGAGTTTGTCCGTTCTCCCCGTGACCTGCGTGGGTTTTCTCCAAGATCTTCGGTTAACTCACACATTCCAAAGACGCACAGGTTCATAGGTTAATTGGCTTGGTATAAGTGTAAAATTGTTCCTAGTGTCTGTAAGATAGTGTTAATGTGCAAGGATCACTTTTCGGTACAGATTCAGAGGGCCGAAGGGCCTAGTTCCGCACTGTATCTCTAAACTAAACTAAACTAAACAAGATAAAATTAAAATGTTCAAGACCAAAAGGTAACACCTTGAAATAGGTTGCAAGAAACTCACTGTTAAGTCACTTTGTCATACCAACTTACAAATTATTTATGGAGCTCCCTCTAATTCAATTATCTCCTTGAAAAGGTTGTAGGAAATACTGCAAGCAAATCCAGGTAGAACTATTTGCTCTATAAATTTGCATGTACCCTAGACAGGTGTTGCTGCAGGCCATGGATGCACCATGGTCGCATCATTACACGCATCATTATATATGTATTTTTATTTTTATTTCTATTTATTTTTTACCGCACACTGAATGGACAGTGGTTGAGCAACGTTTTTTCGTTTCCTCTGGGTATGTAAGTACTCAGGAAAAATGACAATAAAGATATACAATCAGTGGCTCATTTTAATTAACAAAACTCTACACAGCTACTAGACACCCACAACCAAAGTGAGACTTGTGAAGCTGGAAGTATCGCAGATGCACTGATATAATTTTTTCACATGAATATTTTTTAAAAGAACATTTTTTAAAAGTAAAGTGGATAGGTATATGGACGTGAAGGGAATGGAGGGGTATGGTCTGAGTGCAGGTAGATGGGACTAGGGGAAAACAAATGGTCGGCACGCACTGGAAGGGACGAGAGGGCCTGTAATTGTTATATGGTTATATGGTTAATATTGTTTGTAATTTTTTGAACTTTTTTAAACAATACTAAGTGGAACCAGTTGGGTCCCATGTTCACACAGGAGGGCTGGTCCCCCAACGTAATATTCCACTTCCACTAATTCCAATATTGGTGGCCAGTGGGGTAGGGGGAAGGGCTTTCTGGAATGCTAGTATGGGTGTTGTGGGCCGTATGGACTGGCTTCCAGCGGGATAGTATGGACATTGTGGGCCGAATGGATTCTTGGGCTTGCAGCTCAGTCACTTAGGCCTGGTGGGCTGGCAGCACAGTCACTCAGGCCTGGTGCGCTGGCAGCTCTGTTACTCGGGCCTGGTGGGCTGGCAGCTCAATCACTCAGGCCTGGTGGGCTGGCACCTCAGTCACTCAGGCCTGGTGGGCTGGCAGCTCAGTCACTCAGGCCTGGTGGGCTGGCAGCTCAGTCACTCAGGCCTGGTGGGCTGGTAGCTCAGTCACACAGGCCTGGTGGGCTGGAAGCTCAATCACTCAGGCGTGGTGGGCTGGCAGCTCAGTCACTCAGGCCTGGTGGGCTGGAAGCTCAGTCACTCAGGCCTGGTGGGCTGGCAGCTCAGTCACTCAGGCATGGTGGGCTGGCAGCTCAGCCACTCAGGCCTGGTGGGCTTGCAACTCAGAAACTGCCAGAAATTCTGCACAAAACAGGTGAGATACTCTGTGAGATAGAAGGAGGAAGGGTGAAGAATCAATTTTAGACATTTTTCATGTTTTTCTTCAGATCACAGAAAGTCTATCCTGGCCTGGATCTCACATGGAGCCGATGAAGGGAGGGAGAAAAATACTGGGGTGAGGTTTAATACTTGCTGGGTGAATACTTACTGATGGGCTGAAGGGACTCCTCCTGGGCTAGTACAGGCCTCCTGGGCCAAAGGGGCTCTTTTGAAAAAAACATCTGGGTGAAATCTCAGTGAAAGGCACTTTTTCTGGACTTTTCCTGGCCTGGCACGGGCCTTAGGCCAAAATGCTGCTCCTGGGCTAATACGAGCATTTTGGGCAAAAGGGACTGGTTTCTCGACTAATGGGGGGCCTTGTGGGCCGAAATTAGTGGTTTCAGGGAGGCCAAACAACTGAAATGAAAATGCAATCAGCTGTTTAGCTTGGCCTGCCCTGTGCTTGAAACAGCAATCTCATTTCATTTCCATTTGATTTCAAGCACAGGACAAGCCAAACAACTCATTGCATTTTCATTTCACTTCCATTGCCATTGCAGTTTCAAGCACAGGACATACCAAACAGCTGATTGGATTTTCATTTCACTTCCATTGCCATTGCAGTCTCAAGCACAGAGCAGGCCAAACAGCGGATTGCATTATCATTTCACTTCCATTGCCATTGCAGTTTCAAGCACAGGGCAGGTCAAACAGCTTGTTGGATTTTCATTTCACTTCCATTGCCATTGCAGTCTCAAGCACAGGGCAGGCCAAACAGCTGATAGCATTTTCATTTCACTTCCATTCCCATTACAGTTTCAAGCACAGGGCAGGCCAAACAGCTGATTACATTTTCATTTCATTTCCATTTCCATTGCAGTTTCAAGCACATGGCAGGCCAAGCCAAACAGCTGATCATATTTTAATTTCATTTCCATTACCATTACAGTTTCGAGACCAGGGCAGGCCAAGCCAAACAGCTGATTGCATTTTCATTTCATTTTCATTGCCATTGCAGTTTCAAGCACAGGGCAGGCCAAGCCAAAAAGCTCATTGCATTTTCATTTCATTTCCATTGCGATTGCAGTTTCAAGTACATGGCAGGCCAAGCCAAACAGCTGATTGCATTTTCATTTCATTTCCATTGCAGTTTCAAGCACAGTCCAAGCCAAACAGCTGATTGCATTTTCATTTCATTTGCATTACCATTGCAGTTTCGAGCACAGGGCAAGCCAAACAGCTGATTGCATTTTCATTTCATTTCCATTGCCATTGCAATTTCAAGCACGGGGCAGGCCAACCCAAACAGCTCATTGCATTTTCATTTAATTTCAATTTCCATTGAAATTTCAAGCACAGGGCAGGACAAGACAGACAGCTGATTGCATTTTCATTTCATTTCCTTTTCCATTGCAGTTTCAAGCACAGGGCAGGCCAAGCCAAACAGTTCATTGTATTTTCATTTCATTTCCATTGCCATTGCAGTTTAAAGCACAAGGCAGGCCAGCCAAACAGCTGATTGCATTTTCATTTCATTTCCATTGCCATTGCAGTTTCAAGGACAGGGCAGGCCAAGCCAAACTGCTGATTGCATTTTCATTGTATTTCCATTACCATTGCTGCTTCAAGCACAGGTCAGGCCAAGCTAAACAGCTGATTGCATTTTCATTTCATTTCCATTGCAGTTTAAAGCACAAGGCAGGCCAGCCAAACAGCTGATTGCATTTTCATTTCATTTCCATTGCCATTGCAGTTTCAAGCACAGGGCAGGCCAAGCCAAATAGCTCATTTCATTTTCATTTCACTTCCATTGCCATTGCAGTTTCAAGCACAGAACAGGCCAAGCCAAACAGCTCATTGCATTTTCATTTCATTTCCATTGCCATTGCAGTATCAAACACGGGGCACACCAAGCCAAACAGCTTATTGCATTTTCATTTCATTTCCATTGCCATTGCAGTTTTAAGCACAGGGCGGGCCAAGCCAAACCGCTTATTGCATTTTCATTTCATTTGCATTGCCATTGCCGTTTCAAGCACAGGGCAGGCCAAGCCAAATAGCTCATTTCATTTTCATTTCACTTCCATTGCCATTGCAGTTTCAAGCACAGGGCAGGCCAAGCCAAATAGCTCATTGTATTTTTATTTTATTTCCATTGGCATTGCAGTTTCAAGGACAGGGCAGACCAAACAGCTCATTGCATTTTCATATCAGTTCCATTGCAGGTTCAAGCACAGGGCAGGTGAAACATCTCATTTCATTTTCATCAAGAATGACAAGCCATTTATTGCAAGTATATTGCAGACTCACAGTTCAGTTGATTCGCAGCCTAGAATGAGAGTCGTGGCCTCTCCCTCGCTTCTTGCAGAGTCACTGAGTCATGTTCATGCATCTGGGGTTTTATAGTCCTGACCCCCCGCTCCCGACCCCCCCTCGGAAGGGATGTTACCTTCATTGCGGTGATTGACAGGTGAGAGGATCTTGAGGTTTTTTAAACACTCATAACTTTTCTTATTTTTCATCAATGAGAAAATTCCTCAGGGCCGGCTCAGTGGAGGAGGACTGGGAGTAAGATGGCCAAAAATCGTAGTGATATGTGGCAGCTTTTTTCTAAAATCAATATACTGCGCAGACAGGAAGTGGTCAAGATGAGACTTTTAATTATATAGATATTCTCTATAAATAATGTGTCTATAGATTTATAATGTTGCTGCAAGTAAGGATTTCATTGTTCCATTTTCCGTAGATATGGCAATTAAACACACTTGACCTGACTATAGTGGTAAAGAGATGGGGGAGAAGGAGAGAGATGGTACGATGCAAAATAAAACATCTTAGTTAATTATCTGCCTGCCCAAACCTTAAACCTAGTCCTCTGGTTCTTTATTACCATACTCTTGGTCAAATACTCTGTGCATTTACCCTACCTATTCCCTTCATGATCTCTTCTTCTTCTTCTTGCGTCTGACGTGCACAGCCTAAAGTAGTAGAACAACTTGTTCTATTTGATCTTACTTGATTGTGCATGCCGGGTTGATTGCATTCGTCGAAACAGGGCGGACCATGTGAAGGTTGCAATCTCCCAACCCCCTTCATGATCTTTTACACCTCTATGACAGATATGAAAATGTAAATTCGCTGGAATTTAGAAGATTGAGGGGTGATCTCATAGAGACTTACAAAATTCTTAAGGGGTTGGACAGGCTAGATGCAGGAAGATTGTTCCCGATATTGGGGAAGTCCAGGACAAGGGGTCACAGTTTAAGGATAAGGGGGAGGTCTTTTAGGACGGAGATGAGAAAATCGTTTTTCACACAGAGAGTGGTGAATCTGTGGAATTCTCCGCCACAGAAGGTAGTTGAGGCCAGTTCGTTGGCCATATTTAAGAGGGAGTTGGATGTGGCCCTTGTGGCTGAAGGGATCAGGGGGTATGGAGAGAAGGCAGGTACAGAATACTGAGTTGGATGATCAGCCATGATCATATTGAATGGCGGTGCAGGCTCGAAGAGCCGAATGGCCTGCTCCTGCACCTAATTTCTATGTTTCTATGTTTCTATGTATAGTACCCCCTGATTCTCCTGCCCTCCAAAGAATAAAGCCCTAACCCACTCAATATCTCCCCATAGCACAGGTCCTCGAATATCAACACTTCATTCATTTAGTAGCAGCTAGACTTTTAACCTCACTGAAATCAATCGAGGAGACTTTACTGCATCTATGCCAGCGAGATCAGAATTCCTATGTTTATATTTGCACACCTGCAAATCGCAAGCCTGCTGACATGTACATTGAGAAGTGTACAGAGGCTGTGGGAGGCGAGGAATGGCGAGGTCATGGGTTGACATGTTCGTGGAGTGGACCACTGGAGGCCCTGCAGCAGCCTGGGGTCAATTGGATCAGGTGCTGAAGGTAGCCCCACAGAGGCGCGGATCTGATGCGGTCTACAGCAACACAGAGCAATGGTCTGAATGAGTATTCCTTTAACCAGTCTTTTTGGTTGGATGGTGAAGGAAATACAAATTAAAACAGATTAATTTAATGGGCTAGATCTTTAGTTAGTTTTTTTTTTGCAATAAATGCTGGCATTTACCAGCTTTACGTACTTAAAAAAAATGCAAAAAGATCAGAGGGCCTGAAACAAAAAACAGAAAACGTAAAAGAATTCAACAAAGCAGGAAGCATTTGTGGGGAGAAAAACAGAATAGTAATGTCAAGATTTCTTCAATAGAACTGGAATAGTGACAAAACAAGCATGTTTAAAGTTTGTTGCGGGGGTGGGGTGGGGTCTGAGGGGTTTGTGGTTGGGAGTGGAGTGGAAAGAGCAGAGGAAATGTCTGTGATCGAGTGCAGATTGAAATTATCAGGGTAGCATTACTTTAAAAAAAGTAGGTGGAGGCAGATAAGTTTGGATGTTTTAAATCATAATATTAAAGATAATGTTTTAATCAAATTTGCTGAAATCTGCTTCAAACTTACGTTTTTAATTCACATTAATGTTGGCTACTGCAAATTAATATCATTTTGGATTGTTATTAATTACAAAATTAACAGTGATAGTATTAATGATCTGACTAAAAATATTAAAATCACAAGATATACTGTATTTTCAGAAAAGAGTGATTTGAGTGAATTGAATCTACCTGCAACATCTGCATCTGCCCATGACAACACTGATTGAAGAAACTACTGATCAATCATTATGGACTCAATTACAGGCTTCATAATGAGGATATACTCTCTGCTGCATGTTGGATAACCACTGCACATTTAATACGACTGAAGGTTACAAGGTGAAAATCAGCTTTCCACTTCCAAAATATCCAATTTACTTGGAAAGTTTGATGTTTCAAGCATCTTTCCAACAAACTATTAAATCCTCTGTCACCAGAGAAATGCTAAAATACCTTTTAATAGAAAGTCAATAGGCCATTGCAAAATGGAGCATAAAGTGAGGCAGCAACTCGTCAAACATATTTTTCCTTCAGGGGAAATTTTGTACAGTGTCTGGAAAATCACAATTGTTGATTATAACATTGCAGATGTTTTTTTATTATATATTACTATGTTCATTTATTTGAAGAACTTTATTCCATACAAAATGTAACATCAAGCCTTGACAATATATCATACTGCTCCGTTCTGAATACAGGTAACATTTTTCTAACTTTAACTAAACTAAACAAATGTTATTGCCTCTCATTATATTTATTTCCTTTCTTCTGCTTCCTTCCCCGCCTCAAAAATATATTATTGCAATTCAAACTTTGAGGAAAGTTAAAAAGATTTAAATATTGTGAAAGCAACCAAAGAATGTAACAATACTAGAAGCAAAAGAGAGAAAGATGAAAAAAGGAAAAAGTAGAATAAAGAGTTGGAGTGGATAAATATGCAGCACAAATCAGAAAGTACATGGAATGTTTAGCATATAAGAAAGAACAGCAGTTGGACAGACACTAAATGCATCAAAGACAAATGAAACTCAGAGATAAATAGGGCAAAATAAGAGAGCAAGGGAAAGCAAGAGCTGGAAGGGACAGATGCATGAGATAGAATCCTAATACTAAAGATTCTGAAGCTGTTCAGCAATAAGATGGTCTCACAGGGCCGCACATGTTTTTATGATATGATACGATATGATATGATAGAACTTTAGAACTCCCGGAGGGAAATTGGTCTGCCAACTGTACACAAAAACTTGAAATTAAAATTAAATTAAAAGTGAAAAAAAGAAAATGACAAGTGACTGTTGGCTGGCTGCCGTGTGCACAGCGCCTTAACTGGAGCGAACAAACAAACAAACAAATGCAGGCTTCTGCAGGTTTATCAGTAATGCTGCATTAAGACTAAAGCGGAGGCTCTTGTTGCTCCCATCCAAAATGCAAATATCTAACAAATGATTTAATCCCTTAAATACAGGAAAGAGTCAAGAAAATATTTTTAAAAATACCAAAAATCAGTTGCTTTCTATTATATTACTGCTTTCCATGACATAAAAAATACTTACTATTTACTCTCATGTAAATATTACACTGAATCTGATTGATCAATCTCACAATCGAGCTAATAGGACTTGATGTTTCAATCCCTGTAATAAGTCGGCTCTCTTGCTATTTGCAGTGGGATTGGAGTGGTGAAAGGTAGGGTGGGTACATCATCGGGGTTATCAGGTGGGCACCCTCCTTCTTTCACGTTTCATTGATAAGCCCACAACATCTCCAGAGGGCTCAACGGTGATACCTGGCGTCCCAGTTACACCCCCCTCAATTCCATACCCTCCTGTCTTCATTTTGCAGCCCAATTGTTGTCTCTCCTTTTGATCCAAATCCAATTGCTGCTTTTTTTGCAGAATTTGATAATGATTTGATTGCTTGTTGGAGGGAGCGACCCCTCACCTCCATTTTCTTTAATAGCCTGGTCAAAGATGTAGCAACAAATCCCCTGCATCTCACTTCGACAGGGAGAATCTTGGTCTTCCAGCCATTCTGGGAAGCTTCCGTTGCCAGTTCAGAGTACTTGGTCTTTTTCCTCTCGTAAGTTTCTTCAACACCATCTTCCCATGGAACTGTCAATTCCACAACATATGCCAACTTGGCTGTTGTGGACCACAGGACCATGTCTGGCCGGAGTGTTGTAACCACAATGTCTGGGGGAAACACAAGCCTTTTTTCTAAGTCCACTTCCATTTTCCAATCCCGAGCAGGCTGCAGAATGCTTGCATCCATTGATGTTATCTGTGCTCTGGAGGTTGGCCTGCTGGTACAAATCTTGTGTAGTGGACATTTCCTGCCGATGTTGGTGGGGAAGCGTTTATGATCGTTCGCTCTGTTCAAGGATTGATGACAGCTGTCTGAGAACTTGGTTATGCCGCCAAGTGTAACGCCCTTGGCCGAGGCTCAGAACGTACATACAATGCAAGTGGCTTTATGAAATTGAATGTTATGAAATTATTGGTATTTTCATACAATTTATCAGATATTCAGTTTTCCCATCTTCATCACAATCGAAAGTGTTGCATTGTTATTTGCAAATATCTAAGTTGCAACTAATTTGACGAAAATTAGGCAAATACACTATTAGCTTGACCAAAGGGGGAAAAAAATAATGCAATATTTCCACTCATGCCTCATTAACAAAGAAAGCACTGCTACACTGATGATTGGTATATCCACACGCAATTTGTAACATTTGCCATGTGCACCTCGGAATATCTTCCCAAGTGTAAAACAACTATCACTTCCCTTTTTCTCTGTGAAAATCATAGTTTAGATGATATTGTCCCTTGAGCCGAGGTATAGTGAAAGGCTTATTGTTGCATGATATCCAGTCAGTGAAAATACTTTACATACATATAATTAAGTCGTGCACAGTGTACAGATACAGGATAAAGGGTATAACGTTTAATGCAGGATAAAGTCCAGTAAAGTTCAATTGAAGGTTGTCCGAAAGTCTCCAATTTGGTAGATGGTAGGACAGGACAGCACTCTAACTGGTGAGAGGACTTTTCAGTTGCCTGATAACAGCTGGGAGGAAATTGTCCCTGAATCTGAAAGTATGCATTTTCACACTTCTGTACCGCATGCCTGGTGGAAGAGGGGAGAAGCAGGAGTGACTGGGATGGGATTTATCTTAGATTATGCTGGTGGCCTTGCCGAGGCAGCATGAAGTGTAGATGGTCAATGGAAGGGAGGTTGGTGTGTGTGATGGTCTGAGCTGTGTCCACAATTCTCTGCAATTTCTCGTGGTCTTGAATGGAGTTTGTTCCCAAACCATGCGGTGATGCATCCTGATAAAATGCATGCTATGGAGCATCTGTGGAAGTTGCTGAGGGTTGTTAGGGACATGCCTAACTTCCAAGCCTTCTAATGGAAGTAGAGGCATTGGTGTGCTTTCTTAGCCTTTGGTTCGATTAGGCTACTCCAGGATAAATTGCTGGTGATATTTATTCCTAAGAACTTAAAGCTTTCAACCATCTCTACTTTGGCTCCATCAATGTGTACCATGGTGTGTGTACAACTTAACTCCCTGAAGTCGAACATTATCTTCTTTGTCTTGCTGACATTGAGAGAGAAGTTCTTGTCTTGTCACGAGGTCACAAGGTCCTCCATCTCCTTCTCACGTCTCATCATTATTTGATATCTGGCCCATGGTGGTGTCATCTGCAAACTTGTACATTGAACTGGATTGGTATTTTGGTGCACAGTCATGAGTGTAGTAGGGGGCTGAAAGCACATCCTTGCGGGGCACCAGTGTTGAGGATATCATACAGCATGATTTGTTACCTATCCTCACTGAATGTGGTCTCTTGGTCAATAAGTCGAGGATCAAGTTGCAGAGCTGAGTGCCAGCTCCAAGGTCCACGAGTTTGGAGATGGGTTTGGAAGGGATAATAGTATTGAAGGCGGAGCTGTAGTCTATATAGCCTGGGAATGTGGTATAGGCGTTTGTCTTATCCAGGTGATCCAAGGATGAGTGTCATCCAGCATCAGCCGTGGACCTGTTATGGAGGCCGACTGCAGTGGATCAAGGCTGTTTGCTAGGCTGGGATTTTATGTGCATCATTACCAGTCTCTGGAAGCACTTCATAATAGTGGATGTCCAGGCCACTGGAGGGTAATGGTTAAGCATGAGATCTTGCTTTATTTTGGCACCAGCTTGATAGTGATTTTCTTGAAGCCGGTGAGTACCTCAGAACAGAGTATGGAGGGATTAAAGTTGTCCCCGAACACTCCCTCTAGTTCATCCACGCAGTTCCTAAGCATGTGGCCAGGGACTCCGTTCAGGCCAGTTACTTCCCACGGGTTCACCCTCAGAAAGGCCAATCAAAATTCTGCAATAGTGTCCCTGGGATAAGGCACACTCGAGTCTGAGGGGACAGAAGTCATCACCCTGTTGGCCTACTGCTCAAAGTGAGCATAGACTGTTAAGGAAGACTTTGTATATAATTTTCACTTTCACTAAAGGAAAATGCTATCTGCACAGGACTTGGTTCCACCAATGTATTGCTTCTTCATAGTTTCCCAAAGAGTGATCTATCACATTGACTTATTTTTATTAATCCCTACTGCAGTAAGTTGTGAATATGGTCAAACATGCGATGGGGAGGGGGGGGGGAGGGGGGGGGTGTCAAACATTTAAGGTACAAGCCAAAGGGAAATTGTTGAGGCAGAAATATTGTGGTGCCCAAAAATAATGATTCTGACAAGGTGTACTATGGAATGTGGTGGTGGGCGTGGTTTGAAGAAGAGGCCACATTAGGACAAAGTTATACCAGTGACTTAAAGTCAATTACAAAGAGAAACACATTTATTTGTCATGTATTTAGAAAGGGACAGGTGCCTGTCAGCGTTGATCGAGATTATAGCCCATGCTATAATTCTAATTATGAAGTACAGGCTATGGGATCTCTGCCCATCGAAAGGGCAACATTTTCCGTTTCACTAAGAGCCATTAAGTCATTGAGTGATACAGTGTGGAAACAGGCCCTTCGGCCCAAACTGCCCACGCCGGCCAACATGTCCCAGCTGCAGGGTACACAAAAGGCTGGAGAAACTCAGTGGGTGCAGCAGCATCTAAGGAGCGTAGGAGATAGGCAGGTAGGACTAACTGCACTAGTCCTACCTGCCTGCGCTTGGGCCATATCCCTCCAAACTTGTCCTATGGATCTACACAATACAACCTCCCCAAAACAAACATAGGTAGTGGTTTAAAACAATTAAAAAAAACAAGGTCGTGGTTTCAATCGGCCATGCCCACAGTAATACTGAGGCGAGACCTGCCATAAAGCCCAACCTTCCCGGGGCAAAGGGGGTCGCCCCGCTGCGCAACGCTTGATAGCCCCTGCCTGAGGCTTCCTTTCACTGCCAGGCGGAGGCGGAGCCGGGGAAGGGATCTCCTGCCCGGCGATCCACTCGATCTCCGCCACTGCCTCGCCAATCGCCGGCCAGCTCCGCTTTGCCGAAGAGGCGCACGGTGCCGCGACCTGGACCTTGAGGGGCGGCCCCTGAAGTCACATCGCCGGGAGAAGCTTCCTTGTGTTCCTACTTTGGCGATGTTCCGCAAACTTACATCATGTATTTTGTTTTCCCATGAACAGGATTTATTTTAACCCCCACCCCGCGTGGTAACCTTGCTCAAGTGTGTCCATGCCTTCGCTCCTTTGCTGTTGAAATCATCATCCTCCCTATATTTCTCGTCTCTTGGTGTGATTATGCCAATGATTAGGACGCAGGCACTGATCCTGAGGTCAACCGCGGCTCTGGTGCTCAACACGTTGATTTTAACATTCTCGGATCACTCGCGGTCTCTTTCATCCCTTCCTCTACAATCTCCGCCTATCAAGTAGTCAGCTCTCTGCACTCACTGTGATGATGCTCACAATCAGCCGTGAAAGCTCTAAACCTCTGAATTCCCTTCCCAGGCCACTGTTTCCTTCCCTCTTATTCTGCTCCTTAAAAGTGTTTAATAAAACCTACCCTCGGCAGAGCTTCTGTACATCTGCCCCCTGGTCCCTTTGTGTGTATCAGCATTACATTGTTTGATAATGCTCCTATGAATCATTTTTAGAAGACTTTGCGAGGAATAGATGCGATATAATTTGGAGTTTTGCGGGCACAATTTTGAATATCAGTAACTCTGTTCAATGTAGAACCAAATAACAGCAGATGCTGGTTTATACCAAAGATACACACAAAGTGCTGGAGGACTGTGTTACTCTAGTAAAGCTAGTTACTCCAGCACTTGTGGATAACACTGTTAAACATGCTCTCTTTACTTTTCTAGGCCTTCAATAATTGGGCCTACCTAATGAGGAAAGGTAGTGTCATATTGGATTGCATATCATGTTGGATAATAGCAGTATCCAAAGCAGGGTCCCAACCCAAAACCTCACCTATCCATGTTATCCTGAGATGCTGCCCGACCAGCTGAATTACTCGAACACTCTGTGTCTTCTTTTGTGAACCAGCATCCTTGCAGTTCCTTGTTTCTAAATAACAACTACATTCTTTTAATGAGATAACTACAGCTTCTTCCATTTTCCCCAAATCATAAATAGCTTTACCGATCCATATATTAAGATAGTTCTCTTGCACTAACTGTGCACTAACAGGCCAACGTGACGTGCACTAACAGGCCGACAAAATCATTTCCTTCCAGATACTCCGGGGACCAATCAATGCTCCCGTCGTAACATAGTTATTATAAAGACCATTCATAGATCAGCAGCACGAACTGAAAGATTTATTATTGTTGAATGCTGTAACAATCTCATTGTTCCCTTCCTGGTGCGTATGACAATTAAACATTCTTGACTCTTGAAGTTGATTGTGTGCATACAAAGTGGGAAATGCAGAAGAATTCTAGAAATTTTGCCACTATAAATGAAGAGGCAAATGTATCGTTACATTTTTAAAACTCCCTTTGTGAATAAGAACAAACACTGGCCTTTTTATGTTGCTGGTTTATGCATTTACAAGAGAATCAATGTTAGAATAGTTTCTGTGGAACAATTATCATTATTTGAAAAGTTCCATGTATTTATAACCTTCTCACTGAAGTGAAATGAGATGAAAGGGTTCAAATTCCTTGCACACAAAGTAAAATATGTTAATCAATACTGTCATGTACTATCAGTATCCAAGCAAATTTGACTGCATCTAATATTAAACATTGCTAAATATTTTCACTGAATCATGGTATACTTACATCGCACAAGGATGTTATTCCACCTATTCAGTCAGCACTGAATCAGCAATGTAACCCAGTAAGGGCCAAATAGCTCTACTTTCAGATATTTAACCAGCTCCCTTTAGAAATCAGCCTGCATCGCCACCCCTGACAGTGGATTTTAATGCCTAATAATGAGAAAAATATAATGATTTTCTCATGTCCCTTTTGATTCTTTCCCCAATCCACTTAATTCTGTGCCACCAATAGGAACAGTTTATCTGTAACTATGCTGTCTATATCCTACTCAATTCCAATAAAAAAACAACACTACCCTCTCCAGACTATCCACAACTGAAATTCCTCATTCCTAGAATAATTTTGATACATTTCATTTGAACCATGCGCATACATCCCCTGATCTGTTTTTCTACATTTTACAGAATTGTGCCCTCTAGTTTATAATGTCCTTCCTCCCAAATGTACCATTTCGCTTCAAACAGTTTTACATTCCAACTGTCCATTCAACCCATTCAACCATATCCATTCAATCTATCCATTCAACCCATTTACATCTCTGTGAACTTTCCTTGTGATTCAAGTTTAGATTAATCTGCAGATTTTGAAAGTGTGCTCAGTGTATCCAAGTCCAAGTTATTAATATGTATTAAGAAAGTGAATGGTCCTGGTGCTGACACACACCAGGGAGCATCAATTTACACTTTTCTCCAGGTGGAAAAACAACCTTCACCACTACCATTTGTTTCCTGCTATTTAGCAGATTTTCTGTTATTTAGCCAGTATACTGTCACAATCCATTTTATTGCATGCCCTTCATTGTAATTGACAATTCTATTATACAACACCTTCATAAATACCTTCTGGAAGTCCATATACACCACATAAACTGCAATTCCCTCATAATCCAATAAAGCTTTTCTATTCAATAAGCATTAGGGTGGCACAAAGGCTTAGCTGGCACGAATGCATAGATGGTTGCTGTCTGTGTGAAGTTTTGCACGTTCCCCCTGTGGTGGGTTCGGCTTCCTCTAGGTGTTCCAGTTCCCTCCCACATCCCAAAGTGTGTCGGTTTGCAAGTGAATTTCCCTCTGTAAATTACCCTGAGTGTAACGGGAGTGGATGAAGAAGTGGAATAACATAGATCTGGTATGAATGGGTGATCGACGGTCAGCGTGGATTTGGTGGGCCGAACGGCCTGTTTCCGTGCTGCATCTTTCAAACAATCCATTTGTCCAATTGATTGGTAACTTCGAGTAATTAGACATTTCCCCACCACTGCGGTTGGCCTGACTTCTTGAACAAGGAACACTGTGCCGGAGGAACTCAAATGTCAGACACCATTTGTGGAGGGAAATGGACAGATGATGTTTCAGGTTGGGACCATTCTTCAGGCTAATGGAGTAGTTTAGTTTTAGTTCAGTTTAGAGATGCAGTGCAGAAACAGACCTTTTGGCCCACCAAGTCCACGCCGACTGACATTCACCCCATAAACTAACACAGTCCTGGACACTCGGGACAATTTACAATTTTTTTTAACTGAAGCCAATTACCCTATGAACCTGTACACCTTTGGAGTGTGGGAGGAAACCAGAGCACCCGCGGGGAAACCCACATGGTCAGAGGGAGAATGTACAAACTCCGTACAGACAGCACCCATTGTCAGGATTGAACCCGGGTCTCTGGCGCTGTAAGGCAGCAACTCCTGATGCCCCAGAAAGGAGTTGGGAAAAGAGGGGTAGGGGTTGGATAAAGCCTGGGAAGTGAGAGGAGGATACAGCTGAGGAAAGGTGATTGGCAAATGGGGGATACTGAGAAAGGTGAGAGATGAAATGAGGACAAATGGATGTCAAACATGGAAAGAAAGAGGAGGACTGAAATGTAAAGCCAGAGGGAGGGATATGGATGGAAGATAATGGGGGATGGGGAAAAAGGTGGATCAAAGAAAAATGCATCTCAGAGTAGGTAGGTGAGGGGAAGGAGGAGAGTGGAACGAGAATAAATGACATGGTGTGGTGGTTGGTGGGAAAAAGCTGTGCACATGAGGAGAGGGGAATTTTAAGAAACAGGGGTCTGGAGATTTACTGAAAATTGAGGAATGCAATGTTCTTGCCACTGGGTTGTAGACAACCAAAGAAATAAATGAGGTGCTGCTCTTCCATTGTGTGTGTGACCTCAATCTAGCAGTGGAGGAGGCTGTTACTTTCCCCACCTCCTTCAGCTCATTTCCTACCATCCCTACACTGTCCCTATTTCCCTTTTATCCCCATCCTCCCCATCCCCCATACTCTTCCACCCATATCCCACCGTACAGCATAACATTCCACTCCTCCTCTTCCATCTGTATTAGACACCCTTGTGTCCACATGTCACCTCTCGTCTTTGTCACTACAACCATCAATCTGCCCATCACCCATCCTCACTTATATCCACCTATGAATAGCCTGGCTTTGCCCTACCCCTACTTCTCTTTTCCAGCTCCCCCCACTCTGTCATGTATGAAGAAGGGTGTCCATTCCCTCCAGAGATGCTGCCTGACCCGATATTATCCAGCACTCTCTCTCTCTCTCTCTCTCTCTCTCTCTCTCTCTCTCTCTCTCTCTCTCTCTCTCTCTCTCTCTCTCTCTGTCTCTGTCTCTCTCTGTCTCTGTCTCTGTCTCTCTATCTCACTCTCCCCACCCCGCCCCACACCACCAATAACACTACACCTCATCCATATTTTGTTTACGTACCACTGAACTCACTTTAACCAGACTGGGAGTCATTCTTTGAAGGCCTCCCATTGTTCAAATGTAATATTGTATTTCCAATTTTAATTCCTAATTAGCCAGGCTACATATATTCTCCTATTCAAAGTGGCCCATCTCCACTTGACCATTTTTGCCTTGGTTTAGTCCAGGTCGTTTCTCATGTCAAATCTTACGATATTATCATTGCTGTTGCCTAGAGGTTGCCATCTGACACTTGCATTACTTGACACAAGCAACTGCAGATACTGGAATCTTAAGCATAACACAACCGTTGGAGTAACTCAACAGGTCAGGCAGCACCTGTGGAGGAAGTAGATAAGTGTCAGGACCTGACGTTTCGGGTCTGGACCCTTCTTCAGAATAATGGAGTGGGGGGGGGGGGGTGGGGGTTGGGGGGGGGGTGGGGGGGGGGGGGGGGGGGGGATAGGGGGAGACACTCTCCTCGAGAGGTTGGGGTGCGCCCATCAGTTTGAAGAAGGGTCCTGCCCCGAAATGTTGAACCAAAATCTTTTCCATAACATCATATTTAGATGACGGTTCACCATTATTGCTGTTTACACATCTCGGCCGTTTCCCCAACTGCTGCCAACGGCTTTTTGAGTAGCCTCAGTCATGTACTTGCAAGTTGCCACTATATAATTCCTTGATCCTAACAGATAGATTCTATCATCAACCATCCCACTATATTTTCTTCCTCTGATGCTGCAACCCCGGCCTTAATTGCAGCGCAAGAGATAATGCAGATATGCCACCTTTGATTGCCATCTCTCGAAAAGCGCTACATCTACAACACACAGAGCCCGTGGTCAGACTGCGACGACATAACTTGCGGCTCAAGAGAGAGCTCCTGCACTTCTCACGTCTTTGATTGTCCAAGACTCAGAGAGCGACCTCGTGTTTCCATTTGGCACAGAGTAGACTTTCAACTGGTGCAGATATCAGTATATATACCTGTATATAAGTGAGGACATAAGGTCATAAGTGATAGGTGAAGAATTAGGCCATTCGGCCCATCAAGTCTACTCCGCCATTCAATTATGGCTGATCTATCTCCCCCTCCTAATCCCATTATCGTACCTTCTCCCCATAACCCCCGACAACCCCTACCAATCAAAAGTATACAGTATATATCAATATATATATCAGTAGAATGCCTATTCTGCGCCACAGGGAAACTAGATCGTATATATGTATACGATTCTATTCGTATTAAATGAGTTCCTGCTTTACTTACCTAGAAGGAACTTTTAAAAATACGCTGGGCTCTGTGCTTCCGCCAAATATTTCCTTAAACTCACCAAGACGTTGTTTTCCGCGCTCCCCTTTAACTCTGCGCCTCTCCTCCCCGCGTTACCTTTTTAATTCAATGGAGCGGTTTCCCGCGCTCACCTTACGACCTTTGAAGATTTGACAAATTTACATTTCTATTGACAGCATCAATTATATATCACGCCTCGTTGCAAACGGAGTGCATTTAATTTCCTACTTTTTTCCCCCCCCCCCCCCCCCCCCCCCCCATTTCTAGTTAAATATTATTGGTCATTACTTAAGATGCGTTGAGGTTTAAAAAAAAATAGAGACTAGCTGAGGTCAGAATACGAGAATGGCCAGGAAATTAAGTTTCCTCGGTGCTTGGTGATATTTTCATACACCGAATTCCTCCCCTCTTCAACACAAAGTGAAACGGTAACGTTAATGGAAACGCCGGTCAACTTTAGAGCAAATTCATGCGGCCCCGTAAAATGATCGTGGACAACTGGAGCAGTCAAAAGTGCTACTCACCTGTTTCCCTTACTGAAGGTGGAAATAGAGGACTCGAGGATGGGAACATAGATACGAATTTCTCAGCCGAGAAAATAACAAAACATGTGTAGAAAGGAACTGCATATGTTGGCATATATCGAAGGTAGACACAAAGTACTGGAGTAACTCAGCGGGTCAGGCAGCATCTCTGGGGAAAAGGATGGGTAATGTTGCGGGTCGGGACCCTTCTTCGCACTCAATTACATGACTCGATTTCTAAATTTCTAATTGATCAATACTATATTATGCAGAAGACTTTGTACCACGCTGTCTCACCCTGCTCATTTAGTTGTTGATATAATTACAGTGGTCATACAGTATTCGATGTAAGTCTCATCTAATGAGACATAAAGATAATAGCAAAACATGACTGACAAAATGTATAATATCTGATATTGCACAGTCAGTTCCTCAAATGTTTTCTTCATCTGAAATACCTGGCAACTTGCTACGTTGTGAATCTAAGTACGAACTCATAACAGAGGCAGATAGCATCTTTACCACTGCCCCATTTCGAATTAAATAATTGAAATTAAAGTTATTTTTATTGACTCCGTCGATTAATAAATGCGTTATTTTAAACACGTGTCTGTGGCAGTAAACTCTTAATTCCAGCAGTGAATTACCATTCCAGTTGGTCCCACTTATATCTAGAAAACACGAAGGATCCTGTTAGTGTTTAAAATAATGTACACTATTGGATATATAAACTGTAGTCATTAACAGTCAATCCTAACTAATGCGGTCGGTATCACAGATAATTTCGAGCGAAAAATTAAACAATGCCCATATGTTATTAATTTCTGATGTAAGTGCAAACGATTTACCCAATAATCACTGGCGCGTTTTCAGAAGTTTTGTTTTAATGTTGCTTTCAATTAAATTGAAATCATGCTGAAAGTGGTTTACCGAGTCTCCTGAACTATGCAAATGCAAATGAAGGTGCATCCGAAGAATTAGATGATAAATGTTTAATTCCACGCTTCAGAGATTGTTGCATTCTAAGTGTTGTTGGAAAGGTCCCCTCCAGTGCAAAGATCGTTTGGGATGAATGGCTCACAACCTGAAGACGGAGAGTTGAAATTACCGTCCTCATAGCAGTATCAGTTTTATTGAATTGCTTCTGCTAACATCATTCAGTGTATTGAAATACCTTTGCGAGACCCAGACCTTCAAAATGCTCTCCGCAGTTTCTGTGACCATCTAATAAGGTGAGTAGCTCATCGCATTAGCGTCAATTACTATTATTCTCTTTCCATTCTTCAACCATCAAATATAAACTCTGCACATGTATCTGTGCATATTTCGTGTTGTTAGTTGGAAGTATTTCGCATTTGTTTAAAAAAAAACGATCGAATGATTGCGTGTTGGGAAAAGGCCAAAAATAATCAATCAGCGATGACAGCAATACTGCTGGAATGGGAGCAATATTCCGACTAGTCCATAGAAGTTACTCTGTAGAATTTAAGCCGGTGCAACTCGCTGAACTTGCAGTAGTAAACGTTTAGCTGAAACCTATTTCACTTTAACAAGAAATAGAGCGCAATGCACGTAAACAGGCATTTGTTCTGGTGCAAAAATAATTACCGTTACCTAATATTCCAAAACGGAGCAGCTGCGAGACATAATCTTCCTGTGATCGTTATTGTATTGCACCCTTAGTTGTAAATTGAACCTTTTAATCAATTAAAGCTTCCAATCTTCTAAATTCAGATACCAACAGTGCCAATAGACTGTTACTTTAAATGTAATAACCTACAATGCGTTACACAATTATCCCTTTCTTTGCCTGTATATCATTCTACTCTTACTTCGCATGTGCGATAGCGTAGTGTGCATTGAACTGAGGTGTAGTGTTGTATTCCAATATCATAACCCTATTCCTCGCCGCCAAGACTGTAACTCGCGAAGAGCCAGACGTATGTCTTTCATGATATTAAGCATGAAGTACAAATTAGATTTCTTTGATTATTCTGCAAACATAATGTCATCGGCTTCTATATTCATAGGCGTTTCTTATTTTGTTGGCATGTCCGGACGAGGGTTCATTCATAAATAGGATAAATATAGCTGCTGATAATAGGTTTCTCTGAAAATGTACATGACCCTCTATTAAACATTTAAGTTAATAACCTATCCCCTACCAACAGTCATGAGAAAATCAGCAATAGTGCGATTACAGACGCTAGCGCACACGGGGAGTTGAGTTGCCTGCGGAGTGACACATACACATCTGCTAAAATCTGTCAGATGCCATGTAATATAAAGTTTCAGTTCTCCGAGACAGGAGAGAGAGTATTGCTGGCATCCAGCGCCGTCCCTGTTAAAAGATGCACGTTCAGAGTAGTCGGTGTGGTGATTAAGATTTTCGCGAGATGGTCAGGTCACCGCATCTCTCCGAGAGTCCTATCAGAAATTCTTTTCAAGTATCATCTGCGTCGCCAAAGATGACAACACAGCAAATCGATAACTCCTTCAAATGAAAGAGTCTGGTCGCTACCCCCGAGGCTACATATCTCACTTCGCAGCCAGTTGTGAACTTAGCGGATTCCTCTGCATCTTCTCCCTGAGAAAGAAGAGTTCTGATGAAGGTAATTCCTCATTTAACAGAAAAATAAGTCTTATGTGCGGTTCTCGGGAGATTTTTTAAATATATAAATTAGAATCTGGATCCGACCCAATGATGTTGAGCACCCATGAAAGGTGTAAAAGGTGCCAATTGCTAAACAGACTAATCTATACTTATACCAGTTTAAAAGATAAATGTATTAGGCTGTATACGGATGTACTTCAGAGGCTCGGGTTTCCGTTATGTAAACAGAGGGCGTTCCGGAAGAATAATTTTGAACCTGAGCTTTATTATCCTGTTTGAAATGATTTAGTATAATTCAGCAGCAACTGTGTATCTGAGCGAACTTCTTTTTTTTTTTGTTTCCTCGATTTGAACACGGAGCATTCGGAGATAAATCAAAAGCACCATTTAGGTAGGTTGCTGCAGAAGTCAGGTTTTTTTTTTCGCTCGGTGATTTACACCAACGCAAAGAGCAGGTTTGGCGGGGTTATGGGAGTGCACTTGGGCAGACTGCGAGAATTATTCTTTGGATTTTAATGGAATTTAGAGTTCACCAACGTAAAACCATGAACATGCGGGCAGAATTGACTTAATCCCCAAAAAGTTACTATTTTCCGCAGTTTGTATTGAACAAGACACAGGGCGGTTGCAGGTGCACTTAATACTAGCTAAACTCTACGTGGCGAAACCCTATGAGGCTAAAATGGAAATCACCTTGGGTTACTGCTATTTCTAGATACATGTTCAAAGGTCTTTTGTATCAGCTTTTGTTTTAAGCATCTAACAAAGATGCAGTAACACACATCTGAAAAGAGTGCATAAAGCAGCCGTCCTTTCCTTCGTCTAATTATGTTAGGATGTCCAGGTTTACCCAAATCCCCCTTCCTCCAGCGGCCTGTCTAATGTTTTATCCCTTGGTGATTAAAGGCATTAATTTGTTGTTTAATGGGGGTATGACTAAAAATGTGAAAGAAGGATTAAGGGGGTGAAACGTATGTATGGCTCCTTCGACATACTCGAGATCCGATTGAGAAGCATTCTGTATCTTATGTTTCTCTGTGGAATATTTGTATTTTTCACCAGATGCTCATTTAAGCTTCCTGCACAGGCGAATCGAATTAAACACGTATGACATAGTGGCGAGATAGCTGGTCAGTGAGAAAATAAGAAAGGAAGATTACCAAAACTGTTAGTTTTTGTAGCTGGTGTCCATCTTGATTTACCGCCTATTAGTAAATAAACTAATTCATTGAATGGACGACGCGGCTCTTTCTGGTTTTTTTTTAATACCAAAACGTTTCAAACTTGTCCGTCATGGGCATTTTACATTTTTACACCATTGCAAACATACCCAATATTATTTGTTTCTGTACTATTCCCGGAAAGATGCTATATCCTTAACCCTACCTGGACATTCCCTACCACACACCCCGATACCCGTGCCCGAGAATACTGAGGATAAATAAACTAATCCAAACTTTTCCTTGAATTCATTAATTAGGCACACGCTGAAAATAGATTGTAATAACCCCTCTTTAAATGTATTTAACAAGACATTGCACTGACAATGTCCAACGCACAGCAATGAATCTTTTTATCTATCACCACGCGGATACAACGTTATACCTGGGCAATAGTATATTTTACTGGAATTCTGATCTTAGAATTGTCAATCATTGTACCTAATAGTAGACTAAATCAATATGCATAACACTGTGGTTGAAAAATCTTCGTGGCAGTAGAGTTAGACCGAAGTTCGCTCGATTCTTAAATAGTACCTTTCCCGAAAGATTTTTTTTTTCTGATTTCAGGCTGGTACTTTTTAAAATAACCTACCATTTCATAATAAACACAACCACATATTTTTTGATTTAGTCTAGTAATCACAAACATGTATATGATATTTTTTCCCATCTATCACAATAACAGGGGAAGTATAGGGAAATGGGCAAAAACAAACTAATTTACAAGTAGATTTTGTTAGAGATTTAAATGTATTCCTCGAAGATACGCGAGACTTTTTATCATTAAATTACGACCACGATTGAAATATTTATAAGCTTCCCCTGCAATTTAGCACCAAAGCTCGTGTCTACAAACGAGTTTGTGGATTTGTCTTAAATCTGTACTGTACGTCAAAATTTAGAGGGCATGTTTTGTTTTGATAGTTGAAAATGTGAATCTTACGACAACATAGCGTGTTGCTCTTTGGGGAATCTGTATCCTAAATCCCAAAGGCTCGGATCCTCTCTAGAAAAAAAAAACCGGTGTTTTATTCCTCTCTCCGACTTATTGCTACATATTGGAATCTACCGTGACGTCACGGCTTTCCAAAATAGACCGGGAAAACAGATAGTAAAGAATTGATTGGTGGGGGTTGTGGTGAGGGGTTGAGGTGGCGGGCAAGGGGTAGAGAGAAAGAGGGGGGGGGGGGGGGGGGCGAAAGAAACGCAAGGCGCCCAAGCGGAAGCTCTACTTGATTTCAGTTTGTATAATCTTTCAATCTTGCATCTGCTGTCAGTAGAAACCCAACGAAAACCCTCCCCCCAAAAAAACCTTCGAGCTTCTGTCTGGTAAGTGTAGGCGCCCTTCTTCAGCTGTGAGATAATGCAAGTCTGAGAATTCGTTCCACTTCCCCAATTCCCCGCGTGTGTGATTTGTAACTCGGAACACCATTTTTTTTATTTTTTTTTACTGCTCTTTACATTTCCCCGCACAATCAAATATGTGACTAGTTCTACGGTTTCACTTTGCTGCAGACCCTGTGTCTGTACTGTTACAGTAAAGGGGAGGGAGGAAGAGGAGAGAGAGAGAGAGAGAGTGTGTGTGTGTGTGTGTGTGTGTGTGAGAGTAGAGTCTGAAAAAAAAAATGCTATTTCCTTCTAACTACCACTCCGTCCCCCAGTGGCAGTTCGCGGTAAGTTCCATTGGCTCTTTATGCGTATTGTATTTATATCTATATTATGTATATATCAGTTTAAAAAGTCCGAAAGTTTTGGGAAACTAGCGCGATTGTAATCTCATCAAACAGCAACAGCTACACCAAAGTTGTGTTAGGGTCGCGGTGCTTAAATCCGCGACGGTTATTGAGCAAAGTGTAAGGTGGGCCTTGTTATTTCGGCAGAGACGGAACTAAGAACTTTGGCTGTGCTCCGTTGTTGAGCATGTCCGTTTTGGTGAGGAAGAATGACCAGTTTTACAAGGTGTGCGCGATGTCCGCGAAATGCGTCGGTGAGAAATGTGTCCATTGCTACGTCGGTGAGGTTGATTAGTTCGGTAACGACGCGTGATCATTCTTAATCATCGGTGTGCCTATTCCGTCTGCTTCTATATGATGTTACGAACTGAAGTTTCATTTTTTAAAAGTCTGATAGTATTTGGCCTTCAATCTCACCTGATTTCAATTATGCGTTTTGATTCGGACAAATCCCCCAAAGCGCGGATAAATCCAGAAGGGACCGATTGTTCGAACTGTTATTAGCAACCCTACTCGCGCAAAAACAAGAACTTCGTTACTTGAAATTCGGTCAAATGTAATATATA
Organism: Okamejei kenojei; assembly: GCA_035221665.1. Taxonomy (NCBI): domain Eukaryota; kingdom Metazoa; phylum Chordata; class Chondrichthyes; order Rajiformes; family Rajidae; genus Okamejei; species Okamejei kenojei. The sequence goes on along the minus strand of CM069131.1, from coordinate 14,082,843 downwards.
ACGTTCAGACATAATGTGAATTTCTCTGCATTCGGAAATATACAAAACACGATACGATGTAAACAGAAATGCACCACCCCGACTTCGCCCCGTCTACTGAAGCGTGTTCGGGTCAATACAGTATTGAGAAAGACAGATTTTAGTTAGCGCACAGGAATAATGTTGGTGACTATTTGATGATGAAACTTTGTGACAATTTCACATAAATTGGTTCATTAACGAGGTTTATGGCCTGTTACGGTGTGACTTTGACAATGATTAACAAGCATACGGGTTGTTGTTCTGTTATTTACCTTATTTGCGAAAGCTTAAGAAAATGTAACGCAAATGAAAGCAGCGAGGAAGTAAACACGACAAAACGATCGTTGATTTGATGAGCAGAACAATTACATTTGAAGCTACTCGGCTTCTTAAGATAATTGAGAAGTAAATACACATTGTCATATAGAATTCCGCGACTGAAACGTGGCTATTGTCAACTGCGAGTCGTGGCGTTATCGTCTTAATTATATTTATTAGCTCAGCGATTTATCTTTAGTGTGGAATGTAGCTTGTGCAGACAATAAGAATTGTTGAAGACACTTGGGTGCAAAATGTCGGTGGATTTTATTAACGTTGTAAGCAACTTGTTGAACCCAAACACGAATTGCAGATAAATGTCCAAAATCGTATTGGAAATATCGGCGGTCTGATTTTAGCTTTCATTTTCATGCACTTGTCATTTTATTTGGCTAATTATTCCTGCTGCCGAGCGCAGCAACCCCAGCACTGTTGCAAGGCGACAGTTTAGTTCCAGATAGATTTGAAAAGCTGCGAAAAAAAACGATTACCATGATGATGACATGCAAATTTTTTTAGAATTATCATAAGCAAACATTTGAAGCCTGGACTAATAAAATCCCATCTGTGTTACTTCATATCGAGTTAGTTCACCGCTCTGATAATGAATTTTGTAATATCCCACCGACAGACATCTCAATCAGACACTAATCCTGTGATTTTACTGCGGAATCACTAAATATCCAACAGGCAAACTGTCGTACTTTGGCACTTGTGGCCGTGTCTGTGCCTATAGTTTAGAAACCAAGAAACAGATTAAATCGTGTGAAATCGCTCGGATTTGGGATGAGATTGATTGCAAAAAATTGAGAGCCAAGAACCTTCTATTCTTGTTGAAAGTGCGGTAAAATTACTGTTCGCCGGTCGTTCTGAGTCCAGCTTGCAAGGAACAGCAACATTAATTCACAGTGCAAATTGGCTCCTTAATTTATATTTTCAACATATCTATTAAGCATTTTTCCAAAAAAAAATTCTAAACAAAACAGAAAGATGCTCAACAACACATGATTTTGATTGCTTTCTGTTTTGTTTCTCGTTGCAATCAAATGGATAATTAACAAAATTTGATGCATATTGAACCAAGACACCGTATAATTAGCATTGGATTTTGTTGACGTAAATAATTGCCTCCATTAAGAACCAGACCCTGATAAAACGGGGAATTTTTTTTTTTGTAGGGCAGAATATCAACTATAAATTTCTGTTCGTATTTTCCAACATCGTTTGTTCCTGTACACTTTCCCCACCAGGTTGAATCGTTCCATATTCTGACAATGCGTTTTTATGTCGCTGCGATTTATATATAGCATACAATTTTTACCCCAATGTCCATAGGTGCTACTTAGATTCTGACAATAAATCTTATGCAATTTTCTCCCTAGACAAGTAACTGACTGGGTGTTAGTATGGATTCCAACTGCCGCAAGCATTGCGTCGAATTATGTGAGTAATTATGTTATTTTTAAAAAAGATACTCCGATATAACTCGGTTCCCGCTATTTTAGAATGTTTAATCTATATAAGTCTTACACGTATTGGGGCATAGTTATTAAAGTGTTGAGCCACGGAAAGCTTATTTCTCCTTGAGGAACGATTTAATGGCAACACCCTTAGCGAATATTTCACTTTGTATATGACCGTCTAAGTAATATTTGAAGAGCTAAATAACGACGTTATCTTCGCTAAGCACACCAGACAACACGGTCGACTGCTTAACGGGAGCAACATTATATAAACATTAATACAAACACACATTAATAAAGTTAACTTAAAACATTGAAATCTATATTTTTGAAACGAACAGAACAAAATATTTCGAAGTACATTGCAACTTGTTTTTTTTATGCAAATAAATCAGTGTGCCAAATGGTGGTGTGACATCCAGAGATGGATGAGGATAATTTTCCTTCAACTAAATATTGGCAAGACTAGAGCTTTCACCTTTGTACTTTTTTTTGACTAGTTCATGACATCATCCTTCTCCAGGAGGTCTGCCTGAAATGGAACGGGCAATGCTTGCAGACTTGGTGTCCCAAAATGACCGAGATATGGGTTTTTGAACAGATATCTGACCCATTACTAACGCCGACCATTCCCACTTCTGTTATTGTTCCTGTTCTAGCGCCTGCAACCGAAGTCCTGCGCCGGTGTCTTTGCCATCTCTAAACCCGACTGATCCAGTGATGGCCTTCAAGAATCTTATTTTTTTCCATTAACATGGTCATCCACAATTCTGCTGCTTACATCATAACTTCCATCTTTTCTATTTCAGCCAACATTCCTTACTTAGACACAAAACTCTCGTGTAATTCAGCGGACCAAGCAGCATCTCTGGAGAGAAGGAATGGGTGACGTTTCGGGTCGAGACCCTTCTTCTGAACGTCACCCATTCCTTCTCTCCAGAGATGCTGTCTGGCCCGCTGAGTTACTCCAGCATGTTCTGTCTATCTTCGTTTTAAACCAGCATCCGCAGTTCCTTCCTAAACATTCCTTATTTGCCGACCTACATTGCCGCCCTAATGAGAAACACCATTATTTTAAAATGCTTTCCCTTGTCTCCAAACCCTCCCATGGTCTCATTCTGTCCAACCTTTGCCATCTTCTCCAGCCATATACTCTCCAAGTAGATTCAATTTTGACTTATTGATCAGTTTTGCATACATTTGCTCCACCATAGGCTACCAAAAAAAGTAGGCTTGTAATTTATTCCCGATTACTATTTTCCTACTGAACCGAACCAGGGATCCTCTAAAGTATAACCCGCAATGTAGAATGCATTGTGAGGTGCCTATGTGAACCAATTGGAGCTTCTGCCCTGAACGCTCCAAATATGAAGGCACGTTCGCAAGCCCAATAGGTTTTCATGGAAGATAGACACAAAATGCTGGAGTAACAGCGGGTCTGGCAACTTCTCTGGAGAAAATGAACAGGTGACGTTTCGGGTCGAGACCCTTGTGGTTCCGGGATGTAAGCTTGTGGTGACCTGGAGTTCACTCAAAATCAGCCGGATCATCGGTAATTTTCATGTCAAGATTATGCAACAAAGTGTTCCAGCAAGCATGGAACTCTCTCCCTAAATCGCATTGTCTCATTACGTATTTCTTTACGATGTTCTTTAAAACCAAAACCTTGGGCATGGCCTTTGGCCACCTATCCTCGTGCCTACTTTGAGGCCGCAAAGGCGCTATCTAAATGGAAGTTGATGCTGCTGTAGTGTCGCATGTGACGATGTTCTAGCTGACATGAATTATGCAGACGGGAGAAGAGAGAGCTCCATGTGCCATAAGGAGAGTTTAATTAACGATGATACTGGGACGTGGCTATCCAGCCTTTTCTATTTTTTTTTCCTGCAAATACATTGTCCACGTTGTACTCCAGCACATTGAGAACATTTCAAGTAAAAGGGCTGGGAGCTGGTAGTGAGAACACCCGCTCCAGAATGTACATATTAGATAAAGTAAGGAGATAAATACTTCAGATGAATCAAACGGTTGCGTGAAGGGTCTTGCGAAAATAATTGGACGAAAAGTTTATTATTATTTAATACGTTATTTCTAAAGCCTATGCAGAATATTTATCGAAAGTAAAGGTTAAACACGGAGGGCAGTGAAATTTGGTACTTTGGGATTTTTGTCTCCTCGATAAAATGTTAGCTAGAACCTGGCTTTTGTAACAACCTTACGCTAATATTGCACACGTTGAGTTTGTGCTAAAAACGGACTTCAGGCGATTTCTGAAAAAAAGTAAATATAAATATATTAAAGGAGGTTGTTGGGAATACGCATAAATAAAGTGAAACAATTTAAACCAAAACAAAAATGCAACTGTCAAAAATTAAGAGGTCTGGATTTCCGATTACGTTACATTTTCATTTTTTTAATAATTCTGAGGTCCTGTGAATTGTATTTCTGTTTCCGTCTCTCAGCGTCGCAGTCAGCTGCAGTGGAATGTTTATTTACGAAAGAAACAGAAGTACGAAAAACAGAAATATGCCCTGCAGTGGAAGCTGGAAACAGCAGAAAAGACAGTAAATTCACCAGGCACCCCTTCGACTCGAATGGTAAGCAACACAAAATAGTTCCCTGTATAAATATAATCTCTGAGCATAAAACCGTGGGCTTATTTTACATTATCAAGGTTAATACACAATACTGCGCGAAACACCGCTCACCATATTAAACCACAAAACTAAATTCCTTTACATCCTGCGATTTAAACTGAAAGGAATCTTACACGTACAACCATCACTTTAAAAATTGTGTTAGAGCGACCTCTACTGCAGTGGCGACAAATGAATTATTTACTAAGGCGTTCACCGATCATCATTCCTCATAAACGTGAAACGCAAATTCAATGTAAAATCAAAATCTTCTTCAGTAACATATTTTTCCTGGAGTTGTTTGAACAATTTTCTATTTGACGAAATTGTAGACCAAAATAATCTAGATAATAAAGTGGTGGCCCTTTTTGATTCTACAATCCGTTTTGTGGGTCGTGTTCCTTTTTAAGAAGTATTTGCATATATTGGGCACGATAAAAACATGATCTGTGCACGTATAATTTCAGATATATATTAAAATGTACAATTCCATCAGAGTACAATCCAACGATACTATTCTGAATGAAAGTATGTATCTGATGAAAGTATACCATTGTCAGAGCCGATTTTATTTTACCATTTGTTGTGTTTCTTTGCCTCTTTATGTGCTGCTGTTTTCCAGCTCTGCATTGATGGATATAGTCCCTATCAAGTATTTTACAAAACTATGTTAGCCAGCGTTACCTTTTCATTTACAGATCTCAAGTTGCGGGGGAAAAAAACATTTTTGCGTTTTATTAAATAACTTTTAAATATCATTTGTGTTCAGAGTTGTATGTATTCGTTGATGCTAATGGATACATGACTTGTATTTACTAATTAATTTGGCCCAAGTCTACCTGTGCATATTTGGCTTAACGTTCGTTTCATAGCATTGACAAACATGCCGTAAATTATTTTAACAAAAAATAATTAAATAACATGAGCGGTCCCATTTATATAGAAACAGAATTTAAGAATAAATGATTGTTATGTACACAGTCTATTCAGCATTTTGAAAGTACTTGTTTAATTATGTTGCCGGTGCCGGTTTTAAAGTGATGGAAAGTTACCTTTGATTAGTTACCTTTGATGATTTATTATATATTTTTAATTTGATCCCAAAGTTTACGGTTACATTTAAGAATACATTGGAATTATTTTATCATATAAGATAGATAGATAGATAGATAGATAGATAGATAGATAGATAGATAGATAGACAGACAGACAGACAGACAGACAGACAGACAGACAGACAGACAGACAGACAGACAGACAGACAGACAGATAGATAGATAGACAGACAGACAGACAGACAGACAGACAGACAGACAGACAGACAGACAGACAGACAGACAGACAGATAGATAGATAGATAGATAGATAGATAGATAGATAGATAGATAGATAGATAGATAGATAGAGGCCAGTTCATTGGCTATATTTAAGAGTGAGTTGGATGTGGCCCTTGTGGCTAAGGGGATCAGAGGGTATGGAGAGAAGGCAGGTACGGGATACTGAGTTGGATGATCAGCCATGATCATATTGAATGGCGGTGCAGGCTCGAAGGGCTGAATGGCCTACTCCTGCACCTAATTTCTATGATAGATAGATAGATAGATAGACAGACAGACAGACAGACAGACAGACAGACAGACAGACAGACAGACAGACAGACAGACAGACAGACAGGTAGATAGATAGATAGATAGATAGACAGACAGACAGACAGACAGACAGACAGACAGACAGACAGACAGACAGACAGACAGACAGACAGACAGACAGACAGACAGATAGATAGATAGATAGATAGATAGATAGATAGATAGATAGATAGATAGATAGATAGATAGATAGATAGATAGATAGATTAGAAACAAAGCGGGTCGGGCAACGTTTCAGCAGAGATAGGTGACGTCAGATAGTCACACAAACACACACACATAGAGTGTGTGTTTGTGTGCACGTAATATTGTCTGCATTTTGCCAGTCCAATGTGATCTTTTATTTTGCAATTAAGATTTGTATTTACAAGTATACATCGCGTGCAAATATTAGTCACTGGCTCATGATGATTTGATTTACTACGCAGGCGGTCTGACAAATGTACACTGGGACTGCTATTCAGTATCTGGGATTCCATATGTTACGTGTTATATAACATTTATTACCTCCAAGCCATTGAACAACAGCACTACTAGAGGTTTAAAGTTGTTCCCCTTAGCACCGAACAATAGACATGAGTTTAGAATAACGTGAGTATTTTGTTTGTTGATAAAGGAATCACACAATATTTTCTGTTCTAAATCTCAACCATTTGTTCCCTTGGGTTATCCTTTCTCTGGGCGAATATTGTAAAACATTATGTACAAAATGTGATTGAAGAGTGGAAAAGCTTCCAGCTAAAGTTCTTGGAAATTATTGGACGAGAATAGTGAGATAATGCTTGGGAATACGTAAGTGCATGTCTGCGCTGTTAATTCATTTGTGTATCAGAAAAAGCGAAGGGAGGGGGTGAAAGCAACCATACATTGTCAATTATCAATGATAGACATTTGTTTTCCTTATAAGGTATTTTGATTGTCGATCTGTGTTGTACAGTCCGCTTAATATATGCAGCAGTTGTTGGATTGACTCGAGGGAAAACTAGATGTATAATGAAAGCTTATTCGTGAGTAGGAATATACTAATGGAACAATTTGATGTCTTCGTAATCCTTTGTAAAAAGCTTTGTCGTCTTCCTAATATTGACTGAATGGGTAATTAATGGCTCTTCATCTTGGAGAATACCCAGTAATCCAACATAGGAAAAAGACAACAAACCCAAGGTATAAGACAACAAAACCAGCACAAATCTACCCAAACAGTGCCAAACCATCCACTTAACAGACTACAAGTTCTGGAAGTAATCTTCTAATGTATATGTACAAATACATCCGAAACCAGAGGCCATGTCACAACACTAAACGCAATATAATTCGATTCCTACAACTCCTTGCGATAAATATAATCTTGGTGGATCAGGCAATTTAACAACAATCGACGATTTTTGTAATTTAAGAACCATTTTGTCATCATTTATATATGTCAGCACAAAAAAAACGTATCTGTTTTCCAATCAAAATTTTCTCATACATTATCATTAATTGGCCAGCCGTCGTTTGCTAAGTTCTCGGTTGTAAATATAACTAGACAAGTAAATAGATCTTTCACAGAAAGAGAAACAGAAGTTACGTTTCAGGTCGATGTTCTCCGACCATTAAAATCTGTTTCGCTTTCCACATATGCTTCCGGACCTGCTGCGTAGATCAGCATCTGCATCGCTTTTGCCCTTAGTTCTCACGAACTCTTGTTGATGGTTTAGGATTAACTTTTTTAATGGTATTAAACATAATTAGGTATAGAGTGGCCATAGATAGTATCCCGTGGAACACTGGTACGCTTTATATAACATTTAAAGCAATAGCAGAAACCAGACTAAAACCTGAAACATCAAAGATGTTGCAGGTGACATTTGCACCGGCATGCCTTAGGAAAGGCACAAATGCTGGAGTAACTCAGCGGGACAGGCAGCATCTATGGATAGGGGGACGTTTCAGGTCTAGACCCTTCTTCAGACATTACTTCTCTCGGCCCATCACGAAACGTCACCCATCTCTTCTGTCCAGAGAAACTATTATCCCGCTGAGTCACTCCAGCATCTTGTGTCGATCTTCGATGTAACCAATATCTGCAGTTCCTTCCTACGCATGCTTTAGGATCGACTTGGCAAAAAGGATACGAGCCGGCCGGGTGATAAGAAAGGGGTGAATAAGGAGATTCGTCTCAGATGGACCCATTCTAAGTCCAATCTTCGGATGTAATCGTTAGATTTTCTAACATAACGTGACAACAAAAATCTGAAAATCCCGACCAAACTGTCTTCAATGTAGGCAGTCCTTGTTGTGGAGCACGCTGAAATGTTGAAGCTACAATTTGACGTTTTATACTCTGTCTTATATACACACGAAGCATGTATCGTTTGCTCTTCTGGCGGGCCAGAAATAATAAATATGTTAACGTTAAAACTAAGATTTTAGTTATTGTATGTATATATATATTGATCAAACCAAACCACATTAAGCTTTATTAAGATTTATTATTATCATAGAGAAATCGTAAAAGTTAAAATTGTAACATTAGTTTATATATATTTTCCTCATCGGATTGAGGACACGCGTTTTTAAAATGAAAACTCAATGAGCGTTATCTTCTTACGGAGGGAAAATTAATAAGGTTGTTTTGTCAGCTGACAACCTTCTTAAATATTATTTCACCAGGGAAATTAAAGCTTCGGCTCAGATTATAGCTCGGTATTTTTTGGATTTATGTGGTTTACGGTAACCATGGCAACTAATGCTGAATGCTAGCTCCCCAATTTTCCGCCACGAAAACTCGCAAACCTTTAATCAAATGAATGGGGACGTGCTTTTACCGTGCGGCTGAGTGACAAATGCACGCACTGTCGCTCTTCGGCTTGTCGATTTGGGTGCAGGGAGTGGGGTGAGGGTGAGGATGGGGATGGGAAAAAAAGGCCGTTTAATGCAAAAAAACATTTTTTAATAAGGGTGACAGCTGTTTTTTTTCCCCTCTATCACAGCTTTAACTGAGCAACATCTCGCCCTACCTTCCCAAGGCAGTCCACATCCCAACGCATACAATCCCGACAAAACGGTGTACACACCACCCATGCCACCAACGTCAAAGTGCATTCTTTAACATGGCCCTATTGCAAGCAATCCCACCTCAATCTACTTTTTTTTGTAACCCAACTGAAACACGAGCAGATTCGAACAGTCTTTGACAAGTAAGCAGGACTCTAATCCGGGTTAAAAGTGGTTGATGTCCTTCAGACAATAGGGCTTGACCCAGGAATTACTAAAAAGGAAAAAAGTCGGAGTTCTGCGATTAACGCTATGAACTTGATGGCTTCGTCGACTAACACATGGCCAACAGGTATAAACTGATATTTTCTCAAATTACATCACCGCTTGATTCCGTAAGTAACAGGTGAACGACACTGTTTAAGATGAACGCGATTCTACATCTAAAACACCACCTGAGATTAATTATGAAATCTTGCAAATTAATAGGTATCTCAAGGAGTACAACTCCACGGGGATTTGTGTTTTAGGGGCTTAAAAATGGAACAATTGCTTCTATATCTGTAGCTCTGTGAATGTTTCTTCCTTCCTGGTGTGTAAACCGCATTCGCGTTCTCTAAACCGCGCTCTTGCTCTAAAACATCACTTGAATGTGAATACTGCGGCTCCGTGGTTGTGATTGGAAGGATAATGTGTAAATTACACAAACTTTCAAAAAATGGCGAGCATCCCACGCTCGTCATCTTGATATTGACATGCTGTGACATGGTGGAGCAAACATTTCATGAAATATCTCGATTAACATCGAACCTGTCGCTATATATTTTTTTAGATTAATGTTCATAGATAAAGTATATTGCATCCCACCTGTGCACGACGGAGTGCTATCCTGCCTTGTTTCTAGTACAATTCATGCGTGCTGGGTTGACACTTGTGCGCTGGAGAAACAGAAGATTTGTGATCTACACCGCCCGATTAACATTATATGGGAAATGCTTGCGTCAACTTCACAACGTCTGAAAGATTTGGTAAATTCCGTTAAGTCGAAATTAATTCCCCATATTTGTTCAATGGCAATGAACTGAAATGTGGACATCAAAATGTAACTAAGGACAATCGACTCTTGAGTTTCTTAACAGTATGTTTTGCACAAATGGACCAAACCATTTGAGGTCAGGTTTTAGTTTAGTTTAGTTTAAAGATACAGCGCGGAAACAGTCCCTTCGGCCCACCGGGTTCGCGCCGATCAGCGATCCCCGCATATTAACACACTGGGGAATTTTTTTTTACAATTACTAAGCCAATTAACCTACAACCTGTGCGTCTTTGGAGTCTTTATTTTTGGTTCAAATTAGGGATACATTTGGTGATAAACAACACCCACGCCCTTTTTAAATTCCAAACAATTAAAACGTATCAACGTTGGAATTAAATTGTATCTACTTATTTTTACCGCTCTCAAGTTCGACCGAAATGGTTTTTCTTAATTTTAATAGTCATAGGCACAAGAGGGCAAGGAGAATCCGCGATTAACGCGACAAAGTCCCTTGCCATGTTAATAGAAAGGTTCCCGGCCTAAGGACTGGTTGATTTCCTTGTGGGTCATTTCAGAGACCAGAGAAAGGAAATGTTTACTTTACGTCAGTATTTTATGATCATCCGGGAATTAAAAGAAATTCAATAAGAAAACCGACGGAACCCATTTAAATCCTATTTAAGAGATTTAAGCAAATTAGCGTCTTATCAGATTAAAAAACACTACAAATTTAAGAGCTTTTTCTGCTCCAATACTCGCGCGGTTTTGCGGGAAGAATATTTGCTAAATCTCAGGGATATGCGCTCTTCAAACGCAGCTAATGAGCAGAATGCCTATTAATGAAAGACTTTTAGGCTGTGTGGATGGCGGGCTGAGAGTGGCAGGGGCAGGTGGAATATTTATTGCTGGGTGTTTTGTGGTTGCTGCATTTGATGCAGGTTTGGTGAACTGGCGAACAGGTTTGTTGAGCTGCAGAGAGCTGGGACGTGTCAGTGCGCCCCGTGTCATGCCAAATCCTTTATTATTATACCCTCTCCGATATTCTCGAGTAAGGTTAATCGGGTAGAAAGCTTTCCGACTTTGCTTTATAGCTGGCGCAACGTTGTTTTGCTTGTTGAATCAACGGTACCCGAATAACCACCCCTGGAATAAACGCATTAGAAGATAGCGCGTTATTTTGCTCGCAGCTATTGAATCCCCAAATGTTAAATAATTACAACAATGTTCGGATTGATAATTAGGGTTCAGATGAAGAATTTAAATCAGAGGAAATTCTGGAAGGGATACACGATGTCAATTGTATGATATAGTTGTTTAAAAACTTCAACTGCTTTAAATGCAATAATCGGACTTCCTTTATTTGACGCGTGTCCTTTCCCGGATGAATATTTCAATTTCATCGGATTATACAGTATCGTAAATATCATGTCTTTCTGGAGATCGCAAACTGAAAGACAAACAGCAAATATATAGAACACACGGGCGGCTCATCGACATTCAAATATTGCTAAGGTCTACTCCCGAAACGCTAACATATCTTCATTTTCCTGATGCCAAATAATCTATTCAACGTTTCCAACGTTCTTGTTACTTAACAGTAGCGCCTTTGTGTGATGTTCACACTGGATTACGACAGTTATCAAAAGTAATCACACCACTCTGATATCAATCTTAGATTTAATTTTGCCCTACCACAGCACTCATACATAGAAATAAACTGCAATTTTAACGCAAGTTGCGGGGGAAACAACAAGCAGAATTGTACCTAATCTAATATTTTCTTCGCAATTGAATCGAAGGACTAGATGTGAATAGCGCACTGAGCTAGGATTAAACTTGCAACTGTAAAGCGTTTCATTATTTTCTGTCCACAATAATATTTATGATCAAGAAATTGTCTTAATTATTTCCAATGAAAATGCAAATCGGCACACATTTTAACAAGATGCGTATTTCCCTAAACCATAAAGGTAATTTTATCTTTATTGATCTTGCCGATTTATTCAAGCCGCACGCTAAGTATAAATCGATACACTGGCAATAGGGCTACCAAAGCTTTCCAGGCGCCTTATATGAAGCATTTTGTGCGTGATCAAGCTCTCAAAGAGTAGATTGTCCGCCAGGAAATTTTACCTGTATTATAACATTGGAAATATTCTGCTGGGGGAAACGGCCAATTTATTGCAAACCATTTTAAAACCACCAAAAAAAATCAAGCGACATAAACTATTTACAACGCGTCGTTTGAATAAAAACAGATAATTGATGACTTTGGCGGAAAGAATGTGATCATAACCTGCAATTTTAAACTCCAATTATCAGGATAAATTGAATGGCATTGCAATCATTAAATATTAAGCAGGTTTCTTCTAAGTATTAATTTAAAAAAAGGGCAAATGGCAACATGCACGATGTGGAGTTGACGGTGAAAGTGTGCATTATTTTGCTGCTGTGCATCACCAGCGTGCAGTTGGGCTGCTGTCGCTTGCTGAGTGAGTGTGGGAGGGAGAGGGGGACATGTCTCAAGGTGCATTGTGGGGCCTCCGCTCTCCTTTCCCCTGGAGCGCCGGTGACGTCACAGAAGGGTGAAAGGGGCGGGCCTTGGGCCAGAGCGGCTCTGATTGGCCGGGTGACGTCCGGGCATTCCGCAGGAGCCCCGCCCACCGCCCCGCTGACGGGCCCGGGGCGCTGTCAGTCGGCGTGAGTGACAGGGGGGAGGCGGGGCCAGGGAGGTGGCTCACTCTGAGCTTTTAGCACAGGCGGCGCCGCTCTTAAAGCCACTGGCGAACTGGGAGCGCGTTTGCGGCAGCAGCAGAGGCAGCCCGGGGATCCTTATCTGCATTTACCTGTCCCTGTCACTCGGGCGCACACCACATACCATAGTACCAGCCCGGAGCAATTAATTCATTGCAAATTCACTACTTTCTCCTCTGTGACATTTATTTTATTTTTAAAATTTCAATCGCTGCACTGGCTTAATGAACACAGCAGCAGCAGCTCGAAAGTGAAGTCAAAAGAAGAGCTGAAGGGTTTGTGCACTGCAGCTCCTGGATCACCCCACCCCCAGATCATCCATCTCCCGTTCGACTTCCTTATTATAAGGTGGGCTGCGAGGAAAACGGAACCTTCTTTGGAAACGTCTCCGGCCGGCTTGCGTTTATTTATAGATGAACAGTGCAAAAAATCCATTGACTTTGGACCACCTGAGAAATATCAACAGCGGCAATAAACTGGTGCGGGATCAGGCAGCTTTAACGATGGCTTCGGGCTTGCAAGCTGGGCGAACCAGCGAGCCCAAGCACCGGCTCGAGGTGCACACTTTATCGGACACCTCCAGTCCTGACACGGGAGGTAAGGCCTTTTGCATCCAAAAGACACCGCATCGATTTCGCTCCCGTCGGACATTGTGCCACTTCCTTATTTTATGCCGCAACTTTATTGCGGCTCAGGAAATGAAACGCAAGGCGCTCTGGCATCAGCGATCATTGATAATAATCATATCATAAGGGATTCTACGTTTCGGACATATCTATGTGGATTTGTTCAATAAAATATGTTGTCATATACTGTTTGCCAAATATTGAATAATAGTAGGTTTATCGGATAATACATTTATCATCCCATTCTATCTTGGGTCTACTTGTACCTTTTCGTATAAGGAAACTTGTTTGACGTTAGACAACGTATTGAACATTTTGTTTTATGACAAATAATACGCAGATGCATATGCCATATGTCGCTTAATCACAAAGTATATTCTGCAAATGAGCAAATAAAATCCATGAAAAATGCGAACAAATAAGTTGTCATCGCTCAAAGTTTAAGTAAATCCGTAGGTGGTGATTAAACCCCTTATATTGCTGTTTTCACGTAGCTTTGAGATATGGAGTTTAATATTTCTGTAGTTCGTAAATGGAACGATGTGTTTGAAGGGGTTTGGGGAATCACTGCTCATTATATGGCTCTCATTGTCCTCAGAGAAAGATAAAATTCAGCAAAGCAAAAACGATGACACGAATACAGACGACCCATCGAAGAAAAAGAGACAAAGGCGCCAGAGGACCCATTTCACCAGCCAACAGCTACAGGAACTGGAAGCAACTTTTCAAAGAAATCGCTACCCAGATATGTCCACGAGGGAAGAGATTGCAGTTTGGACCAATTTAACTGAAGCTAGAGTTCGGGTAAGTTAACATTCTTAAACGTCCCCATTCAATTGACAAACAAACCAGTAGAAACACATTAATAATTTTTAGCTCCTCCGTAAATTTTGATGTCGAGGTCTGAAGCAAATACATTGAATTAAGCCAGTATGTTCCTATTAACGAAATTGCCCGATTTAAAAGGTACCGAGTATTTTACAGTTAGTGAAACAGATTGGCAGCGACTTTTTACGGTCACATTTTGATGCCATTTCATGATGACGTCCAATAATAAATCAAGCGAAACTGGCGCAGTGTAAAATTCCAACGTTCCGCCCTCCTAAATTAAAGTGCAATACTGATTTCACACTGGGATACTGTGCGACTTGCTAAATACAGTTTAACATTAGGTGGCCAACGTGAAACACCAGTTGTGTAAACAATGCTGTGTAACAGGCCATTGTGAGAGTTGTCTGCGCTCACATCCCAATACACAAATGTCGCTGCATCCTGAGACGGAGACGTCTCATTCTGCCGAATGTGGATTCGGAGAACCAAGGGAGGTGAAGAGGATTTTCCATAAGGTTGACACGGTTCATCAAGCTGCAGAACGCCTCCATTAACTGTCAATGTAGCTAGCTAGATGGATAGTCTGATGAAAGTACGTGAATACTGTTCTTTGGCATTCCTTTAAAAACCGTTCAAAATATACGTACAAAATGGAGAAATATTTAATTATGTCAAATCTGCGTTCTTGAATGTTCGTTTTAGTAAAGAAGCAACATGTTGTACGATTTTGGTGATTATCTGGTTATAATACATCTTGGTACTATTTGGACGACCGGTTTCCAATGCATTTCGTCCGTTCAAATAGTATTACTTATGTTTTGTATAAGCATAACACCAAACCGTAATGTTTTCCATTCGCCTTGTATTTCCGAACACTTTAAAGCATCCTTCAACACATGGCGAATGGAAACGGAACTTTTTTCTTTTATATTCTCCCCATCCTTAATGTGGTTTGTCTGAATTATTAATTTACTAACCCTTCCCGATGATAAACAATGTGATCTTGGCTTTGGGTCACAATATTCCCACTTAGTTATTGGCGCAGTCACAGATTTTAGACATTTATGTAAACATATCCGTGTTATTGACTCGATGTTTGATTCCAGTTTAGCTACCTGCATAATTTACCACACACATTTTCACCGTGTTGCTTATCAGGTCCAAACAATGCCAGGTATAAAGTGCAGTAAATAATTTCCTTGCCAAATATGGATTTGTAGCTTTTCCGCCGCCTTTCATTTTTATTGGTGGCGTGCACCTGTTTGGATTTATTATTACATCTTAAGGTTGTCCACATGGTTCATAATTAAATATCTGGAACAGAAACAAAATAGTTCAGAGAGTTCGGAGCCTGAAAGTTTTGTTGAACGCTTTACTAAAGAGATTATTGCTATTTGTTTATTCGAGGTTTGGGCGATTAAGCATTCCATTAATATTAACGGTAGCGTTTGTGATGTTGCAATGAATTTGGGTGAATTTACCGAAAAATTACCAATCATCTTTCCAAACAAAATATGTGATTTCCTCCGTGAATTAAATAAACCCATGTGACTAATTTATTTAATTTCCAAAGGATAAACTGGGACAAAATTATGACATGTGCATTTTAATCGGTCACTGTCTAATGTCAGCAGTATTTAGATGTATGCTACACAAAAGTGCTGGAGAAACTCAGCGGGTGCGACAACAACTATGGAGCGAAGGAAATAGGCAACGTTTCGGGCCGAAAACCATACTTTAGATGTATGTTGTTGAGTTATTTGTTTTCGTACTGTGGCATGTTTCTAAAAACAAGACTTTTGTTGTTCCCACCCCATCCCCCACTTCTAGGTCTGGTTTAAAAACCGCAGGGCGAAGTGGAGGAAACGGGAGCGCAACCAGCAAGCGGAGCTGTGCAAAACTGGCTTTGGACCTCAGTTCAATGGACTGATGCAACCGTACGACGACATGTACCCCGGCTACTCCTACAACAACTGGGCCGCCAAGGGCTTGACATCGGCATCGCTCTCCACGAAGAGCTTCCCTTTCTTTAATTCCATGAACGTGAATCCTTTGTCCTCCCAGACTATGTTCTCCTCTCCCAATTCCATTTCATCCATGAGCATGTCATCCAGCATGGTGCCCTCTGCAGTGACCGGGGTACCAGGCTCCGGTCTCAACAGTCTCAATAACTTGAACAACCTAAGCAACCCAAGTCTGAACTCCGCCGTACCAGCAGCGACATGCCCCTACGCTCCGCCGACCCCACCGTACGTCTACCGGGACACTTGTAATTCAAGCTTGGCGAGCCTTAGACTCAAAGCCAAGCAACATTCAAGTTTTGGATACGCCAGTGTTCAGAACCCAGCGTCTAACTTAAGCGCCTGTCAATATGCTGTGGACAGGCCTGTGTGAGAAATAAGAGGAGCCTTTTCAGACTGATGAACTCCAAGAAATAATTTAAAATATAATGGGCACTATGACAACCACTGAACCTGTGTAGCTAAACTCCACAGAACTGAAACGGCGCAAGCGTTATCCCCCCCTCTCCCCACCCCCTCCCTTAAGACCCCGTTTGAACATACTTTCCATCAGATAAAGAAAACGTTTGACCATTAAAAGAAATACTCTGATTAGTTGACTGGATGTCACCTTTATTAATACCATATAAGCTTGTTATTTTTAAGTTCGGCATTGTGATAATTAAAAAAAAAATGTTTGGCGGAAAGAATGTGTATATATCGAAATGTCAAATTAATTTTATAAAAGCAATTGTTAGTACTATCACGCCAGTGTTTTTTGAAGTTACATTACAATAAAGCATGTCACGTGGAAACTTGAAGGATTATTTCCGTTTAAGAGCAAGGGAATGTATATACTAACGGCAACACTTGTATGTTTCTAACACTGTCTATTATTACTAATTATTATTATTAAAGTCTGTGTGGATATCAGTTTTAAGACTAGTACCTCCGGTTGTAAGATTCAGTGCTGTTCCGGGGAGGAAAAAAAAATCATGTACAAGCTATCCTGTATATAAAATTGGCTATGGCATTAAGTGTTTCTTTTCCAAGTAAAAAAAAACCAAGCATTGTGCGTTACAGGGACGAAATAATATACAGTAAAACCATTTTGTCTAATGGGATCGTTTTTGTATTGAAATGCGTTGTGAATATTAATATAACTTCGGAAAAAAATATATGCGGAACATATAAACAAAAGCTGTTTCCACCCACCTCGGATTTCATACATTCATTGCATGAAACGCCTACGTTTTTCGCTTCCTCCAATAGCCCATTACACCATATAGCCATCACTGGGGTATTCGTGTGCTTTTAAAAATTGGTTGCGGTGTGAAGTCAGCTTTCAGGGGACTTGCATTCTGTTTTAGCAAACAAAACGGTCGAGGAAACAATCTTTCCTGACCAAACTTCTGGCGGGAAATATTCTCACTGTATGCTTACCTTATTAAGCAAATGAAATAAATCAATACCTATCGACATATGGTTGATATGAAATAATAGGTAAATCAGATTATCGGTGTGGTGTGGTCAGATAACCCCAAAGGTATACGTTCATAATTTCAGGATGCGTAGATCACAATGCCTTTTAAAAGACAATTGTAGGTGAAAGGGTATTTTCCAGGATCACGGGTTCAAAGGCCATATTACATTTTCGATGACTTTATTAGGCCTATGTTACCTTATTAAAGGTCAGACGCTTTGTGTTTGGTTATTAATAATGTTGATCCAGCATTCTCCTGTGTGATGCCTGTTTGCACATTAAATCATACCGGATTATGTCGTGTAGGGTCCATAATGAGAGTGCAAATGAAGATAAATTATACAGTAGGAGAGCAGTCACATGATATGCTTGGAATGAGGGGCAGCATACCAAGCAAAAAAAAATGATATGGTTCTGTATATAAAGAATGAATCTATATAAAGCACGAATTTCCAGAACACGAGTGGAAGCGCTTCCGGTTAATTTCTCAACACCAGGTAGGAAAACATGAAACTTTATGAAAATGCAAAACATTGTTTCAAAGTTTCCATCAAAACAGAAATCACACACGGGCGATATAAAAGTTATGACACCGATTATAACCAAAGTTGATTTTAACAATTGGTGAACGTTTTGATGTTACCTCTTAATATTGAGAGCAGCGAGCAGACTAGTTAAAATAGCTTCCAATTTACATTATATATGGTCCTCACATAATTCCGTTCAAAATCCAGAGGAAGACAATAAAAATATCAATGTGTGCTTAGTTATGAGGCACTTTCAGTACTAAACCCAAGGTACTAACCAAATTCCGGCGTGATTAAGGATCTAGTCCAGCCTCACTCCTTTAATAAGCATGTTTGTATAAAACTCGGCAAGCAGACTAAAATGGCAGTTCAACGCAAGCTGCGAACCACTGTGCTCCAAATCTAAATGCTCAAACACTTCAAGGGAAGTTTAATTCGAGAAAAACGAGCAAACCGGGCAACATTCACCCTCCTCTTGGATTAATCGATTGTTTTTTTTTCTAATGCAACGAAATGGATTAGATAAAAGTTTGGAAAAACAGGCGAGGAAAGTTTAGGATATAGTTTCTATTTTTGGCGCCACGTTGCCCAGGCATTTTACGTCGCTCAGCGAAACGCGCACGCTGGAAGTCGAGTAGAGATCGTTGCGGGACTTTGGACTGTTTAAGGCTTTCGTTGTAAGTAAACCCAATTCCGTTCGCAGATTTTTATTTATCAGGAGCGATCTGGATTTTCTTGTTCCTGAAATGAAAACTGCTCAGTGCAAACCAACCCTGTAAATGTCCCCCCTCCCCGGGGCATGTAAAATGCAAGCGTGCAGAAATGTGCAAGAAAACAGAGGGTGCCCCCAACAACAGCAGCAGCAGCAGCAAGCACACATACATCTTTGCTTTTTGGTCGCGCTAAGGTGCTTAGCAATTTAGATTTAATAGGTTGCAAATCACTCATGCAAACATCACTCCTGTCTGTGTAATGCTTAAAGAGGTTCTTTTAATGCAATATCACAGAGCAAACAATGTCTTTCCCTTTCGATTAATAACGTTTACAAATTGATCGGCCTTTTCTTTTTCCAAACTCTACAGTGAATCTTCGGTCGTATATTTTGCTTTCCTCTCGTTTAAACAGGGCCTGGGATAGATTTCAAAGAGGAAGAAGGCAGAGATTACGGTACCGTGGTGTTTCACTTTTTTCTTCCCGCTGGCGTCCATACATTTGATCAAACACGCAGCCTGAGATTTTCTCTCCCCTGCTCGGAGCACCTCACTTGCAATGTGGAATATCCCTGAAATGAGGTCTCTGTGGTGGAGGCGGCCGAGGGACCAGTTGGGAAAGCCACTTCCCAGTGAAGGCTGTCTCAGTGGGGAGCGAACAATGGTGTCTGGCTTTGCGGGACCCAATCCACATCCGAATCCACATCGAGCCCATCTGCGTCTCCAGTCCCGTCTAATTTAGCACGCTGCTGTCGACCCACCGTTTGCAACGCTGAGCAAACACAATTGAGAAGAGCTTAACACAAGTAAGTGTCTTCAGTATAGGTTACTTATATGAAAAGTATTCGGACTGAAAGCTTTGATTAGTTGAAAATAATGAGATATAAAAAGCTGGAGTAACTCAGCGGGTCAGACAGCATCTGAGATGCTCCAGCTTGCTGTTGGGTCTATCTTTGGTTTAAACTAGTGTCTGCAGCTCCTTCCTGCACAGTTTAAAATAAGGTTGGATAACACCATTTGGTTTTTAATCAGCGCCGTGTTATCGATAGTGGATTTAAATCTATCTTTACGGGAAGGACTATTTGCAAGTCTTCTACCTGTAGGTAAGACATGAGAGTTTTTGCAGCATGTATGTACTCCACCATATAGTGCGTGCAGCCAGGACCTGATTTGTTGCGTTTGTGTTTGTTGATTATTATGTTGCTGCAATTGGTTTCTATAAATAGCAGAAAACCACCACAGTGCGTAAACCCGGTTGCCCTGCCAATGTTGCATTTTCCTGGAAGAGTTGAACATTACAAAGGGTCCGGGTTGTATTTACAGACATTTTATGTAAGCTTTCAGCAATGGCCAGATGACCGATCGAGTAAGTATCGCCACCTCACTAACTATAGGATAACCTTTAATTGTACAGATAAAAGGAACAAAGGGATTCTTTGAAATTATTTATAATTGTTCTACGAGCGAGCTCAACATAGTTCTGGTACACATTACATGAACTGTTGAACAAATATCCATGGGTGGGTTAGAATCCCGCTGGAGAAGTTATGTTTTAATCTATTTTTAGGGAGAAAGAATTAGTCCAATGCGGGGAACACGGTTAGCACGAAGGTCAACTTTGTTCTTGGCGCAAAGGAAAGCCTGTGACCGCTGGAAACATTTGCTGGTGGGATCTAATTAGGAAAATTTGATTCAGGATATTTCACTTGGGCAGCTTATGAATTTTGATTTCTCTCACTTCAGGTAGCCTCGGCATTCACTCTCTTTCTTATCTCTCCCCCACCCAAGTCGCATTAGCTTCTCGTTTTGACCCACAAAACATCGTTACTTTTTTGCATATCTTTTATTCATTATCTCTCTACATCATCGTCTATATCTCTCGTTTCCCTTATCCATAGCCAGTCTGAAGAAGGGTCTCGACCCGAAACGTCACCCATTCCTTCTCCCCAGAGATGCCGCCTGTCCCACTGTTACTCCAGCTTTGTGTGTCAATCTTCGGTTTAAACCAGCATCTGCAGCTCGTTCCTGCACGTTTAGTTTCTTGATATTCCTCCTGTAAATCGAGCAAGCGGGAATGTACCAGGCAGTCGCGTTGGTTGTGGCTTTTTTCCCCATGAAGTCATCGACAATATCCTGCGGAGAGAGATGTCGCACCTTACCGAGTTTTCTCAGATAACAGAATTGGACAAAGTGAAAGTAAGAATAATAGGAACCGGCAGCCCGGCGAGCACAATGAACATCACCTAAAAATCTTTCCACAAGCCTTGCTAAAAGCGCCAGATTGGTGAAGACGCTACACTGCGGCCCCTTTCACGGTTATATTTGTCTTGCACTGCTCAAAAGAAAGTTGGGAGATTAACTTTGCTTTTCCCGACTCTATTTACAACGAGCCCATTCGGAGCCCTGGGTTGGGTTTAATTGAAGTGCATGTGATTTTGTTTCTGTGATGGGTAAATTGGTGAAACCAGCGGCACAGGCTCGCAGGGTTAGCCACTCTGGGAGGGTTGCACAAATACTGAGCAGTCTTGGGTGTTTGGCTGGAACCTCGCCTCAGTATCTTTCATATTACATTTCACGGAAGCGTTACTGGCGTGTGTCAGAACAACGAAGACTCGACGTTTGCATGTCTTGTTTATTGACTGCTTGTCTCGTAATTTAAAGGGTTGGGTTAAAAGGCTACGGTTGCTAATTAACACTGACCCGAGTCAGAGCAAACTCCCGAGGTTCCCTAACTACACAAAGTAAGAGCTAATACTTCAACCACAAGCCCACTTAGTGAGCAATGTAACCCTTATTTTGTGCAGGGGGGAACTTCAGGTGCCGGTTTGCATCGAAGATCGACACCAAAGGCTGGAGTGACTCAGCGGGACAGGCAGCGCCTCTGGAGAGAAGGACTAGATGACGTTTCGGGTCGAGACCGTTCTGCAGGCCATATTTTGGTTTGCACAAGCTTATGTTTACTTGGTGTTTGCAGAAATAAGCAGATGACATTCCCTTTGTTGTGTTTCCTTTGTTAACAAATCTGTGTGTTTAAATTGCAGGCAAGCCGCCCGGCGCGGTGCGTCAATCCAATGCTTTGGAGATACAGTAATCATTGAATGGTGTTGACTCAAAATAGTACTTGTCCGGTTTATATTAATGACACGTGAACATAAATATTTACAACCCTAATGCCTATGGTGTATGTTTGAAAACGTTAACTCCATTTTTCCTGATATAAGTGCTGGTCTATTTCGCTTTCAAGTAACGTGTCCAGTTCTGGAAACTGTGAAGAAGGAATATATCCCCATTGATTCCATGTAGGGCTAAAGCAGACCGATAATGGTCCGATCAAATTGGAATAAATCGAAATATCATCTGGAATCATTGACGTGCAGCTTTTTTTCATCACAGGGACAGCATCAGTAGAAGGCGTTTCCAATGAAATGATACATTCTGAATTAACGTAACTTTTTAAAGAAGAAAAGTATTTGCCCATTATTCAAGTAGCTGAGTATTGGAGTCATTTTGGAGAACAACCCACTTTAACATGTAAGCGCCGATCTCATTTGCAGCTTACTTTGGCCAACAAGCTTTGAGTCGGATATTATTGAATAATTTGACTTTCGGCAATCGGCAGTCCGTTTTAGAAAAGGCCACTTGACTGTTAGTGTTCATGGAAATCCTAGCCTAAAGTGCGAAACAGCCGAGCGCCATTGTTGCTTTAAGTTACAATTGCAACCTTTACGGGAGTGAAATGGTTAGGAGTCGAATTACAGACTCTAGCGCCGGTGGTCCACCATTGAATCTCAGTAACATACAAGAGCTGACCCTTGCTTTGTGACCTTCCATACACTGCGATATCTGCTTTATCATTGCAAAAAAAAAAAACATAATTGCGCTCAAAGAGCAGTCGAACAGACTCCCCAAAAAATTAAAACCGAAATGACATCTATTTAATAACAACCAACTATTTGTGAGGACAGAACGTATGAAAATGTACTTGCCGGTGTAGTAAACGAGTAAGAGATCGCAGAGTAGATAGGTGACAGCGTCGAGTCGCTGCGGTCCGCGAGAGTTCACCGAGCGGGTTTTATCACAAGTTATCAAAGGACCTTAGTGCCGTGTTACGGTATCGGTGGGTGGAGTTAGCCATAGATGTGGGCGTTCCATTACTGTGGCCGGAGTAATAAAATACCGTTTCAGATAAAAATTGGGAGACAACGGCGATAAATTAAAAAAAAATACTCTTAACTTGCAACTGCAAATGTAATCTGGACGCCTGCTAAATTATACTCAACGTCCACGTGTATTAATTTCCCTTCTGTCGAACGCACCTGAAGCACATAATGTACCTAAAATGCACTGTTCTGATCCAATTTCTGATTCACCCATTGATGAATCAAGGGCTCCGCTTGATCAAGGGGGTTGGATGCGACCTTTGGTGCTTTGCGAGTGCCCGTGTGAAATAGAAAGATAAGTTAACCTTTGTGCTGATGATTTTTTTAACCCATTATTTTAAGATGGAGATGTAACTGAGATGCTAATTGTTGTGTTAGGATTTATGGAAACATGGACTATAACGGTATTTTTTTGTAGCTAAGTAGGTGGGATTCTAGAGTTTACAGCAAGAATACAACTCGGGATCCAGACGACCCTGCCAATCGACGTCATTCCTCTCGTTCAACCCACAAGTTCGGTACATAGTTAAATTGTGTTACACATACTCAATCAATCGAGTGTTTGGTGTGTGTGAGTGACGTTTAAGAAGAACCGGTAAAGTAAGCACGTTTTTCGGTATGCTGCCCACCTTGATACAACTCAGCAGTCCCACACTGTTCAAAAGGATGAAATAATTAGGCCTCACTTCATATTTTTACAATATTTGGTGTGGTAAATATTAGTATTATGCGACAGGATTAAGAAGGATTAGGGGAACATTCGTGAATGTGTACCATTAATAAGGGCATGATTATCGCATGCATTTGAGTCAATAATGTAACTGATAAATAACATATCAGACCAACCTTTATATACAGCGTATTCATGATTGATAAATGTCATCTGCAAATGGAAAATAACGCGTTTTACTTATGAAGAAGAAATATTTAAGTTCAAATTGGGTAATAACATGAAAGTATATTGATGGCAGAGCAGGCGCCGTGTTTCCCAGATTAAATATTTAAAATACTGTAATATAGTGTATGCGCGCGGACGATTCTACTTTTAATCGCGGGACAATAGACAATAGGTGCAGGAGAAGGTCATTTGGCCCTTCAAGCCAGCACCGCCATTCAATGTGATCATGGCTGATCATCCCCAATCAGTACCCCGTTCCTGCCTTCTCCCCATATCCCCTGACTCCGCTATTTTTAAGAACCCTATCTAGCTCTCTCTTGCAAGCATCCAGAGAACCTGCCTCCACTGAGGCAGTTAATGAGGGAGTTATATGATACTTAATATTGGAGCCGCAGAATGCTGGAATAACTCCGTCGGTATCTCTGGAAAACATTGATAAGCCATGTTTCGGGTCGGGACCCGAAACGTCACCCATTCCTTCCTTCCGGCGATCCTGCCTGTTCCACGGAGTTACTCCAGCATGTTGTGTTTTATCTCAGGTTTAAACCAGCATCTGCAGTTCCTTCCTACACATAGTCCGCTCTACTACGTCGAGAGTTCTGCGTCGAAATTCCTCCTGCTCTACGACCCAGTCTGAAGAAGGGTCATACCTTTTCTCCAGAGATGCTGCCTGACTCGCTGAGTTAGTTAAACCAGTATTTGTGTCTATCTCCCCAATATTGGAGCTCAGCTTACTGATGTTCAGCGATGCAACAAGAATTGCATTGGTTGGTTGAAAATAATTGTTTAAGGTGAAGGGCAAAAGATTTATTAACAGGAATCTAAGAGGTAACTTTTTCACACAAAGGGTGGCGGGTGTATGGAACAAGCTGCTATAGTCGAGCCTGGGACTACCCCAACGTTTAAGAAGCAGCTAGGCAGGAATATGGATGTTAATGTTGGGTGTTAATGGACTAAACGCGGACAGGTGGAACTAATGTCGCTGGGACATGTTGGCCGTTGTGGACAAGTTGGGCGGCATGGCTTATATCCACAATGTCACTCTATGCTCGAAATGAAATGGAAGTATTTGGAAACAAAATCATTTCTGGATGACATTCAACAGCACGGGGGAGGATTTCAAATATTAACAATTTGCGATTGGATCGGTATTCCCTCATCTGCTATAAAATCTGAGTGAACAGAGGGCAATGATGTTCATTGACCCACCCCTCCCCGCCGGAGCGTCCACTATGATCTCGCTGAAGAACAGGTTCGTTTTTTTTTAAACAACGTGCTGGAGCAACTCAGCAGGTCAGGCAGCATCTGGCAGGAAATAGGTTACCGACATTTTGCGGTCGCGACCCTTCAGATTAACTGAGTGGAGGAGAGAAGGCTGGAGAAGAAAGGTAGGTGTAGGGCAACACCTGACAAGATGCGCAGGCAGGAACTGCAGATGTTGGTTTACACAGAAGATACACACAGGGATGTAGTAACTCAGCGGGTTAGGCGGCATCTCTGGAGAAAAAAAAAAGGACGGCTGACAGACTGAAAGTAGAGGGGGAGGGACTGGGGTTAAGAAAAACGCCAGAAGAAAGAAGGACCGACAAAAGAAGACCAAGGAAGGGTGGAGCCCATAAGGGCCCGTTGTTGACTGGGGAAGAGTTGATAACGAAAGGGATGCAGGGATGTAGGAGGACTGGGGTGGGGAGGCTGAAGGTAAAGTAACTCCTGTATTTCGTCTCCCTCCCCCCCACTGTAGTCATCCTACCAGTTCCACTGTTATCACCTCTCCCCCAGCCAACAAAGGGCCAGTGTGGGCTCCTCCCTTCCCTGGTCATCTATTGCTGGCCCTGATTTGTCTGGCCTTTTCCTACCTCCAGTTCCCCCCTTCTACTGTCAGTCTGAAGAAGGCTTCCAACCCAAAACGCCGTCCTTCCTTGATAGATTTGTCTCCTATCCTCACCGATTGTGATCTGTTGGGCAGGATGCTGAAGATCCTGTTGCAGAAATGAGTGCTAACATTCCACTCGAGTTCCACCAGTTTGAAGATGACCTTGGATGGGACAATGGTATTGAAAGCAGAACAGTAGGCTATGAATAGAAGTATGGCATAGATGTCTCTCTTATCCAGGTGTTCCAGGGATGAATTTAGGGCAGGGAGATGGCATCAGCTGTGGACCTGTGGTGGCAGTAGGTGAACTGCAGCGGACCAAGGCTACTCAGTAGACTGGATTTAACGTGTTCCATAACCAGCCTCTCAAAGCGCTTCATGATGGTGGATGTCAAGGGCACTGGAGGATAGTTGGTAAAACATGAGATCTTGCTTTTTTTTGGTATCGGGTTGATAATGGTGTTCTTGAAACAGGTAGGTTCCTCAGAACAGAATAAGGAGAGATTAAAGCAGAGTCTCCCAAATCAGTCCTTGCTTATCCAATTGTTGGTAGATTGTGTCCCTTAGAATCCTCTCTTGACAACTTTCCTATCAGTGATGTCAGACTCACTGACCTTAGTTCCCTGCTTGCCTTGCGTTATTTCTTATATAAGACTAAAGGTGATACAAATATCTTTGCAAGGGCCTCTATAATTCCTTCTTTTGCTTCCCACGAGATCCAAGGATGGTGTTTACAGCTGAGCAGAACTAATGATTAATATTGCAGGTGTTAATGGCATATTTACAGTATGTTGTATGTCTTCATGTGCATGGATCCGTGCTCACTTAATACAACACTAAAATGTCAGAAGGTGAAAACATGTACATTGTAAGAACAAATATTGAATTTAAGTTTCCACAGGGGCAGATTTTCAATTATGCATCATAGTTGAAATGGTAGAGAATTCAATAGAACCGTAGGAATGAATTCTGCAAGAATGCTTCCCATTCTATTTGACTGAGTCTATTCTATTCACAAATCAATCCTAGCACAGTCCTGAAACATGAATTGATAAATTTATTCCATTTACCTTGGCTATTAAGAAGTCTGGCAGCTGATGGAACTCTGGAGTTAGTGTCAGCTCAGTCAATCTGCACAGTATTTATTTTTCAGTCCTCTGAAGGTTGCCTTAATCTTGGTAGGAACATCGTATCACTATTATTTACATTGTATTGTGTTTTGTTTTAACATATGTTTTGAGGTGAGGACTTGAAGTCATTTTTAAAAATATATATTTCTTTCATTGATTAGGTGTGGGTAAACCAGAACATAAATGGAAATATCAATACTGAATATCTAAGTAGCATTTATTTATTCATACCCAACTTTTTTTCCCATTAAGAGCTGTTAATTATGATTATTTAATGTCAGTGATTCTAATGTATAACACCGAAGAGCTATAATTTAGATGAATACAAACTAAAAATTGGTTGGCATAAACACCAAAATGATTTGCGTCATAAGGTCAGAAGTGATACACTGGAACGAAATATTTAAGATAATTTCGAATGTTGTCAATATAACTATGACTTCTGATCCAAAGTTAATAATACTTGGAATACTTGAAACTGACCAACTAATAACAATGAACCAAAGAATTTTTATTGACTATTGTTTAATAATTGGGAAAAAATTAATATTAAAATTTTGGAAAGGCCCTGCATCCCCAACAATCAAAATGTGGAATACAGAAATGTCGGAGACACTTCATTTGGAGAGATTGAGGCTTGTCCTTATGGACAGGTTAGATCTCTTCAGAGGGATTTGGTCTCCATATATTAAATATTTACAGGGTCATAATGGTTCGGCGCGAGGACTAGACTGAGGCCTGAATATTTGAATAGATGAAGAAATATATATAATAAATCATGAATATATCTCCAAGGACGGATTAATGAGTAATATTCCATTCTCCATCAAACTTTCCATACTCTTTTTTCTATTTTCTTATACTTATATAAAAAATTAGAAAAAAGTATAGAAACACATTATCTTAAATTCTTAATATCAGTACGAATATAGATATCATTGGTTCTATGAAAATATTATTAGTGTCGTGTATTTTCAATTATATAAAATTGTGTATTTTCAATTATATAATAATTTTGAATTTAAAGTCAATGATAATACAAACATTGTTAACATTATGAAAATATGAATATCATAGAAGTTTTATTAGTATTGCGTATTATTAATTACATAAAATTGGGTCCTGTATTTGGAAATCAGAGACAATATGGATATCATGGGTAGTATGAGTATATTGCTAATACTATGAATGTATCATTAATACCATGTATTCCCAATTATAAAAATATACAACCTTGAAATTTATAATTAATAATAATACAAATAATATCAACAGTATGAATTTATCATTATTATCATGTATTTTTTATTATTGTAAAATAATGTACTTTGTCATTACTTTGTTTCTATAATAAAAATATTAAAAAAAATAAAAAAATAAAAAAAGGTCAGAAGTGATAGGAGCAGAATTGGGATATTCAACCCATCAAGCCAACTCTGCCATTCTATCATAGTGGATCTATCTCTCCCTCCTAACTCCATAACTCCTGACACCCGTCTTCAACGAATTGGATGCATCCTCAACAAAGATTTGCCAGAGCAAATGTATCACTGTATAGGGATGCTAGACATCTGTTGTCACAAGTTGCAGCCCTCCAGTTATCAGTTCAGTGAATTTGTAAGAGATTATTTCCATGTATTTCTATTTCATTCATATCTATCTATCTATCTATCTATCTATCTATCTATCTATCTATCTATCTATCTATCTATCTATCTATCTATCTATCTATCTATCTATCTATCTATCTATCTATCTATCTATCTATCTATCTATCTATCTATCTATCGCTATTTCTATTCTCAACACTTTGCTTCTGACAATTAATTCATCTTTATTACTTAATTTGTATAGCAAGTTTTCAAAGGGTATTTCTATTTCAGTGAATGGTCACAACATTTACTGACCTGATGGACTAAGTGATTTCATTTATTTCTTAAATTCTTTATAATATGGATGAAATGTTAAAATGATCAGCTTGTCAATGGATCCATGACCAAATCAGGAATTGGCATGGATTAGATACATTTTTCAGGAAAATCTGTATATTTTGCCAAAGATTTAAGAGATTACACAAACCTGCATATTTCTACTCTGTAATGAAGATGTAGCTGAAACATGATACTATTGAACACTTTGCTAAAGTTGCTTTTGACTCCTAGCACTTCTCTATTTATTAGATTTAGTCTTGAGATACTGCTCATAGGATCCAAGTAAGCCAGGATGATTAATACAATTTTGGGGCATTGACTCGCTATTGTAATAAATATTTAAATGTATCTAAAATAAATAGGGTGACATTAAAAAAAGCTGATGGGGAAATGTCATATTCACACCAGAGATTAACCTGATATCACAGAAAATAATAACCATAGAATATGTATGAAAAACTATTTCAAAAGGCTATTGTTTCAAGTTAATTACAACACTACTAAGTATGGCTCCATTGGCCAGGAGAAGCAGGACGTTTGACAGGTACAGTAGAACAAATGGTCTCTTCTGAGTTAAACATTTTCTATCATTTATGGCTTACCAACATTTCTGACATTAGATATGATTAGATAGGTGCTGCACGGTGACGGAGTGGTAGAGTTGCTGCCGTACAGCAATAGAGACATGTGTTTGTTTCTGACTGTGGCAGCTCTCTGCACAGAGTATGTATATCTATACTAGGCATTAATCCTAACTAGTTACATATTTAATGAACATTTTATTGAATGTGAATATTTGTGATCACAATTTTACTTATAATTAAAAGCATTCAACTGGCGCAGTTGTAATAAGTCATATTTTAGTTTAATTTAGATACAGCTTGGAAATAGACCCCAAGGCCCACCGTGTCCGCTCCAGATTCCTCCTACACTCCAAAGACGTACAGGTTTGTGGGTTAATTGGCTTTGGTGAATGTCGTAAATTGTCCCTAGTATGAAGCATATTGTTAGCGTACGGAGGCAGTGCTGGTTGGCGCGGACATGGTGGGCCTTGGGGTCTATTTCCAAGCTGTATCTAAATTAAACTAAAATATGACTTATTACAACTGCGCCAGTTGAATGCTTTTAATTCTTAGTAAAATTGTGATCACAAATATTCACATTCAATAAAATGTCCATCAAATATGTAACTAGTTAGGATTAATGCCTAGTATAGCTGTACATTGGCTAGCAATATTTCATCAGAAGAAAAGATGAAAATGCTGTTTGATATTGTCTTTCATCTTCCTTTATAGCGTAGTAAATTTGAGGTGTATCATTCTGTCCTTAAAGCATTTATCCATTTACCTCCCTTCTGTGGCTTCTATAAGCTTCTCTTCAAATGAGATTGTATGAAAGTTTAACATACAATAATGATGACCAGTTATATCTCATTCCACCCCTCACCCATCATCAATGCCTCTATTCAGCTAATACTGCCTCACAGTCTTAAATTGCCTGAAATATTCCTATTGCCAGATATATGGGGTCAAAATTGTCTTTGCTAAATGTGGAATTTAATTATACTTTTTGTTTCACTTAGATCTGTAATTTGGGAGTAAAATTTAATTATTGAGCATAATGCACATTTATTAATATTTTAAAGTCCAAATATCAATGGATGTCATCATTTTGCCCCTTTCTACATTTTTAAGCACTTTGAGTCCAACAGGCATTCTCACACCCAGAACCCTACATTCCTCCAAATACATTCTTTTTGAATTCCTCTCTTCCATTATTCCATACAGTGCCTTCAACCCCCGAGGCTCCTCATTCCTAAACTAAACCCCTCTGTTATCCTTCCATTCTTTAAAACCTTCTTTGAAACCAGCTCCCCTGAGCAATTTACTCACCCAGCCCTTAAAAGCTCTATAACTCAATAGTTTTCAATATTTTGCTGAAATAGAAAGAAAATGCATTGATGCAAGCCCAATTCAACATATTTTCACTTTAAATATATACATGATTGATGTTTACCTACCAATATAAAGATCATGTGTAGAAAGGAACTGCAGTTGCTAGTTTAAACTGAAGATGGACACAAAAAACTGGAGTAACTTAGCAGGACAGACAGCATCTCTGGAGAGAAAGAATGGTTGATGTTTCAGGTTGAGACCCTTCTTCAGACTGAAGATCTGATAAATAATAGATAATTATAAAGATCATTATATTTTCTGGATTTAGGATGTTAATTGATTTTATTACTTTGAACAACAAACAGTTAATTTAAGTCTTCCAAATGTTCCGAACACTGTTGTAAAACAGAAGGAATGAGTGATGACCTGATTTGATTTAATCAAAATTGATTGATTGAAAGATACAGAGTTGAAACAGGCCCTTTGGCCCTTCGAGTCCACACTGACCATTGATCACTCATTAACACTGGTTCTATGTTCTCCCACTTTCGTATCGACACCCTACACTCTAGGGGCAATTTACAGAGGCCAATTCATCTATGAACCTGCATACCATTGGAATGTGGGAGGAAACTGGAGCACCCGGAGGAAACCCATGCAGTAACAGGTCAAACCCTGCACAGAAAGCACCGAGGTCAGGATTGAACGTAGGTCACTGGCATTGTGAGGCAGCAGCTCTACCAGCTGCACCACTGAACCACCCAGATCAGAATTTAAACTTGCTCAATTGGTGGTAGCATGACATATTTAATCATCTATTATAAAACAAACTAACAGTCTAGATATTCATTCTGCAATGTTAATAATTCTCACGGTTGTTTATACATATTTAGTTCAGTAGCCCAAGGAGATGAGCAGTTACACATTGTAATTCATACATTCAGAAGGAACTGTCTAAGTGTAACACCCTGCTATTAATCTCTTTCTATTTGACTCATCATTGAATTGCATTGCAAGGTATGAAGCTATTACATTTTCCACAATGAATAAAATGAAGTTAATGCAAGTTTAAATATCCTCACACCAAGGCAATAACTGGTTCTGGTAACTGCATTGCAGGAAGAATGTGGATACACTGGAGAGGGTTAACAGGAAACTTAGCAGAATGTTGTCAGCATCGAAAGAGTTTAAGAATGAGGAAAGTTTGGAATGGCTAAGGTTGTTTTCTTTGGAATAATTTGGTGCAGCATACAAAATAATGAGATGGCGAGAATGGGGAAATGAATACCCCTTTGAAGAGTGATCAACTAGGGAAGTCAGTGGACAGCACTCTGGTGCAGCGGTACAGCTTTTGCTTCAGGGCCAGGTTCGATCCTGACTACGAGTGCCACCTGTACAGAGTTTGTACGTTCCCCCTGTGACCAAGTGGGTTTTCCCCGGGTGCAGGTTTGTGGGTTAATTGGCTACTGTAAATTGTCCCTAATGTGTACTAGTGTGTGGGGGATTGCTGGTCGGAGCGAACCCGGTGGGTCGAAGAGCCTGTTTCCACACTGCATCTCTAAACTAAAATAAACCAAGGAACATATATTTGAAGGAATTAGTAGAAATATTCAAGGTGAAATGAGAAACCATTTATTTACCCATGGGATAGTCATGATCTGAAACATACTGCATTAATGAATGAATGAATGAATGAATAAGTTTATTGGCCAAGTATTCACATTCAAGGAATTTGCCTTGGTGCTCTGCCCGAAAAGTGACAACGTGACATACAGTGACAGTTAGGAATGACGCATAAAACATTAATAATAAGACATTATCGATTAAACATGTGAATTAAATAAATTACCAGAGCAAAATGAGATTTTCTTCTAGAGTTTAAGAAGAAAGAACCCTCATATTTTTAAGCAGTAATTGGATGTGCCCTTGAGGAACCATGGGCTGCAAGTCAAGGGACCAAAAACTGGAAGATGGTTTGACTGATACTGAGAACCAAGTGGTCTTTCCTGAGTCACACATTCTTCATAATTCTTTCATACCAATATTTCTGACATTAGAAATGATTTACTACAACTGTGCTGGTTGAATGATTTTTATTTACCGGGAGTTTATTTTTCTATCTCCTTTCTACCTCTTACTCCATTGTTCTCTTCCAACTTTATTTTTCATTTGATACCCGATTTGATATTTAATTCAAAAGGACACAAAGCGCGTGAATATATCTCAGCGGGTCAGGCAGAATGTCTTGGTAGAATGTTGGCAAGTGATGTTTCGGGTCAAGACCTTTCGTCAGACCCATTTAATTCACATGTCCAATCTACACTTCCATCTCAGTCCTGGAATTGGTTACTTTTCAATTTGTTAAAGCATTTGGTTAACGAGATGCACTGTTGCTTAACCAGTTCACTTGGGTCACAGGTATGCTGTCTCCTTGATGCTATACTCTCAGCTAGTAGTTTCAACAATTCACCACAGCCAAAAATTAACGTGTTGCTAAATGTGCTTGGGAAAGTGTGGAGGCTACAGTTAGATGCTCTTTGCAACAAATCGTAGGCTGTACTTACATTCTAACAAATTAGTGATGTTTACATGTAAAAAAAGAGTAAAGACAAACTTAGCATGTACAAAACTGGCCAGTCATAAAGATTCCCAAATCCTCTCTGTCATCACATATAATAAGTAGATAAAAGAGAAGGATGTATATTTGTCAACATTCAGACAAGCAAAACTCTTCGAAGCATGTGTCGTTTCAAGGCTGGAAACGCGTGTTTTATTTCTACCCAATCGTGTAGTTGCAACCACATCAGGAGGAATAACAATGCATATAATTCTATCCACTTAAAAGGGAAAGTTCATGAATTTAAAAATAAATTCTTAATTGATCCATTCCATTGATTTATCTCTTATGCCGCTGTTTTGTTTAAAATACATTAAACATCCAGAGGTCCCAAACAATGATGGACTACCTCCAAAGTGTTGTGTGCAATCTCTAGAAAATAGAGACATGTGCAAAATGATTAGAACTACGCTTCTCCAGAAATAAAAGCGGCCTAAACACGGAGTATTTGTATTGCAAAAGCAGATTTATGGAAAACCATGATGAATCTTGAATAAAGGGTGATGGGTAAACTGGGCTTGGTGTCGTTTTGGGGAGTAATGTTTATAGTGAGCTACATTGTAGAGTGGGCAGAGACTTCATGAGTATAATTGCATGCGTTAGTTATAACGATTTGGGATGAGAACTCAAAAGAGATAGGGCTGGTTTATGTTAGTGAGTTCAAGATTGTTGGCCACTGTAAAGTTGAGGATTAGAAATGCAGCTCACAGTCCACAAAGTCACTGAGATCGTAATCTGAATGAATCTTAGATAACCAAGAGGGCATGACATGAGAATTAAGGCAAGAGGGCATGACATGAGAATTAAGGGACAGAGGTTTCGGGGTAACGTGAGGGGGAACTTCTTTACTCAGAGGGTGGTGGCTGTGTGGAATCAGCTTCCAGCAGAAGTGGTGGAGGCAGGATCGATTTTGACATTTAAGAGTAAAGTGGATAGGTATATGGACGTGAAGGGAATGGAGGGGTATGGTCTGAGTGCAGGTAGATGGGACTAGGGGAAAACAAATGGTCGGCACGGACTGGAAGGGCCGAGAGGGCCTGTTTCCGTGCTGTAATTGTTATATGGTTATATGGTTACATGGTTAACCGCTGGACGATTAAATTTCAAGACTGTCACCGTCATATTCTTTCTCATTCTGTTTTAGCCAAACCTCCAGGGTGAAGGATGAGCGGATTCCGTGAGCTTAGAGATGAAGTATCCAGAGGCAGGCAGAGACAAAGATCCTATAGCAAGCAAGATAGATCACTCGACGAAAAAGGCGTAGTACGGTCATGGGCAGATTCATGGGTAATTTTAGGCCCCATTTCCATAACCGGCTTCCGTCTCCGCACCAAAGATCCCATAGGATACTAGTGCGGAGACGGAAGCTGGTTACGGTAACATCCTCGTAAAAATAAAAGTTATTTGGTAAAAATCCTCTTCTCATTTTCAGAATTTTAATTTATGAACACAAACTGTTCCCCCGCAACTGCGAGTCGGGTCGGGTTACGGAAATGGATGAGAAAAAGGCCCACGTTCCATTGCGTACTACACGTCAGCCCATTGCATTTAGCCGGAGTGATCCATCTCCATTATAGGATCTTTGGGCAGAGGTGCAACTATGCAATGTAGGCAAGCTTCTTTCCTGTGCCCTGGTTTCTACTAGAAAGTGACAACAGCAACTGAAACTCTTTGCTCAAAATCAACAGATGGTTAATAAAGCCCTGGGCATTACTGGCACAATTTAGCTGCTCAGCTCTGAAAGTATGTGTATGAAGGAACTGCAGATGCTAGTTTAAACCGAAGATAGACATAAAAGGCTGGGGTAACTCAACGGGCCAGGCAGCATCTCTGGAGAGAAGGAATGGATAACGTTTTGGGTCGAAGAAGGGTCTCGACCCGAAACGTCACCCATTCCTTCTCTTCAGAGATGCTGCCTGTTCCGCTGAGCATTTTGTGTCTTTTATCAGCTCTGAAAGTACTGTAGATATCATGTTGTTCTGTAACATAACATGATGCCTTTTTTGTGCAAAATATGTTATAGATTGGGAATCAGATGTCCCAGTCAGTGCAGCATTTTTCATTTAGGATGTGGACATTTTCTATTTGTTCTTGACACTCATTGCATTCACTGTACTAATCTGCTGCTTGATTTGAATGAATATAAGCTCACCGATTGATGATGGGAGAGTGTTGTTCATTGTCCATCATCGCCCAATTCCAATTTCAGTTCTAAAGAATTACGTTTGTGGTCTAACTCTTCTTGTTACAAATTGAATGATGCAAACCAAGTGAATTACATTGGTTTGAAAGTCAATACAATAACATTTTGGTTCACATCTCTTTAATGTGTAAACAACAGGAATATTGCCCTTGTGTAAACATTTTGAATTTTATAATGATAAAATTATCTTTCAAAAGAACATATTTTATGGATCGTAAACAGTGACACATATTATTTGAGTCATGGAAAGGAAAGAGATGTCAGCATGTTGCAATGGATAAAAGCTGATAACTTATATTGCACAAGCACCAATAGCAGTAATTGCAGTATTCCCCAGCAATATCAAACGCATGAGAAGATAAACAGAAATACTGAGAACACTCAGCAGGTCAGGCAGCAAATGTGAGTAGAGAAACGGAGCTAATATCTCAGGCCAAATACTCTTCATCATGACTGGAAAAGCAAGAAAATAATACAACACAAAGTGCCGGAGTAACTCAGCCGGACAGGCAGCGTCTCTGGAGAACATGGATAGGCGATGTTAGTCTGAAGAAAGGTCTCGAACTGAAACATCACCTATCCATGGTCTCCAGAGATGCTGCCTGACCACTTAGTGTTATTTTGTGTATTAACCAGCATCTGCAGTTCTTTGTTTCTCACTTCAAGTTGTCAGTGAAGGTGGGGAAGATTTGAACAGGAAAAAGGAAATATATGTGATAACGCAAGATCAAGTTCAAGTGAGTTTATTGTCATGTGTCCGTGATAGGACAATGACATTCTTGCTTTGCTTCGGCACACAGAACATAGTAGGCATTTACTACAAAACAGATCAGTGTGTCCATATATCATTATATAAATACATACACACATATTTGTTGGGGATAAGTTGCACAGGATTTATTGGGGATAAGTTGCACAGGACATATGGAGGGCGGTTTAATGGGGAAGTTAGAGAGAGAGGAAATGAACAAAAGCAATGAGATGAGGAGAGTTAGAGAAAAACAAAAGAATAATGTGAAATACCAATGGACAATAGGTGCAGGAGTAAGCCATTCAGCCCTTCGAGACAGCACCGCCATTCAATGTGATCATGGCAGATCATTCCCAATCAGTATCCCATTTCTGCCTTTTCCCCAAATCCCCTGACTCCACTATCTTTAAGAGTCCTATCTAGCTCTCTCTTGAAAGTATCCAGAGAACCGCCCTCTGAGGCAGAGAATTCCACAGACTCACCACTCTCTGTCAGACAAAAACATTTCCTCGTCTCCGTTCTAAATGGCTTACCCCTTATTCTTAAACTGTGGTCCCTGGTCTGGACTCCCCCTACATCGGGAACATGTTTCCTGCCTCTAGTGTGTCCAAACCATTTAATAATCTTATATGTTTCAATAAGATTGCCTCTCATCCTTCTAAACTCCAGAGTATACAAGCCCAGCCGCTCCATTCTCTCAGCATATGACAGTCCCGCCATCCTGGGAATTAACCTTGTAAACCTACACTGCACTCTCTCGATAGCAAAAATGTCCTTCCTCAAATTAGTGGACCAAAACTGCACACAATACTCCAGGTGTGGTCTCACTAGGGCTCTGTACAACTGCAGAAGGACTTTTCTGCTCCTATACTCAACACCTTTTGTTATAAAGGCCAACAGGCCATTCACTTTCGTCACTGCCTGCTGTATCTGCGTGTTTACCAAGTTGTAAATAACAACAAGAGACTCAGGTTGTACAAATTGAGAGGGAAAAGCAGGGCCAATCTTGCAGATAGATGACCTACAGCAGAAATGCACAGTCATGATAAAGACAGAGGAATTGAGTTAGCTGAAGTTGTAGAATTAATTATTAAGCATGGAGGATTGCAAATGTCCAAACTGAAGAGAACATACCATTCGCCAGGCTTTACATGGGCATCATTATAACAGAGGAATAGATCACAGTCAGGCAAGAATGGTATTGGGATGTAGAGTTAAAGTGGAGGCAATAGGGAACTCGGAGTCACCCCATTGGACTGAACATAGATGTTCTGCATGTTTTGTGTTTGATTTCTTCAATATAGACAAGACACATTGTGAGCACTCAGTGCAGCACTTTAGACTGGAAGAAATGCTAGTGAATTGCTGTTTCGCTTGGAAGGACTGGTTGGGTCCCTTTGTTGGTGGGAAGAGAAGAGGCGAGAGGACAGGTGTTGCATTTCCTGCAGATGAATGGAAAAGTGCAGGAGGAAGGTTAAGTGTTTGGTGGAGATCGAAGAGGCAACCTGGAAGGTCACAAACAGGAATTGGCCCCTTGGAATGCTGAAAACAGAGTTAAGAACGTGTCTGCGTGTGGAACTTTCCTCAAGCTGGTGGAAATTTCAAATGACGATCCATTGAATGGGTGAAAGGTGAGGAAAAGGGCTACTCTATCCTATTTTGTTAACAATTCAGCATGGAAGCGGAATTAACTTGCAGCCCACCAATTCAACATAGAAACATAGAAATTAGGTGCAGGAGTAGGCCATTCAGCCCTTCGAGCCTGCACCGCCATTCAATATGATCATGGCTGATCATCCAACTCAGTATCCCGTACCTGCCTTCTCTCCATACCCTCTGATCCCCTTAGCCACAAGGGCCACATCCAACTCACTCTTAAATATAGCCAGTGAACTGGCCTCAACTACCCTCTGTGGCAGAGAGTTCCAGAGACTCACCACTCTCTGTGTGAAAAAAGTCTTTCTCATCTCGGTCTTAAAGGATTTCCCCCTTATCCTTAAGCTGTGACCCCTTGTCCTGGACTTCCCCAACATCGGGAACAATCTTCCTGCATCTAGCCTGTCCAACCCCTTAAGAATTTTGTAAGTTTCTATAAGATCCCCTCTCAATCTCCTAAATTCCAGAGAGTATAAACCGAGTCTATCCAGTCTTTCTTCATAAGACAGTCCTGACATCCCAGGAATCAGTCTGGTGAACCTTCTCTGCACTCCCTCTATGGCAATAATGTCCTTCCTCAGATTTTCCTCAACGTCGACCATCAATAACTCATTCACACCAGTTCCATATCTCACTTTCTCAACCACACTCTACACACTAGGAACCGTTCACAATGGCCAATTAACCAAAAAAAACAAAACTTGTTTTGGATATGAGAAGCAACTGGAGCACCTACAGGAAACCCACACAGTAACAGGGGAGAACGTGCAAACTCCACACAGACCGTACCCAAGGTCAGGATTGAATCCGGGTCTCTGATGCCGTGAAGCAGCAGCTCTGCCAGCTGTGCTAATGTGCCAGCTATTTTTTTGCTCTGTAACTTTGTCCAGAAGGAGACAAGGTGAGCCCAATGGTGCAGGAAATAGATGAGATGCAATCAAGAGTGAATTCACTACCAGTACACGAAGGTGCAATTCACAAAAAAGGGAGACTTTTCAGAGGCATCAGCAAAGGACGTCTCATCTTTGAAGTAAACACATCAGAGGCAGAAGAATTTGAAAAAATAAAGTGGAGTCTACAGCAAGCAGGATGGGAAGAAGCATAGAGCAGATAGTTACACGCTTCTTATG
The DNA here is from genome assembly GCA_035221665.1 of Okamejei kenojei. Lineage (NCBI taxonomy): Eukaryota > Metazoa > Chordata > Chondrichthyes > Rajiformes > Rajidae > Okamejei > Okamejei kenojei. Next base: position 14,043,566 of record CM069131.1, on the reverse strand, counting down.
GATGTTTGTTGTAAGTCTCTCCCCCGAGATGGCTACTGATAGATGGAGAAAGAGAAGGGAAGAATCTGAGATGGACAATGTAAAAATAAGAGAAAGGTGGAGATTACTGGTAAAAGTGATGAAATCTTTGAGTTCCGTATGTGAAAAAACAATCCGAATGCCGTCATCGATCTACTGACAAAAAGAGGACAATGTCAAATGTTATGGAATCACAGGGAAGTCTAAGTCTAAAGGGCCTGACCCACTTGCCAATTTTTTTCGGCGACTGCTGGCGTAATTGACTGACATATCAGGTCGCCAAAAGATTTTGAACATTTCAAAATCCAGCGGCGACAAAAGAAATGTCGTGACATTTGAGGCGACACCGCGCGTCAATACGTCGTCACTGCCGCATCACGCCGCGACTTTTTCGGTGGCCTGATACGTCAATCAATGATGCCGACATTCGCCAAAAAAATCGCCAAGTGGGACAGGCCCTTAACATGGTGTTTGAACCATCATCGGCTCTTCTGCCTCTGAATTGTCTTAATTGGACCCATACAAGTGCCCATATCGCTGATCTGGAGAGAGAAATTGGAGCTGAAGGAGAAGTTGTTGAATGAGAGAAGAAGTTCGGTTAGGTGACTGAGTGTGTCAGTAGATGAGAAATGGTTGGGCTTGTGTTGAAGTAAGAAGTGGAGGCTACTCACACCATCCTGATGTGGGATGGGAATGTGGAGGGCTTGTGTGTCCATGGTGGAGAGATGAACCAATTGTGACCAGAGGACTGGGAACTGCCAAAATGGCAGAGGGCAACAGAGATGTCCCAAATGTAAGCGGGAAAAGCCTGGAGTAGGACAAAGGATGGAGTCAAGTGCAGAATAAAACAATTGGTGAGCCAGAATGGCCCCACATGTTGAGTTTGGGGAGATGGCAGAAGAATGTGACACAGCCCAGGGGGACTACAAGATGGGTGCTGTGAGGGAGTGAGTTTGGGAAGGTAGGAGGATGTGGTAACCAGCTGACATCTGGGCTCTGTGAGCTAGAGGTACCTTTGCTTGACCACTAGAGCACCACTCTTGATGATAATATTGGGGCTGGCTTTTCGTGAATGGAGTGCAGCAAGTTCAGAGGTTGAGTAAATCAATGCAGGTCATCAGTGTTCTCTCAGATATGAACTGCATATATATCCAGAGAGGTTAAGAGAGAGGAAACCAGATGGATCAGGGATATGAAGGTCGGAAGAAAGCGTCGCACTCAGGGGTGAAGACACTGATCCAAAGAAATGGATACAAAGGCAGAAGTGCCAAATGCAATGGTAAACTTAGAATTTCCTGAGAAGGTTGTAGGGAAATGAAGATAAGACTTCTGCTGAGGATTGAGTCTTTGGTATCGGAGCGGAGAAGATCGAGAGGGAAGATGAAATCAGGGAGGGGATGGATCTGGGGAGAGATGGAAGTCAGAGGAAGATCCGGAGTGGTATTGAATTCAGAAGCTGTTGGATTTAACAATCAATAATTCCTGAAAGGATGAAAGAAAAGTAGCCATTGCAGCACCAACTGAGGCAAAGAATAGTTTGGCAAAAATGACATTTAATAAAAAATTAGCATTCATTAACATGTGACTGATAATGTCTTAATATAATTTGTCAGCACACATAATTTAAGTGAATCTCAACTGGCTTGTTCAAATTGCTTGCAGTATTTTTGTACCTGTTAAATTAAAAAAAAAAGCTTTAAAGGGTTCCAGTGATCAGGAGCAAATTGAATTCTATAAAAGTGTGGTGCTGTGAGATCTGTTTTCAGCAATATAATTTAATGGTGAAACTATGCATCAGTACAAGAATCTCATAAGAACATAGAAATATAGAAAATAGATGCAGGCCATTCTGCCCTTCGTGCCACCACCGCCATTCATTGTGATTTGAGATCATGGCTGATCATCCACAATCAGTAACCCCTGCCTGCCTTCTCCCCATACCCCTTGATTCCACTAGCCCCAAGAGCTCAATCCAACTCTCTTTTAAATTCATCCAGTGAATTGGCCTCCACTGCCTTCCGTGGCAGATAATTTCACAAATTCACAACTCTGGGTGAAAATGTTTGTAATCATCAGTTTTAAATGGCCTCCCCTTTATTCCTAGACTGTGGCTCTTGGTTCTGATCTCCCCCAACATTGGGACCATTTTTCCGGCATCCAGCTTGTCCCGTCCTTTTAGAATTTTATATCTATATAACTAAAACTCTCATCTTGACTACTTCCTGTCTGCGCGGTATATTGACTTTAGAAAGAATGCTACCCTCTATCACTATGAATTTTGGCCATCTTACTAACAGTCCTCCTCTGCTGATGCAGCCCTGAGGATTTTTTCGATCGATGAAAAATTTAAAAAGTTATGAATGTTTTAAAAATCTTGCGATCAGCTGATTGGTCCTCTCGTCTGTCAATCACCATGATGAAGGTAACGCCCTTTCTGGGGGGCCAGGATTATAAAGCACAAATGGTATGAAATTGCATTTGAATTTGGTGGCCTGCACTCTGCTTGAAATTGTATTAAATTGCATTTGAATTTGGTGGCCTACGCTCTGCGTGAAATGGTATGAAATTGCATTTGATTTTGGTGGCTTGCACTCTGGATGAAATGGTATGAAATTGCCTTTGAATTTTGTGGCCTGCACTCTGCTTGAAATGGTATGAAATTGCATTTGAATTTGGTGGCCTGCACTCTGCTTGAAATGGTATTTCAAGGAATAGCCGTGAGTGAACTGCCAGCCCACCAGGCCTGAGTGAATGAGCTGCCAGCCCACCAGGCCTGAGTGACTGAGCTGCCAGCCCACCAGACCTGAGTGACTGAGCTGCCATTCCACCAGGCCTGAGTGACTGAGCTGTTATTGGCATGTCATTAACATGTCATCAGCTTTCTTCACTGCCTGTTGATCTGCATGTTTACTTTCAATGACTAGTGTACAAGGACACCCAGGTCTTGTTGCACTTCCTTTTTTCCTAATCTGACACTATTGAGATAATAATCTGCCTCCTTGTTTTTACCGCCAAAGTGGATAATCTCACATTTATCTACATTATACTGCATCTGCCATGCATCTGCCCACTCACTCAACCTGTCCAGGTCACCCTGCAATCCCCTGGCATCCTCTTCGCAGTTCACACTGCCACCGAGCTTTGTGTCATCTGCAAATTTGCTAGTGTTACTTTTAATTTCATCATCCAAATCATTAATATATATTGTAAATAGTTGTGGTCCCAGCACAGAGCCTTGCGGCACTCCACTCTCCACTGCCTGCCATCCTGACAGGGACCTGTTTATTCCTGCTCTTTGTTTCCTGTCTGCCAACCAATCCTCTATCCATGTCAATACCCTACCCCCAATACCATGTGTTCTAATTTTGTCCAACAATCTCCTTTGTGGGACATTATCAAAGGCTTTCTGAAAGGCCAGATACATTACATCCACTGGCTCTCCTTCATCCATTTTATTTGTCATATCCTCAAAACATCCAGAAAATGAATCAAGCAGGATATCCCCTTCATAAATCCATGCTGACTTGGACCAATCATTTTACTGCTATCCAAATGCACTGTTATTACTACTTTAATAATTGACTCCAGCATCATCCCCACCACCGATGTCAGGTTAATTGGTCTATAATTCCCCGTTTTCTCTCTCGCTCCTTTCTTGAAAAGTGGGATAACATTAGCTACCCTCCAATCCACAGGAACTGATCCTGAATCTATAGAACATTGGAAAATGATCACCAATGCATTCACAATTTATAGAGCCACCTCCTTGAGTACCCTGGGATGCAGACTATCAGCTTTCAGTCCCATCAGTCTAAGCAATACGATTTCTCGCCTAATGCAAATTTCTTTCAGTTTCTCTGTCTCCCTGGAACCTACATCATATTTTCCAAAGGTAAAAAAAAAAAAAAAATTCTCTGTTTCCAATGAAAGATGGTTATCTGAGAAAGCATACCTAAGTTTTGGTTTACATTGCTATCAACTCTGTTTCCCAATTAATTAAGATGTCATTTTGAGCTTCTGGATCGCCACTCTGATCTGCTATGTGTGCGGACAGGATGTCGAAGGACGAGAAGCCGAAGCCAAGAGGTGGAAGCCAAGATACCGAAAGTAGATCGCGCCAAAAGGATACAAACCCAAATGCACACCGCGCCGCAAAGACAAGACTCAGAACAGACATGACCTCGAAAAGCCGCCGAACGGATATGACGTCTCCGGGGACGGGATTTGTCCTAGACCTTGACAGCGGTTGGTCCAGACCCCAGCTTCCACCATGTCACTGGCCCCGGGGAGCCGAGAGGGTGGGGGGGAGCTTGAGCTTGCATTTGTAAAATAGTGGCAGTGATTCCAAGCTGCTGTGATTGCCACAGAGACAGTGATGGGATGGACGCCGGGGGTTCTGGATAAATCGCTGACCTTTTGTCGATGACTGACAAGGTGTAGGACCAATCACATCCCCGGAGATGTGCAACAATTTAACTATTTCAAAATGTAACAAGGTACACCAATTCTTGCAGCAAATATAGATTTTTGAAAGTGTTTCAGTGTTTCATACCTATTTATCATTTCAGCTTCATGTGCATTCGGCGTCAGATTGTTTTTCGGCTTAAAATCTGACGGGGAACGAACATGACGTTGAAAAGCCTCTGTGGCAATTGTAGCAGCTTGAAGTCACTGTCACTGGACCAATCGCTGACCTTTGACGATAACTGACAAGGTGTCGGACCAATCCCGCCCTCGGAAACGTCATGTCCGTTCAGCGGCTTATCGACGTCACGTCTGTTCTGCGTCCTGTCTTTGCAGCGTGGTGTCCATTTGGGTTTGTATTTTTTCGATGTGATGCACTTTCGGTATCTTGGCTTTTCAGCGCGATGTACTTTTGGTATCTTGCCTTCCACTTCTTGGCTTCAGCTTCTCTCCCTTCTACTTCATGTCCGGGTTCCCATCTGCCAGCACCCATGAGGGTCACAGACCCTTTCCTTGGCCCTTTCATATGTCGAGACTCCAGTACCTTTTTTAACCAATATGAAACTAAAACATAAATAAATGAGTTATATTTTCCTTTTTCTTCCTGTTCTATGAAGGAAGTGAAGGCCAAGTCAGTGGATATTTTTAAGGCAGCGATAGATAGATTCTTGGTTAGTGCGGGTGTCAGTGGTTATGGAGAGAATGCATGGGAATGGGATTAGGAGGGAGAAATAGATGGCGGAGCAGAGTTGATGGGCCAAATCGCCGAATTCTGCTCCTATCACATGTGACCTATATGGAGGGCAGATGGGTACCTCTTTTACCTCTCTTGCCTTTACTTATATTTGGTCGCTTCCTGTTCTTGCTTTTGTTTGCATCTTGGTGTAAGATATTTATTAGAGTTTGATGATTCCTTGCTGTTATTCCAATGAAAAGGGGTAAATAACAAGAGAATAGCTATTCTTCCCCTTTCCCCGTTTTACAAAACGATATTAGTAGTTTGGTAAATAGTACCCTCACCCTGAAATTCTCCACTTCATTTTTAATCCCAGGAAGTCCTGTGCAAATCTTTGGGGTATGCTCTTGGTGTATATCAATAATGAAGTTCAGCACAAGCACCTGTGATAGGGCAAAGTGCATCTGTGAATTGCATGCTTGGGCATCACCTGTAAACAGGGCTCATTATTAACACATTTCAACAATCAGATACAATCCTTGAATTCATTCGGTTTTTTTTTTTGGCTCATCAAAATGGCACTCTGTTGTTGGCACATGGTACTGCAGTGCTTTGAGAATAGATAAATCCCAAGAGCCCTCCCAATAAGTATATTTTAATGATGAGTGTGCTGTGGCACAAAGCCAACCTTGAGTGAAATTCAATGCAAAACCCATCACTGGCTTGGATCCTGTGCATGGATTTTACATGTTCTTTGGTAATGCCTAAGGTTTAATTTCAGGCCTTTTGTGTTGAGTGGATCAGGATTCAGAGACAATTTGCCTGTGGACACTTGCCCAGTGCTGATGTGATGAGCTGGGCCTGTTTCGTTATATGCATGGTTGTTGTAGCATTTTATTCAGAGTAGAATCGCACACCTCATTAATTTCACAGTATCCTCCGTCCCTGGTTCCTAGATCATTAAACAGACGGTAGCATCGCGCAGTGGTATAAAGCCCCTCTTCTACCATGCGATCTAAATCAGGCACAAGCTAATTAGGCCAACTTGCCCTTAATTCGAACCATAATGCTGATGCCAAAAGCTTGGCACTGCAAATGTCAGTATTCAAGGGGACAAACATTGTGAAATAAAATGATCATGCACAAAGGTATAAACAGTTCTCCTATTTTCTTTTTTACTGGTTTCCAATGCTTTTTTTTTTTATATATCTGGAGTACTTAGAATTATATTGGAGAGCGTCTGAAATTCTTCATGAAAAGAATAACAATTTAAAATAGAACATCTAATGCAGTGAAATATCATGTTATGCTTGACAAGAACACTATTAAATGACTCTTGGCCTTGAGTTGCATAAGAGAATGTAAGAGCAAATCACTAAAAGTTACGATTCAATGAATGTCTTTGCCCAGCAGCGAGCTAAAGGACAATAATATTTTGCCTTGGGCAACTGATAAACTTGGCCTACAATGGTGGGATAAATAAAATATGAGATGTTTACAAGCCTAAAACCAGTGTGGTGCTCAGATTTTGAGAAGTTGTTAGGCTGAAGGAGTGAGGGAGGGTAAGGAATTTATATTTTTTTATATGACGATTTTAAAATAGAGTCATGTCTAATACTTGGAACAATAACAAGCTGCTAACATGTGAATGGGACACCTGGCAACTTCTCACATGGAGAGCATAGTTTTGAATGAGACAATTGTTCACAACAGGAAAAAAAAGCATTGTATTGGCAAGGCCTAGAGGTAATGGAGGCATGGTTAACAGTTTCAATAGTGTGGGAATGCATGTAGAAACCGGCAGACTGGGTGACAGCCTGAAAACATGTTCAAAAGCTTTTTCTGAATGTCAAATATGACGCGGCAGCTAAGAAGAGCGTGTGATTCAGCCTTAGCCAGTTGTCGGGGAAAAATGGGTGAATCAGTATTGATGGGACGGAGTTTGTGGAACAGAGATAGAAAACAATGGCTTTGATGTTCCAAGGTTTAGTTGAGGCAAGGGATCATCAAGCACTGAGTGTCAGGTAATGAGTTTAAACTCTTGCTATTACTGCTATCAGTAATAGCAAAGGGTGAACAGGGGGGGGGGGGGGGGGTGGTGATGGAAACTAATGTTATCAGCATACCTGTGCAATTTGACATTGAGGTTTCAGATATGTTATTGAGGGACAGCATGTTGGTAAGAACGAGATGGAAATTAAGGCAGGTTCTTGAAGGGCACAAGCATTGGAACAGTCATACACGATTACTTGCTTATGACTAGACAGACAAAAATGGAACGGGTTGAATATACTCCCATCCAACAAACAAAGGGAATAGTTTGGGAGGAAGATGATGTGGTCAGCTATGGCAAAGGCAACAGACCAATCAAGAAGGATCAGTTGGGGAGGTGGGGGGGAGTGGAGGGAAGGGAAAAGTGTGTGTGGGGGGGGGATGTTGAGGGGAGGGGGGGTGTTGAGGGGAGGGGGGGCTGAGGATGCTTAGCAGCGTCTGACATTTTTCTTGTTCTGAGGGTGTTTCTTGTATCGTTACAAGGGCAGAAAAAGACTGGAGAGCTTCATCTGAGGGAAAAAAAGCACGAATTTGGGGGTGAGAACACATTTCATGAGCTTGAAATTAAAGGAAGTTCAAAATGTACCTGAAATATGTAAAAGCCCTGTCCAACTGTATGAGCTAATTCAAGAGCTCTCCCGAGTTTGCCCTGATTAGAACTCGGAGATTTACGCTAATGGCTGCTCGCAGGTACTTGGGGCTCTCGTGGATTTTTTTCAACATTTTCTTCATGAGTCTTCCCGAGCTTACTGCCTTTCCCGAGTACCTGCCGTTAGCGTTACGAGCCGCTAAGAGACATCCCCGAGCTCCGACGTACCCGCTATGTTCATTCTACGTGCTTACCACAAGTTTTATTATTTTTTTTAAACTCGAATGACAAAACTTTTTTTAAACTTGAATGAACTCATACATTGGGACAGGGCTATTAGGATAGACAAGCCGGAGAAGTGTTTTTTGAGGAGTTGATGAGAATTGAGGGAATCATTAATAACAACAGATAATCTGAAGGGCATGGATAGTGACACTTCCATTTGACTGATTGTGGTAGTAACTGATTGATGAGGATAAAGTCTAGGGAAAAGGAAATAGGTCTCTTTGACAGGATCAACTCAGAGAGGTAATGGAGAGCAGAAAGAAAGAATTGAGAGAAAATGTGAGTTTGAGGCAGGAAGGAACTTGCACATTTTGCTGGGGGGAAAGGAGGAAAGTGGCAATGGTAGCTCTCGACTATAGTGACAACAAACTTTCCTTGGTTTTATTGTTGAAGGAGAGGGAAGAGACAAAGAGGAAGGACTAACGAACAAATACGTAGTAGTGAAAAGAAACTGGTCTTAATCGACAAACCTGAATTATTTATTAGAATATGGTCGCCGATCATAGATTATTTGAAGGGGTAGAATGGGCCAGCGCTGAGGCTCGACGGAAGCTTGAACCCAGGACTAGACAAATAGTTTTGTTTTCTGTACCTACGGACCTATCACCTAAGTTGTATTATAAAATTTAAAAAATTTAAAAATAAAAAAACATTTAAAAAAAAAAAGAAAAGAAACTGGGATTATCTTTCTATAAAATGATTCAAAGTGGGCAGAATTGTGGCACTGCGGTGGTTGCTGCCATACAGTGCTTGCAGTGCCAGAGGCGGGGTGGGAGATTGCAACCTTCACGTGGTCCGCCCTGTTTCGACTAATGCAATCAACTCGACGTGCACAAGCAGAAGATCAAATAGAACAAGTTGTCCAACAGCTTTAGGCTGTGCACGCCACACGACAGAAGAAGAAGAAGCGCCAGAGGCCTGGGTTTGTTCCCGACTACGGGTGCCAATTTTACGGAGTTTGTACGTTCTTCCCGTGAACATGTCGGTTTACTCCGAGATCTTTGGCTTTCTTCCCACACTCCAAAGACGTACAGGTTTGTAGGTTCATTGGCTTGGTATAAATGTACACATCATTTGGTATAAATATAAATTTGTCCCTAGTATATGTACGATAGTGTTAGTGCGCGGGGATCGCTGGTCAGTGGGGACTCGGTGGGCTGAAGGGCCTGTTTCCGCGCTGTATCTCTAAACTAAACTGACGTAAGCTAACGTGCAAGAGTAACTCAGCGGGTTAGGCAGTATCTCTGGAGGGAATGGGTAGTGACACTTCCATTTGACTGATTGTAGTAGGAGAGAGAGGCAGCTGGAAGAGATGTGGGGGCACGACAAATTGTGGCAAGTGATAGGTGGATACAGGTGAGGGGGATGGAAAGTGGTGATTGGCAGATGGTTGGACAAAGGCCAGGAGATGAAAAGACAAAAGGCTGTGAGATAAGGTTAGCAGAGAAGAGGAATGAAAAGTGAGGCCAGAGGAAGGGACATACAGTAGGTGGAAGGGGTTCAGTAGAAGAGGGAAGGCGATTGTGTGAGTAATGCGTGTGCATCAGGGTGGGGCATAGAGGGGGATAAAAGGGGGGAGATTTGTTGGTAATTACATAAAATAGGATATTTCAATAATCATACCGTTGGTATTCCTGGCAATCCTGAAGGATTTTAAAATAGTTTTGACAAAGAGAACATGCCAGTATATACTGTATCCATTAGTATTGGGATTGGGGAGATCAAGACCACACAGGGGGAGTGATCTCGGTGAAACAGAGTAATGGTTTTATTGGGTTCTAGGGCAAAAGTGCAGAGAGAGTGTGATTGAGTAGTCTGTAGACCTGTTGTGAACAGACGCCAAACAGCACACCGTCGGGAATTTGAAGCCATGCTTGTAAGTAACTTGAATGATAGCTTCTTCCAGGAGTCGGAACAAAAGGAAAGCATTCATAACAGTTTGAGATGGACGATTTTTGATATAATTCAATAACAATTATTTTCCATATCATCGACTCTCAAGCCTGTGGTTCAAAATAATACATGCTTTGCACAATCTTTGGAGATTTTGATATCTTTTCCCAGAAGATTATTTTGTAACAAAAGCTGCAGTATTGTCAGATTCACCTCTACCTCTTTACGGAGATTGGATTTTGCCTCTGGAATTGTTGTGCTACAATACTGAGAATTATAACAGTGTGGTCTTTATCTTTCCATTTGCACTATCTATCGGCATTGAGTTTGAGTGTATTATGTATAGTATTATTCGATTTGATTGCGTAGTATGCAAATCAGAGGTTTTCACTGTACCTCGAAATACATAACAATAATATAGCTAAACCTGACACTAAACACCGCTCCAGCTGGTGAGATCAAATTGACAGTAAAAGCCATAAATGTTGATAGAATTTACTTCATTGCTATTCACTTATTCACCTGACTAATTCCTGGGATGGCAGGATTGCCACGTGAGGAGAGGTTGGGTTGACTAGGCCTATGTTCACCAGAGTTTTGAGGAAATGGCTGCACGATGGCGCAGCGTTGCAGTTGCTGCGTTACAGCGCCAGCGACCCAGATTCGATCGTGACTCCGGGTGCTGCCTGTGTGGAGTTTGTACGTTCTCCCCGTGATCACATGGGTTTCCCCTGAGTCTTCTGGTTTCCTCCCACAGTCCAAAGACGTACAGGTTTGTAAATTAATTGGCCTAAGTAAAAATTGTAAATTGTCCCTAGTGTATAGGATAGTGCCAGTGTACGGAGACCATTGGTCGGTGTGGACTCAGTGGCATAATGGGCCTGTGTCCGTGCTGTATCTCTAAATTAAACTAAACTAAAGTGGAAGAAGAGCCATTGAAATATGTAAAATTGTGATTGGGCTAATGAAGCTGGGTGAAGGGAGGACATTGCCCTTCTCAGGTGGATCTCGAACTAAGAGACCATCAGAATGCTGGTTCGAATACTCTGGGTGAGGAAACATTTGGTGGTGTATGGAAGGCTGCAGAGGCCAATACACTGAATATACTTAAGAAGGAGTTACACGAATTTTCAAGGCACAAATGATGTCAAGGGGTGTGAGGAGGAAGCAGGGGTGTGGTGTTGAGATAATGACCACAGTTGCTTTGAATGGCTCAAAGGGAAAAATAACAGCTACAGCTGTTACTATTTTTGTGTGTGTTGTACTCCTTTTTTTCATTTTTCATAGAATTGGTTGACAATCCAATGGTCCAATGGTGCAGTGGGGCATTACTGTCACATGTGCAAATGCACGGTGAAATTCTTATTTACATATAGTGTAGAAGAGTACACCCAAGCACTTTAGCAGAGTTTACAGAAATAGTCCACATAGCCCACGTACAAGAGGCGTCATGCTTTGGCACCATTTTCAAAGTCCAGTCCCACTATTTTTTTATGAGCGGTGCCCGTTCCAGCGAGGCCCCAGATTGCTGCAGGGCCTCCAGCCGTTGCCTGCTCTGGACATGTGGATCGACCTGCGAACCGATATCCCTCCAACTTCATGCCCTGGGGCACTTCCCACAGCCGACCTTGAGGATGCAGTAGGCCAGACCCTGGTCCCTCTGCTACTGTCCTTGCCTCACCCCCGTCGCATCCGTTGTCATCGCTGGCTCCATCCCCATGGTCTCTGGGACAGACAAGGGCCTGCTCGGCGGCTTCCCCCCCCCCCCCCCCCCCCCCCCCCCCCAACAACCACGGCCAGCCGAGTCCTCGTCCATCCGGCCATGGATGTGAGAAGGGGCCGGCCCAGCAGCTCCCCCCCAACAGGCCGCAGCCTGCCACGAGCTTCTGCTGCGTGCCGCAGACTGGAGCCTTGCTCCAGGCAATCAATACATTTTAAAAAAAGACTCATTGGCGCTGGAGTAACTCAGCAGGTCACGCTGCATTCCTGAAGACCATGGTCGGTGGCATTTTGGCTCGGGTCCCAGCATCGGACTGGTTGTAGAGGGGGAGGTTGTAAAAGCTAGAACAGAGGAGGGGCAAGCCAAAGTATGGCAGGTGATAGGTGAATAAACGTGTTTCATTTAGTTTAGTGTCACATGCAGAGGTACAGTGAAAAGTTTTTGTTGTGTGCTAACCAGTCAGCGGGAAGATATTACATGATTACAATCATGAGGGGTTTTATTGATGGGCAGATGGTCAGACAAAGGCAAGTGATGGAAATAAAGGTGTGAAACAAAAAGATTGAAAAGATGCACATTGCCATACCATTTGTTCTCAATATGTCCACATTTAAGTTCTACGTGTATCTGAATGTTTGTTGGTCCAATGAGAAGGTCAGCTGTCTGAACTCACCCATGATCACTTCATCTCCCGAACGTAATGACCAATCTGGCAAAAGCTTCAAAGCACAGTTGAAGAATCTTCTGGGACTCACAGCTGTGCCAATATCCCAGCCAACCTGAAGAACGAGAACTGCTGATGTGTGAACTTCAGCTTTGGCAACAATCCCACAGCTCCACCCAGGCAATCATTTTTCTTGGAGACGCTGTGTGCAAAGACATTGATCAAATAAGGTTGTTGGCCTTTGGAAAACCGTGAGCTAGCTTTAGAAAGATGACGGAAGTTGCAATGTGGAATCAATGCTTTTATTTATTTTTATTTATTTTTTAGTTGTAGAGATACAGTGCGGAAAGAGACCCTTCAGCCTGCCGAGTCCGCACCGACCAACGATTCCCACACATTAACACTACCCCACGCACACTAGGGGCAATTTACTCTTATACCAAACCAATTAACCTACAAACCTGTACGTCTTTGGAGTATGGGAGGTTACCGAAGATCTCGGAGGAAACCCACGCAGGTCACGGGGAGAACGTACAAACACCATACAGGCAAGCATCTGCAGTCAAGATTGAACCCAGGTTTCAGGCTCTGTAAGGCAGCAACTCTACAGCACCACCACCGTCCCACCCTGGATCTAGTTATATTTTAAGAGGTTTGGTCAAATGTATAATGAGGGCTGCAACATAATAGTCTCAAAAAGTCACGCATATGATTGCATAATGCATTTTCTTTTGAGATGTCCTGAAGTGCATTGTGTGAATGTGTTCTGAAGTCCTTGGGTGCGTTCTGAAGTCTTTTTGGAGTGGTCCTTTCTTGATTTGTGCAAAGTTTGAGCCAGTCTGCGTGGTTTGACTGAAACGTAAATTAAATAATTTGCATAAAACACAAAACTTATCAAAATTGTGATGATGTACACCTGGCATTTGAATGATTTAGAACAAATAAATAATGTGAAGAAACAAGGAAATGCAGATGCTGGTTTACAGAAAAAAATCAAAGTGCTGGAGAAACTCAACGGGTCAGACTATATTTCTGGAATACACGGCAATGCGATATTTTGGGTCAGGACCCTTCTTCAGTCTGAAACATCAATAACATAACATGACTGCTGAGGTTTTTTATCAGTATGCTCTGAAGACTGATTTTACTTCGGAGTCACGTGAGTGACTACGTGAAGAAGACCCCGCCTGGCGCATGCTCGGCATTACGTTGACGCATGTGAAGCTCCGACAGGGTGGAGAGCTCAGCTCCCACCAGCGTAAGTTTAACCCGCAGGTAAATCACTGTTGAACTTTCTTGTTAGTGGGTTTAAACTCTGTAAGTCTGCAGAGCCAGCTAGAGTGCTGATGTATTTTGAATTTTAAAAAAAAACTCTCTAACTCTGGCTCGAAATACGGAGCCAGCTAGAATGAATGTATTTTTAAACTGCGGTAATTGAATAGAACGCGCTGGAACCGCAGTTTCCGATTTAGATCGGATCGGGAGATAAGGGCTGCTTTAGAAGTTGGCTCCCTCTATTTACCGCTATTTAGATCGGGTTTGGAGATAACGGCTGTGCTAAATGCCGGCTCCAAATACCCAGTAATTGGAAAATAAAGTCTGCTCTGAGTATATGTTACCGGATGCAATTTTCTTTATGGGAATATATATAACCCTGTGTGATACTGAGGTTAATACAAATATTTTGCAAGAAGAATGTGCCTGTCAGACTTACAATTTTAAACATACATGGTTTATGCATAAATACAAAACAGTAAAGAAGTAACTCTCCTCCAAGGGAGGACAAGAATGTGGGGGAGGCTGGAAATGGAGAAAATGCTCCACACTTGACTTAGTCAAGGGTTCTTAACCCAGGTATGTCTTCCTGTAAGGCAGGCTCCAAAGGAGTTTCCATACGCTGAGTATGGTGCCTATGAAAATGGGATTCTGATTCTCCAGTACCTTGGTTAGGTCTGGATGAGATCCCTAGAGCAAGATAAAATGCTCCAAATTCTAATCAGTCAAGGGTTCTAAAGACCCATGAGATTCTAAGGCAGGCTCCGGAGGAATTTCTATACACTGAGTATGGTGCCTATAAAGAATGAGAATCTCATTTACCAGTGCCTTTTTTAGGTCTGGATGAAGTCTCCTAGAGCAAAGACTCGGGAGTACCAGGGAAGGATGAAACTGACCCTGACGCTGGTGTCCCTACTTACGTGTATACACCAGAGCACAATAGAAACGCTCCGGGTGTTCCCGATGTAACACCAAGTTTTGCTATATCGGTATGGACTGGTGAGGCTATGGATGAACCTGGCGGCCAATATTATTTGGTTTCTCACCTACTCCAAGAAACTGTTATGACTGAAACAGTAAAAAATATATAAAACACCCGTCTATTGTGCCTCGCTCAGGGTGCCAACAGTAACTCAGTAATTGGGCACCCATGAGTGTATCAATGAGGACAGGAAATGTGTTCCAGCATGTCCTCTAGCTGATATTCAGTTGGCATCACTGCATTTGGGGAAGACATACATGGGTCGATAATGTCCAATACTTTTAAGACATGCTTGCGTTACTCTGCAATGTATATTCAAACCCAATTGTATGATGAAAATTGCCATTTGGCTAACATTATACCCAAAAAATGCAGGATTATGTGGGCAAGCTATAACCAGATTTATGATTGATGAATAACTGCCCAAACAATTAAGGATATTTGCCTTATAAAACTTCTCATCCCTGCTTTGAGAAAACAAACAGGTTGAATACGAACCCCTATATTAAGAGAAGGAGATCTTCTGGTTCATTTACGGAAGTACAGAAACGTCATTCCATCACACATGGAATTTCTGGGAAACAACCTCTGGTCGGTTGTAAGATTACAATTGTTTTGTAATGCTGCATTAAATCTGATCGGCTTGGTGTTTGAATGTACCAGGAACTCGTCAGGTAGAGATAATATATCCCAGACACAAGTATGGGGGTTGCAGAGTCATTCTGGGACTCACAAACTTAAATTTATAGTTCAGTATAGTCATTTTAAAAAAAGTACACTTCAACACTGTAACAAAGTTGTTATCACAAGGCTGCTATATGGCTATTATTAGACCTAAAAAAGATGCCTTATTATTCAGGTACTTAAATTAATTGGATGGGTCAGCTGAAGGAATGACCCAATGGGTTAAATTCAGCCCTCAGATTGCTCATACAATTATTGAAATCAGCACTGGTGTTAATGAGAGCTCAGAATCACCTTGTAATGACTTATCTAGAGGATACGTTAATTGTAAATGGGAGACAGCTGAAGAACTGGGTTCAGCAACCATAAGCCTATTGAAAGGCTAAGGTTCTGTACATCCAAACAACATATAAGTTACAGGCATCCCAAACAATTGATTATTTTGGGTTTGTCATTAATACAGTTGATATGTCAGTAACTTTACGAACAATTAAGGTTGGGGATGTTACAAATGCCTGTACTTGTCTTGGTAAAAAACATTATCCCACCATCCAAGAAGTAGCTGCGGTTACTGGTAAAGTGATAGTGGTAAAGTAAAGTGATCAAAGTCTGCAAAGACCAGATAATAAGCATAAAAAGCGTGCAGGTCATTGATTAGGTCCATGCAGTTACCAACTAAAAAGGTTGAGCTGAATTACAATGATGGATTCTCAATGTTGCACAAGTTACTAGAAGTAAAAATGTGCTTGTTCAGCAGTCTTCAATGGTATTACAGACTGATTGGGAGTGCTCTCGGATGGGGAACCAAGGACAGTGACACGATTTGTGGTGGTCGATGGACTGTCCAAGACGATTTAATTCTCCAAACACATGGTATGAATTATTTGGAGTTATTGGGAGTGGGCAATACCACAGCTGTGGGAGAAGACAATATTGTGGTAAGATAACAGATCACGAAAGTTCAATGACAATACAGAATGAATGTTAAAATTCAAAAAGTTAAAAAAAATTGTCAGACAGTATGAGTACTAAATGTTGATCTGTTGTGTCTGGATTAAATCTCTAGTGGTCCAAATGTGTCTCATGGGAGCCAGACCCAGGAGCATTAGTGGTGGATGCATTCTCACTACATTGGGGAAGTATAGTCTTTTATGTTTTCGCCATTTTGCCTGATTAAGCAATATATTTTTTACTGTTTCAGTCATAACAATTTCTTAAGCAAATAGAGCAAGTCTCCGCCGCAGGCATTTGGTGGTTCCAAACTGGTATTGCTTCTCGGCCTTTTGGCTAAGATCAAGTGTAGTATCTGTTCTTATCAGTTCAATATCCAATACATCCCTTATCTAGGGACCATTACTACACAGCCATTGTTCCCATTGGTACTTAGAATGATGATTCAGACATTCATGACAAATCCCAGGTGCAGTAATTGTTGGTACATCCAGTAACAGCAGAAGTCATACATTACATGACCGTATTAATTGTTAATCTGCAGGTTCTGATGGAATGTCGGATAGTAGCATGGATGTCATAACTGCAGCTTGGAGATATAGCACTAAGAAACAATATATGTTTCATATAAGAAATGGGAAATCTTTTGTATACAGTCAGATATATTTTATCATACTGCAAACATATCGGATGTATTGGAGTTCCTTGCTATGTTACACCTGAGTTATAGTACCATTAATGGAGCTCGGAGTGCTTTGTCCTCCTATTTAGGACAATTTTCAGAACGACAATTTATCGGGTCTCATCTGTTAATATCCCGATTTATGAGAGGAATTTTAATAAAATCCTACCAAACCCAGATATACAGAAATCTGGGATGTCAGTATAGTTCTCACATTGCTTCGGCAATGGACTCCAATTACATCACTGTCTTTTCAGAAGTTAATATTTAAAGTGGTTATGCTGATGCCATTAATATCAGCAAATGAGTACAAACATTACTACTCACTACTGTGTAAACTCAAGCAGTGTGTCGTATGGAATGATCTACAGCATGAAAAGCACAAATCTTCACGTAGTCACTCACGTGACTCCGAAGTAAAATAGTAAGATTAAATGAAAACTTACCAGTTTGAAGTTTGATCGTTATTTTATAAGGTGTTACGATGAGGGATTACGTGCCCTCCACTCCCAACCCTCATAATATAAATGATCATCTGGTAGTTCTAGTCTATGTTAGCCTTACTATCTTACTCCGGCGGTACACAAAAGGCTGGAGAAACTCGATTCTCCAGCATCTGCAGTTCCTTCTTTAACACAATATCTTACTCCGGCTATTGGTTCTGTGTTTCTCACGCCGCTGCTTTGAAGTATGCCGAGCATGCGCCAGGCGGGGTCTTCTTCACGTAATCCCTCATCGTAACTCCTCATAAAATAACGATGTAACCAAACTGGTAAGTTCTCATTTAATCTTACTATTCTTCAGGCATATGCGCCAGGACAGTAGCCAGATTCAATGGCATTCTCTATCATGTACTCCCAGTGGAGCTATAGGTTCCTCCTCATTTTATTTAAACTGGAAAGTATTCCAATCAATACTGAAAGGTTCTTCCAGTGGGGGAAGCTTCCTTCTAACATAGAAACATAGAAATTAGATGCAGGAGGAGGCCATTCGGCCCTTCGAGCCAGCTCCGCCATTCATTGTGATCATGGCTGATCGTCCCCTATCAATAACCCTGCCTTCTCCCCATATCCCTTGACTCCACTAGAGCTCTATCCAACTCTCTTAAATCCATCCAGTGATTTGGCCTCCACTGCCCTCTGTGGCAGGGAATTCCATAAATTCTAGGCAGGGTATTCTAGTCCTAAGGGGCTGGAGAAATGGACACACATCTTTGTTAACAACTGTACCAATACATACCCTTTCTGACATACTGCATCCTTTCAACTGATCTGAATCTTACACGCAAGTGTAGTGTATATAATTTCAAATTATATGTTATGTCATCGTGCAGAGTTGAAGTGTAATTACTACTGGGCTACGGTCCAAGCATTTTTAATGTTTTGATTAATCGATTGATTGATTGATTGAAACCGTCTCTTTGGCCCACCGAGACCAGGCCAACCATTAATCACCCGATCATAATAGTTCTGTGTTGTCGCATATTCTTATCTACTCTCTGCACACTCGAGGCATTTTACAGAGGAAAATCAACCTACAAATCCACATGACTTTGGGATGTGGGAAGAAACTGAAGAATCTGGAGGAAGACCAGGCTGTCATAAGGGAAACATACAAATTCCACATAGAGGTCCTACCTGAGGTCAGGATCAGGTTTGATCCTGCGCAGTTTTCCCCGGCACAGTGCAAGAAAAGAAAAATCGTTTTTTTATTATGGCCGCCTTCTTCTTTTGTGTGGCGTGCACAGCCTAAAGTTGTTGGACAACTTGTTCTATTTGATCTTCTGTTTGTGCACGTCGAGTTGATTGCATTAGTCGAAACAGGGCGGACCACGTGAAAGTTGCAATCTTCCACCCCATTATGGCCTTAATGTAATTCAAGACATCTTGAAATGGTCATTTTCATATCACAAATTACATTGAACATGGAAAAACCTTTACACAGAGACTGGAAAACCAATAATGAACCCCATCTATTTTGATATCTTGTGATATATTGTACGTTGTGCAAAGAAACAGTAATTAATTGGTATGTTATTATCTTCATGAATGAATTTTTCTTGTATTTATTCCATTCCAAATGACTTTGATCCATCTAGTTCCCCATTGGGAATCTGAAACACCTATTATTAGTATTACAAGGCTTGCAGCCACTCTTACTTGTGTAAAGAACTTTTTATTCACCAGTTAATTTCAAGATGGCAATGGATAACTCTGCTAATTCTTACTTTGTTACCTCTGTCAGTAATTTCTACCAAATTCTTTCTGCTATGTCCCTTTGTATTATTAGCTTCAGAATGAGAACTTAGCTTTGAAGCATAATTGCTGCATAAGTATATGCTTGTCATAAACTTCTGATTCATTTGGTTGCGCCTCTAGGCTTGTGCAGTTAAAATACCTGTTCGGGACAGAGAGTTCTATAAATCCAACAATTGTATGGCAGTCAGGTGTATGTTCTGGGTGTTATTCACAGCCTCTTCAGAATCGGAACAAAAATTACTGCTGGCACAAAATCAAACTCTGTTCAAAAGCTGTTTCTACTTGCTTGACGGTATGAGCTTGTCATTGACTTTTTATTGAAATTGATTCTAGTTGAAGAGGATGTTGCTGGCAAGCCCAACGTTTATTTTCTTTGCTTAATTACTCTTCAAACAGCTACATTATTTCATAACAAGACACAGAGTACTGAAGTAACTCAGCATATCAGGCAGCATATCTGGAGAACTTGGATAGTTGACCTTTTGGGTCGGGTCTCTTCTTCAGATTCTGAGTCTGATCTCTCTTTCCCTCTCAAGCCCATTCTCCTGCATTTGCCCCCATCGCCTATGACACCCTTGCTAATCAAGAATCTGTCAATCTATCTCCGCCTTAAAAAATATCCACTGACTTGGCCTCCACAGCCTTCTGCGGCAATGAATTTCACAGCTTCACCACCCTCTGACTAAAGAAATTCCTTCTCATCTCCTAAAGGTATGCCCTTTTATTCTGAGGCTATGGCCTCGGGTCCTAAACTCTCCCACTAGTGGAAACATCTTCTCCACATTCACTTTATCCAGGCCTTTCACTATTTGGTAAGTTTCAATGAGGTTCCTCCTTATACTTCTAAACTCCAGCGGGTACAGGCCCAGAGATCTTTATGCCTATCTCATTAGGTTTCTTACTTCCTAAGGTGTAGGTGCTTCTATTTTTCTTACTATAGTGTATCATGTCATATTGATTAGTTGTTAAATATTTTTAAAATGTCATTGCTTAGTGTATGGGATTGTTGATATATTAGATTGGATTCCTTCTTTGGATTCCTTCTTTGTATCTCTCCTGACCACATCCCAGATTTTGGAGAAGCCCTTCTGTCCTTGTCCCACCAGCCTACTCTTCTTCTTAGCTTCCAAGTCTTTGATCCATTTGTGATTTGATCAGTTATTTCCCCACCCCACTCCACAGGCCTGTGTGGTACCTCAGGGGAAACTATCTGAAAATCCAAGTATGCAAAATCAATCACATTACCATTCTCAAATTTTTACACTGCCTCTTCAGAGAATTTGGTTTCTCATACATGTTTCTTCATGGGAATTATCTATGCTCTTCAAATGTTATCTGGCACTGTCCCTTCTTATGTGGGACTTGTGTACATAAACTCGTTCCCCCTGTATCTAATTGAGTGGTCTCATGCTATCCAGACCTGCTGCTTTCAATTCTGTGGATGTATGAATATTCTTTTATGTTTCTCCAGTGCCACTGTATCCCATCGGAGGGAAAGCCAAGGATGACAGGTCCAGTGAACCCTGCATGTCAAGCTGTATTGAGTGAGGCATGTACAAAGATTAAAAAAGAAAGTTTATTGCAGGTACTGAGTACTAAAGGCAGGAAGGGCTGTCAGAAAAGAGAGGTCACAGAATATCACTGGCAGGCAGGATTAAGATAAATCCAATTTTTTTTTATGTCAATTAAAATAATTACTGGGTAAATGTGGGGCAATCTGAATTTGGAGTTAGAAAGGAAAGATTTGGTCCTAAATTAATCTTTTTCATTGGCATTCACAAAGAAAATATACTTTGTAGTTAGAAAAGTCAGCAAAGGAAGTGGCAAACTTCGAGAGCATGTCTCTTTAAATAGATAGGAGGTGCTCAATACCTTAGCGGGCTTAAATATAGATTTGGGCTGTATGGTGGCGCAGCGTTAGAGGCACTGCCTTACAGCAGCCGAGACCTGGGTTTGATCCTGACTGCGGGTGCTGCCCGTAAGGAGTTTGTGCATTTTCCCCGTGACCTGCGTGGGTTTTCTCCGCGATCTTCCGTTTCCTCCCACACTCCAAAGACGTTCGGGTTTGTGGGTTAATTGGCTTTGTTTTAGTGTAAATTGTCCCTAGTGTGTGTCGGAGAGTGTTAGTGTGCTGGGATCGCTGATCGGTGCTGACTCGGTGGGCCAAACGGCCTGTTTCCACGTTGTATCTATAAACTAATCTAAATTAAAGATGGTTTCCTCTTTGTTTAGTTTAGTTTAGAGATACTGCATGGAAACAGGCCCACCGGGTCCACACCAACCAGCGATCCCCGCACATTAACACGATCCTACACCCACTAGGGACAATTTATACATTCACCAAGCCAATTAACCTACAAACCTGTACGTCTTTGGAGTGCGGGAGGAAGCCGAAGGTCTCGGAGAAAACCCACGGAGGTCACAGGGAGAACGTACAAACTCCGTACAGACAGCACTCGTAGCTGGGTCTCCATCGCTGCATTCGCTGTAAGGCAGCAACTCTACCGCTGCGCCACCATGTTCTCAAGGTCATCTATGTTCCAAAGACTCGAGGAGGCATCCACTAAGAGACAAGAAGAGGAAAGCTTATCAAGAGGCAAAGGCAGTCTGCACCAGGCCGGAAGGAGCGTTTGAGAGATCTTCTCAAACAAGATGCCGAGGTTCCTGATGCATCCTACACACTATCTGCTGCAATGTTGGTAGTATCCAAGCCTGGCAACAGGTCAAGATCACTCTTTGGTGGCTGAAAAGTAACAAGTTGTGCCAGGTAGGTGAAATCCCTACAAAAGTATTAAAATTTATTGCTGAGAAACATTTCTGGTCAAAATCATTAACTCTGTGCCAACAGGGAAGAGGAGAACAAGGTAATGGATTTCAGAGATGTTAGAATTGTGAACATTTACACAGAAGGGGGTGTCTGGTTGCTTTAATTATTTAGAAATCTCCCTGTTGTCTACCAGGGGGATAGTCCATGGGGAGATACCATCATAAATAAAGGATCATTGACTATCCTCTCCTCCCGGTACATGAATACTCCCCTCCCCCCCCCCCCCCCCCCCAGAGAGGTGCAATGAGGATTCTGACCAGCAGGAGGTAGAATGGACATAATCTTCACTGCATAACATGCCCCCAAAATAAATACACATATATATATATATATATATATATATATAGTGTCAATTCAAGTACATTTCCAGTGTTGACTTCACAAGTTCCTTTGACTGAGTGGGATTATGGGGAATCCTGCTCAAAATGAGTTACCATGAAAATGTTGTTGCCGTTCCACATTTGCCCCATTTAAGATGAAAGGCATGATCAAAACCAGTAGGATGATCACAACTGAATCTCAGTGCATGGCAGGGTGGCGTAGCAGTAGAGCTACTTCCTTACAGCGCCAAAGACCTGGGTTCGATCCTGACTACGGGTGCAGTCTGTACGGAGTTTGTACTTTCTCCCCATGACCTGCGTGGGTTTTCTCCGAGATCTGCGGTCTTCTCCCACACTCCAAAGACGTGCAGGTTTGTAGGTTAATTGCCTTGGCATAAATGTAAATTGGCCCAAGTGCGTGTAGGATAGTGTTAGTGTGAGGGAATCGCTGGTCAGTGTGGACTCGGTCGAAGAGCCCGTTTCCGCGCTGTATCGCTAAAACTAAAACTAAAACCCTATATGCAATACTCTTCACTGCAATGCTGTAATTCACCAAGATCAGGTTTTCTGCAGGAATGGGAATCTACAAGAAAATGTGCCTTACACTAAATATTTGCAAGGCAAAGATGTTCAGCTAACTTACACTTTTGCACAGCACAATCTCCTTCTGAAAGTCAGGATCCATTGTCCCTGGAAAACCTGGATTGCTTTTTACAGTTTAGGAGAGATCCCTCAGTGAAGTTCCATCAAAAGTGAAGAGATCCTTCAAACGTAAACTTCACTAACACCCTCCCCTGCACCAATATTTTCTTTAGGTGACTGAAGAAAAGAAAATATTTGAAGGATCTAAAATGATTCGTAAGGAGTAGATGTGTCCCCCACACTCTTTACTTTAACTTTAGAAATTACTTTAGAAATGTTTTTGCATCTAGAAACACTGGAGGAATTTTACCATTGCTGTCTCTGCCAAAACCTCCAAACTCACTAGCAGGATGGCCAAGTCGATGCCTTTGTCCTCTCCCAGTGAACATGCCCAACTAGCTCCCTGTGGGCATGCCATACTGTTTGCCTACCTAACACAATGAGGCAAGAACAATCAATTGACTTAACAGGCGTAGATCACAATAAAAAAACGCAATGCAATGCAGCCTTACACATGACCTCAATTGCAACAAAACAAACATAATATGTTTAACCTGCATTGACCTGCTATATCACAGGTTAAAGTGTGACATGAACCAAAATGTGACACGAGCTATGTATAATGTAAAACAAAAACAACATGGCAACACAAAACAGTGTGTGACAGAAAATGTGTAAATTTCTAAAATGATTTAAAATATATAATAGGCCACTTTGATATTGTACCTTGTTATGAAGCATAAAGCAATATGACTGAGTTGAAATGTGACATAATCTGAACACGACAACCAGAATATATAATGCAGTACAAAACATATATTGTGATATTGTGATACGGCAAAAAAGCATAATTTGCCCCAGGCATATAATATAAAATGCAATGCAATATCAAGCAAAAGATGATCACAAATAAATTGCACTGTAAAAATTAAAAATTAAAATAAAATGTGATTCATACTGTGGTGATTGGAACCATAACTTTTATGAAATACATCACTATGAGACCTAAAACATAATACAATACAAGTCAAGATGTTTAAAAAATGCAGCACAGTCTAAAGATTGATTATAGGGAAAATTAACATGGCCTAAAATGTGATGGTAACACTGTGTGACATGAAACATGACTCAATAATAACGATATGTTCCCTTCTTTTTAGAAGTCCCTTGAGGATGGGGATGACTTGCTTCCAGTTCTGCGTGTTGCAAAAGGGACTGAAGAATCCAAAGTGCAACTGCAGACTCTAGCAGAGATTTTGAATTATTTGCATTTCACCTTGTGTTATAATTTAGGTCATGTTGCAGTTTACTTTGTGTCATGTTACATCTTTAATTCTTCTTTAGATTTCTCTAAAACTTTATGTCCTGGTAATTTTCTCTGCAAAGTCACAATTCAGGTCACAATGTATTTCAGGTCATGTTATGCTTTGGGGCATGTGATGTTTTGGACAGTTTTGCAAATTATACTGCATTTCATGTCATGTCACATTTCCTGTGGATTTTGTTTCATGTTGCACCATGTTGAAGGTTGTCTTTCTTTTCAAATTATATATCTTTATTTAAAGCCACAGAACTACTTAGTTCATAGTGTCTTTATCGATGTTGCATTCTGGAAATGAAATATGATTTCCCTTTTTTTTGCTTTCGGGGTTCTATTGTGTCACAAATTAGATCAAGTTACAAGAATAGGTCATGTTTTAAGATGTGCTGTGTTTCAGGTTGTGTACTGAGATATTTTAGATTTTGATGCATTGCCTCTAGTTTGCTTTGCAATTTTTTAGCATGCATTTTATGAATCTTAACTTCATAATGTTCCCTTCAGATCATGTTTACATTATATTTTACACAAGACTCATCCAATGATCAGTTTTCCATTCTGTCACTTTTTAATTAACATCATGTTTCATATTATTTATTAGTTTAGGACATTGAACATTTTATATTGTATTAGACTAAGTGGGACCCGTTGGATCCCATCCTCACACGGGAGGCCTGGTGTCCAAATGTAATATTCCACCACTCACCCATAGCCCTCAACTGTGCAGGCGCGGCTGACTCATGGCTTTCTGGACTCACTCACTGACTCACAGCTTTCTGGACTCACTCAAGGCCTTCTCGACTCACTCACGGCTTTCCGGACTCACTCGCAGAAGCACAGTTACCTGGACTCACTCACTGACTCACGGCTTTCGGGACTCACTCACGGCTTTCCGGACTCACTCACGGCTTTCCGGACACGGCTTTCCAGACTCACTCATGGCTTTCTCGACACTCACTCACAGCATTCTGGACAATCACTCACTGACTCACGGCTTTCTGGACACTCACTCACTGACACAGCTTTCTGGACACTCACGCTGCAATGAACTGCTGATGGGGGGGAGGTGCGGGGGGTGGGGGGGATGTGGGCGGGAAGGGGTGTGTGGGCGGCCATTCCAGTGCCCAGCCACTCAATCCCCCCCACACTCAATCCTTACCCAGTATCTCGAGGTTGCAGCAGTCCATCAGGATCGAGGCCGCTCCGCACTCCCCGACTCCTGGCGGCCTCGGGGCGGCTGGACTCGGGACGGCTTCTGGGCGGACGGCTTGCGGACGGCTTGCGGACTGCTTCGGGACAGCTTCCGGATGGCTCACGGACTCTGCCCGGTCTCCGGGGCTTTATTGACAGCGGGGGCCGGACGTAGAGTCACCGTCCCGGTGACAGACAGGAGAGAAGACCAATCTGCTAATCCTATGATTATCTAAACCTTCAAACTTTTGCAATATTTTACCGATCGGAACAAAACTTGGTGGCTTGGTGCACAGGAGAATGATTAGTAAGATGATGGCGAAAAATCATAGATAGATAGATAGATAGATAGATAGATAGATAGATAGATAGATAGATAGATAATCTTTATTGTCATTATAACATGTGAACATGTACAACAAAATTAAAATGCCAACCAGTCAGTGCACCATTCACACATTTCTAAAAGCTAACGATACGTAAGCATACACACACCACCATAAAATAAGCATAAACACACAACCATACATTCTTCTGTCGATTTCATAATCCATTTGGTATGTAGCGTACCTGCGCTCATTTGGTGGCTACTAAGTGTAGTTATTGCTGTGGGATAAAAACTGTTTTTTAGTCTGTTTGTCCTTGTCCTCATTGATCTGTACCGTCTGCCTGATGGCAATAGTTCAAACAGGGAGTGGCCGGGGTGGGAAATGTCCTTTATAATGTTCTGGGATTTCTTGAGACAGTGGGAACTGTGTAGGTCCTCCAAAGTGAGGAGAGGGCAGCCGACAATCTTCTGGGCGTTGTCAATATCCCTCTGGAGAGCTTTCCTCTGGGCCGATGTGCAGCTGCTGTACCACACGCATACACAGTATGTGAGGATGCTCTCTATGGAGCACCGATAAAAGGACAGCAGGAGTCTCTTGGTGATGTTGTTCTTCCTGAGCACCCTCAGGAAGTGCAGTCTCTGCTGGACCATTTTCAGCAGCGCAGAGGTGTTCACGCTCCATGTCAGGTCCTCCTCAATGTGGATTCCCAGGAAGCAGAAATCCGCCACCCTCTCCACACAGTCCCCTCTGATGATTAGTGGTGTAATGTTCGTTTTCTTCTTCCTGTAGTCTATTATGGGCTCCTTTGTCTTTGAGATGTTGAGGAGAGCAGGTTATTCTGTCCAAACCACACTGTCAGCTGCTCCACCTCATCCCTGTAAGCGTACTCATCCCCCCCCAGAGATGAGCCCCACCACCGTGGTTTCATCCGCGAATTTGACAATGGTGTTACTGTGGTGGGCGGGGGTGCAGTCATATGTGTAGATGGTGTAGAGCAGGGGGCTCAGCACGCAGCCCTGTGGAGAGCCGGTACTGAGGCTGAGGGCCGTGGATGTGTGATGGCCCACTCTGACTCTCTGGCTGCGTCCCGACAGGAAGCTATTTGTCCACATGCAGGTGGAGTGTGAAAGTCCCAGGTGCCACAGTTTGTTCACCAGTTTGTGGGGAAGGATGGTGTTAAAAGCAGAGCTATAGTTCACAAAGAGCATCCGCACATAGCTCCCCCGCTGCTCCAGGTGGGAGAGTGCAGCATGGAGGGCTGTGGCTACAGCATCCTCTGTGGATCTGTTCACTCTATACGCAAACTGGTGGGGGTCAAAGCTTCGGGGCAGGAGATTTATTTGGTCCATTCTCTCTTTTTGCGTCTCTTGTTGTGGTCTGCAGCCCGGGAGAGGTTGGCTTCAGACGGGGGCTGTCGAGGGCCGGTGGGGGGGGGGGGGGGGGGGCGTCCTGCAGCCTGGGGAGGGGCACGGCTTCAGGTGGGGCTATCGGAGGCCGGTGGGGGTGAGGGGAGCATCCTGTAGCCAGGGGAGGGGAGCGGCTGCGTGCGGTGGCCAGTGGGGGGGGGGGGGGGGGGGGGGGGGGGTTCTGAAGGGCTAGTATGGACATTGTTGTGTTGAATTGATTCTTGGGCTAGTACTGCAGCTGGGGACAGGGAGGCTTCAGGTTGGGGCCTAAGGGAGCGTTCTGTAGCCGGGGGAGGGGGACGACTTCAGGCAGGAGCCAGTGGGGGGGGGGGGGGGGGAAGCGCTGCCGTGGCCTACCACTGCTGTGGCCAGCCGCTGCTGTGTCCTGCCATGGGGGGTGGGGGGAGTGGTGCAAGGGGAGGGTGATGGGGGTTGTGGACAGGGTTAGTGAGCCCCGCCAGCGCCCCCACATCACTCCTCACTTCCCCAGGATTTCGAGTTTGCAGCAATCGGGCAGGCACCGCACTCAGGGCTGCCTCCGCGCATCGGGTGGCTTCTGGACTCACAGTTCACTCACTCACAGCTTCTGGGCCCACAGTTCACTCACTCACGGCTTCTGGAGCCACAGTTCACTCACTCACGGCTGCTGCACTCGATTCTCACTCACGGCTTCTGGGCTTCCGGGCTTGCTGACTGACCTCACGCCCGACTTGTGGACTCATGCCCGGCCTCCGGGGCTTTATTCTCCACGCATCCGGAAGGGGTGTTACCTTCCTGGTGACTGACAGGTGAGAAGACCAATCTCATCTCACGATTTTTGAAACGTTCATAACTTTTGTAATCCTCCACCGATCGGAACAACAGAGCAGAGGAGAATGGTAGGTAAGGTGGTGGAAAACCCTAGCGATATAGGATACCACTTTTGCGCAAATTTAAAAACAATGCAGACCTGAAGTGGTCAAGATGAGAGTTTTAGTAATAGTATTGACAATACTAGTCTAAGTGGGACCCGTTGGGTCCCAGTCACACAGGAGGCCTGGTCTCCCAATGCAACCTATTCCCCAATGCAATATTCCACCACTCAAGCATTCCCCCAAAACAACTGTTCCCCCAACGCAATATTTCACCACTCATCCATAGCCCCTAACTACGCAGGCATGGCTCATTTCCCCATATTCCCCAGCACTCCCTCCCCCTCCTCTTCATGTGTGGAAGGGGAGGAGGGGAGGGAAGGGGGGGGTGTGGGGTGGGAGTGGAGGAAGGCGGGGTGTAGGAGGGGGGAGGGGGCATGTGGTGGAGGGGGGGGGAGCGAGTTTTGTGTAACCAGAGAGGGAGGGGGAGTGGGAGAGCGAGCCTGCTGGAGCTGGGAGACCACCCCTGTTTCCTGCACTGGATCCAACCCCACCAAATGGCCCGGTGGGGGGGTGGGGGTGGGGGCAGAAATTAAAATCAAAACAAATATACCCCACGGAGCCCTCGGGTTATCGTCCTAATGGGCAAAAAAGATGACGTTTTGAAATTTCTGCAAGGACCCAACTGTGTGGGGTGTCCTTTGTGACATCTGTTAAGTAAAGATGGCAAATGGGCACGGGGCAAATGGGGCGGGGCACGTGGGTGAGGTGGGGCAAGTGGGTGGGGGCAGGGCAAGTAGGGCCTTGTTTTATGTTTTTTTTAACTTTTAAAAGTCAATAACATAAAATACACCATTAATTTGAACGTAACTTGTTTCATTTGCATCACAGGACAATGATGAGTAAGATGGGCCAAAATGGTAGCGCTATCTATCGTTTTTGAGCAAATTGAGGTGCAAAGAAACAAACAAACAAACAAACAAAATTAGAGTTTTAGTAATAGATAGTTAGGCAGACAGACAGACAGACAAAGACAGACAGACAGACAGACAGACAGACAGACAGACAGACAGACAAAGTGGGACCCGTTGGGTCCCTTTGTCACACGGGCCTAGCCCCCTAACACAATATTCCACCACTGAGCTATAGCCCTCAACTGCGCAGGCGTGGCTGATAGGTGCCCATAGTGCCGCACCTGGTCCCCCTCCTCCCCTCACTCCGCCCCATGCCCTCCCCTCCCTAGGCACTCACTCCATCCCCCCTCAAACCTCCCCCCATCCACTCTTAGCGGCTCTCCGGCGGCTCAGCCATTCCCGCCCATTGGGTTCCCATTGTGACATAGAACACGCACGTATTACTGCGCAAGCGCAGCAGACGGGCACGGCAAGTGGAAAAGATATTTATTAAAGCATAAAATGTGTATAACTGAAAATATAACAACTTAAATGTTAAAGAGATTTATTCAGTTCAGTTCTTTCTTGTTGCATCTCTTATTGCGCACTGCTGCTCACTGCAGCTCGATGTCTCTTTGCTGTTGATGAAAACGAGAGACACACAATTTTAATAAAGGGACATTATTGAGTGGTCAAACTTTAATGAAGAAATTCTGTGAATTTACCTCGGAAATCATCGTTCAACCAAGCATGCGTTTAATGACAACATTCTTGGTCGATGTTCCATCATTCAGGAAAACTTTGACATTTTCGTTCAACTTTCCTTGGCTAAGAGCCACATATAGTTGTCCATGTTGAAATACTGATTTCTCAAGGAATATCAACACTTTCTCCATGGTTTGTCCTAGCGCTTTATCGATCGTCATAGCAAAACTGGACTGAATGGGGAATTGGGTCCGCTGAAGGGGAACGTCTTCGCCTTCTGTCAAATTGAGCATTATCCCAGGAATGAGAACAATGTCATTTTTGAAGGCTCCCATGTTGATTCTTGCAATGATCAGATGATTGTGTAGCTCTTCCATGATCATCCTCGTTCCATTGCATAGCTTTGGGGGTTCCAAATTTTTCATTAACATGATTGGAGATTGTTTTTTCAACTCCAATTTGTGTGGTGAAATCCAGAGTTCTTGAGTGAATTGAGGAATTCTGTTAGAAACTGACTAGCATTAGTTCCCTCAGTGACAGCATTGAAAGAAAATGATTCCAGGGAAGCGTCTGATACATGCAGAATTGATGCCTCCCTGGTTTTGTTGTGTAGAACCAAGATACAATTGTTGGAGAATAATTTTGCAGGATTGTCAAATGTGGGATAGATGAAATGAATACAATCCTCTAGTGTTATCGCTGATAAAACCATGAATTGCAGCATTTCAATCTCACCGTCTTCATTCTTTAAAATGCTGTCTTCTACAACTTTGAACAAAAATTGAGAATAGCTGCCTTCTCCCTCTCTCAATCGCATATTCGTCTGCAATTGAAACTTGGTGAAAGGTGTCCACAAGTAGGATTTCTTGATACCGGAATTTTCAATATCAGCATCATTTCCCCTTTTCACTATAGGAAGGAGTTGTCAAAAATCGCCACAACAAATGATAAGAATCCCACCAAAAGGCTTAGTGTCGATGCATATATGTCAAAGAGTTCTTTCCACCCCTTCAAAGCTCTCCCTGCTAATCATTGGGCACTCATCCCAAACAATGAGTTTCACTTGCCTCATCAAACATGCCGTGCTTGAGATCTTCTCGATGTTGCAGAATGTATCCTTGGTCACTTGGATGGGTATCTTGAATCGAGAATGTGCAGTTCTTTCACCAGGCATTAATGTAGCTGGTATCCCAGAGGATGCTACAGCAATAGCCACATCACCTTGACCTCTAACTTTGGAGAGGATAAAATCTATACATAACTAAAACTCTGATCTTGCGCTCTTCCAGTTTGCACGGTCAGCAGGGTATCTCTCATGAGTCAGAAATCCAAGGTTTTTTTGTTAAATATTTTAATTAGACGTAAGTACATATTAAAATAATATACTTGTCACATACATTCTTAATATTATTAATATTAACAGTTATGTCTTATTTGTATTTCTATACATTTTTTTGTTTTTATTGCAGATAGGAAAAGATAGAGAAAAATAAAGTAAAAATAGAAAGTCAAAAAAAAAAAAAATGAGTGGAGTGTTAAACAGATTATCCATCGTTGGAGATATATCCATGATTTGTTATGTATAATTCTTCATCCATTCCTTTATTCAGGCTTCAGTCAGGTTCTCGCACCGAGCCATTTTGACCCTTTAAATATTCAATAAATGGAGACCATATCCCTCTGAAAAGATCCAACCTCTCCAGTAGGACAAGCCTTAATCTTTCCAGGTGAAGTGTCTCCGACATTCCTGTAATCCACATTTTGATTGTGGGGGATGTAGGACCTTTCCAGAATTTCAATATTAGTTTTCCCTGTAGAGGTCTCCCATCTTATTAATTCCATAGTTTTTCCATTGTAAAAAACTTTTGTCCATCATTGAAGGTTAAAATATAACGTTATTTACAATGGTAAGGGCTAGTGGTATACATTCCAATTTTAATGTTTTCTTTATTTGTTTCCAGATACATATCCCACTTTCTATTATGAGGTTTTCACTATAGATTTTCTTACCTAGTTTAATATTAGCGAATAAAATCGAGCTAATTTCAAAAGGCGAACAATCTTCTTTTTCCATTTTTAACCAGATTGGTTGTTTATCCGTCTCTACTAACCAAAAATTCATGTTTTTAATATTAACTGCCCAGTAATAAAGCATAAAGTTTGGGAGTGCTAGACCTCCATTTATTTTTGATTTACATAAATGTTTTTTATTTATTCTATGACTCTTATAATCCCAGATAAAGTTGATGACTATAGAATCAACCTTCTTAAAACAATTTTTAGGAAGATATATCGGAATCAATTGGAAGAGATATAGTATTTGCGGGAGAAAAATCATTTTTATTGCATTAATTCTACCTAGCATTGAAATAGGTGATGTTTTCCAATATAAAATATTCTTCTTTAATTTATTCAGTAAAAGTGGAAAATTAAATTTAAATAAAGAAT
Source organism: Okamejei kenojei (assembly GCA_035221665.1). NCBI lineage: Eukaryota > Metazoa > Chordata > Chondrichthyes > Rajiformes > Rajidae > Okamejei > Okamejei kenojei. The sequence continues at coordinate 14,011,443 of CM069131.1, read as the reverse complement.
CAAATCTTTTTGTTACATAAATTCCAAGATATTTGATTTTTTCCTTTGCTATCTTAAAAGGAAATTGTTGTAATATATGTAAGTTATTTACCCTTATTGACATAAGTTCACTTTTATTCCAATTAATACTATATCCTGAAAATAATCCAAATTCAGTTATTAAATTTAATAAATTTGGAATACTAATTTCCGGCTTTGTAATATAAAGTAATACATCATCCGCATATAAGGAGATTTTATTTTCAGTATCTCTGGTGTCATGCCCATATATTTCAGAATGTAATCTCACACGTTGAGCCAAAGGTTCTATTACATGTGCAAACAATAGCGGGGATAAAGGCCAACCTTGTCTGCAGCCTCGGAATAAATTAAATTTAGTTGATAACATTTGATTTGTTAGTATTCTGGCTGTTGGATTAGTGTATAATAATTTAACCCAAGTAATAAACTTCTCTCCCAACTTAAAAGTTTCCATGACCGAAAACAAATAAGACCATTCCACGTGGTCAAAGGCTTTCTCCGCATCTAACGATATAATTACTACATCTTTATTAGTACCTTTTTTCGAATATATAATATTGAATAATCGCCTCAGGTTATATGAGGAATATCGTTTAGGTATAAATCCTGTTTGATCGGGGTGAATTAATTTATTGATAACTGTGCTTAGTCTTTGTGCTAATATTTAGGTTAGTATCTTTTGATCAGTATTTAAAAGAGCTATAGCTCTATATGATCCTGGGTTGTCCAGATCTTTGTCCATTTTAGGTATAAGTGTTATAATAGATTCATTTTCGTTTCTGGTAATTTCTGGTGGGTACAGATGTATTCATAGAGTATCTTCAAACGTGGTGCAATCAGATAAAATGTTTTATAAAATTCTGAACCAATACCACCTGGTCCCGGTGTTTAACCATTTTTTAATGATCTGATAGATTCTTCGATTTCTTTTACTGATTTTTCAGCATTTAGTGATTCTCTATTTTCTGAATCTAACCCATTCAGATTACATTTTTTTAAAAATGCTTCTATTCCTATCCTGTTTTCTATCGTTTTGGTTGAATATAATTTTTTATAATATTGCAAACATCTCTCATTAATATCTTTGGGTTGTACTAATGGTTCACCATTGTATGATTTAATCCTATGGATTATTTTTTCTCCCTCCATTTTCCGTAATTGACGAGCCAATAATTTTTGGGGTTTATCTCCAAATTCAAATTGTAATTGTTTAGTGTATTGATAAAGTTTTACAACTTGATCTGAGTATATTTTATTTAATTTATATTTCAGTGCAGTGATTTTGTTATGTTTTGTCATGAATGGATTAGCAGCATTCTCTGTGTCTAATTGTTTAATCTCCTTTTCGAATTCTTGTTGTTCCCTCCGAATCTCTTTATTATAAAATGCTTGAGAAGAAATCATAATTCCACGGGAATATGCTTTAAAAGTGTCCCATAATAGGGAAGAAGATATTTCTGGTTTATCATTTATTTCAAAGAAAATCTTGATCTGTTCTAAAATATATTCCTGAGTTACTTTGTCTTTTAAAATTTGTGGGTTAAATCTCCATTGTCCTGTTTTTCCGTTTTACCATTTATTTTAATCATAAATGTTAAAGGTGCATGATCTGAGATTGTAATATTATGGTATTTTGATTTATAAGTAAGTGAGATAAGTTTAGCGTCAACCAAAAGAATAATATATTCTTGAATAGGTTTTATGTACAGGTGAATAAAATGAATATTCTCGTCCAGTTGGATTTTCTACTCTCCAAACATCTTTAATATTACTAGTATCAATATATGCATTTAATAAGTCACTGGAATGGGATTTGGTTTTCCTTTGCCTTGTGGATCTATCTAAATAAGAATCTAATGTACAATTTAAATCTCCTCCAATTATTGTTATGTTGTGCTATTTCCGGGATGTTATTAAATATTTTCTTAAAGAACAGTGGACTATCAAAGTTTGGTCCATAAACATTGACAAAAATCATTTTTTGTGTATTTAATTCACCTATTACAATAATGTATCTACTGTCACTGTCAGTTACAGTTGATGTATATTTAAATAAAGTGCCTTTACGAAATAATATTGCTACGCCTCTGGATTTGTGTGTAAAAGAAGAATGATACATTTTATCTATCCATTTAGCTTTCAGCCTACGCTCGGCATCTTTTTTTAAATGTGTTTCTTGAATAAAAATCACATCAGCTTTAATTGCTTTTAAATGTGCTAGTACTTTACCTCTCTTAATTGGTTCATTAATACATTTAATGTTCCAGCTACAAAACGTTATTCCTTCATTCCCCTTATTCATGTTTAAATCTTGCATCTTTTGTCTATGGGAGTCTATAATAGAGCCAATGGTTCAGTTCGACAGACCCGACCTTACACCCGAACTCCGAATAGACGAATTTTAAGACCCTTGAATGTCTCTCATGTGTATATCTCCTTTGATCCAATTTGTAACTCCATTCAAACTGAAAATAATAATAATAGATTATAATAGAGAAAAAAAGAGGATAGGTTAAGAAATTAGTATTGTGCACAAAGAAGAAAAAAACTACATCTAGTATTAGTGCTAGCCATACTAGCATGGCTAACCATCTACTGACTTCCGTAGTTGATGTTACCAACTTAACCAGCTCCTTAGTTTCTCGAATTTATATTCCATAGCAGTATTTTACCGGGGATGTTGGATTTTAAAATATTCGGGTTCCAATAGTCGGAAATGTGAGGATACATTTATTTAAAACTTGTTTGAAAATATAATAAAAAAACGAAAAGAAAGGAAAAAAGAAAATAAAAATAAAAATTAATAATAAAAAAGAAAAAAGGTTTCCAAGGAGGGCAAATGTAATCAAACTCTATATTTGACTCTAATCATTCCATTATAAGGAAGTATTAGTCATTAGTGATAATTATTAACTCTGATTAGTAAATATACCACGCTATAATTTGAGTATTTATTCGTTATTTGTATTAGTAGTGCAGTTATACTAATTATTAGCATCCATGGGAGAGTTTCTGATCAACATCTTTCTCCAGCTTCCTTAGTCGCGACTTTAATTCCATCCAGTCCTGCAAAGTCATTTTATTCAATGATGAAGTTCAGTTTTAAAAGTATTATTCAAGCATCCTCTCGAACCTTAATCTTCTGGGCAAAGTCCAGTGCCTCCACAGGGTTGGTGAAAAAGTGGTCATTCTGCTTGTAGGTGACTCTTAGGGTAGCTGGATACCTCAGACCATATTTCAAATTCTTCACTTCCCTCAAGATTCTTTTGGTCTCCTTAAACGCTTTTCGTTTCCTGGAGACCTCTGCTGGATAGTCTCGATAAATACTGATCCTGTATCCTTCAAATGTAAGATTTCTGTTTCTTGCAATTTTTTGCATTAACTCCTCCAGGACATGGTCGTACTGGACTTTTATTATCATTTGTCGTGGGGAAGCGCTTTGTCTTGTCTGGCGTCTCATCACTCTGTGTGCTCGGGCAAGTAAAGGCTTTTGATCCAGAGATAAAACTTTTTGCAGAAGATTTGCAGTGAATTCTCAGGGATCTTGATCCTCCTCTTTCCCTTCTGGAATACCCGCAATTCTTAAGTACTGTCTTCTCTGGCGACCTTCCAATTCAGTACATTTCTCAGTTATTTTGCCCAGTAATTCAGTTAGACGTTGGTTTTCTGTGATAAGCTTTGCCTTAGTCTGAGCACTTGTTTTGGCTAGTTCTTCAAGGTCCTTGATGGCTACCGTCTGTTGATTCAGTGCCACCTCCACAGGATTCTGCCTTTCTTCAAGATCAGTTGTCACTTTTCTGATTTTAACATTCGTCTCATTTGTCAAACTTGCAGTTTGTTCAGACAATATTTCTGCAATTTCTTTCTTCAGTTCATCCAATGTATTCTTAGCCGTGGTATTAATTTCAAGCTTTACCTCCTTCATTTCCTCATTGATTTTTTTAATTTCTTCCCCAAAATTCATCTTCTTCAATTCTTCATTCGTTTTTGTCAGTTTATTCTTTAGTTCCAGCTTTATTTCCTCCTTTAAGCCAGCAATTTCACTTGCAATAAAAGTTTTAAGATCTTCACCTTCCGATTTTTTCATCATTTTTTTCGACACATCTTCTTGGGATAGCGTCCTACCTGAGCCCGAGGCTTCAGTCGGGCCTTCCACCGGTTTCTGCCTGGTAACACAACTTTTCGGTTTATCCGAGGGTGGGCTGCGCTGTGTAGACATAGTAAGTCGCGCGCCTGATGACGTCACTCACAACAATCGGTACAGAGGCAGCAGGCAGCAGGTAGGTTGCTTTCTCCATGATTTTGCAACGTTTTTTTCAAGGATCTGGCTGGCGTTGCTCTCTATCCCTCCATAGCGCCACTGGAAGTCCAGAAATCCAAGGTTTGATGCCACTGCTTCTGATGGACCAATGTATCTGCCAGTCAAGTATTGTGTAATTTCATCATCCCTGTTAACTCCAAAAACTGATTGATCACTCCCCTTCAAACTGTACTTGATCACATATTTGACCGACTTTACAGAGGAGCATATTTCAACATTGATGTGACATTTGAACAACTTCAATAGTTGAGCATTGTAGGGCACCACCCAATCAGAAGTAATAATTTGATGCCAGCGTCCCTCTTGATGTCCCTGAAATCCTCCCATATCTGGAGATCTTCTCATGTACAGAGGATATGAATCATATCCACACCTTGTCCTCTAGAAAAATGACTTTGGGAACTGCATCCTCCATCGTTCAACATGGAGAAGTGTGGTCGCAGAATGGTCCATGAATCATCTGCTTGAGTACCAATTCAAGCAGCTCCGGAGCTACTTGTGGGTCTGGTATTTCAGTTTGCACAAATCTGTCAAAATGTTTTGGTCTTGGCTTACTCGCTTCGTCAAGCGACAGCAGACAGTGCAAATGAGGCAGGTCTCTCTTCCGATATTCCACAGTCAAGATGAAAGCTATACAGTTGCCAAAGAGGCCATGTGGTCCAGTGAGGTATCTGATGAATAGCTTTTATTTCAGATCGAATATTCTTGCAATCAAGTCTGGTCTACCACACGACTGCGGATTGTGAAAGAGGCACTGTCGCATCTCACTCCGTTTCGGATTGCAAGTCATCGTAATGAAGAACGAGGCATTGCCGTACTTCCGAACGTACATCATGGCATCCTGGCATCGTTCCATCATGTATCTCGGTCCACCGACAAATGTCGAGGAGAAGATGATGCGCTTTCTAGATGTTTTCCTAATCATCATTATTGTTTAATGCATCCGTAAGTTGTTGATCTCAACGATGCTTGATTCATGCGAATATAATTGAGCCTATCAGTCTCAATTGTAGCTGCCATATCAAGCACATATTGTTGGAAGATTCGTCCTCCTCTCAAAAGGTGGTTTAATTCATTATCATGATTCATAATCCTATAGGCATAATATCGCATTGCTGTCAATTTCTTGTGGTTACTCATTTGGAGTTGATGATGCCATCCATCATCTCCATGCGGAAAGAAAAGGACGTATTGAAAACTATCATACGACCTATGGGACTCTGAAATGATTTTCAGGTCTCCTCCTCTTTCATTCAAGACAATGTGCCGTGATGTTGCCTGAGGGTCATTATCTTTTGGTATTATGATGGCAACTTTGTTGGCAATTTGTGTGTCAAACCGCCTTACATGTTCCAAAGCTGGCTGATAATCTGGATGAATGATGATTGATGCCTCTGGTAAACCTTGAATTCTTTCCTTTGCGATTTTAAGTGTTTCAATGTAAGGGTTGTTTTGGCTTATCAAGTTTTCAAGCATTGTAACAATTTCCCTTTGAATACCAGCATTTCGCAGTATACCCATTCGCAATTCAATGCTGTCTTGGGGGTCCATAAAATAGATCTGCAAGAATTGACTTTGCTGGTGTAGGTCAGGTATCAATGAACCAATGTAATGATGAACCTGGCCTTGAATGATCACTGAAGGATTCCATCCGAGTGACACCACTTGTTTGGCACCGAATTACATCAGTTGAAAGAGAAAGGTGTATTTTCTATTATTCTTTCTGAACTCGTTTGCTTGCGGTGTGTCATAAGTATACAATCTCATGAGTTCATCAGGCAGTGCCCACAGAGAAGCAATGTTCACCTGACCCTTCATGTAGCAAAAGTTGGTGGTTTCTCCAGAGAAACGGTACGCTCGACTGAGGGCAAACCTTCGTCATTTCACCAACATCAGCAGAAAGATTTCTCCTTCCCAGTTGTGCATTTCATCTTGTTGTATCTCAGTCTTCTAGTTCTTTCAATTCCCATCTCTTCATGCCTTCTTTGCATTCTTTCTTTTTGATTCTTGAGATGTTCAGTTCTTTTTGGTTGTGTCTCTTCATCCCTTCTTTACATTCCTTCTTGTTGTTCCTTGAGGCGTTTACTTCTTATTTGTGGCATCTCTTCATCCCTTTGTGTTCTTTGTGTTCTTTCCCGTTGATCCTCGCGACGTTCAGTTCTTTTTGGTTGCGTCTCCTCATCCTTTGATTGATGCCTCTGTGGATAAATGTGAGGTTAAGGAAAAGGGAAGATGCAGCGAGACCTGGGTGTCATGGTACACCAGTCATTGAAAGTAGGCATGCAGGTGCAGCAGGCAGTGAAGAAAGCGAATGGTATGTTAGCTTTCATAGCAAAAGGATTTGAGTATAGGAGCAGGGAGGTTCTACTTCATGAGACCACACCTGGAGTATTGCGTACAGTTTTGGTCTCCAAATCTGAGGAAGGACATTATTGCCATAGAGGGAGTGCAGAGAAGGTTCACCAGACTGATTCCTGGGATGTCAGGACTGTCTTATGAAGAAAGACTGGATAAACTCGGTTTATACTCTCTAGAATTTAGGAGATTGAGAGGGGATCTTATAGAAACTTACAAAATTCTTAAGGGGTTGGACAGGCTAGATGCAGGAAGATTGTTCCCGATGTTGGGGAAGACCAGGACAAGGAGTCACAGCTTAAGGATAAGGGGGAAATCCTTTAAGACCGAGATGAGAAAGACTTTTTTCACACAGAGAGTGGTGAGTCTCTGGAACTCTCTGCCACAGAGGGTAGTTGAGGCCAGTTCATTGGCTATATTTAAGAGGGAGTTAGATGTGGCCCTTGTGGCTAAAGGGAGCAGAGTGTATGGAGAGAAGGCCGGTACGGGATACTGAGTTGGATGATCAGCCATGATCATTTTGAATGGCGGTGCAGGCTCGAAGGGCCGAATGGCCTACTCCTGCACCTAATTTCTATGTTTCTATGTTTCTATGTTTCTATCCTTTCTTTTTTGCATTCTTCCTCGTTGATCCGCGTGACTTTGAGCTCTCTCTTGTTGCTTCTCTTGTTCCCTTCTGCTTCTTGATGCTTCTCGATGTCTCTTTGCGTTATTCCTTGAACATCCTGCAGCTGAGTTTCTCCCTCTTCTTGGCATGATGTTAAATAAAAGCAGCCTAAACGCAATTTCAGTTGTTAACTAAGTTGGACTCGTTGGGTCCCTGTCACACAGGAGGTCTGGTCCCCCAAGGCATTCACCCATTGCCCCTAACTGCCCCATATTCTCCAGCAATCCCTATCCCTCCATGTGTGGGAGGGGGAGAGGGGAGGGGGGCGGGAAGGGGCGTGTGTGGCGGGGGGTGTGGAGTGGGAGGGGAGGAGGGGAGGTGGGTGTGTATGGGCTGGGGGTGTAGGAGGGGGAAGGGGGTGCTGAGGGTGGAGGGGGGGTGTGGGGGAGGGGGGTGTGAGGGGTGTGAGTGGAAGGGGTGTGGGAGGGAGTGGTGTGGGAGGGAGGTGAGGAAGGGGGCTATGGGAGGGGAGGTTGGGGTGGGAGTGGGGTGTGTGTGTGTGGGTGGGAGGGGTGTGGGTGGGAGTGGTGTGGGGAGGAGGGACATCGGGAGGAGGGGTGTGGGGAGGAGGTGTGGACGGGGTGGGTGCGTGTGGGCTGGGGGGTGCGTGTGGGTGGGAAGGGGGGTATTTAGGCGGGAGCCAGCAAGGGGGACCAAAGGGGAAAGGGCTGGAGCTGGCAGTACGATGGGGACTCACAGCGGGCACTGGGCGTTGGGCGCTGGTCGCTGGTCGTTCTCCTCCACTGGGATTAGATTCTCCGCTTTCCATTTGACGACATCTCCCGTGTCGGGCCACTTGGGTCGGGTCGGGCCACTGCCAGGTCGGGCCATTTCCGGTCCCTCCAAAAATCGTGTCCAGTTGGAGACCTCTGCCGGCCTCCCTCAGCTCCAGTAAAGACGCGATGGTGCAGGAAGGGGCGGTCCATCCCGTGGAGTGACAGGTGAAGAGACCAATCCGTGTGGCGCTGACTGATAGGAGCGGGGATCGATCTGTGCATGCGCAGTTCTTATGATTTTTAAACCTCGCTAACTCCGATCACCGATCGGGCCAAAACTTGTTGCACTCGCAGCACAGGAGAACGGTGAGTGAGCTGATGAAAAATCGTAGCACTATCACGTACCGTTTTGCACAAATAGAAAGAGCACAAGATCAGAGTTTTAGTTATGTTTTGATAGATTGTGTTTAATGGTCTCATTTTCATATTACATTTAACATTGTATTTTAGGTTATATCATATTTCTTCTTCTTGCGTATGGTGTGCACAGCCTAAAGATGTAGGATAACTAGTTCTATTTGATCTTATTTGATTGTGCACACCAGGTTGATTGCATTCGTCGAAACAGGGCGGACAAGGGAAGGTTGCAATCTCCCACCCCATATCATATTTCCTGCTACATTTTACAATGAAGAATGAAAAATCAAATCATTGGACATCAAAATCATCAAATCATTCAATTTACAAAGAAAAGAGACATAACCATTGATTATTTCAATCCAGCTACCATAAATCATCAAAATAGTTGATGAACACGTTTCCTTCAACATTCCAACTGCAGGATGTTTATGTTGCGATTTTGTATTTGAACACTAGGTGGCAATAGAGGACAAAGCCACAACCCCTGAGACTGAAGAAGGGTCTCGACCCGAAACGTCACCTATTCCTTTTCTCCAGAGATGCTGTCTGACCCGCTGAGTTACTCCAGCATTTTGTGTCTATCGGTTTAAACCAGCATCTGCAGTTCCATTCTACACACTCCTGAGCTCATTCTGTCCATCTGGAGACCACTATCTGCCAACCTGCACTTCAATTCATTCTCTGCTGTAATCTGAGCTGGATGATAAAAATGCACATCATAAGCTGTAAGGTTCTTGAAGCATTCCTCTGCATTATATACAAAGTAGATTTGTGATTAAGAACTCAATCTTTACTGTACACACTCAAGTAATGCTTCAATAAGATTCAGTGATGTAGCAATTGTACACAGAGCAATGATTTAAAAGAGATGAGGAATGGCCATCCAAAATATCACACTATGGAATAAAACCCAGTTCACAAATGTATTGAATACAGTTAAAAGGACCACAATGGTCTTGTAGTACACTGGCAAAAATAATTTCATAGAGTCATAGAGTGATACAGCAGGGAAACAGGCCCTTCGGACCAACTTGCGCACACATGTCCCAGCTATACTTGACCCACCTGCACGCGTTTGGTCCATATCCCTCCAAACCTGTCTTATCCATGTACTTGTCTAACTGTTTCTTAAACTGTGGGATAGTCCCAGCCTCAACAACCTCCTCTGGCTGCTTGTTCCATACACCCACCACCCTTTGTGTGAAAAAGTTACCCCTCAGATTCCTTCTAAATCTTTTCCCCTTCACCTTAAACCCATGTCCTCTGGTCCTTGATCCGCCTACTCTCGGCAAGAGATTGTGTGCATCGACCCGATCTATTCCTCTCATGATTTTATATTTGCTCTGGTTCCACAAATATTTGATAGCTGTACAGGAGTTATTCAAGAACATTTGCATTTGGATGGAAGACAACAGAGATTAAATAACAAAAAGGCATTTTTGTTCCTGTATACCTGACAAATGCTCAACTTCAAACCATTCTATGTCTGAAGAAGGGTCTCGACCCGAAACGTCGCCTATCTCCTTCGCTCCTTAGATGCTGCTGCACCCGCTGAGTTTCTCCAGCCTTTTGTGTACCCTATGCATTTCATTTATAAGGCATTGAGCAATTTATTATTTTTCACATCGAATTATGGAACAGCGCTGTTAACCACACCTGCTGTTCACCTGAGGTTGCCATACTATTTAAACATGAATAACAGTGAAGTGGCAATGGCACAATTTTGACATGAAAACAGGGCCATTGTTTGTATAAATTAGGTATTTTGCAAAAAAATAACAATAGAGGAATATTCATTAGATCATAAGATATGAGCAGAATTAGGCCATTTGGCCCATCAAGCCTACTCCGCCATTCAATCATGGCTGATCTATCTCTCCCCCAAATCTCATTCTCCTGCCAAATCTCGTTCTCCGGCAAAGAACTCCACAGATTCATCACAATATTGCATTAATATCATAAATGTTTGCACTGAACATTAACAACCTTTGAGCATGAAACAACCTGGATGAAGAAAAGATAATTAAAAAATGACTAGATTTGAAGAAAGATACAGGATTATTTTATTGTTTGCTCCTGATCCCGTATTGAATCGTTTGTATTCTCTTTCAATTTATGCCACAGTTTGTTAATATTCACACGATAATAATTCATTCCTTTAAACCATCGTTCATCTGTGCATGATTATAATTGACCATTTTAAACCTCGCTCAACAAAAAAAAGATAAAATACTTTACTCTTCAAAAATTAGCTCCTTAATCTCTGACTTCTCAGAAACAGAATATCTTTTGTTCATGGAAACATAGAAACATAGAAACATAGAAATTAGGCGCAGGAGTAGGCCATTCGGCCCTTCGAGCCTGCACCGCCATTCAATATGATCATGGCTGATCATCCAACTCAGTATCCCGTACCTGCCTTCTCTCCATACCCCTTGATCCCCTTAGCCACAAGGGCCACATCTAACTCCCTCTTAAATATAGCCAATGAACTGGCCTCAACTACCCTCTGTGGCAGAGAGTTCCAGAGACTCACCACTCGCTGTGTGAAAAAAGTCTTTCTCATCTTGGTCTTAAAGGATTTCCGCCTTATCTTTAAGCTGTGACCCCTTGTCCTGGACTTCCCCAACATCGGTAACAATCTTCCTGCATCTAGCCTGTCCAACCCCTTAAGAGGAAATGTTTGTTTTTATTCCAATTTATGTTCAGAAGTGCAAGCAGTGCTATGCACATCTAGGGACCTTAGAATTAAACAGTATCCTATGATCCACATTGTGTCGTGTTCAAAGATTGTCAAGCAGAATCGTTTGTCACAGCTGATGTGAACTATTTCTCTGCATGAATATGGTCATTTTGATGAAAGCTGACGTAGGAGCTGAAACATTGTCAGTTTTTTGAGGTTCTTCAGACAAACTTCAGATAATTACAATTAAAACTAAAAGAAAAGTCTGCAATTGCTTAAGTTTGGATAACATCTGAAAGAATGCCAGCTGAACTTAAACATTTCACGATGAGAATGTTTAAATCATTGTGAAGTAATGAAATCCCAGACATACATGATCCATGTGCTTTGGCGAGAGGAACTGCTCTTCTTGGTATTCAATGGTTGTGACCAGAGCAATAAAATTATATCTTAACCCTCATTGCCAGGATACAAAAGAGCAGGGAATTGTATGGAATGCAGCAGTTAGGAAAGAAGCAGAGTTCCCACTGAACACTGATCAATGCACGGACTGTGTAGTACAAATCTTCTGTCACCTAACACTTCAATTGTAATCTACCTTACATAATTCGTTGTCAAATTGTGAATCATTATAAAAAATGATCTGCTGCACACATGTCACGTGAACACATCGGTCTTATCGCTCCCAGTGACCTCCGCTGTCAGGCTGCTTTGCAGATAAACCCGGTGCAAAGTAAATGAATCACATCACGGAGGCACCTTGCAAAGAAAAACAGGGCTTGCTGGACAAATGCATGGTTATTGTGAGACTAATTTGTACAGACCAGAAGATATCAACGTTGTTTCAGTGCCTGAACTGAACAGGCCGCTCCCATCTAATACAATATTTAAGGCACCGAATATAACCTTTTTCCTTCGTAGATCCCGGAACAGGAACATGTCACCTTGATGCAGAGGGGATTTATTTAACGTGACCTGTTCAGCACATACATTGTGGTCTGAAGGGCCTGTCCTGTGCTGTGCTGTTCTATGCCCTATGTTCTATAGAGTTGTACAGAACGGAAAATGGTCCTTCGAGCCCATGGAGTCCATGCTGACCATCCTATGCCCATTTAAACTATTCCCATTTTCCCATCAAACCTGCCCAGGTTGTACCTCTCACAAGGACTTCAGGGACAATTTACAGTGGCCAATTAACATACCAAACTGCATTGAGGGTGGACACCTTTGCAAGCTGGCAACACATGCATCAGGAAATAATTTGACATGCTGTGTACACTGCCCGAGACCTGTTGCCTGCAAATATTTCTGACAACATTTAAATGGAACATTGCCACAGTTGTGACAATGCTTGACCAAAGTACTGTAAGTAGAAAGGGAAAGAAAGCTTAGATTATATATTTAGTTCATTGAAGATAGACACAAAAAATAGACACATTGAAGATAGAGTAACTCAGCAGGACAGGCAGCATCTTTGGAGAGGAGGAATGGGTGACGTTCTTCAGAAGGGTCTCGACCTGAAATATCACCCATTCCTTTTCTCCAGAGATGCTGCCTGTCCCGCTGAGTTACTCCAGCTTTTTGTGTCTATCTTCGGTTTAAACCAGCATCTGCAGTTCCTTCTTATACATATTTAGTTCATTAAGTTTCTTTGTTGAATAATGACACTACAAAGACTCCAATATGTTATCAATATTTGTTTACGTTTCAGCGCTGCATTTTGCATCTGCATAAGCAAACTTTTTTTTTTATAAGTGGTAATTGGGTAAAGTTATTGGGTATAAATGATTGAATTTGCTGACTTTCACTCTCAGTCAAATCAACGTGTTTGAAACGTGAAGCTGACATTCAGATCCCTCCTGATACTGTCTGAGAGACTTTAGTCATCCAGGGCCTATTGATGCAGTCAAATACAACTGCACATTGAGAGGGATTTGATACTGGAATCCCAGCTTGGCAGCCCACCAACACAGCAAGGATAAATAAACATTTCATTGAACAATGAATGGGAAACCGGGTCAAAAGCATTTACTGAGCAGCCATCTTGCCTGGATTACAATGATCTTAAGAAGCATACTCCAAAGTGTAAAGTAATACAATCCAGATTTCTGAGGGCAGTCATCGTTAGAAGGTGGTTAAAGTGTACTTCCAGTAAAGAGGCATTAACAAAAGCATTTGTACCATTTAACAAGCAATATATATTTTGTATTTTCGAATGTTTCGGATTAAAGTAAAATACTTGCTTGTGCCCCACAACCTGACTGAAAATATACAGTATGTCATATGATGTTATAATACACTGGGGTGAAGGAAATGTTCTTTACAAAACTCCAAAGCTAATATGGCCCGTTAATTCTGTAGAAGGTCAAGAAATCATAGTCATTGCAACACGGAAAATGTCATTCTGCAAACAGCTTCATTATCAAACGACTCAAGGCTTTATTTAATAATTTCCATCAATATTTACTGTTTGAAATCAGTCCTCAGAAATTCTCTTCAAACACATTTGACGGTTTGTAAAATGGAATATCTCAAGCAAGTTGATACTTTTGCATTTAATTTTTCACAGTTCATTCTACCAAACACTACTTTGCATTCAGAGGTCAACTACACCTGCATCAAAGAAGTACAGTTGTCTAAGTGTAATTAAAAGTGCCTCAATCATTCTTACACAGTTTAAATTGCAACAAATTTAAGGCATTCCATTATAGTAATAAGAGGATTAGGATGTTAAAACCTATTCAAACGATATCAATTTATTTTTGCAAAGAAGCAGAAATTAGATTATCTTGAAAGTAAATTAAAAGTAAAGAGGCTAAATGCATGTATAAATATCAATCACCACTGATATCCCTCTCCTTTCATTCTGGTTTCTAAGCTATAGCAACAGCAGGGAGACATCATTAGTTGAAGTGCCCCTGGGCGGCAAAGTGGAGCAACAGTGGCAAAGACCCCGGATTGCTTTTCAAGGGCTTCAGGCGGGCTTTCTATGTATGGAATTAGACAGACAGGATCATACTTCAGTGCATTACTCCATCATCTAATTACTTGCCAAGACCCCAATTTTTTACTTTGCACGACAGTGTAAAATAGGAACTGAAAATGCCTAAGAAAGGAAAGTAGGATTACTCCATTGGGCACCTCAAGGCTGCTCGGTTGGAGATTCAAGTCAAGAGTGTTTTATTGTCATATGTCCCAGATAGAACAATAAAATTCTTACTTGCTGCAGCACTACAGAATATGTAAACATAGTACACTGTAAACAATATAATAAACGAGAACGAACAAAAGTATATATACACATACTCACAAATACACATATATGTAGATACGCACTCACACATACGTACACACACACAAAAACCCAATAATAGTGCAATAATAACAATAATAGTCTATGTATTTCAGTGCTTATTTGAGGTTGTATTGTTAAATGGCTGTTGGGAAGATGCTGTTCCTGAACCTGGATGTTATAGTTTTCAGGCTTGTGTACCTTCTTCCCAATGGCAGGGGTGAAATGAGTGTGTGGCCAGGGTGGTGTGGGTCTCCGATTATGCTGGCTGTAATTCGTCCAACATCAGTGGTGTTGTCAGCGAACTTGAAGGTGGAGTTCGCATTATGTCCGGCTATACAGTCATGAGTATAGAGTGAGTAGAGCAGGGGCCTGAGCATCTACTCGTCATCATTATCACTCACTATTCACCAAAATCATGGCAATACTACTGTTCCCTCACTTTCCCTCGTTGTGCGCAGTTTCCCTCTTGGTCCACAGTTAATATCCAAAAACGGTCAATCCCAGATTTCATTGTGTCCAATGTATGAGCTGCCACAGCCACCTGAGATAGAACATTCGGGAGTTTTGTTGCCCTCTGAGTCAAGGAATGTTCCTCACCTCAGTCCCAAACATCTGAATACTTATCCTGACAATACACTCCTTACCTCTCCAACTAGTGGTCACAGCCTCTCAGCACCTACTGTCTGAAGCTCTCCCGCAAGGCAGAAGGATGGGACATCCCAAATCCTCAGTAGATCAGGCAGCACCCGTGAAGGAGTGAACAGAATGAATCCCATAATCTTTCAGATGAAAGGCCATCAACTTGACCTTTCTCCCTCGATGCTGCGTGAACTATTGAGCCTTTCTAGCATTTTCTGGTCCTATTTCAGTTTCCAGCATCTGCAATGCTTTTTAACTTACTGCAATGCTTTTTAACTCAAGGTAAGGTCATAACGTTTAGTGCAAAGTAAAGCCAGCAAAGTCCAGTCCGAGGGACATCAAAGAGGTAGATAATAGTTCAGCACCGCTCTCTGGTTGTGGTAGAATAACAGAAAATTGACAATTGACTGATGCTCTCAAATCCATCCCCAACTAGCCACAACCCACCATGCCCTTGCAGGTTTGCAGAGCATATGGAGACTAAATCTTCATGGAGTCAAAATGTGCAAGGCTGGTTCTGCAGGACTAGTGCACAGCAGAGAACAAAACGTGCATTTGTCTTTAGAGAGAAGAGTCTTGACTCAAAACATCAGCCATTCCTTCTCTCAAGAGATGCTGCTTGTCCCGCTGAGTTACTCCAGCATTTTGTGTCTATCTTCAGTTTAAACCAGCAGCTGCAGTTCCTTCCTAGACGTACATTGTTTGGCATATCCAAGGTAAGGGTACACAAAATGCTGGAGAAACTCAGCGGGTGCAGCAGCATCTATGGAGCGAAGGAGATAGGCAACGTTTCGGGCCGAAACCCTTCTTCAGACAAGGTAAGCTCAGGAGCAGGATCAACCTCTGCCCTTTATTCATCACCATAAAATTAAAATCATAGGATGCTGTGAGGGTGTATGGCTGCATTTAAGATGGTGCTAAGCTTCAGTCAATGTAACTGGCTGGTACCAAAGGTCTGCAGTTAGCTTGGTTGCTCTCAAGGACCCCTCACTAGTTTAGCCGCCTCTAAAAATCCCTTAAAATCTTTTGTCTGCCCTGTGATGACTCATTAATGAATTCACCAACAATCAGATTCAACAAAATGATTCGTGGGATCATTTAAGGCTGATGCAACACATCATTTCACCCCACGGAGCAAGTCCCTTGTTAGAATGGAGTTAATCTAGAGAATTAACTGGAAACTGTTCAGATTCTGTCCACTCCAGAAGCAAGATCTCCCCAACCTTAATCACTGAATGGTTTGTGAACAATCGATGAGTTCAAAGTTGCCACTGACTCTTTCCCTGAAGTGTGGGAGAGCATGGCCTCACACTAAACCAAGACCCCTGAGCAACCTAGCTCAATGCACAATATTACACCCCCGAACTTTAAGGACCATGTCCCAGCTCTGGTCAATATGGGTCACATACCACATCTCTCGAATCGCCCCTCAGCACATTGGTTGACAAAATCCACTACTGCCTCCAATGTGCCTTTAGCTGCTAATGAAAGAATGTTTTAAGACACAGACCTCATATCTAGCAGACCTTGCGTGTGTTTTGCAGACCAGGATAATAATCCGTTAGCATTTGAAGGCACAGGGAAGTTCCACAATGTGATAGTTGTCGTTTCCGGTCGAGATCTTCCACCCAGACATTCTGTTCCCTGAGTTTACACTGCACCTGTTGGATATGTATGTTCACTGCACTGATAGGATGTCTTTATTGCAGTAATAACTATATGTGGGCATTATAGACAATAGACAATAAACAATAGACAATAGGTGCAGGAGTAGGCCATCTGGCCCTTCGAGCCAGCACCGCCATTCAATATGATCATAGCTGATCATCCCCAATCAGTACCCCGTTCCTGCCTTCTCCCCATATCCCCTGACTCCGCTATCTTTAAGAGCCCCATCCAGCTCGCTCTTGAAAGTATCCAGAGAACTGGCCCCCACCGCCCTCATAGGCAGACAATTCCACAGACTCACAATTCTCTGTGTGAAAAAGTGTTTCCTCGTCTCCGTTCTAAATGGCTACCCCTTATTCTTAAACTGTGGCCCCTGGTTCTGGACTCCCCCAACATCATAACATGTTTCCTGCCTCTAGCATGTCCAAACCCTTAATAATCTTAAATGTTTCAATAAGATCCCCTCTCATCCTTCTAAATTCCAGAGTGTACAAGCCCAGCTGCTCCATTCTCTCAGCGTATGACAATCCCGCCATCCCGGGAATTAATTTTGTAAATCTTGTAAACTTTGTAAGCATTGATTCCCTGCAGAACCTTGCCACTTATTTGCTCTGTCATGTAATGGACATTTATTATAACTTGAAAGGGGTTGTCGTTTATATGAGTATTGTCAACAAAACCTCATCTTCCAAATCTGCATATGAGAAAAATAACGTATAAATTTAAGTTAGCTGCACCTTATCATAAGACCATAAGACATAGGAGCAGAATTAAGCCATTTGGTCATCAAGTCTGCTCTAACATTCGATCATGGCTGATCTATTTTTCACTCTCCACCCCATTCTTCTCCCTTCTCGCTGTATCATTTGACATTATTTAATCAAAAACCTATCAATCTCTGCTTTGCAAACACCCAATGTCTTGGCATTCAACCGCTGTCGGTGGGAATGAATTCCACAGATTCTCCACCCTTTGGCTAAATAAATTCTTCCTCATCTTCATTCTAAAGGTACATCCTTTTATTCCGAGTCTGTGCCCTCTGGTCCTAGACTCTCCCACTACTGGAGACATCCTCTCCACTTCCACTCTATCTCTGCCTTCTTAGGCTTAGCTGCATAAGTCTCTCTGTAAGGAATGTAAATGCTCCATGTTTAACTGAGCTGGCTCACAACACTTTCACGATAGTGAACCACAGAATGTAACAACAACACCGCAGTGTGACCATTAACACACCCAGTAAGGTGAAGCCAGATATAGATCAAAAAGCGGTTTAATTTCACAATTGAATCAACATTCGCCACATACCGTACGAATACTCTTTTATTCAGTCCAGGTAATTTATCTCCACAGTGGGAAAAAGTCATACTTTTTACATTGATTCTGCAAAGATTCTCACAGTTTGTATATAGTTAAGGCAGATGACTAGGTAGATCTCAGTGGAGTTTCTCCATGTTACTTTGACAGGTGAACTGCCCCTGCAGCAGTTCTGACTCTCTAAGCATGCAGAAAACATTTGGTTCAGATGCCTTGCCAAAAGATTGTGCTCTGGGCTATCTTTCAATGCTTACAGACAAATAACCTTCAGGCACAACTGGTAGGAGCCATCGATGACACATCTAGATAAATGGCGACACAAAGAACTGCAGATGATGGAATCTCGAACAAAACACAAAAAGTTGGAGAAACTCAGCGGACCAGACAGTATCTATGGAGGGGATGGAAAGGTGGTATTTCAGGTTGAGACCTTTCAAACTGATTGTAGATCTGCGGAAAAGAGAGGCGGGACAGGGCAAAGCCTGACAAGTGATAGGTGGATACAGGTGATGGGTTTGACTAGCTGATGGGTGGAGTAAGCTAGATTAAAATGCCTTTTGTTTATTATTCAGTAACCGGGGGAGAATAATATCCACTTGAACCACCCGCTATGTAGGCAGGAAAAAAAGCAAAATGCTGGAGGAACTCAACGGGTCAGGTAGCATCTGTGACTGAAATGGACAGAAGACGTCTCAGGTCACAATCCTTCTTAAGACTGAAGAATGGTCTCCGTGCAAAAGCATTGTCTATCGATTCCATCCACAGATGCTGCCTGACCATGAGAGTTCCTCCAGCACTTTGTCTTTTATTCAGGTTTCCAACATCTGCAATTTCTTGTGTCACCATGTAAGCAGCCTTTTTTTGACACCTTTTGATACATTTAGATTGAAAAATCCAATGCTACAATTATTATTTTTTCTTTCTTTCTCCAATCTTTTCTGTGGAAAACAGTCAAAATTATCTCAGGGTAGCTGCAGGTGAAATATTCTAACAGCTAAATAATATCATTTTTGTAATAATTTTAGGAACAGAACCACTATCCTGAAACACACATTTGTATCTCAATGTAGAGTCACAAAGTTATAATGTAGAAACAGCCCCTTCAGCCCAACTTGCCCACACCGGCCAACATGTCCCAACTACACTAGTCCCACCTGCCCGCGTTTGCTCCATATCCCTTCCAAACCTGTCCTATCCATGTACCTGTCTAACTGCTTCTTAAATGTTGGGATAGTCCCTACCTCAACTATCTCCTCTGGTAGTTCGCTCCATACATCCACCACCCTTTGTGTGAAAAAGTTACCCCTTAGATTCCTATTAAATCTTCTCCCCCCCCCCCCCCCCCCACCCCCCCATCCTAAATCTATCTGTACTTGTCAACTTGGCATTTTTTCCTCATATTAATTCTTTTCCACAGTCTTTCCTATGAAGTACAAAAGGATTTACTGTTACACATCATCACGTGTAACAATCACATTCCTGAAATGGCAAGAATTAAACTTTCCAATCTCAATACCAGAGACACTAGATATTCCATTAATGAATGTGAGTTCTCAATATCGGAGAGACTGCATACTCCAATAATCACAAAACTGTTTTGCCCATGACTGCAAAAAAAACTGCAGGCAGCTGTGGACATGGCCAATTCCATCACACAGACCAGCCTCCCCCCACAGCGACTCCATCTATACTTCACTCTACCTAGGGACTGCAGCCAACATAATCCGAGACCGCTCACATCCTTGTCATTCTCTCTCCTTTCCTGATCTCCCCAAGATCTGACCACTTTTTTCAGTCCGAATTGTTCTCAACATGATTGACAAAAAAATAGGTGAATATTTGTCGGAGAATGATTATCTTATTTCCATGGCCATGTCCAATAAGCAGCTGTCTAACCATTTGCTTGTCACATTCAATGGTATTATTATCACCATGTGTCCTCCTTCATCAATATTGTGGGGGTAGGGAAAGGTGGCAGAGGTCAGCATGACCAGACAATCAACTGGATCAGCCTCATAAATATCTTGGTAGAAGACCAAGGTAAATTCTGAGTGTCGTATAATGATTGCCTCAATTCTTCACATCATTTCCCTCATCTTCAAAGCACCAGCCATTGATGTGTGCAATTCCAACAATACACTAGACGGCAGCCAATTGAATTTAGAAAGATTTCAGGCGGTAAGTTTAATTGGAGAATTAAGAGTTAATTTTCCAATTGGTGTGGCCTTGATGTGGGGGAGGGGGTGCTGAAGGAGTTCTCTGGTGAATATGGAACCCATTGTGTGATTCTTGTTGGGAATAAAGTGGACTTTGACTTATAACATATAACATATAACAATTACAGCACGGAGACAGGCCCTCTCGACCCTTCCAGTCCGTGCCGACCATTTGTTTTCCCCTAGTCCCATCTACCTGCACTCAGACCATACCCCTCCATTCCCTTCACGTCCATATACCTATCCACTTTACTTTTAAATGTTAAAATCGATCCTGCCTCCACCACCTCTGCCGGAAGCTCATTCCACACAGCCACCACCCTCTGAGTAAAGAAGTTCCCCCTCACGTTACCCCTAAACTTCTGTCCCTTAATTCTCATGTCATGCCCTCTTGTTTGAATCTTCCCTACCCTCAATGGGAAACGCTTATCCACGTCAACTCTGTCTATCCCTTTCATCATTTTAAAGACCTCAATCAAGTCCCCCCTTAACCTTCTGCGCTCCAAAGAATAAAGACCTAACTTGTTCAACCTTTCTCTGTAACATAGTTGCTGGAACCCTGGCAACATTCTAGTAAATCTCCTCTGTACTCTCTCTATTTTGTTGACTTAAGTAGTGAAAACCTGATTTTCTTGACGAGACTCGGTTCTTGTCAAAGCAAATATTTGATGTAAAATTATAACCAAGACCAGATCGAACACGCACAGACCCTGAATCCAAATGAGAGTCCACGTGCAAGTCCTGTATTGAAAGGCAGGTGATTCCCCAAACTACGTCCAGTTCAGACAAAAACGATATCCCAACCTAACTTCATCACAAGGTTCACCAGAGACTGATGAAGCGAATGTCTGTCATTGTATTTCCTTCATATGAGATTTTTAAAATCCACCTGAACAAATGAATAGGAAATCGGGCAACATTTTAATATCCCATCTAATCGACAGCACCTTCAACAAAGAAGCAGTAGTTCAGTTTTGTACTGAAACGTCAGTCTTGATTATATGCAAAAATCCTGAAGTGGGGATCAAAATAAAAACCTTTATACTCACTGTGAATATTTCAAGATAAGGGTACTACTAACTGAATTGAACCAACACTTAATGCATTTGTGTTTCTGCGCTAATCCTAATCATAGTTGTGTTATCACGTTTCAAATGGGCTTTCCTGTCAGATTTATCAATGTTTATAATCAGCCACCTTGTGGCTAATAGAAAGACGTACTAAAAATGGAGTTTGTGAAAATTGACAGAACAAAGAATTCTTTCAAAAGGGACACAGCAGGCTTTAATTTGCACCCTAACTTTGGTAAGTAGACATCAGAAATGACCCAAGGGATAAGATACTTATAACTAATTTGCCCAAATTGACTTTAATGCATTAATTGAGTCAAGTAGCTTAACAGTCAAAATCCGCATGCTCACAAACATGGGAAGTCATAAATTACAGTGAAAAGTCATAAAGGAGGATTAACGTTTAGCATGGGAGTTTTTGCAATGAGCTTTAAGGTTAAGGGGTAATAGTATAATAGTCATTTCAAAGCAAAGCAGTATTCTCTATCAACATTAAAATGTGCAACATTTTTTAAACGGTCCCTTAGCTCCAAGGATATTTGTTAATTGTAACCAAGAGCACGCTTTCACGGAAACACATTTTGAAACCGTTAATGGATCATGCAGCCCAAAAATACAGCCACAGTAATATTTTGAACACTGCAACCTGATACTAACAGGTGCAGGTCCCTAAGGCCTACTTAACAACTGCTGCACACTGTTTCAAATTGTTTGGTGCATACAGTTGTGTGCAGAACACATTAAATCCAAATTTCACTTTAAAGAGTACTCCTCCCAACATATACTCTGGATTTCTGCACATGACCTCATAAACTAGACATTTGTATTAAAATAGGTGCAAAGGTGAGCTTTTACCTTTTACTGAATTATTATTGCTAAAAGACCCTTGCTAGTTGAATCTCTGTGTTGCCTGCTGTCTCTGTGCTATTTCATTCTTGCTACACAAGAAACTTAGAAGCAGATGACCGAGAATTGACGGATCGTCAACTGTAACATTACACGTGCAGCTGTGATTGACCTTATTTACCTGCGATTGGAAATATTGCTGTGAAAATCCCTTCATACTTACGAATTCTGTTGGAGAGCCAGAGGAAACATGAATACTAGAAATCTCCCATCATGTGAGATACCAGTGATGCAGCTGAGGCAGCATAGGTGGTAGAGCGCCAGAGACCCAGGTTCAATCGTAACCTTGGGTGCTGTCTGTGTGCAGTTTGCATGTTCTCCCTGTGACCATATGGGTTTCCTCCAGGTGCTTCAGTTTCCTCCCACATTCCAAAGACAT
The DNA here is from genome assembly GCA_035221665.1 of Okamejei kenojei. Taxonomy (NCBI): domain Eukaryota; kingdom Metazoa; phylum Chordata; class Chondrichthyes; order Rajiformes; family Rajidae; genus Okamejei; species Okamejei kenojei. The sequence goes on along the minus strand of CM069131.1, from coordinate 13,988,773 downwards.
GTGGGTTTGTAGGTTAATCGGCATCTGTAAATCGCCCCGAGTTGTAGGAGTGGATGTGAGAGGGGAACGACATAGAACTGGTGTGATTAGATGATTTTGTGCAGAAGTTATTTTGAAAGTGGCACAAGACACCTTAACTTTAAACAAGCTTCACACCAATGAGAACAATTGCTTCACCAAACCCTGCAGGTTCATTCAAGATCTTTCTGTGCCAATGGATACCATGATAGGAACAGGGCTGCAGTGGAGAGTTGTTACTCTCCAGTCACGGGTAGTACTTAGAAACAAGGAAATGCAGATGCCGGTTTACAAAAAAAAATACTTACTGATAGGATTATCACCCAAACCATCACCTATTCATGGGTACACAAAATGCTGGAGAAACTCAGCGGGTGCAGCAGCATCTATGGAGCGAAGGAGATAGGCAACGTTTCGGGCCGAAACCCTTCTTCAGACCCTCAAACTGTGGCTGTTCCACTGGGTCTTCCCCATCCCCCTCCAACTATGTGAACCCTGCTCTTCCCTACCCACACCACAGCCCTCATACTCCCCCACCCCCATAATATGCTGCTTCACCCGCTGAGTTTCTCCAGCATTTTGTGTACCCTCGATTTTCCAGCATCTGCAGTTCCCTCTTTAACACATTCATGTTCTCCAGCGATGCAGCCTGACCCACTGAGTTGCTCCAGCACTTTGCATCTTTTTCAGGCTAATATGTGTTCTATTCTATCTCTCCAAGAGAGTCCAAAAAGATGCTTGCAAAAGTAGTTGGAAAGAGCTGCAGATGCTGGTTTAAATCGAAGGTAGACACAAAATGCTGGAGTAACTCAGCGGGACAGGCAGCATCTCTGGAGAGAGGCAATGGGTGACGTTTCAGGTCGAGACCGTTCTTCAGACTGAAAAGTAGTCTTGCAAAAGTAGACTCCTTTGATTTGTAGAGTAAAGGTCCTGTCCCACTTTCAAGACCTAACTCACAACCTCTGACGTCCTTAAACAATCTAAATAAAATCAAGATCGCGGTAACCTACGACCTCCTACGACCTTCCACGACTATGTGTACGACCTCCTACGACTCTGTTGAAGACCTCCCACGGCTATGAAGAAGACCTCCTTCGACCTCTTCGACCTCCTTCGACCATGTTCAAGACTGGCTTTGACCATGTTCATTTTACTGCTGTTTGCAGTAGCCCTTTTGCTTCAGCAGTCTTTTAAGAAAGGCAGAAGGGGAAGAGCAAGGGTGAAGAGGAAGCACAGGAAGAGGTCTCAATGGGTGAATGGAGACGATGTGATGGACTGTCCCAGTACACCAGATGACTGGACGAGAGTGGCGCTGAGCTTTGACAAAAGATGGAACTTAAAGCACACATGTGGGGCAGTGGATGGCAAGCAAGCCATTCTTGTCCCTGTCCCTGTCCCTCTCATTTTCCTTTTTCTACAGGATGGCATTCTGCTGGAACCATTCCTCAAGGTCCTCCTCCTGCTGTATGGTGAAGGTGTAGGGTATAACCTTCCTCCAGCCCTCCCTCACCACCAATGGGGCATCTGCATGGCAGGTTCCTCTCCCATCAGGAGAACGGGCTGCTTTGCTGCCTTCAAATGAGGATGGGGTGGTGGTGGGGACATATACTACCACCCTGGTCTCCTCCTCCAGGGGTCTCTCATGCAGGGCTACCTCCTCCTGCACTATCACCTACTGTGGCATCACCTCCACTTGGGTGGGCAACACCTGCATGGCAGGTTTGTTTGAGGGTTGTGCCCTCCCCCTGCGCTGCTACCTTTTTGGTGCCATCTCTAAAACACAAGTCTCCTCTCCAAAAAACTCTCCAGCCATGAATGAACATGCCTTGGATTGACAGAGGTGACGTTCTGCTGTTTAAATAGCCTTTATTTTCTACTGACCTTTTTTTCACCCCGGAGCTATTACCTTCAATTGCCCCCGACCACCTATGACTACCTACGACTACCTACGACTAGCATCACAACCTACTATGACATGCCTACAACCGACCTACGAAAAAAAAGTATCTATTTATTCCATGCCGAATTTTTTTAACCTGTGGACATTTTTTATCAGGCTAGAAAAACGCCGCGACCTACTTGATGCCACAAGTACCCACGACTAGCATCACGACCTGCTACGATCTACCTACGACCTCCTACGACCTCGTGGCGACCATGCTGCGAGTACGAGTCAAGGGCAAACTAGGCAGAGGTCGTGAATTAGGTTGTGAAAGTGGGACAGGCCCTTTATAAGGAGAAAGTGGTAAACTGTCTGCATTTGGAGAACATAGAAGTAAGGGAAAAGACTTACTAACTGCTGAAGTAACTTAGCAGCTCAGTCAGCTGTGGAAAAAATGGCTAGGCAATGTTTCGGGGCGGGATCCTGATTCAGAAGAATGGTCCCTTTCTGTAACGTTGCCTCTCCTATCCTTCCATAGATGTTGCCTGACCAGCTGAGTTACTCATGCACTTTTTTGCTCATGTCCACAGAATTAAGGAAATTGGCACAGGAAGAAAAGAGAAGGAAATGACAATTTTACTTCGGAGTCACGTGTGTGACTATGTGAAGAAGCCCCGCGAGGCGCATGCGTGTCATTACGTCCGAAGCATGGCGCACCGACGGGCTGGAGAGCGCAGCTCCACCAGTGGTAAGTAGTAAACCGGCAGGTAAGAGATTTCAAAACTTTCCGCGGGTATTTAAACTCCGTGAGACTGGCTCAGGAGCCAGCGGGAGTCGTTAGCGAATGGAGAAAGTTGCGAAAAAGTCTGCCGTCCGTAGCGGGAGTTTAACTCGCGGGACCGCGGTCAGTGCTCGCAGATCGGGTAGGGAGATACCGGCTGCGGTAACGCCAGCTCCGATGCCGCCTACAGAACTGCCGGCAGCTCAACTGCCTCCATTAACTCCAGTGCCTCAGGGCGCTGAGGCCACTCCAGCAGGGAGAAAGGCCAGACGGAAATCTGTCAGGCCCGTTTTATCTGACGAGTCTGATGAAGAAGTCTCCCCTCCTTCCAACAAGAAGGTCCGGGGACGTCTGGATCAAATGGAAAGAATGCTTCAGACCATGATGAGCCATGAAGTATTCCAATCGGGGTCGTGTGCCCCTAGGATTCCCCAAACAGCCTCACGCAGAGGCCCATATGGCGAGGAGGACTTCACCGCCTATGAGTATCAATGGGAATCACCCTCGCCAGCACCTTGTTTAGGGCTGGTAGAGACCTCCCTAGAGCAAGACTCGGGAGAGCCAGGGCAGGAGGAGTCTGACCCTGAAGTTGGTGTCACTGCTCTTGGGCACACACCAAGGCACATGAGCCATGCTCCAGGTGTCCCGGATGTGGCTAGAAATTTTGCCATTCCGGAGGGTACTGGTGAAGCCATGGAGGAAAATCTGGCTTCTAACATTAACTACATGGCCTCTCACCAGCTACAGGATTCCATTATGGAACAGACGACCACGCGTTACCAGACACCTGTTAACTGTGCGTCGCTCATGGTGCCCACTGTGAACTCTGCTATCTGGGCACAAATGAGTGCAACGATGCGGGGACAAGAGCTTCGTTTCCAGCGAGTCCTCAAATTAGTGGGGGCAGGGATCATGGCTTTCGGGAAAATGGTCCAAGGGGCACCGATGTCTGGGACACAGCAGGATATGTTGGCCCTGCATCCGGAAAATTGCTATCAAGCTAACGTTGAACCCACGCTTTGCAGCTCTGGGTAAGTCCTCAAATATTCAAGCGCCAAATGTTCTATTTGGTGAAGACCTGCTCAAACAGGTCAAAGACCTGGAGGAAGAGGCCAAAACTATTGGCCTCATGAAAACTTACATACCTTCGGCCAGGTTGCCACCTCGCAGGTCTTTCTCAACAAGAAGGGGGTCAGAACCTGGGGCAGGCCCAAATAAAGTGGTACCAGTTGGATGCCATCTTATCCACCTGTGTACGCCAACTACAACCCCAGCATGGCAAGGAGAACGAGAAGCTCAGGGTCGACTATGTAAGTATGGGTAACTCATTCAGTCCAGGATAAATCCTCAGGGGAACAACCTCCGGTTGAGAGTAGGTTATAGTTATTTTATGATGAATGGTGCTGCATAACATCTGATCTGTTTATACTGGACGCTGTCTCAGGGTCTCGAATAGAGTTTATGTCAGGAATACATCCACCTGCACAAAATATGCCTAGTTGGGTATTGTTTTTTTCTGGACCAGAAACTCTGCAGGTAAATAAAGAAATTGGGGTTCTGTTCCAAACAGGGGTAATTGAGAGGACGATATACCATCCTCAACAATTTGTGTCCAATATATTCCCCAGACAGAAAAAAGATGGTGGTTGTCGAGTCATTCTGGACCTAACCCAGTTAAATTCCCATGTCCAGTATAGGTATTTTAAAATGGAAACCTTCAATACTGCTAAACAGCTGTTATCAAAAGGTTGTTATATGGCAACTATAGATCTGAAAGATGCATATTATTCAGCACCAATTCATCATCAGTACCGTAGATAATTGAAATTTAGTTGAATGGGACAGCTGTGGCAATTTAAAGCGTTGCCCAATGGGTTAACTTCAGCTCCTAGGTTGTTCACAAAATTGTTAAAACCAGTTCTGGTGCTACTTCGTGCCCAGAATCACATTGTGATGGCTTATCTAGATGATATTTTAATTATAAGCAACACTCAGGAAACAGCTGAGGAGTCGGTTTCAGCAACCAAACACCTGTTTATGAGGTTAGGTTTTCTCGTCCATCCAAGCTAAAGCCATCCCCAAAAATTAACTATTCGGGGTTTGTCATTGATTCAGTTGATATGTCAGTGACTTTGCCTACGGCCAAGGCTGTTGAAATCACGGAGATCTGTACCAGTCTTGTAGAAAAGCAACAACCCTCCATCCGGCAAGTAGCCAATGTTATTGGTAAATTGGTGGTGGCTTTCCCTGCAGTGGAGTTTGGACCTCTGCACTATCCGCACTTTGCAACGAGCTAGAGTACAAGCACTTAAACAACATGCAGGTCATTTTGATAGACCTATGCAATTGCCAGCCAAAGCCATCGCTGAATTACAATGGTGGATAATCAATATTGCACAAAGTACCAAAAACATTTTGACTCAACACCGTTCAGTGGTTTTACAAACAGATGTTAGTGCTTTGGGATGGGGAGCCATGGACAGCGAGACTAGCTGTGGTGGTAGATGGAGTGTGCAAGAGGATTTAATCCTGCACAGGTATGGTATAAATTACTTAGATTTGCTGGGTGCATTCTATGGATTAAAAGCTTATTGTTCAGCAATGAATAATTTACATGTTCAGCTCCAGATTGACAACACCACGGGCATTGCTTATATCAATCACAAGGGAGGAATAAGGTCAGTAACATGTGATAATCTGGCTAACCTCATTTGGGACAGGTGTATTTCCAGAAATATCTGGGTCTCAGCTATCTACCTACCAGGTAGAGATAACGTGGTGGCAGACAACAGGTCATGGAAATTTAATGACCACATGGAATGGATGCTAAATCCTGATGTTTTTAAAATGATTGTCAGCCGCTATGGTTTGACAGATATAGATCTGTTTGCATCCAGGCTAAATCACCAGTTGCCTAAATACGTTTCGTGGGAACCAGATCCAGGAGAAGTAGCGGTGGTTGCATTCTTTCTACATTGGGGACATACGTTCTTTTATGCTTTTCCCCCATTTTGCCTCATCAGGCAATGCCTCACCAAAATAGAGCAGGACTCCACCTCAGGCATTTTGGTGGTTCTGGACTGGCCCACACAGCCATGGTTCCCATTGGTGCTGGGAATGATGACTCAGCGATTAATGACTATCCCCAAGTTGGTGCATCCGGTAACAGGAGAAAGTAATCCGTTACATGATCGTATTAATCTGTTAATCTGCAGGTTCTGACCAGACTGTTCCAAGAGCTTGGACTGTCGAGTAGGACCATGGATGTGATAACTGCAGCTTGGAGAGATAGCACTAAAAAACAATATGTGTCTCATATTAATAAATGGGAGATGTTTTGCTTGCAGTCAGATATATCTTATCATACTGCAAGCATACCGGATGTATTGGAGTTCTTTGCGACATTGTATTTTGATGAACACTTGAGCTATAGTGCCATTAATAGTGCTCGGAGTGCTTTGTCCTCCTATTTAGGGCAGTTTTTAGAACAACAATCTATCGGGTCTCATCCGTTAGTGTCCCGATTCATGAGAGGAATTTTTAACAAGAACCCTCCTAAGCCTAGATATACAGAAATCTGGAATGTCAGTATAGTTCTCACACTGCTTCGGCAATGGGCTCCAATTACGTCACTGTCTTTTCAGAAGTTAACACTTAAAGTGGTCATGCTCATGGCGCTAGTATCAGTGCAACGAGTTCAAGCATTGCAAAAGCTACGGCTAGATAGCATGTATTATTCTGTAGATAACATTACATTTTATGTGTATGATTTAATCAAACAAATCAGGCCAGGAATGGCCGGAACCAACGTAAGCTTTAAAGCATACCCCGTTGACCAAACGCTATGTGTAATCAAGCTACTGAGTCAATATATCGAGGTAACTAAGAGTCTCAGAGGCTCTGAGACAGCAATGTTCATCAGCCACAAAAAAACTCATAAAAAGGTGTCAGTACAAACAATTTCTAGATGGTTAAAACAGGTTTTGGATTGTGCTGAAGTAGAACCTCATGTGTTTAAATCTCAATCCACAAGGGCGACATCAACATCCGCTGCGAAGGCACAGGACGTGCCTGTAGATCAAATCCTCGCAGGATGGTCCAGGGAGGCAACCTTCTCAAAATTCTATGACAAACCTGTCCTGACGGAGCAAGGTTTTGGGCATGCTGTTTAGGGTTCGGTTTGATTTTCTTTTCTAAATTTCATTTGTAATTTCCCCCTGGGACAGAGGGGTTATTACTGTTTTTGTTTATGATTATTAAAAAATGTTTATTAGATAATTCGAAGCAATGTTCAATACATTATTTACTCACTACTGTGTCAACTGAAGCAGTGCGTCGTATGGAATGGATCTATGGCATGAAATCACAGAGCTTTGAAATCTTCACGTACTCACTCACGTGACTCCGAAGTAAAATAGTAAGATTAAATGAGAACTTACCAGTTTGAAGTTTGATCTTTAATTTATGAGGAGTTACGATGAGGGATTATGTGCCCTCCGCTCCCGGCCCTCATAATCGCAATCATCATCTGGTGGTTCTAGTCATCTTACTATATCACTCCGACTATAGTTTCTGTGTTTTTACGCCGCTGCTTTGAAGTATGACGCGCATGCGCCTGGCGGGGCTTCTTCACGTATTCCCTCATCGTAACTCCTCATTAAAAAAAAATCAAACTTCAAACTGGTAAGTTCTCATTTAATCTTACTATTTTTATTCACATGTGCTTTGAATTGGTATGTACTGCTGGTAAGGCCAATTGGTACAGATGTAATGGTTTCAGTCAGTGGAAACTATTTGCGTGACTGAAGGAATGGGCCTGATTGGGAAGACATTTCAACAATCAGGTTGGATTGATTCCTTCCACAATGTATAATTCTACAGCGCCATAATGTGCATGATAATGCCATATTATAACTTCGCCAAGGCCTCCAAACAAATCAAACTGTTACAACATGCAAGAAAATAGGACAAATAGTAACGAGAAGGTTATAATGCATTTTCAAGCTTTTTTCTCATGATCATGGATCATTTCAACTTCATCCACACTCCATTTTTACAATGAATTTTGCATTTAATTTAATACTGTTGTTAGTCCCTTCAGAGAAAAAGAATGAGGGTGAAGGAAGATAACGGATTTACTAACAAATCTTTATTAAATAAATCAATGGACTGGAACTTCTTGTCGATGATTCACCGTCTGGAATGACGGCCCAGCATTGCTCAACTTCCACTGCACTCACCTGGTCCAAATTTGATGGTCCAATATTTGTGGCCTTCTGTACCTTCAATTTGTGCAGCAAGTCCCAGGATGACGGAACTGACGTATGATGAAAGAATGGCTCGACTGGGCTTGTATTCACTAGAATTTAGAAGGATGAGAGGGGACCTGAATGAATAGGCCACAGTCGTTACAGACTTCATAAGGAAATGTGCTGCGGACTGTGTTCCTACAAAAGAACCAACCAAGTGTTTTCTAGCCAGAAACCTTGGATGAACCAGGAGATCCGCATTCTTCTGAAGGCAAGATCCCGGGCATTCAGGTCTGGTGACACAGAGGTCTATAAGAAGTCCAGTTGCAACCTTGACAAAGCCATCAAAAAGGCCAAAAGGGACATCCGCTCAAAGCTGGAGGATGAGGCGGGTGTTCGGCAACTGTGGCAGGGCTTGAATTTCATCACCACCTACAGGCGACAGCGAAGCATCACTCCCTGATGAGCTCAATGCATTCTATGTATGCTTTGATTGGGAGAACACTGATGTGCCTTCCCGAGCCCCCATATGCGCTGATGGTATTACAGTCACAGTCACAGAGGCTGACGTCAGAAGATCCTTCAGGGGGGATGAACCCTCGGACAGCGTCTGGACTTGATGGCATCCCCGGTCGAGTTCTCAAAACCTGTGCAGACCAACAGGCTGGAGTTTTTGTGGACATTTTCAACCTCTCACTACTGAGGTCTGAGGTACCTTCCTGCTTTAAGAGGGCATCAATAATACTTAGATGCCCTAGAAGGCCCTAGATGCTTAGGGCCTTAGAAGGAGTAAGGTGACGTGCCTCAACTATCAACCAGTGGCACTAACATCCGTGGTGATGAAGTGCTTTGAGAGGTTGGTTATGGTGCATATGGTGCATGGACCACCAGGGGCGCCGGGGAGATGGCTGCCCTGCCGGCAGTCTGTGCGTTTTTTCATTCTTTTTGTTATTTTTGTGACCACTGCGGACTTACCTTCAAGGGCTCGCAGTCTTGGGAGAGGCTAGTCGGGAGCTACAACGCCGCAGAAGGTTCGACCAGCCCCGACGCGAGGTTCAATCACCCCACGCGGGGGAGCTGACATCCCCCCCGATGCAGGAGCAGATCGCCTCGACGCGGAGGGCCCGAACGCCGCCGGCTACGGGAGTCAAGATCGTCCCGTCAGCGGGGGCTGGAGGCCCACGACCGAGGAAGAACTAAGGGAAGGACTTAAACTTTATTTCGCCTTCCATCACAGTGAGGAATGTGGAGGAGTCACTGTGGTGGATGTTCATGTTAAAATGTGTTTTTGAAGTGATCTGTTAGTTTTAATTTTATGACTGACCTGGCCAATGAAATTCCTCGTATGTTGCAAAACATACGTGGCGAATAAAATGTGATTCTGATTCTTATTCTGATTCAACTCAAAAAGAACCTTGACCCCACTACATTTCGCCTACTGTCACAACAGGTCAACGGAGGATGCGATCTCACTGGTTCTCCACACTGGACCACTTGGGCAATAAAAACACTTATGTCAGGCTGTTGCTTATAGACTACAGCTCGGCGTTCAATAACATCATCCTCTCCAAGTAGGTTACCAAACCGGGCACCCCTCCGCCGGTGGAGGGCTATGGCCTGGGCATGAGAGCAGCCTGCTGTTGTCCCGCCCCACCGGGTGTCGGGGGGGGCTCAAACGTGTGGAGTACATGCGGTTGAACAAACCCCCGCTCAGCCGGAAATGCTCGTCAGACCCAGGCGCCGTAATCCTTCCTGGGAGCCGGTCCCACACAACTTGAGCCTCCTTTCCTCGACACCCTTCATCTCCCTCAGAAGCACAGGGAGGCGTGTCCTGTACGGGCTGCTCCTCCACACCCTGCACGTCCTCACCCTGGTCCACCGTCCGGACATTAAGTGGCGGTCGGTGTTGCCTTCCTGTCGTGACGGGGCTTCCTGGAGGGCATCCCTCTACACATGGATTCTCCCCCTCTACATCGGGGACCTGGGGTGGAGGGTACTGCACCGGGGAGTCCCCTGCAACCTGTTTCATTCGTGGTTCTCAGACTCGCCAGCCGCCTGCCACTTTTCCGGGTTGGAAGAGTCTGTGTACCACATATATATGGAGTGTGTGAGGCTGCAGCCCCTGTTCCATTATCTAAAGGGGCTGCTCCTTGCCTTCTGGCTGCACTTGTCACCCACCATCCTCATCTTTGGACACCCTTTTGCGTAGGGGAGAGGGTAGGGCCGAGAATGTCCAGGCGAGTCACGGTGCCAGGCGCAAAAGGGCTCTGCCCGAGACAGCTGCCTACCCCTTTCCAGGGTTACCTCTGTGCCCGGGTGGTGTTAGAGGGGGTCTATGCGCTGTCCATGGGCGCTCTGGGGATTTCCAGGACCACTGAGCACCACGGGGAGTTGAATACATCCTTGACAAGGATTGTAACATAGTTGTATAATAGTTTGTTGTTTGTCTTGTATTATGGTGGTGGGTTCTGTTTTGTTATATTGTATTGTAAATATTATTTTACTATTTGAATAAATGTTTTTTGATTAATAAAAAATAAAATAAAAAAAAAAAGCTGGTTACCAAGCTCATGGAACTGGATCTTTGCGCATCCCTCTGCAATTGGATCCTCGACTTCCTCATCCACAGACCACAGTTGGCGGAGATACCTGTTCGAATTGGCGGAGATACCTCTTCCTCATTGGCCATCATTACGGGAGCACCTCAAGGCTACGTGCTCAGCCCCCTGCTCTACTCACTCTATACTCATGACTGTGTAGCCGGACATAATGCGAGCTCCATCTTCAAGTTCGTCGTCGACACCACTGTTGTTGGATGAATTACAGATAGTGATGAGTCAGAGTATAGAAGTGAGATCTATTGCACAATAATTATCCCCGGATCAGCAAATTACTCACAAGCTTGTTTCTCCACTTGAGCATTGTCCATCCTCAAACAGTGTGGAAAATATGTTCTTAGTTCCTGCTTAATTTTAGTGAGCATTTGGTTTGGGTATCACAGTGGTGCCATCAAGCAGGAAGGCTAACATTGCATTTTAATATAGCTTAGAGATACAACAGTGAAACAGGCCCTTCGGCACAATGAGTCTGCACCGACCAGCGATCCCCACACGTTAACACTATCCTACACCCACTAGGGACAATTTTTACATTTACCAAGCCAATTAACCTACAAACCTGTACGTCTTCAGAGTGTGGGAGGAAACCGAAGATCTCAGAGAAAACCCACGCGGTCACAGGGAGAGCATACAAACTCCATAAAGACAGTACCCATAGTCGGGATCGAACCTGGGTCTCCGGCACTGCATTCGCTGTAAGGCAGCAAATCTGCTGTTGCGCCACCATGCCAACACTATATGTTATTCCTGAAAGATGTATGTGTTACCTTTTTTTGGGCTGTCCAGTAACATAATGGCTCAATTTGACAATCTGAACTGTTCTCAAGTATTTAGATGCTTATAGGTTGAAGCCAATGAAACAAAGTCTTTGAGCCGTGTAAGGTCTTCAGTGAACTAAACAGAAACAAACAGCTCTTATACATCCCTTGTTTACTTTTCTTGACTTGTGCATGACTTAATTTGTCAGCACTTCATTCGCAATTTCTACTTAATAGACCATTTATGTGGCTTAGCTGATTTAAAAAAATACTATACCCTGCATTGTGAGAATTTTAAATTGTTGGCTCACCTACCATTTCAGTCCAAGGACTTTCGTTTAGGACACAGAGGAACTCCTTTGTCACTTTTCTTAAAGTAGGAATTGCATTTCTGTCCAGTTGTTTCCTCGCTTTCTCCAACCCACCTTGGCTCTCCCAAAGTTCCTATAGGGTAGGTTCACTTATTAATTTTCCATTTTGTAAGTGCATTCCTGTTTGATGAAGTGTTAATTTTGAACGATCGACCCTGACACATCCAATGAAATAATGATTCTGGATTGAGTAAGAATCTTTGAAAAGGTTTCTCTTGAGACCAAGGCTCTGGTTCAGAGTAATGTATTGATCATTCTTTTACCCAATCCTCATTTAATTACAAAATCCTTCAGGGTGTCAAGGGTGCTGTAAATCTGAAGTATTGTTTTCTTTTCATTTTTACTTTATTTTGAAAAATTGTTCCCTCCTTGACTTTGAACTGCCCGTCATTAATTTGCCTTGATAAATGGAACAACTGACATCCAAATGACACCCAGCGCTGAGGAGAAAAATGAAAATAGCCTGTCCAGCCCACCTCAAACAAAGACTCATTGAAAAGTAAATTCACCAACAGGACCTTTTACAAACTTTGGAGAGTTTGTAAGCATGTAAAGCAAGCAAAGAGAAATAACGATTTGCATTGATTTAGTGTTTGCAGAACATCTCAGAACATGATATGAAATTGATTACTTTGAGGCACTGTATGAATATTGTTAAGGAGACAAATGGAGTTGCCTATGGTGATCCTACGAGAGATGAATGGGCAGGTATCCGGCTCTTTGAAACCATTGATTGTTCCCAGGACACATAGAAAATGCCCTGAATTAATCAATAATAAGCACAAATCACATTGGATCATTCAGTGGGGGAATGTAGCAGATGGAATACTGGGACAAACAAGGTTTCAGGATTGATCCGTGGCTCGGGGGTATGTGTGAGATAGGGTTGAGGTAGCTGCACTGTAAACAAAGTTTGACTTTCGTACACATGCTGCTTGCTGGACCTGTGTGAGGACGGTGTGAAGACAGGTGAACATTCAGCCAAGAAATAGCCTTTCACCACTTGTTGTACATATTGTACATCCAGAGATGGAAGATTCCTTGTCTTTCAAGATCATTGCCAACTTCATGAAACAAAAGGGGAAACAGAAAGTGTGTGGAACAAAAGACAGAACCATAATGAGACATCCTCAACCAGCAACAGGATAATTTATATATTTAAACCATTCAAAGTGCTCAAATGCAGTTCCTCTGGCATTTGCTTTGCACTCTGCCATGTGTTTCTGTTCAGGTTGCACATAAATTCTCAGCTAAAAAAAAAAATGCAACAAAGTAAGGTAACATTACAGTTATGATATTACTGAGCTAATTTTATTCTGCGTGAGAAACATTACACCCTTGTGCATTCGACGAGATACAGAGTTTCCTTCTCCTGCGCAGAACATTTTCCAGATGTTTGATTGGTTCCACATGTGTACGGGTGAAGTAAGCAGAATAAATGTGTGCAAGCTGAAAGGGCACTTAGCATTATGACCAAAAGCCCATTTTTTAAAGATGAAAGCTTAGCGACCCACCCAAGGTACGTTAAACCGAGTGACTACCTCGGTTCTTCTCGGTTGAAGAATGACGATGTAACTAAGGACTGCCATTTCCAGTTGCAAGTGTTTCCTGCAGCAATCTATTGTATAGCTCAACTAATTCAAAATGCATTGTATTTGTATGTGTACCTTCAAAGTAACTCAATGTTTGAAGCAAGTTCATATTTTGGAATCAATCTATTACAACAGGGTTCATTCTGAAGAATTGCCAGTTCATGTATAAGCGTTGAGTTTCGTTCCCCTCATCCAGTGGAAACTTGCTTGGGCATTTATGGTGGGATAGATAGTAATATAGGACACACAGTTCAAATGGACTAGGGTCTTACTCATTCCCTTCCAGCCAAGACAAGGCTAAATGTAATTCTAAAACTATCGGCAAGATTAGCTACCTGGACATAACAGTATTGAAGTGGAAGTGGCAAACAACATGTAATTAAGACCTAATTGTTTTAATCTTTCTGTTTTGGATAGAGGCTAGAGGTTATGATCGCTGGTCTCTGCAGCCTCGTTGGGCCTGAAGAGCTTGTTTCCATGCTGTAACTTTCAATCAATTCAATCAAAAAAATGTAAAATACAAGAGCGTTTAAATTTTTATGTTCTCTAAATGTTTGTCTGTTGAAATAGAAGGAGACGGCCCAGGACTTATAACTGTATATGTTATTCATGACACATTTTCTCTTTTCCAAATATGCATACCATTTGCTGCTATTCAATTCTATTTAGTCAGTAGTTGACGACTGATGTTTTTTTGTGCACGTGGAGGTTTTATATGGAGTTGTATGAAATTTTACTTCGGAGTCACGTGAGTGACTACGTGAAGAACCCGCCAGCCAGCATGCGCATCATTACGTCTAGCGCATGGCGCGAGGACTGACTGGCAGGCGCGCTGCTCCTGTCAGTGGTAAGTTTAAACCTGCAAGTTTTAACTTATTCCCAGGTTGTGTTTCTTCTTTTGCAGGACTCTCTGTTTACAGAGTTTGCCTGCTGAAATTCGTGGGCGAATTCCAGGCGGCCACGGGGAACCCTCCATGGACCACGGGGAATCCCAGTCAGATCGCAGGGAATCCCAGTCATGACCTCGGGGAATCCCTGCCACGGACCGCGGGGAACCCGCTACGGAGACCGCGGAAGTGCGGGTAGCGGACGGCGGTCAAATTTGCTTTCGAGTCGCTGGCAGTGGAGCTAGCGGCTTCAGACTGGTGCAGGAGCACCTAGGCAACCCCGCTTGGAGGGTTAGCCACTAAATTATATCTTCCTCTCTGCGGAGGGGAGCGTAGGGAAGAGGCCCGTTCATTCCAACAAGTCGGGCCAGGAGCACCTAGGGAACCCCGCTTGGAGGGTTAGCCACAAAGTTATATCTCTCTCTCTGCGGAGGGGAGCGTAGAGGCCCTTTAACTCAAACGAGTCGTGCCAAGAGATGGAGCACCTGATGGAGAGGTGCTCCACAATGATATACTCCAAAGGAGGGAGTTATCAGCACGGGTCTCCTTGGGGAGTCCGTGGCAGCAGCACTTTTTTCAGGGCTGCACAATGTCTCCCTCTCTGAGGAGGGGAGCATTCAGGATCAGTTTCAGTCTGACTCAGAGCAAAAATCCTGACATAGTTCCGTAGGAGTGGCCATGTCAGCGCAGGTATCCTCAGGGACCTGCGGCAGCACCTGTTCTCAGGGAGATACCTACGAATCTCCCTTTCTGTGGAGGGGAGTGCGAGTGGTCAGTGTGTAACTGACTTCAAGTTCGACGATGTCTGTGGAACATACTGGAGCACATGTATATGGCTTCAAGGAAATACTCGCAAACGAAAGGGTTACTGCCATGGGCTGAAAATCTGGAAGGGGCCAGACTTCCCCTCATGGCCGGCAGTGAACAGCGCTATCAGGGGTGCCTTTGGAGGAAAGAAACCAGCCACCGAAGCTTCTCTTCAGGTAAGGCTTATTCCAACAGGTATACCTGGATGAGGAAACAAAAGCTGTCGGACCAATCAATGTACCTACGACGAACAAAGCTTCATCGTTTCAGCGACGACACACCCCACACCTTGTTGGCAGTAAGCAGTTCACTGAAGCTGATGGCAGTTTGAAAGCTGGGCAGAGGTCTTTCAGGCCAAGGTGCAAGCCGGTCTCAGTAAATAAGGAATCCACACACCCTACCTGTCCTACTCTTCGATCAAGGACCGGAATAGAACCCACATCAGGGGCCCTTGGGCTTGCCATAAGACCACCGGTAGCCGTGGAGGTAGGTGGGTCTGGTTCTTCCGCTTACAAGTTGGTAAAATTTATGCTTGTTTTTTGTACAAATGACAATGATAACATGAGATTCCGATTCATTGATAACATGTGATTGCTTTATTTTTTGCACAGTATACAAGAGTTCTAAGCATGGCTTGGAATTAGGGTCAGGGTTGCCTTACAAGGCAGGCTCCGGGTGACGGCCACGAGTGTCTTCCGAGACAAGCTCGGAAATAGGGCTGGAGTTGTCTTTCAAGGCAGGCCCAGTATTATGGCCAGAGTTGTCTTTTAAGGCAGGCTCAGTATTATGACCAGAATTACCTTCCGAGACAGGCTCGGAAAATTGGTCAAAGTTGTCGTTCAAGGTAGGCACGGAATTATGGCAGGTGTGGCCTGTTCATCTTTGATGTAACTCGCATGTGCAACAGGGACTTTTCAGAATGTGGAATCTTGTTCCTGTTAAACAACTGCTTTGCATTCTCAGGGATCATTGGAGACATTTGAATGGGACTATAATAACAGTGAAAAAGCATTGCAAAATGGGCTAACTTCAGCTCCCAGGTTATTTACCAATGAGTAAACCAGTGCTTGGACTGCCAAAAGCTCAAAAACACTTGTTCAGGCTTATCTGGATGGTATTCTAAACGCTGTTTCAGCTGCAAATAATAATTAAGAAATTGAGGCTCCTCATCTATCCAGTTAAATTTTAATTGATACCAACTATCGTTATTGATTATTGGTGTTTACGTTTAATTACTAATTTGTCTGTGACTCCGCCCTGGGGCAAGAGATTGGAAACAATTGAAGCCTGTAACAACCTTGTTGTTATAAAGCAGCCTTCTATTCAATCAGTGTAATTGGCAATTAGCAGCTGGGTTTCAGCTGTGCAATCTGGACCTTTGCATTATCAGAACTTACAAAATGCAAAGTAGTAACTTCTCAGGTGCCACTTAGGTCTTTGTTAATAGATCTATGCAATTACCAGCTGAAGCCACCAAAGTTACAATGGTGGACAGACAGTATTCAGCATTGCTCCAGTAATTGTGGTTATTTAACCTTCAGTCATCTTACAAACTAATGATAGTGCTCAAAGAAGGGATATTACTATCCCATCTCTAATCACAGAGGTGGATGGGACGTGCATGAGTTACCAATCCTTCAGTTATGTGGTATCAACTACCTAAAATCACTAGGTGCATTCTATGGGTTAAAGGCTTATTGTGTGAATATGCATATCTGAAGGCTCACCTACAAGTTGACACACTACGGTGGTGGCATATATTAATCACATGGGTTCAATCAAGCTAATATACTGTGATCGTTTACCTAACCTCATTTGGCACTGGTGTATCATCACGTAAGTCAATGACAACACAGAATGGATGTTGGATCACAAAGTATTTAATGACATTGTGGATCGATGGAACACCAAATATCGAATTGTTTGCATCTAGTCTCATCACCATTTGCAAGATATGTCTTCCCTCCATTTTGGCCTCATCAGTCGGTGCTTGCTTAAAAACCAGCAAGACTTCGCCTCAGGCTTGATAATGCCTGACTGGCCTACACAGCCATGGGTCCACTCATACTGCGAATGATAACAGAGCTTTCTATGGCTGTTCCCAAACACAAAATCTGCTGGTTTACCCGTGATTGGGGAGAACCATCCTCTGCATGAGCAACTAAAATTGTTGGGTTACAGACTATGAGAAGAATTTTCCTGGGGTACGGACTGTCAGGTTGTATGGTGGATGTAATTACTGCGGCCTGAAGAGATAGTACCAAGGAACAGTTCATCTCCTATATCAAGGAATGTAAGTGTCCCATTTACAGTCCAATATATCGTATGACACGGTACGTATAACAGATGTCTTGGTATTCCTCTCAAAGCTATATTTCATGAGAGATGGAGTTATAGTGGTATAAATTATGCTAGAAGTGCCTTGTCATCATACTTCCTGTGGGGGACGGGACATCATGCTGACCTCTGATATCCAGATTTATGAAGGCTATCTTCAACTCAAATTCCCCCAGGCCCAGGTACTCGGAGATATCGGATGTTATTTCCTGCTGATGCTGTATCACCGATGGGCTCCAGCTACATTCCTGTCCTCGGTCTAAATCACCTATAAAGTGGTTATCCTCATGGCGCTGGGTTCATAAGCTACGACTGGACAGGATGTTTACAGCTGCTAATAATATGATACTTATGTTCATGACTTAGTCTTGCAGAGTAGACCGGGGGCGTCAGGTCTCAAACGGGTTTCATGGCATACCCCATGGACCTTTGGTTGTGTGTGTGTGCTCACACATCTATACAATCATTATGTCACCTAAAGCCTTAGCGGCTCTGAACTAGCAATGTTTGTTAGTTACAAAAAACCTCATATGTCGGTATCAGTATAGACCATCCCCAGGTGATTCAACAGGTTTTGGCTTATGTAGGAATGAACACTGATGTTTTCAAATCTCACTCCACCAGGGCTGCAACAACATCAGCAGCAAGGGTTATGGATGTTTCACTGGATCTCATCCTAGCGGCTGCAGGATGGTCAAACAAGCAAACTTCCAAATGTGTTATAACAAACCCATTGCCAGACCAGGGGTTATTGCCAACAATATATTTCAATTCCTCCTGGATGAGTGGGATTACTATAATTATCATTTCGTCATAAATATATATTTTTTTAAAGCATCAGCATGTTTGACTCTATGTCGTGCTTTACTACATTTCACTCATCCCTGGTCAATTGATGCAGTGTGACGCATGGACTCGTTTACATGGAATGAAATCACAGAGCTTTGAAATCTTCACGTAGCCACTCACATGACTGAAGTAAAATAGTAAGATTAAAAGAGAACTTACCACTTTGAAGTTTGATCTTTATTTATGAGGAGTTACGATGAGGGATTACGTGCCCTCCACTCCCAACCCTCTCTCATAAAGGTTAGCTGGTAGTTCTAGTTTCTCGAATCTTACTATATTCAGTTCAACAACTGTTATCTGTGATTTCACACCGTTGCTTTGAAGAATGATGCGCATGCGGGCTGGCGGGTTCTTCACGTAATACCTCTTCATAACTCCTCATAAAATAAAGATCAAACTTCACACTGGTAAGTTCTCGTTTAATCTTACTATTATCCTCTTGAAAAGCTGGGGGGGTTTCAATGGTGAGGTAATAGTCAATGCTGGAGTACTGAGAGTTTTTTATATAACCGTTATCCAATTTAACAAAATAAAATTATATATTAGCCTTTTAATACATTTGGGTTTAACGTTTTAGTTTAGTTTAGAGGTTAATTTAAAGATACAGCTTGGAAACAAGCCCTTCAACCTACTGAGACCAAGCTGACCATCGATCACTCGTTCACACTTGTTCTCCAATCTAAGAAAAAAACACAAAGTGCTGAAGTAACTCAAAGCATCAGGCAGCGTTTCTGAAGAACATGGATCGGTGACGCATTGGGTCGGGACCTTTCTTCAGGATGATTGTAAGAGTAGAGAGGGGAAAAAAGATGGAGAGGGAAAGGAAGGAGGGACAGGAAAAAGCCTGGCGGGAAATAGGTTGATATAAAGGAGGTGGGTATTTCATAGGCGGATATTTGGACTAACGCCAGAGACAAAAAGACAGAAGATGTTACCTATTCCTTCGCTCCATAGATGCTGCCTCACCCACTGAGTTTCTCCAACATTTTTGTCTACCATTGAATTGTGAAGCTGGAGGAAAGAATGTAAGTGGAAGGGTAGGGGAGGAAAAAGGTGCAAGTCCAGGTGGGGTACAGCGAGGGTGGGGGGGGGGGGGGGGGGGGGGGGGGGGGGGGGGGGGGGGGGTAGAAGGCTGATGGGATGGGGTTTGTAGCTACCTAAAGTTGGAGAATTCTATGTTCACACTGTTGGGTTGTAAGCTCCCCAAGCAGAATATATGGTGCTGCTCCTCCAATAAGAGCTCACTGCCAATAGAGGATGGAAAGGTCAGTATGGGAATGGGAAGATGTTAAACTGGTTAGCAACCAGGAGATCCACGTGGCCATGGCAGACCAAGCACAAGTGTACAAGTTTTCATCGATGTACAAGAGCCCACATCAAGAACACTGGATGCAGTAGATGAGGTTAGGGGAGGTGCACCTAAACTTCTATCTCACCTGGATGGACTGCTGGGGTCCCTGAATGAAGGAGATAGGAGTTACACCTCTTGCTGGTTGGAGGGGAAAGTACCAGGGGAGGGAGTGGTTTGCGTGGTTCTATTTTATCCCACTTTCGTATCTAGTCCTTACATACTAGGGACAATTAACCTACATGGCCACCATCTTTGAGATGAAAGAGGAAACCAGAGCATCCAATGGAACCTCACGTGGTCACAGGGTGAATATGCAGACTTCACACTGACAGCACCTGAGGTGCATAGAGTTTGGTTGAATTAGAGAGGACACTGTTGATGGAAAGAAAATACTTATTGTGCTGCAGTAAATCAGTGGGTCAGGCAGCACCACTGGAGAACGTGGGTTTAGTTTAGTTTAGTTTACAGATACAGCGCGGAAACAGACCCTTCTGCCCATCGAGTCCGCGCTGACCAGCAATCCCCGCATATTAACACTATCCTACATACACTAGAGACAATTAACATTTATAGAAGCCAATTAACCTACAAACCTGTACGTCTTTGGAGTGTGGGAGGAAACCGAAGAACTTGGAGAAAACCAGGTGGTCAGGAGGAGAAAGTACAAACTCCATACAGACAGCACCCGTAGTCAAGATCGCACCCGAGTCTCTGCCGTTGAAAGTGCTATAAAGCAGCAACTCTACCGATGCGCCACCGTGCCGCCAACTTTAATATTTATTCCAGTTTCAGTATAATAAATGTCTGGACCGGCTCAGACAGTTCTTGGGTGGGTGATGTTTCGTTTTGAGAAGCGTCTTCAGGCTCACTATCTCGCTACTGTTCTTTAAGTACTGTTGATGGAGTACTGTGGGCAGTCTTGTTCCATGACCTGAGGAAATTACCTTAACAAAGTGGATTGATTCCAACAGTGAGAGGCTTGACTTTTGACTTATACTGAGTCAAATATGTTTATTCTCTTTATTGCCCTTGGAGATTGTTGGAGACCAACGATGAGTTTAGGGGTAGTACTGGTAATGGAAGCCCACAGAGTTAAGGACAGTGCAAGAGGCAAGAGATCTTGTGATGGTTGGGATTGAGTAGAAACGAGACCCCATGAGTTTGGGGATAATATGGAGGAAAGAGGTCCCACACATTGAGGGACAGTATAGGAAACAGGGGACACAAGCAATTAGGGGAAATGTGTGATTCAGGAACCTGAGTTTAGAGACAATAAGGGAGACTGAGTGTTTGTGAGTTAGGTACAATACAGGAGACAATGACCCATGAGTTCTGGAACAATATGGAAGGCAGAGGCCGTGAATTTAGGGGTAACATGGACTTAGAGGCTGTGATACGATATGATACAATACAACTATATTTACCCCTATATTTACCAGGAGGGAAATTGGCCTGGCAACAGACATAAAACATAAGATACATAAAACATGAAATTAAAGTCATGAGTGGAAAGTAGGATTGGGGATGTGCAAAGTTTGGGGGGGGGGGGGGGGGGGGGGGGGAGGGGGGGGGGGGGGGGGGGAGTCAGTCTACCCCACGACAGAAGGGGGAGGAGTTCTACAGTTTGATAGCCACAAGGAAAAATTATCTCCTGTGGCGTTCTGTGCTGCATCTTGGTGGAACCAGTCTGATGCTGAAGGTGCTTCTCAGGTTGACCAGTGTGTCATGCCAAGGGTGAGCTGTATTTTCCAGGATGCTCCGCAGTTTGAGGAGCATCCTCCCCTCCAAGACCATCTCCAGAGAATCCAACTCCGCCCCCAGGATGGAGCCAGCCTCCCTGATGCATTTGTTAATTCCACGGTCTACATAAGCATAATCCCCCGGTTAGTTAATTTACAGAACAACCCACTGAGTCTATATGCAAGAGGCATCATTTTGGTGGTATTTTACAGTCCCAACTGCAGCTGGCCACAAATGTCCATTGCAGTCGTCGCCTCCATTCCGGTCGTCCTTCGTATGATCCACGGCCCATTTCAGCCCTTGTTCCCCGGGGGAACCATCTCACAGCCGACCTTGAGGGTGCAGAAGGTAACACCCGCCTGGTTCTTCTTCCCGGCCCTTTGTACAGCGTCTGCTGCCCTCTCCTCCACTACGCTACTTCCCTCTCCAGGCGGGCTCCCCAGTTCTGCCATGCTTGGCCCAGGCCTGCCGTTGCCGGCTTTCCATGATTCCCTTTTGCCGTGCGCTGCTCGCTGGGATTTAAAGGACAACACAGGAGACGGAGGTCTGTGAGTCTAGAGACAATACGGGAGACAGACTTTAGTCAAGAATCAAGAGTTGAGTCTGAAGAAGGGTCTCGACCCGAAACGCCACCCATTCCTTCTCTCCAGAGATGCTGCCTGTCCTGCTGAGTTACTCCAGAATTTTGTGTCTATCTTCAATTTAATCCAGCATCTGCAGTTCCTTCCTACACAAGAATCAAGGGTGTTCAATTGTCATGTGTACTGGCAATAGAACATTGAAATTCTTACTACCTGCAGCTTTACAGGGCCATTAATATAATAATGCCCACACAAATATACAATAATCAAGAATGCAATAAATTGATAATCAATATTAATCAGTAACCAAATCATAATAGTGGAAGACCAAAGTACATAAAGTCCATGGTAGGTCATAGCTGCTGAGGTTTGGTTGTGGTTGGTGTTGGGTAGTGTCTCATGGTTTGATGGGAAGAAGCTGTTCTTGAACATGGAGGTTACAATTTGCAGGCTCTTGCACTTTCTTCACAATGGTAGTAGCGAGATGAAGAAGGGTCTTGACCCAAAACATGATAGGGGACGATCAGCCATAATCAGAATGAATGGCGGTGCTGGCTCGAAGGGCCGAATGGCCACCTCCTGCACCTATTTTCTATGTTTCTATGTTTCTATGAAGGCAGGTTTGTGGACATTGAGAGCAAGATTGTGTAGGAAGGAACTGCAGATGCTGGTTTAAACCAAAGATAGACACAAATGCTGGAGTAACTCAGCGGGACAGGCAGCATCTCTGGAGAGAAGGAATGGGTGACGTTTCGGGTTGAGACCCTTCTGTTCCAACTCCATTCAATCAGATTAAGAATTTCCCTCCTGCATTCTGACATTGTTACTTGTTCATCCAACAGCTGTGGTATCGCCAGTGAATTTTAAGATGGCTTTGAAGTTATGTCTAGAAACACAGTTATGGGTTGGCAATTGGAATTGCCACAGATAGAAGCCAAAAGGAGTTGATGCAAATGTAAATGGCAGCAATAATTTGAACCAAAACCCGAACCACAAATCAGATTACACCAAATGAATAATCTTCAGCAACAGCTGTGGGAATGTGAATAAGTTACCACAGGTCCATACAATAACAAAACAAAATATAAGTTGTGATTATATACATGATTGACAAGATATTAGTTGTGATTATATACAAGTGATTGACATAATTACAGTGACATTAAGATATAAAAGTGGAAGTGCAAGTTGTTACAAAGATTCGTGATCATAATCGTGATCAAAGATTTGTCATAATTCATAATTCAGTCACAGACGTGCTTGTTTACAAAAAAAGACACAAAGTGCTGGAGTAATTCATGGTCTCACATGAAATAGAATTTAGGACCAAAAAGGGGAAATTTGTTCAGCCAATTGTTGGTGAATCTTCAGAACCTTTCACTCAGATGGACTGTGGATTTGAGTCAATGAATGTGCGCACAGATTAAATGGAAAGAATTCTTGGATACTGGGGGAATTAAAAGGCAGAAAAACATAATTTATGTAGTTCCACCAAGTTGCTATTGAATGGCAAGGCCACAGAGGCAACTCCTGCTCCTAATAATATTCAATGTTCTCTACGGGCACTGCTGGTCTTAATGTTTTAAGATGCATTCCAAGGAAAATCTTAATAAGATATGAGATTCAAAGGGTGTATCAACAGCTACTTCTTCCCGCTCCCGCTCCTGTCCGCAGATGATACAGAAGCTTGAAAATGTGCACCAGCTGATTCGGGAACAGCTTCTTCTCCTCTGTTATTAGACTGCTGAGCATCTATATAACTAAAAGTTTCCACCTTGACCACTTCCTGTCTGTGCCGTATATGGATTTTAGAAAAAATCGCTACCATATATCACTATGATTTTTGGCCATCTTACTCACAGTCCTCCTCCACTGAGGCAGTCCCAAGGATTTTTTCCGATCGATGAAAAATAAAAAAAGTTAAAAATCAGCTTGAAATCAGCTGGTCGATCCTCTCACCTGTCAATCACCACAATGAAGATAACACGCCTTCCGGGGGGGGGGGGGGGGGGGGGGGGCAGGACTATAAAAGATGCCAGGACGTGAGTCAGTCACTCTGGAAGATCGTGAGGGAAAGGCCACAACTGTCGTTATAAGCTGTGAATCAACTGAACTGTGAGTCTGCAATGTACTTAATAAATGATTAATGATTTACTACAATAAATGATTTGTTAGCCCTTAATTACAATGCAATGAGTTGTTTGGCAATTTGGTGGCCTGCACTCTGCCTGAAATTGCTGTGAAATTGAATGCGGTGGCCTACACTCTGCTGGAAATGCTGCAAATTTGAATGCGGTGGCCTGCACTCTGCCTAAAATGCTGCAAAATTGAATGTAGTGGCCTCCACTGTGCCTGAAATGTTGTGAAATTGAATGTGGTGGCCTGTACTCTGTTTGAAATGAAATTTCAAGGAATAGCCATGAGTGAACTGCCAGCCCAGCAGCCCTGAGTGACTGATTTGCCAGCCCACCAGCCCTGAACGACTGAGCTACCAGCCCTGTGAGACTGAGCTGCCAGCCTACAAGCCCTGAGTGACTGAGCTGCCAGCCCACCAGCCCTGAGTGACTGAGCTGCCAGCCCACCAGCCCTGAGTGACTGAGCTGCCAGCGCACCAGCCCCTGGGTGACCGGCCTGATCTCCAGCCCACCAGGCCTGAGTGACTGAGCTGCAGCCCACGAGCTGCCAGCTGAGTGACTGAGCTGCCAGCCCACCAGCCCTGAGGGACTGAGCTGCCAGCCCACCAGCCCTGAGTGACTGAGCTGCCAGCCCACCAGTCCTGAGTGACTGAGCTACCAGCCCAACAATCCATTCGGCACACAATGCCCATACTAGCCCTCTGGAAACCAGTCCCTTCAGCCCACCACCCATTCTAGCGCTCCAGAAATACCCACCACTACTGGCCAACAATATTGGAATTGATGGAGAGGTGGAATATTGAGTTGAGGGACCAGCCCTCCTGTGTGAACATGGGACCCAACGGGTCCCACTTAGTCTAGTTCCTTCCATAAGCTCGGTCCCAATTTTCCAGCCAAGGTCATTGCAGACTTTTCCCCTGCATCTGTTACGCTACAATGCTGAGAAAATATATTCTGCACTTTGGTATTTTTTCTCTTTGCTCCACCTGTTGTATTTGTATGCTGCCTTGGTTGTATTCCTGTATAGATTTGTTTGGATAGCATGCAAAATAAAAGTGTGTTATATATTCCTTTGATTCCCTCAGTATCCAAAATTCTTATCCTCGCATACGTTCATTGACCAGAATCCACAGTCCACGTGTGAAATATCTGAAGATTCACCAACCATCAGCAACCGAAGAAATGTCCCTTCTTTTTAGTCTTAAATGGTACATAACATGAGACCATCAACTACTCCAGCACTTTGGGTCTTTTATTGTAAACCAGCATCTCCAGTTCCTTGTTTCAGCTCGTCACCTTCTCAACATCCCTTGGTACATGTCACAAGAAGAAGCCTAAACCCAAACCTAAACCTAAACCAAAGTAAGAACTTAAAATGTTAACAATTTATTTAGAATATTACATTGCAAAAATGAATTATAACAAGTAAGAATCTTTGTAACCACTTTTACCTCCACTTTCATGTTATAATGTCACTGTAATTATGTTAGTCGCATATATAATTACACCTAATGTTTATATTTTGCTTTGTTACTATAAGTTATATTATATTGTAAAATACTCACAATCTCTGTTGCTGAAGGTTATTGCTTTGGTGTGATTTGATTTGTGGTTTCGGGTTTGATTCATATCATTGCTGCCATTTACATCAACTCCCTTTGGCTTTTGTCCACTGCAAGTTGAATCATCAATGAATTTTGATGTAATATTCCCATCTGGGCAATAAAATCTAGCCGGGGGCATTATCCTTCCTCACCATTTTAACACAAGTGTGAGGACATTACTGCATTCTGTACCTCTGACAAGCTTATCCAGAACTGTCATTTTATCTTTCAGTTCTTTGGGCCCTTTGTTCAATCCAGTAACACCAGCCCATTCACACAACATGCCTCTGTTCTGGTTGCCCACTTAATCTGACCACCAAACTGTCCTGGGACCTGGAGAGATATTTTTCACATCTTTCCAATTCTGAAACTATAAAAACAAAGAAGAAGTTAAAAAGTTATATTTAAACATGTGGTATAAATAAAATGAGACGGAGCCTGCAGAGAGAAGTTATACATGTCTTTACTCATGAGACTGACCAAGGCCTTATTGATGAGTTCTTCAGTTAGCCTCACGAGTGAAGGCATTTGTCTTTCCTTTTCACTTCATGCATCCAACTGGTGCAAGACATCTTCACTTGTTGTACGCTTGCATTTTTACCTGGCTTTCTGTGTCCGTTGTCACTCCAAGACCAATGAACCCATGCTTGTGGCGGAAGGACGTTAGACCACACAATGCGACAGACACTCGAGGATGACCAAGGATACTAACATTTCAGCACTTTTAATTTGTAATCAAGTTATAAATTGGGAATAGAACGCAAAGTGCTAGAGTATCTCAGCAGGTCAGGCAGCTTCTCTGGAGGGCACAAATAGACAATCATTTGTGTTAGGACCCTTCTACAGACCTAAAATGTCACCTATCCATGTTCTCCAAAGATAATGCCTGACACGCTGAGATACTCTAGCACTATGTGTTCTACGCAAGATTCCAGCATCTGCAATTCCGTGTGATTAATAAACTGGGAGATCTTGACACAAGCAAAGGTTGCAAGTGCTTAGCAATTTTGTAACTTTCACTCACACACACACACACACTCACTGAACTTCTTCCCGTTTGTTATATTGTGTACAAAGTCCTATGTTTACCTATTCTGTTGTGCTGCTGCAAGTAAGAATTGCATTGTTCTGACATATGACAAAGAAATGCTCTTCACTCTTGACACTTGAAGAACTATGAGATATAGAAGAGAACCGTTGGAAATCGGAAACAAAAGGAAATGGTGGCGATGCTCAGCTGGTCAAGAAGCAATCGGTGAAGAGAGAAAAACTGAGTCCATATTGCAGATGTATGACCAGTTCTGATCACAAACAGGAAGGACTGGTTATCTGAAATTGTTCATATGGACATTACTTCTGGAGGGGTGCACTGTTCATAGACAGAAGGTCACGTGCTGTTCCTCAAGCTTACCTTGGGCTTTGTTGGTGCCAAAAGATAGAGAGGACAGCACTGGTGTGGGATGGAAAATCAAAGTCCCAGATTATTGGAATTTCCTTGCTGTTCAAATGAATAAAGCAGGTAATGAGAGATGAGTTGGAAGGAACTACAGATGCTGATTTACACCAAAGATAGACATAAAATGCTGGAGTAACTTGACGGGACAGGCAGCATCTCTGGAGAGAAGGAATGGGTGACATTTTGGGTCGAGACCCCTTTTCAGACCTCTCCAGTCTACAGAAGGGTCTCAACCTGAAACATCACCCATTCCTTCTCTCCAGAGATGCTGCCTGTCCCGCCAAGTTACGCCACCATTTTGTGTCTAACATTGGAGATACTCTGTTCATGAAGTGGAGTGGACTTTATGTGGAATTAGCTGTCTGAAGAGGTCTTCACTTTCAAAGGAGAATCGGATAGATTGTTAAGTGAGAAACAGCCATGATGCAGGTTCTCAATCCCTACTGTCAGCCTTCTCTCTGCCTCCGAAAGTGCTACCTGATCTATAGAGTTCCTCCATTGGCTTGAGCAAAGCACAAATGCTGGAGTAGCTCAGTGGTTCAGGCAGCAGCTGTGGAGGGACTGGATAGGCAATCCAAAACGCCACCTATCACCACCGCTCCACAGATGCTGCCTGACCCGTTGACTTACTTCAGTCCTTTGTGTTTTGCTCAAGATCCCAGCATCTGCAGTTTCTTTTGTCTTCTCCAGTAATCTTGTAATTGTTTGGGTCACACAGCCTTATTTGCAGTTCTAGTGATCTCACGATTATTCAGTTTATACGGTGGGTCGGATTTCTCCATCAGCAGACAATAAATGCTGCCGGCTGATTCATTACATCTGTAATTGCTCTCTGAATTTCAATTGTGTTTTGCACTGTCATTTTCAGTCAAAGTGAATTTAGTGATTGCAATGCCCTATACAAAACATTAACCACTTGGGTAAATAAGGAAAGCGATGGTTTGTTGCTTTAATCAATTAAATTAAATAATCCTTATTATGCACAAAACATCCAATATTGGAAATGCCGGTTAATAAATTAGTTTGGTTTAGTTGTTTCGTTTATTGTCACGCGTACCGAGGTACAGTGAAAAACTATGGTTGCGTGCTGACCAGTCAGTGGAAAGAATACATTATTGTAATCGAGCTGTCCACGATGTACAGATACATGATAAAGGGAACAACATTTAGTGCAAGATAAAGTCCAGTAAGGTCCAATTAGATATGGTCTGAGGGTCTCTAATGAGGTAGATGGTAGCTCACGACCACTCTCTAGTTGTTGATTGGATGGTTGAGTTAACTGATAAACACCTTGGACAATATAGCTCATCCCCTCCATGATACACTGGTCAACCTGAGGAGCACCTTCAGCAACAGACTGGTTCCACCAACATGCAGCCCAGAAAGCCACAGGAGATCCCTTTTCCCTGTGGCTATCAAACTGTAAAACTCCACCCCCTTCTGTCATGGGGTAGACTGACTCCCTTCCCCTTCCCTCACCAATATTTGCACATCCCCAATCCTGGACTCTCCACTGGTCACTTTAAATGCATGTTTCATGTGTCTTGTGTTTTATGACTGTTGGCCGATCAATTCCCCTCCAGGGACAAATAAAGTTTGATCGTGTCATATCATATGGAACAAAACTGTCCCTTAATCTGGACCTGTGCGTTTTCACACTCCTGGTACATCTTGCCTGATGGGAGAGAGGAGAAGAGGTCTGTGACCAGGGTGAGACTCGTCCTTGATTATGCTGCTGGCCTTATCGAGGCAACGTGAAGTGTAAAGGGAGTCAATGGAAGGGAGGTTGGTTTGTGCGATGGTCTGAATGTAAATTCAGATATTGAGCCTGCAGATTCTGGAATCTTGAACAAATTACAATCATTGTTTTAATGTCATGTATAGAAAGTGGAAATACAAAGAGAGAGTGTGCATTTATAATGTAATTCAAGTTGGCACCTATACATGGATTGCAATGCCAAATGTCTTGACAAGATAACAATAGAGCAAAGTTTCTGGAAGAACAGATCAATTCAAACAGACACTGCGTTTCTGTGCATGTGCAGTCAACTGATGTCTGATTTACTGTTTAGGAACTTTTGACTGCTGATAGCTCTACCGTGACTTTTAACTGCAAAATCCACTTGAATGTACTTAACAGCTATTTAGGCCTTTCATTGCAGCAGAGAAAGCTTTGTTGAAAATTAGTGCAAGTGGACAAATGACCTGGCAGTTGAAGAGAGAGTTGAAGCAAGGCTGAGGAGCAGGGAGAGGAATAAATGACCTCAAACGTCAAGGGTTTTTAACATCCACATCCAGCCAACTGTGCTCAGCTAGAACTGAGCGTAATGCACAATCAACTTTAACACTTGCTTTGAAATGTACACAGCTGAACGTGCTGATGTGATTATAGGTTTTGTCCACAAATGTGCAGGCTGTTGCCAAGAGTTTGACTGATCGATGATGCTGTTGTGACTGTTTTAAATTTGCTGACTTCCATGGGAACCACTAAAAGCCCTGTACAAGTTCATTCCAAGAGTTCTTCCGAGTTTGCCCTGATTCGAACTCGGAAATTTACGGTAATGGCCACTCGTCGGTACTCGGGGCTCGTGGACATTTTTCAACATGTTGAAAAATCTTAACGAGTCTTCCCGTGCTTACCTGCCGTTAGCGAGTCTTCCCGAGTACCTGCCGTTAGCGTTGCGAGCCGCTAAGAGACCTCCCCGAGCTCCGACGTACCCGCTACATTCATTCTCCGTGCTTACCAAGAGTTTGATTTTTTTTTTAAACGTGATGAGCATTGCTTTGCATTCAACGTTTAGGTGAATCGGTATCTCTAATGGGTGCATCGGCAGAGAGAAGAAGCAGAGGCCAGGAGTGTGGTGCATCGATAGAGTTACTGCCTTGCACTGCCGGAGACACAGCTTCGATCCTGACTACAGTGCTGTCTGTGCGTAGATTGTACGTTCTCCCCGTGACCTGAGTGAGTTTTCTCTGGGTGCTCCGGTTTCCACCCACACTCCAAAGACGTGCAGGTTTGTAGGTTAATTGGCTTCAGTAAAAGTGTAAATTCTCCCTCGTGTGTAGGATAAAGTTAGTGCGTGGGGAATGGTGTGCCAAAAAACCTGTTTCTGCAGTTCTTCTCTAAACTAAACTAAACTAAGCAGGGAAACTGGAGGAGGCCAAGATATCATGAACCATTCCTCATGGGGCTGCAGCTGGGACTGCAAAATGACGCCAAAATGGTTCCTCTTGCAGATGGACTCAGTGGGCTGTTTTGTACGGAACGGTGTGTTTGTGCTTATGTACGGGGACAGTCTTGCTGATCTGCATGCAACAAATGTATTTCACTGTACCTGGTAAACATGACAATAAAGTAACCATAATAGTACCTACTTTTAGTTTTTTCGTTTTAGATATAAGGCACGGAAATAGGCCCTTCGGCCCATCGAGTCCACAACGACCAGTGATCTCCACTATACTACATACAGTAGGGACTATTTACACTCATACCAAACCAATTTACCTAAATACCTCTACGTCTTTGAAGTGTGGGAGGAAACCGAACATCTCGACGAAAACCCACACCATCATGGGGAGAACGTACAAACTCCGTACAGACAGCACCGGTAGTCGGGATGGAACCCGGGTCTCCGGGGCTGCGAGCGCTGTAAGGCAGCAACTCTACCGCTGCGCCACCGTGCCGCCATTTGTCTCAGTGTGGAAATTGCATGAGGTGGCTGCACTTCTGTCAGGTCTTGGTCAGAGATTCATGTTTTCTGTTTCAGCCATAATTTCACCCTCAGAACAAGATGAGGATTGTTTCATCTCTGGCTGATTATGGTCATCAATGTCATGAAACTGAATTTGCATGACTAACGGCTGAGCTTCCAACGGGGATGCGAGATTGCAACCTTCACGTGGTCCGCCCTGTTTCAACCAATGCAATCAACCGGGCGTGCACAATCAAATGAGATCAAATAGAACAAGTTGTCCCACAACTTTAGGCTGTGCACACCACACACACGATGAAGAAGACGCTTCCAACACAGTATTCCAATGTCCTGCTTAAATGATGAAGGATCTGGGAAACCAGACAACCGATGCAACATCATGGTTGTGTTTGGACTAGAGCTGTTTGAATAGATTCAGGAGAAGCAGAGACTCTACAAAGTAGTTTTTGCATAGTAAATCCCAGAGTGCAATGGTCTCAGAGGGTGGCTTTGTTAAGCGGGGATCTTTGGTGCTGAGAGTACTGATGGTATTTCTGCCTTTCATTAATACTTCCATTCAATGAAGCAAAAGTAACAGCAACAGCAGCGGGATTGATGGGTATCACTCAGGTGGGTATTTTCTACATTTCTTTAACTCTTTCACAGACTTTAGATTCCAATAGTTATGGGTCTGTCTCAGGCGATTTTTTAGGCAACTACAGGCCACTAGTTTGTCCCCACATGTTCGCCGGTGGTCGCTGGGAGTAGTCTCCTCAGTCGCGTAAAAAGTCATAGCATCTTTCTGGTCGCCGCTAAATTTTCAACATGTTGACAATTTTTCAGCGACAGTGGGTTTGACGCCAATGAGCGTAGCTTGACTTCCCCTGTCATAGGTGCTATTGTAGGTTATCGCCAGGATGACGTACGTTGTCGCCGGTTTTCAGTGACGTGCTAAGGAGGAACAAGACAGTATTTGGCATGTAACGGGTAGATAGAGGTGAGGGTTTTTTTTTGGTAGGCAGATGGTTGGACAAAGGCCAAAAATGAAAGGACAACTGGATAGAAGAGATGTGAATTGTGCCGCTAGAGGAAGGAATGTAGGTGGAAGGGGAGGGGAGAAATTGGTGCGAGTCCCCGTGGGGCACCTGGAAAAGATGGGGGAGGAAAGGGTTGGTTAGCTACCCAGGTGGAATATGAGATGCTGAACAGGACGTTTAGTGGCAGCTCAGACAAGAAAGGTGCTGACAAGCCAGTATGCCTTTAGTATAAGTTTGTTTGCATTAGACCAAACTGACATCATTAATCTTGCACCATAATCCTCTTGCCTGCTTCAGGCATTATAAAATTTAGCACCAGAGGTGTGA
The DNA here is from genome assembly GCA_035221665.1 of Okamejei kenojei. NCBI lineage: Eukaryota > Metazoa > Chordata > Chondrichthyes > Rajiformes > Rajidae > Okamejei > Okamejei kenojei. The sequence continues at coordinate 13,956,701 of CM069131.1, read as the reverse complement.
AAACAATTAACATGCGTATCTAAATCTGAGAGCCACATGATTACACATTCTTTGCTGAAATATATATACTGTCTTTTTAATGCATTTCTGTTCTTCTGTTCAAAGGCTCTAGTCAGAGACCCAAGGAAAGTGAGGAACACCAGGAATCCTAGAAGCAGCCTCCATTAACACACTGCAATACTAAAGGGCCTGTCCCACTGTACAAGTAGTTCAAGAGTTCTCCCGAGTTTCCCCTGATTCGAACTCGGAGCATTACGGTAATAGCCGTTCGTAGGTACTCAGGGGCTCTCGTGGACATTTTTCACAGTGCCGAAAAACTTCACGAGTTACCGCGTTTCTCGAGTACCTGCCGTTAGCATTACGAGCTGCTTCGTGACATCAGTGAGCTGCAACGCACATTCTACGTACTTACCACGAGTTTGATTTTTTTTGTTTAAACTCGGGAGAGCTCTTGATTTACCTCGTACAGTGGGACAGGGCCTTTAGGCAGTGTGACAGTGTCAGGCGATATGTTCAATCAAGATCCTATCTGCCTGTGCTAAAATTTCAACAGAATACCAAAGGTCACCAAAAACTTCATAAGTTCTAGGGGCAGAATTAGGCCATTCGGCCCATCAAGTCTACTCTGCCATTCAATCCTGGCTGATCTATGTTTACCTCTCAACCCCATTCTCTTGTGCCCCATAACCTCTGACACCTGTACTAATTAGAAATCTGTCAATCTCCACCTTAAATATATCCATTGACCTCCACAGCCATCTGAGGCAATTAATTCCATAGATTCACCACCCTCTGACTAAATAAATTATTTCTCATGTTCTTTCTAATGGCACGTCCTTTTATTCTGAGGCTGTGCCCTCTAGTCCTAGACTCTCTCATGTGTGGAAACATCCTCTCCACATTCACCCTATCGAGGCCTTTCACTATTTGATACATTTCAATGAGGTCCCCCCTCATTCAAGTCAAGTCAAGCCAAGAGAGTTTATTGTCATGTGTCCCAGATAGGACAATGAAATTCTTGCTTGCTGCAGCACAACAGGGTATTGTAAACAAAAGTACAGAACAGTTAAGTTCAATATACACATAAATAAGCTTCTAAACTCCAGTGAGCACAGGCCCAATGCTTTCAAAACTGTACTTGTGCCCAAGGACTCATTGTTCTCTGGATCAAAGGCACCTGAGGAACAGCTGGATGGGCCATTCATCTCCCAGCAGGTCACCAGCTGAATGGTCACCAGATGTTTTCCAACATATCAAGTTGTTTGAACATATCAACATGTGTGAAGCATCTTTAAAACACTTTGATACGAAAGTCATTACAAAAATTATTTATGCATCATTCAGCTTATGGTGGATCGAAGTAAACAATTTGAGATATTTGAGCCAACTGCAACATATATAGGTAACTCACTTTCACCCAAGGTTCTGTAATCTATTGAGGCAAACATATGGCATGGATCAGTGGCACAGTGGGTAGAGCTGCTGCCTCACAGCACCGGAGACCCACGTTCGATCCTGACCTCGGTTGCTGTGTGTGTGTGGCGTGTGCATATTCTCATTGTGACTGTGTGGGTTTCTACCGGGTGCTCTGATAACCCCCCCCCCCCCCCCCCCCCCCCCCCCCCCCACATTACAAAGATGTCCACATTTGTAGATTAATTTTCTTCCATAAATTGTCCCTAGTGCGGAGGGAGCGGATGTGAAAGTGGAACAACAAAGAACTAGTAATGAATGGGTTAATGTGTAGGACGGAACTGCAGATGCTGGTTTACACCGAAGATAGACACAAAATGCTGGAGTAACTCAATGGGTCAGGCAGCATCTCTGGAGAGAAGAAACAGATAGAGCCCTGTCCAAAGAAGGATCTCGACCCAAAACTTCACCTATTCCTTTTCTCCAAAGATGCCGCCTGATCCGCTGAATTACTTCAGCAATTTGTGTTGATCTTTGCTGTGAACGGGTGATTGATGGACTCGGTAGACTGAAGGGCTTGTTCCCTCGCTGTGTCTTTCATTCAATTCAATGCAATCAATAGGGATTGGAACACTTCTAGTTCAAATGGGCAGAATGTGCATCAGGCAGTTCCTGCTTAAACACGGCATGGTGAGCAAACTGTTAAAACCATCGTTTGATTCAACAATAACGATTCACCCCAACTTCTGAAGTGGTGCTCAGTGGGTCGTTGCACTGGTCAGCCGTGTTCAGCATTTTGGCATCATGTAGCACCGAAACAGGCCCTTTGGTCCACTGTGTCCAAGCCAGCCACCAAGTACCTGTCCATTATAATTCCATTCATCAGGTTCCTATTTGAACCATAGTCTGCAGATGAGGCCCATTGTAAAGCCCAGGAATTGATTTGGGAGGCATCCATAAAAGACATGCAAAGGAATTTAGAGGGAAGGGAGCTGGCCCCCTACTGACCAGGACAATATCACAATTAGTAATAATGTGAACTTTTTGATGGGAGTCAGAACCTTTTTCCCCAGGGTGGTAATGTTAAAGACTAGGGGGCATAACGTTCAGGTGAAAGGGGCAAAGTTTAAATGAGATGTGCCGGACAAACCTTTTACCCTTGTAATGTCAAGGGTATTGCTTAATCATTTGTATTAGTAGTGATTTCGGTATGATTTCAAGAATAGTGAAAGGCTTGGATAAGATTGGATGTAGAGAGGATGTTTCCACGCGGGACAGTCTCGGACTAGATGTCATGGCCTCAGAATTAAAGGACATTCTTTTAGGAAGATGATGAGGAATTTCTTTAGTCAGATGGTGGTGAATCAGTGGAATTCCCTGCCACAGAAGGCTGTGGAGGCCAAGTCAGTGGATATTTTTTAAGGCAGAGATATATTCATGATTAGTACAGGTGTCAGAGGTTATGGGGATTACAGGTTTGGGAGATGCTGTAGGAATAGTGTACACGAGTAACTGCAGCGCACTTTGGCGTCACGCACTGCAGCCACAATGAGCGGGTGAGAGAGGGAGTAATTGTTTAGAATGATGGATGTGATGCCAGTCAAGTGGACTGTCCCAGCCCTGATGATGCAGACCACCGAGTGTGCTGTTGAAGCTACCCTCATGCAGGAAAGTAGAATGTATTCTTGCACACAGCAGATTTGTGCCTGAAAGATGTGAGGAAGCCTTTGGGTGTCAGAAGGTTTAACTTGTTACTCAAAACTTAGAAAGAGGCCATTCAATCCTTCAAGTCTATGCTGAGTCTCACAGCAACAGATCGGTCTCATTTTCACACTTCTTTTCTTGCAATTTATTCTTGCTCACAAGGTTATCCATGTCTGCCTGTTTCTGCTACGCTAGGGGTAATTTAAATTAGTCCAATAACTTATTGACCAACACAAGTCAAATAATGACAATATGGAGTACTGGAAAGAGATTGAGAATCTCGTAACCTGGTGTCAAGCCAATAACCTTTCTCTCAATGTCAGCAAGATCATGGCGGTAGTGATAGTAAATGCACAGAGTAGGCGTCTCGTGCCCAGAGTAGGTGAATCGAGGACCAGAGGACCGGTTTAAGATGAAGGGGAAAAGATTTAATAGGAATATGAGAGATCAATTTTTCATATGGGTGTATGAAACAAGCTGCCAGAGGCGGCTGTTGAGGCAGGGACTAATGCAATGTTTAAGAAACAGTTAGACAGGTACAGGAATAGGACAGATGTGGAGGGATATAGGTCAAATACAGGCAGGTGGAACTAGTTTAGTTGGGTCATGTTGGCAAGTTGGACTGAAGAGCCATTATCCATGATCAACTTCAGGAAGCAAAATGGTAGACGTACCCTGATATACATTGATGGCATCGAAGCAGATGTGGTTGAAATCTTCAAGTTCCTCGGAGTAATAAATTACCAGCAACTTAACTGGGACTGGCCATATTGAAGCAATGCTCAAGAAAGCACACCATTTTCTCAACTTCTTTAGAAGGTTCAGGAAGTTTGGCATGTCCGCAACAACGCTCACCAACTAGTGCATTTTATCTGGATACATCACAGCATAGTTTGGGAACAGCTACGTCCAAGACTGCAGGAAATTGCAGAGAATTGTGGATGCAGCCCAAACCATCACACATGCCAACTGTCCTTCCATTAACTCCATCACACTTCATGCTGCCTCAGCATAATGAACGATGAGTCTCACCCCAGTCACTCCCTCTTCTCCACTCTCGCATCAGGTAAGAGGTACAGAAGTGTGAAAACGCATACCTCAAGATTCAGGGACAATTTCTTCCCAGTTGTTATCAGGCAACTGAACCATCCTACCACCAACTAGAGAGCATTCCTGACCTACCATCTACCTCATTGGAGATCCTCGGACTATCTTTGATTGGACTTTACATTGCACTAAACATTATTCCCTTTATCCTGTATCTGTACACTGTGGATGGTTTGATTGTAATCATGTATAGTGTTACTGCTGCCTGGATAGCATACAACAAAAAGCTTTTAACTGTACCTTGGGTGCACGTAACAATAAACAAAACTAAATTTAGGGTGTGGGAGCTAACTGCAAGCAGAGAAAGCAAACTGTACACAGACAGCAACAGAGATTAGAATTGAATCCTGATCACTGGAGTTCTATGTACACTGTTGTATTGCCTTGCAGGTTATCCAGGATATCTGTAAAAGAATAAATCTTGAAAATACTCAGCATCATGATTTTGGGAGGTGGTCTTGGAGGGGAGGATGCTCCTCAAACTGCGGAGCATCTTGGACAATACAGCTCACCCCCTCCATGGCACACTGGTCAACCTGAGGAGCACCCTCAGCAACAGACTGGATCCACCAAGATGCAGCACAGAATGCCACAGGAGATCCCTCTTCCCTGCAGCTATCAAACTGTACAACTCCTTCCCATTCTGTCATGGAGTAGACCGTCTCCCTTCCCCTCCCCAATCATTGCACATCCCCAATCTTTTCCACTCGTCACTTTAATTTCATGTTTCATGTATCTTGTGTTTCATGACTATCGGCAGATCAATTTCCCTCCTGGGATAAATAAAGTTCTATCGTATATCGTATCACAGTCAGCATTAACTCTGCATTTATCTCAGTAGATACTGCTCAAGTTGCCAAATATCCCAACATTTTGTATGCTTTTTTATGTTTGTTTTTCAACAACTGAATTTTCTTTTATTTTACAATAACTAACAGACATGCTGATATAACGATCTCCAGAATGCATTGTTTCTATTTAGGAGCAAAGGAAATAAGGTAGATGCTAATAAAGCCAACTGCTTGCAAGATCCAATTTCTAAAATGTTCACATTTTATTTCATTTTTTCCTCTTTATAACAGTAGTTCTCATATTGTAGTTGATGCAATAATGGCAATGTGTGGCTTATCCCAGTTTAATTGATTGTATTGTAATCAATGTCATCATAAGGCACAATGATTGCATGAGGAAAACAAAAGGCAGCCCCGAATGGTAGCACAAACTACCTGACCACAATTAAAATATAATTTTTAAACCGTAATTTCCAAAAGCTTTCCAGAAATAATACAAATATTGACACTGGACTCAAGCACTGCTGCTGCAAATTTCCTTGCATTCAGTTTTCACAGGGATGATTGTGTTTCCACCGAGGATTTGCAATATCCTTACAATTTTAGGAATTGCTCTGCAGCCATTGATCTATTTCATTCTTGTTGTTCTTTAACCAGTCTATATTTGTCTGCACAGTTTCAAGAGCTTGTCTACGAGGGATTTCTCCTGCTCCAGCCTCTGGATATTTTGCAAAGAAGTCTTTCATCTGAAATGAATAAACATAAATTGGGGAAAGAAATTGTCCATTAAAGTAATTACTCTTCCCTACTGATCTACACGAGAGTTTCTCTTTTTTTTTCTCCTTGCTCTCTTCTAGAGCAGTTGATTGATTCAATAGATTGTTATCCACTACCCAGTACACAGTCACCACCCATCACAACTTCCCTTTCCCTTTCATCATTTCAAAGGGAGCAGTCTTTCCTATATCGCCAACAAATGCTGGAGTAACTCAGCGGGCCAGGCAGCATCTCTGGATAGAAGGAATGGGTGATGTTTCGGATCAAGTCCTTTCTTCAGACTGAGAGTCAGGGGAAGATGGAGACGCAGAGATAAGGAAGGGTAAGGTGTGAAAACGAGACATCAAAAGAGAAGCATTTCAAGGAAAATGTAGCATCGATCATTGTTAGCTGGGAGAAGGTACTCCAGTATTTTGTGTCTATCTACGGAATAAACCAGCATCTGCAGTTCCTTCCTATACATTCTTTCTATAGAAACATAGAAACATAGAAATTAGGTGCAGGAGTAGGCCATTCAGCCCTTCGAGCCTGCACCGCCATTCAATATGATCATGGCTGATCATCCAACTCAGTATCCCGTACCTGCCTTCTCTCCATACCCCTGATCCCCTTAGCCACAAGGGCCACATCCAACTCACTCTTAAATATAGCCAATGAACTGGCCTCAACTACCCTCTGTGGCAGAGAGTTCCAGAGACTCACCACTCTCTGTGTGAAAAAGTCTTTCTCATCTCGGTCCTAAAGGATTTCCCCCTTATCCTTAAGCTGTGACCCCTTGTCCTGGACTTCCCCAACATCGGGAACAATCTTCCTGCATCTAGCCTGTCCAACCCCTTAAGAATTTTGTAAGTTTTCTATAAGATCCCCTCTCAATCTCCTAAATTCCAGAGAGTTATAAACGAGTCTATCCAGTCTTTCTTCATAAGACAGTCCTGACATCCCAGTACTTATATATATCCTGATCTAGTCCACAAAACACCCCGCTACCCTCCCATTCACATGGCACCTTCCCAAATAAGCATGAGTGATGCCGAATGTGTTTCCGCTGCATTCTTCCCATTATTCACCACCCCAAATAATTTGACATGCAATAGTAATTAACTTGGGTTATATTTTCTAGTTAGTAAATTATAATTGTGTTTTCATTTCATAATTCAATTGATAATTTTTCTCGGCATCTCCAATCAGTCCACAAGCATCACCCTGAACATCTTGTCGTCCTCATTTTAATTATCTAACTCGTGCTCCCCATGTTCTCAGTGTCCAACACAAGAAGCTCAACAGAAGTTCAAGGATCTTTCAATTAGTAATTTCAAAGCCCTTTGACTACAATAATTACAAATCAATATCACAGCTTCCATTTTCCCGTCTTAGAACCATACTTCTGGAACATATACCAGTGCTGTTTCTCTCCCTGTTTCTCTCTTCTCTGCCTGATACTTCCTGAACAGGAGAGCAATTCCAGCATTTATGTTTTATACTCGATGCTCTATAGGCTTCCAGGAAATGGGTTTGAGTACAGGTAAGCTCCTTCTTTACAGCCATCTGGGAAATGGAAATTCACCCTTACAGAATTCATGAAACACAGCCTAAAAATTTGACATAAGGAATAAAATGTACTTATACATTTATTATAAAAAATACATGTGGAGATGACTTGGCTTTGCTTAATAGAAATTCACAATGTGGAAATGTTTCTTGGAATGCAACCATTCTGCAATGCAGGTGTCACCTCTAATAATTAAGAAATAACATGTATGTTTAAAGAAAAATACAGCAAATGTAAATGTATTGCAATAATCCTTGACCACTGTAATCTTTGGATAGAGTGGATGTGGAGAGGATGTTTCCATTAGTGGGAGAGTCTAGGACTAGAGGTCATAGCCTCAGAATTAAAGGACGGTCTTTTATGAAGGAGATGAGGAGAAATGTCTTTAGTCACAAGGTGGTGAATCTGAGGAATTATTTGCCACAGAAGGCTGTGGAGGCCAAGTCAGTGGATATTTTTAAGGCAGGGATGGATACATTCTTGATTAGTACAGGTGTCAGAGGTTATGGGGAGAAGGCAGGAGAATGGGGTTAGGAGGGAGAGAGATCAGTCATGATTGAATGGTGGAGTAGACAATGGGCTGAATGGCCTAATTCTACTCCTGTTCCTCATGCCCTTATACCTTTATTATAGATTGGAAGAATGTCCAGGATAGTTTGTTACATTTTGGAGCCAATCAGGGAACGGAGTATTTAAGCAATTAACATGTGTAATCAGAGAGATTTATTAATGGTCTCACACTTAAGGATCCTCTCGTGAAGAGTTATCACAACATGACAGAATTTCAGATTCAGTTTAAAGGTGATTTGTTCCTTAACCATCAGGCAGAATTGGCTGATATGAACTGGGAAATTAGATTAAAGTTTAAAATTATAGATAAATAGCGGCCTAGATCTGACAAGATTTGATCATTCTCAGACAAGTGAAGGAATTTAGAACTGGCGTTAATTGAAAGAATGGGTGGAAATGTTGCAATGATTTGTGATCGTTCCCTCGTGTGTCAGACGACGTGTAGCTCGCTGTTGGCTTCTGTCGTCGTCCAACATGTTGACAGAATTGGTCGCCCGACGCGTCGCAGTGTGCATCGTGTCGTCGTTTCCGGGGATCGTCACGAGGAGCTTCTGTCATGATCCCCGATTTGTGATGATGCAGAAGATTAGTGAACATTTTTATAAATTGGTAAAGGGCGACTTAAAAAAACAAATGGAGGAAATGCATCAAGAGTGAATGAGCAAGAAATATTTAAAATGGAAAGGACTTTTACCACTATATAAAAAGAGTAAACAAGGTGTCTATTTCTTGGATGAGACTAAGCTTTTTGTTTTGCAAAGTAAGGAAATAGTAAGAACTTCAAACACAATTTTAGCATCTGGCTTCGCACTTGAAGATATAAAAAATATCTATAATAGTTTAAAAAAAATCAGAGGGCAAATGAGAGGAGAACATTTTAAATGATTACAAAATCACTAGAGAATTGGTGCCAGGAAGACTGATGCAACTCAAGGCAGACAGTTCTGAATCTGATAATTAGCTGCAGACGTTGCAGATATTTTGCAGTGATCTTTCAACATTCCCTAAATTCTGAGAAGGTCCCTGTGGATAGCAAACTTACAAAAGTAATATCTTTATTCAAGGAAAGAGGAAGATGTAAAGCAGAGAACAAAATGGCAATTGGCTTAACGTCTATCATTGGGAAAATGCTGGAATCCATTACTAGTAACCGGGCATTGAGAATAATAATACAATCAAGCAGAGTGACAGATTTATGAGAGGGTGTAATATACAGAGTAGGTAAAGGGAAACCAACATTCAATAAGTAGTAAAAGGGTACTACTCAAGGTAAAAGCTCATGGCATTGATGGTTAAGGGGTGGAAGAGTGCAACCTTCACGTGGTCCGCCCTGTTTCGACTAATGCAAACAACTCGACGTGCACAAACAGAAGAACAAATAGAACAAGTTGTCCTACAACTTTAGGCTGTGCACGCCACACAAAAGAAGATTGATGGTTATATTAACTGGAATTATGGATTGGCTAACCAACGGAAAACAAAATGTTGGGAGAAATGTATCATTTTCAGATTTGCAAATCAGATGGCTGAGTGCCAAGGCCACTAAGTTCCAATCTATATTCCAGACTGATATATAGCCAATGATGATACAAAGATGGGATGAAAAGCAAGTTGTGAGGAGGATGCAAAGGGAGATTGATAGACTGAGCGAGCTGTCCAAAAAATTGGCAGATGGTATATAATGGAGATCGTCCAGTTCTACAAGAGGAAAATAAACATAATTTAAACGGAGGGAAACTAGAGATTGTACAGAGGGATTTGGGTGCCCTCATACAGGAAACACAGAAAGTTAGTAAGCAGACGTAGCAGGCAATTAGAAAAGCAAATGTGAATGTGGCCTTGACTGCAAAGGGGCTGGGATATAAAAGTAGGTGTCTTGCTATATCTCTTGGACAGACCACTGAGTATGATGTACACTTTTGGCCTTTTTTATTTATGGAAGGAAATATTTGTAATGATATCAATTCTGAGATAGTTAGTGGGCTGATGTATTAGATGACAAGGTTAGTCCAGAAGTAAAGCTTGAGTAGGATGGATGTATACTTTGGAGTTTCAAAGAATGAGAAGCAATCTTACTGAAACAAATAAGAATATGCGGGGCTTGATAGGGTTTATAATCAGAGGACCCTTCCTGTAGTTGGGAAATCTAGAATTAGGGGGCATAGTTCCAAATAAGGAGTTGTCCAATTAAGAAGGAAACAAAAAACCTTCTCTGAAGGTGGTGGTCCTTTGGAGTTCTTCATCCCAGACAGTTGTACAAGATGAGTCATTGATTATAGTCAAGAGTAAGATAGATGTTTGGTCTGTTGGGTAGTCGAGGGTTACGCCGAGCTGGTGCAAATTGGAGCAGACTTGCAGAGTCTCCTGTTCCTATTCATCACATTTTTAGTTCAGATTTATCGCACACATGGTATGTTGCCTTTGGAATGCAAATGTGTTCCTGATTTCTATGGCTCTTCCAATTATTAACAACAAATGCCCACTTTTTCATCACCTGCACATTGACCACGTGATAGTTAGAGCAAGATTTAAAGCTGCTAAAGCTTCTTAGTATCTTACTTACAATCCTGCAGTGTTTGATTCTTTTCATGTCAATTTACCACTGAGTCAAGACTTCAGTTGCTGTCTTACCTTCCTTCCAGCCTCACAACACCTACAAATTCAAGGGCCCACGTCTTACTTTCATTATCCCAGTCCCACTTTCCCCCATCTACCACTTAATTCCACAAACTCTCATAATTAAAACCAGCCTGCACCTGAGAGTGGAGCACCGAAATAACAGATAACTGTCTTTGAATTTTATTTCTTTGCATTTATCTGAGTGAGCTTGTGATCTTGTCTCACAAACGCATAGCTCCAGATTCAGGAACAGTTTCTTCCCAGCTGTTATCAGGCAACTGAACAGTCTTCTCATCATCTGGATGTGTGGCCCTGACCTCCCTCCAACCTCCCTGGAGACCTATGAGCTGTCTTTAATCGGACTTCAATGTTACAATTGTAGTTACGTTGTACAATTTATCATTTATCCGTGCATTGTGGACAGCTTCATTGTAATCATGTATAGTATTTTCTTTGACTAAATAGCAGGCAAACAAAAGCTTTTCACTGTACCTCAGTACACATGACAATTATAAACTAAATTAAATATATAGTACTAATCAGGATTTACACAAAATAATACAAACAAAAAATCAAAGGTTTTCTAAAACTGCCATCTTGCTACGTACCTGCCACAAACTGAGTTCAGTGTTAAATGATCTTGTTATTCTCAATATCAGCCGTCCAAGATTTCTACTAGTGATTGTGTATCTGGAAGGTGAACACAATGTAGGTTTGATAAGCTGTTTCTGAAAGCAATATTAAACACTTGATCATTTCATCCCAAATACATTCCTTTGAAGACGTGAAAATGCAGCCAACCTAAAGGTGCACATCAGGAAAACACAGGCACATCAAGTGTGGATTCCTGAAAGGCAAGGCCCTTGACTGGCAACATATTCTCCGAAAATGATTCCCAACACCTGAAGGAAAAAAGTGGTGGGTCATTTTCATATCACTCCCTGCGAGACTCTGGTGTACATAAATGACTGCTGAATTTCCACTGGTATACATCAAACTAAAATTTACCTCCTTACTGTAAAATGGTTAGGAAAATCTAGAGAAAGTAAGTTTATCTTTCTTAAATTAGCTGAAGAAAATAGTTGTTTTTCTTTCAAAGAAGTTACATTAAAACTACCATCCAAAAGGGTGGATTAATTTTTCCAACCTTAGATATTTAATCATGTTCAACCCCAGAAGCTTTTCGAGCCATTAAAATGCATGCTAATCCATAGGAGTAGCCAATGCAAGTTATCATTGCAGGAAACACATAAATGGGTACATTGTCCCCAACATGGTGGTATACAAAAAAACACGCGTGTTACATTGATATTTGCACGCAAAATTGAAAGTGCGATTCTCTTCAACATTGGGTGCTCAGAGAGCAATGATTGGCGTTGTGAACTGCCAATTCAAATTGTGATGCTAATTTGAGACTACTTTTCTTCATAGGGTATATGTGAGATATGAGAGTGGGTACCCCACACCTTTGAAGGCCAAAAGGGTGATATTGGTAATGTTAGATGGTGGGTGCTTGGGGCAAGGGTTGCTGCATTTGTCCACCCACAAACATGAAAGGTTCTTTCAGTGACAATCAAAATATTGCTGCCATCTGTGATGTGTGGCCCTGATAGCAGGCCTTGTTTAATTTGTGGACTCCACAATGACAGCTAAGGTAAGAATGAGATTTTTAAAGCATCTGGAACAGCCTATCATGCTTCTATGAAGGCTCGGTCCTGCAATCAAAGTCCAATCTAGTCTTGCATGTCTATGAGTGCCACAATATGGCAGCAACAACATCAACCATGCAATGTGTGCTGATGAACACCAGCAGACATTGTAAGTTTAGTTCAGAGATACATCATTGAAAAATAAAAATAGGGCCTTCGGTCCACCAAAGGTCTTGTCTTGCGAGACCACCGATCACACTAGTTTTTATGTTATTTCACTTTCACAGTACACTTTTTTACCCACTGTAGAGGGCAATTTGCCGAGCGCCAGATTAACCTACAAACCCGCAAGTCTTTGGGAACGCAGGAGGAAAAACCTAGAGCACCAGAGAGGAAACATGTAATCACAAAGGGAGAATCAGAACCAAGGTTCAGCATCGAATACGAGTCTCTCGGGCATTGTGAGGCACCAGCTCTATCATAAGGTCTAGGGATAGGAGTAGAATTAGGCCATTTGGCCTTCATGGCTGATCTTCTCTCCATCCCTCATCCAAACCCCCATTTTCTGCCTTCTCCCCATAACCTTTTGACACTTGTACTATTCAAGAAATTCTATCTGTTCACTGCAATTACAAAACTATCCATTGACTTGGCCCCTCCACTGCCTTCTGTGGCAGAGAATTGCACAGATTTACTACACTATCGATAAATATCTTCCTTCTCATATCCTTCCTAGAAAGAAACATCCTTTATTCTGAGGCATTCTATTTTCCTCTTAGTCCTATAACTTCTCCCACGAGTGGGAACATCCTACCCAACATCCACTCTCCATCCAAGACTTTCAACTATTCTGTATGTTTCAATGAGGTTCCCCTCTCATTCTTCTTAAATGGACAGCGGAGTACACGGGCCCAGTGCCCGACAAAATGTACATCATAGGTTAACCTACTCATTTCTGCGATCATCTCTTTTATAACCTCTTCTGGACCCTCTCAGAGCAAGCACATCCATCCTCAGATATGGTGCCAAAATTGCTCACCAATATTCCAATGTGGCCTTGACCAGCGCATTATAGAGCCTCAACATGACATCCCTGTTTTTGTATTCAAGACCTCTCCTTGAAATAAATGCTAGCAGCGAGTTTTGCTTTCTTTACTTGATTCTGACTAGCAGATTAACTTTTTTTCGGCAATCACTGCACCAGTACTTCTCTCTCATCCGCGTTCCCTTTGCACCTCCCATATCTGGATCTTCTCACCAAGCCAACTTTTATGAAATTAGTCTATGCCTTTATTCCTACTGCACGACTCAACACTTTGTTCTACTCTATTCCATCTGCCACTTCTCTGCCCACTCTCCCAGCCTGTCCCTCCTGCACGAGTTCCCTGCTTTCTGTAACAACTTACCTTGCTCCCTCTCACCTATTTTGCGTATCTCATTCTGTTGCCACACAAGCCTTCAATCCCCATCATCCAAATCATTAACATTACAAGCTGCACCACCATGCTGTCAAACTCAGTATCCAGGAAGAACCATGATACCATTTGCCACTGTGTGTACTGTGTGTATAGATGTGCAGATTGCTTGGCAATTCAATCTTAGGCTTTGAAGTATAACATTTCTTCATGCCCAGTTAATTTTCATTAGTCACAAATCCGCCGACGTATTAACTGTATTTCCTCTTTTTCCAATTTTTGGTGATTTGCTGCTGACTGATGATGTTATCAGCATTTGTTTTTATTTTCAGATATCAAACATTTCACCTCGAGTATAACTTCATCCACTATTGTTTTATCCAAAACGTCATTACCCAAAACACATCCATTGTGGATATTCTCGCTAGCCACATTTATAAAAAAGGTATTTGAGATATCTGCCTTTGGAATGAAAATATGCATTTGTGAAAGGATTTGAGATTTAACAGAAACAATAGGCATGAGAAATGGGTTGAGAGGGAAATGATGGATCAGTATGATTGAGTGGTGGGAGTAGACCTGCTGGGACGAGTGGCCTATTCTGATGCTTCTTTGTGAATAGAACGATGATTTCTGACCAATAAAACAACAACTTTGGAGAAAACATAAATTTTAAATTACGTTAACTTATTTGTGAAATTGTACATGGCAAGAAAGATGAGACAAGCCCCGTACTTTTGCACTAAGTATTCCCGTTGAGTCGTTGTCCAATCCATTGCCATCGTTTTTCCGAACTTATTGTATGAAATGTACGGATAATAGTAAACCTCTGACTCTTTATTAGACTTTCATAATTTTTTAGATAAATTTAAGAATCCTGTATATAAAGAACAAAATTGTTTGTTAGTTGAATATTTGAGACAGATTATCAGATTTATATCATAATGACATATTGGGTCCTGGACATCGATCGGTTTTTGTAATGTCGGCCTTCAGTTTCTCCATGTTGTGTGGAACTTCTTGAAGATCTAAATATGTTCATAAATGATTGTGTTGCTTGCTCAATCTGCCATAGACCACAGTCTTTGATGACTTTTAATGCGCACTGCTTTAAATGGCACCAGATAACAACTAGGTACAAATGAGAAATGTTTTGAACACAATTTGATATTACGCACCAAAAAAAACAAACACAGTTTTTGGAAAATCTTTTTCAAGCTTCTGCAGTGGCAAACATATTGCAATATACTCCATGAAGTTAGTTCCAGAGCAGTTTTATTCAGTTTACTGTTTTTATGTGTCATTCTAACTGTCACTGTATTTCCATGTTGTCACTTGTGGCGGAGCTCCCAAGGCAAATTCATTTATGTGATTACTTGGCCATAAACTTATCATTCATTCATTTTTGCAATACTGTCCATAAGTTGACTCGTTCACAGAAGCAAACCCCGTAAGAAGGCTTATCTTTTATCGTCTGTAAGCAAGAGGCGGGTGTGTTCTGGTACATCTTCTTAAACGACCGTGGTATTCCCCACAAAAGTCGAGATTCCCAGGGGAGAGCCAGTTTGCGCAGGGAGTTCTAACGGTACACATATCACGGGACGGCGCGCGGCGCGGCTCAATGTGTGTGGGTGGGTATCGCGGGGCAGGATGTAGCATGCGATCTATTAGGCAATAGATATAAATATAATAAAATAATTGATAATTGATTTGCGAAATCGGCAGCGGTATGGCAGTTTATCATTTTCTTTTCGAGGAGAGTAGTTTTGTATCTCGAGAGAAAGGAATGGAATTGCTGGTAGATATAAGGATTGTGAAAAACTTGGGAGTGAGGAGGAATAGTGTTTGCATTTTAAGCGGTCTGTGCGCGCGACGGGCGCCATCACAATTTTGCATTAATATACATATTTTAGAATCTGTTTGATCAAGGTATGACGCAACCCATTTTCACACTTTGTAATGACAGGTGCAAAAAGTGTTGTGTTTATCTTGCGCCAAAAAAATAGGAGATACCCATTATAATTACATAATCTGGCTCAAATTTTAATACTTAGCCTGCTTTAGATTCTGGGTTTAGTAAACCATCACCTGAAATAGGCGCAGACTGGATTCTTTACCAGTGGTGTGGTGGCTGTGTGGAATGAGCCTTCAGCAGAAGTGGTGGAGGCGGGAGCGATTTTGGAAATTTAAGAGTAAAGTGGATGGTTATGGGGTCGTGAAGGGAATGGAGGGGTATGGTCCTGAGTGCAGGTAGATGGGACTAGGGGAACACAAAGATGGTGTCACGGACTGGAAGGGCAGAGGGCCTGTTTCTGCTGTAATTGTTATATGGTATATGTTATTCAGCAGAACATTCCTGCCATGGTCGCAGAAAATGCTCTATCCAACCCCTCAAACAAACCTTCTGCAATAATCACTGAGAACCCCAAGACATGTCCAAGCTTTCCATTGAAGTTTGCCCAGGAAGAAGTGCAAGTAAAAATCTTCAAAAATTCTTTGAACAAAATGAAAGTAATAAAAAATGTGCGGAAATTCTATCGCCAATTCTTAACCAAATCCAATGGGACGTTTACGTGAACCACAATTTCTGCCTTCAGCCCTCCCTCCTCACATTTTCCGTCTCTCTTAGCCCTTTCCCTATAAATATCAGAGACATGTGCTTAACCGATTTCTGCCAACCATTCTTGTAAATAAAGGGTTGCAATTCGTAATGATTCTGGAATCTTCCATGCGACATGCAAGCCCAGAACATTTCCCTAATAAAACCTAGGGGGACACAGCAAAAATTAATCTGTAGGCTGATGAGCTAGCAATCAATAGTTGGGAGGGTTCATCTTATTATATATGAGAAAATGTAAACGTTCAAAAAATGGGTGCTTGAATCATCCCAACCAAGTGCACTTGCAATGGGCTTCACTGTTTCCTCAATATACATCTACACAACCAAAAATGCCAAGCAAAACGTGAATGGTATGTCTATTCATATTGACTTTTAGTCATTTTCTTTCAAGATATTTAATTATAAATCACGGATTTGGGAGATTGGGTAAATAAACGAGTGTGATTCTCTTCTAGCATGTTCACCGGAATCTATGACAATCGATGAAATGGCTTTAGCCGACCAAGTGTAAATCATCTTCTTTTTGCTTGTATTTTCATTGTTTAAAGGCCACCAGAGTACTTTAGCAAGGTTGACCTCCCTGTAAGAAAAAGAGACAAACATAAGGCTATGTAATAAAATTTCAGCACCCCTACATATTTTATTCTTGTCAGTACAAATTTTGTTGGTGTCAGGTGACCAGCATCTGCCCTTAATTCATTTGAGATTGTGCACATTATTGAGCCCAATCTTGAATATACTGGCCTCCGCTGCCCTCGTGTGCAGGATCTGTAAAGATTACGCCATACGGATGAAGGGCAGTTTACTTTCTTATCCCAGTCATAAAGGACTCTGTCTTTCCCTTTTGGTACAAATTGTCCCTAGTTCCAGAACTCCAGCAAACATCCCTCAAACCTGACTTATGTCAAGCCCTATACATTTCAGACACCCTTCATGTCTTCTGAACTTTGAGAATAGAGACTCAGTGTATTTTCTCCACTGCGGCCATTTTCTCCCTTTCCTCCTGATATGAATGTATAATCCTTTCATGAGAGAGAACCGACTTGTACGCAATTTCCAGAGACTTATGTAAATTGCTGTAAGGCATCTTTATTCTTGTATCAAATCCCTTTGCAATAAATGCTAACGTTCAATGCAAGAACCCCAAAATCCCTGGAAAAGCACACTTCAAATTTACTTGTTTTGATTCTTTTTTGCAATCAATTTTGATGACCACTATTTTTTCCACATTATTATTATATTTTTTACCTCTTGCTCACACCCAATTCATTTAAGGTCCATATCTTGGTGAAGCTGCTCTTATCTTGCTAAAGGCTAGCACTGTCCCCTATTCAGACCTTAATTCTTTTCATTCCGACCATTTTTTTTAACTCGTAGACATTTTTTATCGGGCTGGAAAAAATGACGTCCCGACTTACCTGATGCCACGAGTACCTACGGCTAGCATAACGAGCCGCTACGATATATCTACGAACTCCTACGACCTCCTATGGCCTCGTTACGAACATTCTGCGAGTTTGAATCAGGGGAAAACTCGGGAGAATTCGTGAATTACCTCGTGAAAGTGGGACAGGCCCTTTAGAAATCTCACAGCACATTGTGGTACTAATAGCAAACTTGGATATAAATGGAACAAAAGAAAAGGGGCAGTCACACTTTTGGAAGTATACTTTGGAACTCCAAAGAGATTTAGGGCGAAGAAAGAACATATTTGCCAAAGCACTAGCCTCACAAGGCAGTGAGATGTCAATGGCCCAAATTGTGTAGAGGAAACAGATTCTCCAAACTGTGTTCAGGAGCACATTGTTTGCCAATATGTAGTCATCCTAACTGGAGAGAGGAGAACTTCTAGATGTTGTTTTTGGAAGTTAAACTGAGCAGATGAAAGGAGCATGTTTGAGGGGAGTATTTCTAATAGTCAGATTAACATAGCTCTGGAGAAGGACAAAGATAAAGTAGGACTGGAAATAGCCACCTGAAATTATATCAGTCTCAGATTACTAGATGGTGTTTATGAATCAAAAGATTCTAGATAAAAATATTCCCACAAAGGAAAAGGTGGTACTGGGGCCCTTGGATTCAAGGTAAAAGAGGGTAGGATATGGCAAATAAACAGAAGCTTATGTCCAATGTCATAGGAGTAGAATTAGGACATTCGACCCGTCGAGTCTACCCCGCCATTCAATCATGACTGATCTATCTTTCCTTCTCAATCCACTTTCGTCCTGAACCTTCTCTTCTCCCAAGATTAGCCCTGTAACAAACCTTATTAATCAGGAATCTGTCAATCCGCCCTGATGCCCAAAATGCCAAATAAGGCATCCCAGAGGCAATTGAATTCCTACAGGTTCACCACCCCTCTGACCAAGAGAATTTCATTCTCCTCCCCTTCCCCTTGATAAAGGTACGTCCTCTTATTCTGAGGCTATGCAATCTGGTCCAAGTCTCTCCCACTTGTGAAAACATTCTCCCCGCATCCACTCTATCCAAGCCTTTCACTATTTGGTAAGTTTCAATGAGGTCGCTCCTCATCCTTATAAATTCCAGCGAGTACTGGCCCAGTGCCGTCAAACGCTCAACAACATTAACCAAATAATCCCTGGGATAATCATTGTGAATCTCCTCTGGATCCTCTCCAATGCCAGCTCAACCTTCCTCAGATATGGGGCCAAAAACGCCTCACAATACTCCAAATGCAGTCTGACCAGTGCATTATAAAGGCAAATCAGCATTACATCCCTGTTTCTATTCTCTAGTCCTCTTGAAAAAAATGCTAACATTGCACTTGCTTTCCTTACTACCAATTCAACTTGCAAATTAACCTTTTGGGTATCCTGCACCAGCACTCCCAAGTCCCTTTGCACCTCCAATTTCTGAATCCTTTCCCCCATTTAGAAGATAGTCCACGCCTTTATTCCTATTAACAAAATGCACAACTCCACACTTTGCTACACTGTATTCCATCAACCACTCTTAGCCCGCTCTCCAAACCTGTCCAAGTCCTTCTGCAGAGTCCCTTTCTCTATACTACCTCCCTCCCAACCTATCATCGCATCAATCCACAAACTTGCCACACAAAATCTTCAATTCCCTCATCCAAATCATTAATATACACCTTGAAAAGTAGTGGCCCCAGCAACAATCCCTGTGGAACACCGCTAGTCACCAAAAAAAGCCCTCTTGATTCCCACTCTTTGCCTTCTGCCATTCGGCCAACCTTCTATCCATGTTAGCATCTTCCTCTAATACAAAGGGCTCTCATATTCTTAAGGGCCTTCTGAAAATCCAGGTAAACATTATCCACTTACTCTCCTTTGTCTATCCTGCTATTTACTTCCGGCAAATTCAATAAACAATAAACTCTTTTTTAAAAAAAAATTCAAAATTTCAGGCTCAGATCTCCCTTAAACATAAAACCATCTTCCCCGGAATTTACTCATGTGCTTCAAAAAAAAGCTCTCGGAACCCTTTCCTCCTTTTATGAATTTAACATACCTTACAACTAATGAAGTCAGGGCTCATCCGCCTATGTTTCCACTTTTCTGCCTTCTTGAACAGTTGTGTAAACAGTTATTAATTTTCCAGTTCCATGGAACAACTCCCACTCAGTGTTTCCTTGAATGATCATTACTAATACCTCCAAAATCCTCTAAATCCACCTCTTTTCAGAAACCGGGGTGTAACCATCTGATCCAGGAGGTGAACTTTATCACCTCAGACCTTTCAGCGTCCAAGCACTTCACCTTAGTAATGGACCACTAGATACTGCCTCTGACTCTCTTGAATATTGCTGAGTCTTCACTATGAAGACGATGCAAAAAAAAGTATTCAATTCATCTGCCATTTCTTTATTCCACATTATCAACTTCTCAAGCATCATTTCCCAGTCGTGGTTTTTCAGGCAACTATTGTTACAGAGAAAGGGTTGAACAAGTTAGGTCTTTATTTCTTTAGGAAGCGCAGAAGGTTAAGGTGGAACTTGATTGGGAGGAGTCTTTAAAATTGATGAAAGGATTAGACAGGAGTTGACGTGGATACGTTTTTCCCATTTGAGGGTAGTGAAAGAGTCAAACAGAGGGCAATGAACATGAGAATTAAGGGCAGAGGTTTTCGGGGTACCGTGAGAGGGGGATTCTTTACTCAGAGGGTGGGGCTGTGTGGAATCAGCTTCCAGCAGATGTGTTGGAGGCTGGAATCGATTTTAAATTTAGAGTAAAGTGGAATAGGTATATGGACGTGAAGGGAATGGAGGGGTATGGGTCTGTGTTAGAGTCAGTTCGATGGGACTAGGGGAAAACAAATGGTCGGCACGGACTGGAATGGGCCGAGCGAGGCCGTTTCCGTGCTGTTAATTGTTATATGTGTTTATATGGTTATTTTCTAGCGGTCCAATATCCACTCTTGCCTCTCTCTTACTCTTTATATATCCGAAGAAACTTTTGCTATCTTACTTTTATATAGGCCTGCTATACCCATCATATTCATCTAGTCTCCTTGTATTGCCATTTTAGTTACCTTCTGTTGTTTTATTAAAAGCTTCCCAATCCCACTAGTCTTTGCAACATTATATGCCTTCTCATTTAGTTATATGCTGTCTTTGACTTCCCTTGTCAGCCACGGTCGCCTCATTCTCCCCTTAAAACGTTCTTCCTCTAAACAGATTCTGTGTCTTCCTTAGACTTAGAACTTCTAATACTTAGAGCTTGAAATGGCACAAGCCTGCAAGAGTACAGAGAGCAGTAAAATTAAAATAGATATTAGGAAAACAAAAAGAGGGAATGAATAAATATTGGGAAATAAATAAAGATAATCCAAAATATGTTTTGTTCAAACAAAAAAGATAAAACTAAGAAATAAAACTGGGTCTATTTAGAATTCAAATAAGGTTACCTATGCGTGGGATAAGTAGAGATGAGGGCAAGTGTTATTGAGAAATATTCTGCAAATGTGGCCTTCACAAAGGGAAGGGGAAGGGATGTTTCTGATATCGGGAGGTTAAATTGCATTATTGTATATTGGATTAAAAACAAAACTTAAAAGGGGGGGGGGGTGTATCGCCTTGAAATTAGAATACCACCAGATTCGAGATGCAATATATCGAAGGTTTTTAAAAAAGTTGAAATGAAGGTTTATGGAGATCCTGAATATATTTGTTTTCAATTCCCTCTGGCTACTAGGGAACTTGGGCAAGTAAATGAGATATTAATGGTTTATTACTAGTAATGTTTATGGAGGGAATAGTCTGTGTTTCAGTGTGAAATGCTGGATTCTAAAATGTATGAAGATAAATAAATCTCAAGGCCTGATCATTTATATCCAATGGACAATGTGAGGACAGCGAAGATACTATCAAAGAATTACTGTGAGGTATCCTGATCATCTTACAGCTGGACATGTGGCTGAGGATTGCAAATGGTCAATTTTGGAGGGTGAGATGAAATTTTGGGTAACGTTAAACCTGGCAGGACCATTATGTGAATGGTAGGGTCCTAGTAGTGTTGTAGAGGATCTAGGAAGACAAAGTACAATCATTTCCTGAAAAGTGACATCATAGTAAGATAGGGTTTGTTGAAGGTGCTTTTGGCATGCTGCCCTTCATCTGTCAGGGAAACTGAGTGTAGAAGCTGGATGTATGTTACAGTTTTACAAGACATTGGGTGTGTCTTAGAAAACAGCCATCGAGCTAATTGGCATCACCATTCAATTAAGATCATGGATGATCATCAAAAATCAGTACTCCGTTCTGCTTTCTCCCCACATCCAGATGAGATTCTGCAGCACTAAAAGCTAAATTAAAATATCTGAAAACATCCAGTGAATAGGCCTCCCTCTGCATTCAATGGAGAGAATTCCACACATCAACCTGTGGGTGAAAACATTTTTTCTCATCAGTCCATTGCCTTTTCCTTGCCATCAAATTGTTAACCTCACATTTACCACATTATACTGCATCTGCCGCCGCTCACCCATATAACCAATCCAAGTCACCCTGCTGCCTCATAGCATCATTCTCGCAGCTCTCATACCCACTCAGCTTTGTGTCATCCGCAAACTTTGAGATGTTACATTAATTCTGCACTACGTTATAAATAAGCTTCCTTTTATTATTCAAAATAAATATTCATAGGTCCTAAGAATGGTCCTCCGTTCTGTTAACATTTCATTCCTTAATCACCAACTCCATCCCGTGTAATGTGGCTCGTTTAGATAAACCTGAATGATTGACAACCATCGTATATTATATTCTATATGTACCTAACGACCAATACAATTGGGATGGCGCCTTCCATTACCATAGGGGAAATACATTCCTATCTACCTGTGACTGCTCTGTGTACTTCCATAAAATGTGGCTGATGCCAAATCTGACGTCCTCATGAGCTACCGGCCATCCAGGAAACAAAGAATTTTTATAATAGCATTTTTTCTGGGGTCTTTCCTCTAGTCTCGAACTTAAGATGAGGAAGCACAGCCTAAAAGGGGCATGGACGCTGGTTCAACAGAATCTTCCAAAAAGGTTGCACTTGGTGGGAAAAGAGCAAGGACAGTGGGTACAAAATGGATGTATAGTTTCGTTTAGTTAGTTTTGTTAGAGATTACAGCACGGAAATGGGCCTGCGGCAACGCGTCCGTCCGCAACGGCGGATCCCCCGCTCTTCAACTTACCCAGAACACACATTGTGGACACTTATTTTTACGCTTTATACCCAGCTATTAACCTACAAACCTGTCGTCTGTGAGAGAGGGAGGGGAAACCGAGGAGCCTCAGAGAAAACCCAAGCGTTCACGGGAGACGCTACAAACTCCACACAGGGACAGCACCCATTGGGAATCAAAAACCCGGGTCTCTGGCGCTTGCAAAACCTGGAAAGAGCAACTCTACTGCTGCGCCTCCACCGTGCCCGCCCGTCTTTGTCAAACACGAGGTGGCAGTTCCTTTATGGAATTTTTTGCACAAATGTCCATTTGAGTTGCTGCAATTCCTAGCAATCTGCTTTACCATGTGGAATGTTTCTGCCAGGGGTCATGAACACAATAAGGCACTGTGCCATTGCAGCTCACCCAAAAATGGTATTAAAGCAGCTGGAACACGGAATTAGTCCAAGCCTCATTTCTCTTAATTAATTAGGACATCACTGATTTGCAACTCGTTCAGTATGCACTATAATTCTAGAAATGAGACCACCAATTTACCTTTCTGCTATGAGCTTAACACCATAGTCCTGCAATCAGTGAGATAGAATGCTAACTTGCTGTATCATATCATGCTCCTTCTGGAAAGGTTTTCTCTAGAAATTCAAGGATTGCTCCTCAAACACTTACCTTGCAAGTGAAAATGTGTCATCAATAAATCCTGTGCGATCAGCTTGTGAAAATTGCTAAACAGAAAAGCAGACATTATGCCAAGTTTAGAAAGCACAAATATCTCCTCCATGGCCAGAGTGAGCACCACCGGAAATTGGGAGGACAGCACCTCTATTTCGCTTTGGGCGTTTTGCCCACCCTAGCCAGCATGAACATTGAACTTCTTCTTACATTTCCCTGTAGATTGCGGTTCCTCCCCTTCGCAGCTCTCCTCGGCGTGGCTCTGGCTCCTCCTTCTTCTTTCCTCCTTTCTTTTCCTCCTCTCCCATCCCCCCCCCCCCCACTTCAGCAGTATATGAAGAAGGGTTTTGACCCAAAACGTTGCCTATTTCCTTTGACTCCAATAGATGCTGCTGCACCCGCTGAGTTTTCCACAGCACTTTTGTCTACCTTAGAAAGCCACAAAAGCTCTCTTCAAGAGCTGGGACTGGAAATGGCAGGCAAAAAAATCGAAAAATTACCACTGTACCTTAATTGGTACAACGAGACAACAAAGGACCTTTCAGACCTTTGAAAATGCTGACTAACACTAAAAAAAAAAAGATGCCTATTAGTGATTTAGTAATTATTTGACTGTAGATTTCTTTCATTACTTGTGGTTGCCCATACAAGTGGGCAGTAGAAAACTGTCAGAGGCAACAAACCAATAAGCACAACACTGAATTCTGTGGCCATTTTTGCTTCATAGGAGGAAAAAAAAAAAAGTCTACTCCACGCAATTGGAATTAAGTTTGACGGTTATATTGAGGTAATTCACCTGAAAATATTTTTGTTAACTGGGTAATTTTGAATTAATTATTTCACTGATTGGGCTCCACACATTTAAAATCCATTTTGGGTTACCGGTTGTTAAGCAGTTGATTGCGCTTATGTGCAGTTGAACAGATAAATTGTCTTCATTCAATAGGCCAAATTTCCCATCACAACCGGAAACATCGAAATAGGTCAGGAGTTATGGCATTTCGCCTTTAGAAGCCAGCTCCCGCCATGCGATATGATCATGGACTGATCATCCAAAAATTAGTACCCATTCTGCTTTTCCCCAATATCCCTTGATTCCATAAGCCTTATGAGCGAAATCTAACTCTATCTTAGGAAAACACAATCCCCAGGAACTGCCCTCCACTGCATTCTGTGGGCCAGGGAATTGCACAGATTCGCAACTCTTGGTAAAGTGTTTTTTCCTCAATCTCATTCCGAAATGGGCTCTGCCCCTTATTGTGACCCCTGGTGACCCTGGTTAACTCCCCCCAACATGCAAACATTTTTCACACCTCCCATGCCCCACTTCACTTTGACAACTGGACAGTTTCAGTTCTTTGGTGGTCCCAGCTGGCCTAATTGTAAAAAAATTGAAACATTCTATCCAATTCAATCTCCATCCCAACCTTGGTCTGTGGTTCCTACAGGTTGTTCTTAACAAAGACCATCTAACAGTCATCTATCTGCAGTCATTCATAGTCTTTCTATAATTCACAGCACAAAAAATGGTCATTGCTTTTTTGCCAATTTAAATACCTGCACTCACTTTCCTTCTTCCATATTGATGTTTAATCTGGCCAAATCTTGATTTCCATCCACTTGGGATAGTTTTTCCTTGGCCAAATATATCAACGACACCCATAAGCTCCCCCTGTTATCCTGACAGCCAATTCTTCCCACCACATTTCCATTCCTCCCATTCCATCCCCTATTTCATGGTTTTGTGGATTCTGCGATGATACTTTTCACATGTGTTTAAGAAAGAACTGCAGATTCTGGAAAAAAATCGAAGGAATACTACTATATGCTGGAGAGAAACCACGGGTGGCAGGCAGCATCTATGGAGCGAAGAATAGGTGACGTTTTTGGGGTCATGACCCACCTCCTATTTTTTTAACATTGTTGCTTTGATAGTCTTTTCACTGTTGCTTTAAGTCTGGCCACTTTGCTATATCATCAATGACAAGTTCCTCAATTGGTGTTTGGGTCGACTTCCTGCACTTCGCTCTGTCAAAGCGTAGAAGATTGCTCGATGGCTTCACTTCCACCCCATTCTCTCTTCAGAGATAAATAAATCATCTTCTAATTTCGGACAGGATCGATAGCCCACTTTCTCCTGCCTTCAATTCCTCTCAAACCAACTCATCATACCATTCTTATGGCATTTTCTCTCTGCATCTCAAGGTGTAGCAACACCTGTTATTTGTTCTTCACCACCTCCCAGGGGGTCACAAAGCATTTACCTTCCAGATATGCAGTGTGATTATCTTGACTTTGAGCATCGAGTTTACCCATCTCATTAATTTTACATCCCCTCCCACTCGGTGATTATCTCTGTATTTGGCCTTCTGCGTTTTACCTCGAAGCTGAAACATTGACCTAAAGTACTAAACTTGTCTTCTGATCTCAGCACTCAGATTCAAAAAGCAGATATCAGCCCTTTCTGTCTGTCCAAGCTCTTGCCGTTCCTGTTTAAACATCACCACCTGTGCTTTTTAAACTTTAAACTTAATTGTTTTATTTTCCACTTTCACAGATGCTACGTGACCAGCAACCACCAGTGCTGGTGCTTGCATCTCATATTCATGCCTTCCCTCTCTCTTGCCCTTATCTTCTCTCTTCTCGACTTATGCTCCCCCTTCAGACAAATCAGCTATGACTGACTGGGGCGCACGATTGTTGGCGCCCGTTTTAGTAGAGTATACTGCCTTACAGCACTTGCAGCAGCGCAGAGACCCGGGTTCGATATGACTACGGGTGTTGCCTGCTAGCGTTAGTGTTGTACGTGCTCCCCGTTGGGGTTTTCTTCAGATATTCGATTTCTCACACACTACAAAGAATGTACAGGTTTGGTGGTAAATTGCTGCGTAGTTGAGTGTTAATTACCCCTAGGATGTGTTAGAGTTAGGTTAATGTTGGCGGATGCTGGGCTCTGAGGGCCTGTTTTCGCCCTGTATCTTCATACACAAAATAAACAAGGTGATTAATTACCTTCTCTTAGAGGAGGCTAAATACCATTTGGCCAATGAACTCCACCTCATCATAGACTTTCCCTTCTCTTACATCATTCTCTAATATTTTTGATTGTTTTCCATGCTTTTCAGTTTTTGATGATGAAAGACATCCACTGAATGTTAACCTTTGTTTCTTTATACACATGGGCTGCCGAACCCGCCATGTGTATCAGCCATTTTGTTTGTTTCTTTAATTTCAGATTTCTTAGTATTTGTCAGTTGTTTTTGTTTTGATGTTTAGGGTAACATTTTACAGGGATTTACCAGTCTCTATTATTGTCACCATAACTGCATTAATTGATTCACCAATCACGATTCTGCAGATAGGGTCGGAGGTCCTTATTAATAATACACTCCATAGAAATGCAGGATTACCCGAGCAAAAATTAATGGTCAACTCAATAAGCCGGCTCTCAAATTCCCTCCATTACTACTGTGCCATTGACACCCTCACAGATCCACAGCAACCTGAGTGCTTTAAAGTCTCCACAGTCCTTGCCCTTTTACACTTTGGAAGTTGAACTCAGGAGAAAGATCACAAAATCATTCTTACAGTGTGGTTGTTCTGTAGTTCATTGATGATCCTGCGCCAGGCTGCTTCTTCATACTGTACACGAAAGAAGCCAACATGATCCGTGTTTACCTTTATGGTGTCATTAGGTGATGGTTGTATAGTTTCTAAATATTTTGGAAAGATAAAGAATAGCAACAAGCTATTGTAAGAAAATAGCAAACTGAACGAATGGCATTTCTGAAATAAACTAAAGTATTATTGAAAATACCTCAGGTAGACAAAAATGCTGGTGCAACTCAGTGGGTGAGGCAGCATCGATGGAGCAAATAAATAGGCGACGTTTCGGGTCGTGACCCTTCTTCAATCAGATTCTGGACAGAAGGAATGGATAATGTTTCAGGTCGAGACCCTTCTTCAGAAGGATATGAGTTGGAGCTGGAAGGTATTAAAAAAAGAGCCTCCTCCAAACAGTCCCTTTGATCAGTCTGAAGAGGGTCTCGACCCAAAACGTCACCTAGTCCTTCGCTCCATCGATGCTGCCTCACCCGCTGAGTTTCTCCAGCAGTTTTGTCTACCTTCAATTTTCCAGCATCTACAGTTCCTTCTTATACATTGAAAATACCTCTGTTCTGCATTTTTGTCAGCATAGCCTGACCTACTTTATTAATTCTATTGAATTCATTTCTTAATTCTTTAACAGATATTAATTTTAAGATTGAAAGTGTTAAAGCTTATTTTTAATTATTTTCTTTTTTTTTCTGTGTCTAATAGTGCTTTTTTTTTTATACAAAAAGATGCCAGTATGTAAATCCACTAAAAGTTAAACCACATTTATCAACAATTTGTTTTTCTATCAATATAGTCACTCCCCTCTTCTGTTTCTGATTTTGTAACCAAAGTTTATTTTAGTAAACAAATAACTAAAACTAAATAACCATGGCTCACTGGTCAAACTGAAGAATACCTTCAGGACCGACTGGTTCCACCAAGATGAGTACAGAATGCTACAGGAGATCCTTCTTCACACTGTACAACTCCTCCCCCTTCTGTCGTGGGAGACTGACTCCCCCTCCCCCCCCCCCCAATCTTTGCAATTCTCCAATCCTTTCCACTCGTCACTTTAATTTCAGGTTTCATGTATCTTATGTTTTATGACTGTTGGCAGATCAGTTTCCCTCCTGGGATGATATAAAGTTTTATCGTATCGTAACGTATAAAATCAACTTTTTAGTTAAGTAAATAGTAAAGATTAAGGGAATTTATGTTAAAAAGTTTTAGGTGCCAGCATGCTGTACCAGCGCGTACTGTCACAAATAAAAGCACTGCTCAAGCTTGTTACTGACTTGCCTTTAGCCTTCCAAACTGACTGCACCAAGCTTTAAGATAGTGTTTTATGGATATTTGTCACTCTATTTTACTCCCTTCTTGAGAGGAGGGACCCGTTTTGCTATGCCAAATAGCAGCACAACACCGAATTTCAATCACGTTAACAATGGCGATTGATTTCCAATCTTGTACCTGTACGCCATAGGTATACAATATACAGGCTTTACTGAGCTCCAACTTTGGACCCAAAGAAAGTGGAGCCATGAACCTGCTAGTAAAGTAAATTGTAATCAATAGACAAGAAACCCCAAAGTACAAGTCGGTGTTTGGTCCATTGTGGACTCCACCTTTCCTTGATTATCATTACCTTTTGCATATATTTCATTCATTTGTTCTACATCTCTCTATATAATCATCTATACTCCTCCTTTCCCTTTCCCCTGGCTCTCAGTCCGAAGAATGGTCTCGACCCAAAACATCACCTATTCCTTTTCTCCAGATATGCTGCCAGACCTGCTGAGTTACTCTGTACGAGTTCATTCAAGAGCTCTCCCGAGTTTAAAAAAAAATCGAACGCGTGGTAAGCACGGAGAATGAACACGGAGCGGGTACGTCGGAGCTCGGGGACGTCTCTTAGCGGCTCGTAACGTTAACGGCAGGTAAGCTCGGGAAGACTCGTGAAGATTTTTCAACATGTTGAAAAATGTCCACGGGAGCCCCGCGTACCGACAAGCGGCCATTACCGTAAATCTCCGAGTCCGAATGAGGGCAAACTCGGGAGAGCTCTTGGAATGAACTCATATGGTGTGACGGGGCCATTACTAATATATTGTTGGCCAACTTCTTGTCAGAAGTAGCCAGGAAGTGACAAACACAGGAAGTTCATGGCCATTGCTTATGCTTAAAGTAGGTTTCGTGAGGAGCATGCTTCAGAACGGCCAATGAACGTAGCGCAAGTTAAGGACCCCAGGACGGGGGTAAAATGTGCTTCCCTTATTGTGCTTGGAGAAACTCTTCCTATCTGGAGGCGCCTCGATTCTTGCTAATATTCCTTCCGATAGCTTCAATGTGTTGAAGGCACCGTAACAACTTTTTCAGATATACCAATATCATCAGTCAGCTCCCAGTGATATAACGGGAGCCTGATCAGAGTATCGAAAGAATGATCCAGCTGGTTCAAGGAGGAATTTACGGTGTCCTCGGTTGTTAGCATCAAACTTGGAGGTGATCAACTTGGTATTCCACTTCATTTTAACTTGGGCATTTAAAATACTCTTCGTGCAATGCTTCCTTTGTAACATAGTGTGATGTAAGTCTGCTACTGCCGGTGGAGAGATACTGGGTTACCTGATATTAAAACTTGGTGCTGACACATTTTGAAGTGTAGGAATGAATTTAGCCTAAATTCATATTCTAGTTTCATGACAAATAAAATAGTTGTTCCATTCCTGTGTGTGACAGCTGCCTTGAAATAGGCTCAATGTCATAATTAAAATTCCCAATGCTTGACTAAACAGAATTCATTTTCTCAGGAAATGTTTGAAGATAAAGTAGAGATGTTTCTATAATTTTCACTTTTGGAATCAACTGGATGCAATGTATGTTTCCAATTGTTAAGGCACATCCTCATGGGGAAATATATCAAAAATTAACACTTAGAACTCAGTGTAACCAATTAACACTTAAAATTACCAATAACACATATCTCCAAAATTGTGTTATTGGTAATTTATTTTATTTTTTATTTTTTTCTCCCTCCTTTCTTTCTATAGATCTATCTTTCAAAAAAATCTATTTAAAAAAATAGAAGCTGTGTTAATATGTAATTGATAAACAAATTGTGTTTTGGTTATGATATGTATATGCTTCTAATAAACAAAATATTAAAAAAAATAATAATTCAGTTGCAAATAAACAAAATTAGCTTCAACTGCTAGAATATTATTATTATTATTATTAACATTATACTTATGGGCGCCTTTCAAAGACTCTCAGGGACACCTTACAAAATGTAATAAGCAGATTACAAAACATAAGCAGAATAAAACAAAAAAAAAAAAAATTAGTAGGGACATCAACAACACACAATTCAAAGAAAGAGCAGCGGCAGCTAATCGCGCCAGCGTTCACTCTCCCTTCCGGCAGCCATCTTGGGGACAAAACAATCAAAACACCTTTTAACATTGAACATCCACCACAGTGACTCCTACACACTCTTCACTGTGGTGGAAGGCAAAATATAGTTCAAGTCCTTCCTCTTGCTCTATGAAAAATAATTGAACATTGACAGAACTCAGCAAAGTATCTGTGGAGGCAATACTTTGTAGTACTTAGTAGAATTACTTTCTGTATTAGAGTTCTGCATCAACACTATGAGGGATAAAAACATATTGCAGTATATAGCAGAGAGAGGGAGGGGTGGGACAAAGGCTGGTAGGATGAGGTGGAATCAGATGGGCAGAGGGTGGTGGGCAGATTTAGCCAAGTTGGGGAGAGGAGTAGGGGAAGGGATGAGAGGTGCATAATGGGAGAAGAAAACTAAGGAGACAAGAAACTGCAGATGTTGGAAATTGAGTAAAACATAAAGTATAAGGATGGGAGGGGGGAGAGTTGGACAAAGGCTAGAGATGAAAAGGAGACAAGAGGGTTTCACACCAGGAGAGAAGAGGAGTGAAATGTAAAGCCAGTTGAAGTGATGAAGGTGGAGGTGGACAGGGTTTGGCAGATGAGAGCATGTAGGAGAAGAATACCAGGGTTGTGGGCTTCTTGCAGATGAAAATGTCAATACCAAAGTGAATTCTGAGATGTTCTTGCAATTTGCATTTAATCTCACCGTGTTGACAGAGAAGACCAAGGGAATGGACGTCAATGTGGAAGTGGGAAAGGTATTTTACTTCGGAGTCACGTGAGTGATTCCGTGAAGAACCCCGCCAGTCCGCATGCGTGTCATTACGTCTGACGCATGGCACAGCGACCGGCTGGGAGAAGCAGCGCTTCTCCAGCAGTAAGTTTAAAAAGCCTCGGGTAAGTGTCAAACTTGTTGGAGGTCGTTTCTGCGCTTGTTAAATCTTGTTACAGGAGGACAAGTCCAAGCATGGAGAAATCATTGAAAGCAAGGCGAACCGTTGCGAAAGTAACTAAAGACCGCGGGAGTGCTAATAGCAGGACCAGCGACTACAGACTTGGTGTCTGAGGGCACCGTGGCTGCGCCGGAGGGGCGTAAGGCCACTAGAAAGTCTGTACGGCCGATAGACTCGGATGAGTCTGGTCGGGAGGGTTCTCCCTCGAGAATGGATACCATGTCACGGATATCCAGGATGGAGCTCCGACTGAAGAGGATGCTCCATCAAGAGCGCCGGCCTCTCCAAGAGCCCGCGCCAGCAGCACCTACAGGGCTGCCTAGTGTCTCCCTCTTGGAGGAGGAGAGCATAATGGCTCAGTACGATTCTGACGCCGAATCTGTGGGCTTAGCAGTGGAGGCTGCCCCAAGGGACGAAGGGCATGAGCCAGAGGTCCCATTCCTGGCGGCAAGGATTGCCATCCTAATAGGCTCCAGAGAGCCGCTGGGCGAAGAGCTGGCTGCCAGTATAAATTACTTGGCCTCACACCAGCTTCAGGAGTTGGCCATGGATACAACGGCCAAGAAGAACGAAACCCCGGCGAATAGTATCCTGCTTAAAGTGCCGGCCGTAAACCATGCCATCTGGGGCCATATGGGCGTAGGCATCAGGGCGCAGGAGATAAAGCTGCAAAGGGCGCTGAAGTTGCTCGCATCGGGCATTACGACTTTCGGTAGGTCGGTGGATGGTGGGCACCTGACTGAAGTTCAGAGGATGCCCTGGCTCTCATGTGCAATGTGCACTTTGAGATGAACTACCTTAGGAAGAGCGCCATCTGCCCTACCATTCGCTGCCCTGTGTAAGCCTAAAAACATCCAGCCACCGAATCTGCTGTTCGGGGAAGACCTCGCAAAGCGGGTGAAGGAGCTGGACGACGAGGCAAAAGCCATCGGGTTCATCAAGGTGCCCGTGACCAGCAGAACCCTTCAGAGGCAGTACCCCTACAAGCTGTTTGCTGAAACCGGGTCCGGTCAAGGACCAAGCCGGCCATTCAATGTGCGTAGCTGGCGCACGGGCAAACATGCCTTTTCCCTCCAGAACCAGGGACAAAGAACTCCACCGGTAACCATGGAAGTAGGTGGGTCTGGTTCTTGTCGAAACATATTGAGTGAGAATTACCTACCAGTTGGGGGGACGTTACACTGGTTTCTGAAAGAATGGTATGAAATAATATCAAACTTGTTTATACTGCAGAGTATACAAGGGTTTCAAATTAAATTTATTACCATTTTTTGTCCACCCACACAGCACATGCCAGAGCGGGCACTCATTTTATCACAAAAAGAGAATTTGGAGGTTCAAGCTGAAATTGGAGAATTATATTTTAAAGGTGTAATTGAGAAGACAATTTATCAAACTCACCAATTCGTATCTAATATTTTTCCTAGATCAAAGAAAGATGGTGGGAGTTGGATTATTTTGGACCTGACAGGACTTAATCCGTTTGTGCAGTATAATCATTTTAAAATGGAACAATTTTCTACTGTCAAGCAATTGGTTTCCAGAGGGTGTTATATGGCATGGGTAGACCTTCAGGATGCATATTACTCAGTGCCTGTTCATAAAGAGTATCGGAGATATTTGACATTTAGCTGGATGGAGCAATTATGACAATTGAAAGCACTGCCTAATGGGTTAACCTCAGCCCCTAGATTATTTACAAAGCTGCTAAAACCAGTACTGGGGTTACTCTGGGCTCAGGGTCATATTGTAATGGCTTATTTGGATGACATCTTAATAATTGGAAAAACCCGGGTGGCAGCTGAGTTATCGGTTTCAGCTGTTAAACTCATGGTTGAGAGATTGGGGTTTCTCATCCATCCGGCTAAATCAAAATGGGTGCCGCTTAAAGTAATTGACTATATGGCATTCACAGTTAATTCAACTCACATGTCTGTGACTCTGCCCAAGTGCAAGAGATTAGATTTAATTGAAGGCTGTATCAAGCTCTTGGGGGAGCAATCACCTTCAGGTGGCCATGTGGCCAGCTTGATTGGCAAATTGGTAGCTGCCAATTTTGCATTACCTTTGGATCTTTGCATTACCAAAATTTACAGAGGGGAAAGGTACAGGCACTCAGGATACATGCAGATTATTTCAACTGGCCCATGCAATTACCATTTGAAGCCATTGCTGAAGTACAGTGGTGGATAAGAAACATTTCAAATTGTTCTAGCAAAATTCTGATGGAAGCACCTTGTGTTCTTTTGCAGACTGATGTTAGTGCCCTAGGTTGGGGTGCTACTGATACCATTTCTAGCTGTGGGGGCAGATGGAATATGCATGAGGCATTTATTCTCCAATCACATGGAATTAATTATTTAGAGCTTTTAGGAGCATTTTACGGGCTCAAGGCTTATTGTATCACTAAGCATCACTTACATGTTCAGCTTCAGATTGACAACACCACGGCAGTGGCGTATGTTAATCACATGTGTGGAATCATGTCGAAATCTTGTGACAGATTGGCTAACCTTATTTGGCGCTGGTGCTTTAGAAAATAACATTTGGATTTCAGCTGTCTACTTGCCAGGCAGATTTAATATGGTCATGCATATTTAATAACAACACAGAATGGATGTTGAATCATGATGTATTTAATGAGATTGTTGTTCGGTATGGGATGCCAGATATCGATTTGTTTGCATCCAGACTCAATCACC
Source organism: Okamejei kenojei (assembly GCA_035221665.1). Taxonomy (NCBI): domain Eukaryota; kingdom Metazoa; phylum Chordata; class Chondrichthyes; order Rajiformes; family Rajidae; genus Okamejei; species Okamejei kenojei. Next base: position 13,922,504 of record CM069131.1, on the reverse strand, counting down.
AGGTACTGAAGTATGTTTCATGGGAACCAGATCCAGGGGCAGTAGCGGTAGATGCATTCTCGCTACACTCGGGCGGAATGTTTTTATATGCATTTCCCCCATTTTGCCTCATCAGTCAGTGCTTGACCAAGATCAAGCAGGACTCCGCTTCAGGAGTTTTGGTGGTACCCGACTGGCCTACCACCAAATGGTTCCCTCTCATTTCAGACATTATTACACAGCCTATTATGGTGGTTCCAAAACATCATGATCTATTGGTGCACCCTGTGACTGGAGATCAACACCAGTTGTATGATCATGTTAATCTGTTAATTTACAGATTCTAAGAAGGCCATACCTGGGTCTGGGACGATCCAATCGTACCGTGGATGTCATCACATCGGACTTGAGGTATAGTACGAAAAAGCAGTACATCTCTCATGTCAGGAAATGGGAGGAGCTTTGTTTACATGGGGACATTACATACCACACAGCTTCCATCCCTGATGTGCTCGAATTTCTGTCCAAGTTATATTTTGATGAAGGGTTCAGCTATAGTGCCATCAATAGTGCCAGGAGTGCCCTGTCATTGTAACTATGCCGGGGGTCGGAACTTCAGTCTGTAGGATCTCATCCGTTAATATCCAGATTTATGAAGGGTGTTTTTAATTCCATTCCAGGCCTAGGTACTCCGAAATCTTGGCTGTGAGCATGGTACTCACGCTGCTTCATCAGTGGGGTCCAGCCACATCCTTATCTTTGCCAAAGATTACCCTAAAGTTGGTCATGTTCATGGCGCTGGTATCAGCGCAAAGGGTTCAGACTTTGCACAAACTGCGCCTGGAAAGGATGGTGTCATCAGGGAATGATGTTATGTTTTACATCTATGACCTAATTAAACAAAGCAGACCAGGGGTGTCAGGATTCAAGCTTGTACTGTCAGCATATCCCACGGATTTACGGCTGTGTGTAGTGGCGCACTTGTGGCGTTATATTGAGGTCACCAAGAGCCTCAGAGGCTCCGAAGTAGCATTGTTTATTCGCCACAAAAAGCCACATATGAAAGTGTCCGTTCAGACCATTTCACGATGGCTGAAACAAGTGCTGGGTTGTGCAGGAGTTAATACTGACAATTTTAAATCTCACTCCACCAGGGCGGCATCAACATCAGCAGTGGGGGCAATGGACGTCCCTCTAGACCATATCCTCGCGGCCGCAGGATGGTCAAATGAATTGACTTTTCAGAGGTTTTATAATAAACCACTTATTGAACCCGGGGTGTTCGCCCATTCCGTTTTAAGTTCTGTTTCATAGCTTCGCCCTGGGAGAGAGGTGTCGCTATTATGTTTTTCTTTTGTTTATTTTGTGAGTTAAAGCATCAACATGTTAATCAGTACCATGTTTCAATGTATTGCTCATTATTCACTCCTCCTGAGTCAACTGATGCAGTGTGAGACGCCTGGATTTGGATCGGCGTGAAATCACAGAGCTTTGAAATCTTCACGGAATCACTCACGTGAGTCCGAAGTAAAGTAGTAAGATTAAACGAGAACTTACCAGTTTGAGGTTTGATCTTTATTTTATGAGGAGTTACGATGAGCGATTACGTGCCCACCGCTCCCGGCCCTCAAAATCTTAAAGGTCAACTGGAAGGTCTGGTTTATAACTTTACTATGTTACTTCAGTTACTGTTATCTGTGATTTCACACCGCTGCTTTGAAGATTGACGTCCATGCGGACTAGGGGGGGTTCTTCACATAATCGCTCATCGTAATTCCTCATAAAATAAAGATCAATCCTCAAACTGGTAAGTTCTCGTTTAATCTTACTAGTTAAGATGACACGTAAATGGAAGGGTAAGATGGCCATTGAGGAAAGAGCACTGGTGTACTGTAAAACAGCCAAGAATTCCTAAAAGCAGCATCAGGATTGACTGTTCAATTCGGAGGAAAGCGTTGAAGAACTTTACTCAGATAATATTATTATCGTATTACTGACGCACAAGTATTTTAATATTGAATCCTTCCAAGCACCCCAAAATTAATTAAATGTGTCGCAGACATTTATTGAACATAAAAATGGGAAGAAAATACGTGATATTAGGTATGTTTTATTCTATTCAGCATACATTGCCTGCGCAGGATTTCTGTTTAATTTCGAGATACAGCATGGAAACAGATTGTTACCAATTCCGTGCCGGCCTGTGATCACCCCATGCATTAGTTTTATTCTACACACCAGGGACAATTTTAGAGAAGCTAATTAACCTACAAACTTGCACATCTTTGGAATTGGAGAGGAAACCAGAGCACCCGGAGAAAACCCACACGGTCACAGGGATAACGTAGAAACTCTGTACAGACAGCACCCAGTGGTCAGGATCAAACCCAGGTGTTTGACGTTTTAAGGCAGCAACTCTACTGCTGTGCCACCCTTTCTGTGCCTGCAATTTCTTCACTGTACAGAGTTTGGCCGCAGAAATTATTTGTTCAGGGGATGAGTAACCATCAGCTTGGATTGCTTCCATGTGAACAGACTGATACACAATTACTTAATGTTCAGTGATTTCAGAAAACTGGAACCAACTCTCATGACAATGAGACACTGGTCAAATGAGAGAAGGGTCGATTTTCGAGTTTCCAGCAGGAGTGGAAATCCTCGTTTGCTGTAAGTTTGGGAAGGCTGTGCCTTCAGATTTTCAGAGACAGTATTTGCCACTTTGTAGAAACTACCCACCGTTTTCGGGACCCGTTACCTACCCTTTGCATGTTCTGTTTTTCCATCATTTCAAATTTTATCAGAAGCCTACCATTCAGAGTCCCATCTTTGTTCATCTCATTCATACCTGCTTCTTTCGACATGTTGAAAAGTAAAGTTCCATTTTGTCCATCCAGTGAATGCCATTGTATGGGAATGTTCCATCGGTAGCTAAAACCAAAGAACAAAGCATTCAATATTTCTTTATGTACCACTTTATTATTGCATTACACATGGCCGGAATATTTATTTTTTCTTCTTCATGAGCTCTTACAGCCATGCAGTCCACTCCTTCTCACTGCATTACTGTGCACTGAAAAGAAAACTAGATTTTCTGAACATAAGCAAATCCAACTGAGGCATGGAGCAACAGCACCATGTGAACGGGCGAGAAGAGACCAGTTGATCATCAATCGTCGTATGTATATCTTTGCCCCACTGTGGCCACTAGTTTTTGTCTATGGATCACTATATTCTGCATGCTGTAGCTTTCCCTTTGCACAACCTATTGTAGTTAAGTTGGACTTGATTATATTTAGGTACAGTATTATCTGATGTTGTATTATAGCATATAGTATTATACCATGCAAAACAAAAAATGTTCCCTGTACCTTGGTACACATGGCAATAATAAACCTAAACCTATTAGTAACTGCTACTCCATGCTCATTCTACAGCTTCTCCAGCCATCTGAAATCTCCCAAAATTAGGGAGAGAAAAAAAACAGGGTCACGATGCGAAAACAGACACTTGGATAAATACCTTTCAAGCCCCAACTTTGTAAAGTCTTTACATGAAGAAGTATTGTATAGTCACTAAGTGTTATTGGCTGTAGAAGGAAGTGCTCTTTTTCTTGGACAGCTCAGTCTGTGTGAACTGCCAGCACTGTGAGCTGTTCACACAAGGGTTGTGTTGTGAAACTGAATGTTAGCATTAATGCCACCCTTTCATTAATATCACTTTGTCACTGATGAATACCAAATTAATCGCTAAGGTGGACTGGGGCCTATTTTGAGTGCCTTCATTTAGGATTCCAGGGACTGTATTCACCTCAAAACAAAGTTAATAGCCTTATCACCCAATGAACTCCAGCATTGTGAGCAACCCATTTGAAAAGGTTGACATGCACTTATTTTAAACAGTTAATATCAATACCAAACGTATTTGCATTTTAAGTCCGAATTGGCAGTGTCAGGATGGGTAGGTTACTTGGCCAGCAGCAATCCTGGAGTAAAAATTTGACCTTTTACACGTAAAACGCTCTGTTTGATTGCTGTTCGAGCACCATCTTGTATTTTTACTTTGTCTAAGGTGGTGCAAAATAGATGTTTGTAAGAACAGAATATCACAACACTTAACGCCACCCATACCTTTCATTGAAATCATTCAGCAATATGCAATCCATTAAATTTAGGTACTGTAGCTAGATAGATTTGGATAAATTAAACACAAAATACATGCTATACAAGGATAAGTGCTCAACTCAAAAAACGAAGCCCAAAAGCCAAAATATTATCTATGAATTTTTGCGCGACTGAGGAGGCTACTCCCCGCGACCACCGGCGAACATGTGGTGACAAACTAGTCGCCTGTAGTTGCCTAAAAAATCGCCTGTGTGGGGCAGGCCCATTAATATTTCAGGGTGAAGATCCTTCGTCAGAAATGGGGAAAAAGAGAAAACCATGTTAGTTCTCTTGCTAAATTTGTCCCTGTTGAACTTCAATATGTTAAATAAATTGGTCATCTAATGTATATTTGAAAAGCTTTGAAAGTATGAAGTAAATATTAGTATTCAAAGCAAATTTGTTCTAAACTATTAAAGATATCTTACTTCAGGTATGAGGGAGGTTCAGTTGGATTTGCATTTACATCCAGCAGGAAGCGTTTCTGTGTAAGCTTTGCATTTGATCCAAGACTCAGCACAGGAAAACCCATTTGTCGTGTCCATGTATCCATCACTTCCTTCACTGGTTTACCGCTGACCTGAATATGAAATTAAATCATCTCTACTTATTGTGATAGCCACAACCAGCAGCAAAACCAAACAAAAACAGACACTCAAAGCTTACCTACCTGAGCCAGCGCTTCCCAAAAGTCATCTGTTTTTGCATTTTGATACCGATGATCACTGAGGTATTTCTGAAGGTAGAATGCAGTATTTGATTCACATTCATCAGTTATTATGATCAGAGAGTTCCTCTGTACTATTGCAGATCATATTTTCTTTATTTCGTGGCCCCTTAGTTTTCCAAACTATTCACAGCCCAAATTCATACAAATGATCTCAGTTTTGCCAAAGGCCACACGGATGGCCCCTGTCCCCTCTTGTGTTAGTCCCCTGACCTCCTGCTGGCGACAGACATCTCAATGATACCGAGGGTGTCAACGACAGAGTGACTAATAATGGGAACTCGCGACCAGAGGACTATCCGCACAAACAACCATTTAGGATAACGCAATGCCCGCTTCTTTTTTGAAAATTATAAAAACGAAACATCTTGTACCTGGCATCCCTTCTGAAAATGTTCTGGAGTTATCCAGTTACGCAGCATACGTAGAATTGACGCACCCTGCAACCAGAAGCATACGGCATATCTTTAATTAAACTGAGTTTGATGAAGTTTTTGTCAAAAGATGGGATTAAGAATAAACATCTTTTAGAAATTACCCTAGATGAGTTGAGTGATAAAAGGCCTTCTCTTGCCTGCAATTTGGACTGTGCTACTAGGTTAATAGTATAGCACATAGATTAAGCCCAATTCATAGTTTAACGGCGGGGACCCATTGAATAATATTTCTGGCTGCAATTCTTTGGATGAGGAAGTCAATGGAACTTTATCATTTTTAACAAGGCAATGTGGATGAATTTAAAGGTGGATCTCAATTACAATCAAACCCTTTAATTCAAAGGGATTCAAGGTAGACAGAAATGCTGGAGAAACTCAGCGAGTGAGGCAGCATCTATGAAGCGAAGGACTAGGTGACGTTTTGGGTCGAGACCCTCTTCAGACTGATCAAAGGGACTGTTTGGAGGAGGCTCTGTTTTAATACCTTCCAGCTCCAACTCATATCCTTCTGAAGAAGGGTCTCGACCTGAAACATTATCCATTCCTTCTGTCCAGAGATGCTGCCTGTCCCGCTGGGTTACTCCAGCATTTTGTGTCTTTCCTCATTCTCCGGCGAAGTCCTGGTGCACCTCAAGAACATTTAAACAAATTTCTGTATGACTGCCTTCCACAGAGCTCTGCCAGTGCCACCAAGAACTGGAGAAGATCTTCAGGTTGGTGATTAGTCAGTAAAGGAAGCAATGGATATGTTGTTACAATAAATCGTTTGACTGATGGTAGTTAAACAAAATTGCAGATCCAACTCAACCTTCTTCATCTATGACAACAACATCTGTTTTTTTGTGCTCTTTCTGGCCATTTAATCACACAACCCATAGCATCCCCATCTTTCTGCTAATTTTCTAGGCCCCTGCATCTGGGATGTCCACCCGCCCTCCAAAATATCAATGGTCCCATCCCTAGAATTGGACATAAGGTCTATATCCATACCATCTGGGTAGCTGAGTTCAGATAGCAGTGAGAGGATGTGAGAACAATTTTAGCAAGTCCCACATGATTTTCATTGAGCAGGAATGTGAATTAAAGAAAAACAGAATAGGTGTCAGACAATCACAGTTCCAGAGTTCTGTGGAAAGGAGAAACTAATCAACGTTCGTGACCCTTCTGAACAATTTGTCATGCCAGATTATTAATTTACAGTGAAGATAATGGACCATGGGATGTTATTCTCCATGCCATTTGAGAAACTTTGAACAAATTAAGGATAGTATTTTCACACAGAAACCTCAGTATGTTGAGTGTTAAGAGATTATCAAGACAAAAATATTATTACATAAAATCGAATCACAACTGTTTGTAAACGAGCAAAGTAGAGGGTCGGAATCAATAAAAATTACATTTGTGAGGGACTTTCCTTTCCTCTCCAAATCTATTGAATCTATGTTCCCTGTCATTACAACAACAGCAGATCTGCAGTGTTCCTCAGGGTACCTTACTACTTCTAGTTTATACATGACCTCAGTTTCCAAAGATACACTGGCAACATGCAGCTTCACCTCACCACCATCTCATTCTCTGTTTGCCAATATTCAATACCAGTTGAGGAGAAATCCTCTCCTAGTAAGGATCAGAAAATTTAAAGCCATTATAACTGTACCATCACAAGTGCCTCCTCTACCATTCTGAACTTGTCTCAATTTAAATGTTATGTAAAATACCATCCATGCTGTTGTAAGCTCTAGCCTTGACTCTTTCAATCCCCTCGAGCATTTCTTCTGCAAACTTTAGATTATATACATCTTGCAGCCCACTTCCTAACTTGTACGAAGCCCCATTTGTCCCTTATTCTTGTCTACACTGGTCAAGCAATAGCTCAATTTAAAATATCTTGGCTTGGTTTTCAGAATGATCCATATCCTCTCTCTCCCTCTCTCCATACCCGTTATGTCTTCCAGTTCCATAAGTCTGATAAATCCACACTTTTCCACGTTCCAGTGTCCTGAACGTCCCCAAATTTAATTTGGTAGCTGAAAACCTAAGCTCTGAAGTTTTCTTAAAGAAGATTTTCACAACGTTACATCTCTTTGAATCACTTCCCTCTGGAAGGCGTCTCCGGACTGTCAAAGCTGCTACAGCCACACATAAAAATAGCTTTTTTTCCCCATGAGTAGTAGCTCTACTCAATAACCAAAAATCTGTAGCCTTCTTTTGCTCTGGTATTTTATTTAAAATACATGCTTAATCGATAATGTTTTATTATTAATGTTTATTGTTTTATGTGCCATTCCTGACTTCCACTGTATGTCATATTGACACTTGCGGGCGGAGGACCGAGGCAAATTCCTTGTATGTGAATACTTGGCCAATAAACATATTCATTCATTCCCTTCTTCAAGAATCCCCCTGCGATCTATCACTTTTTACTAAGATTTTGGTCATCAGCCACTACACTCCATTTTATACAATCACTGGAGACAAAAGTGAGAATTACTCAAACAAACCAAATGCCACAGCCAGTGCAGTTCCATGCATGAATCCACATTACCAATAATGAATGCACATTGCACAAAGATAGAAAATTGTATCATCATTCTTAAGCGCACGTTTACAGTCATTAATGTGGTTGAACAATATGGTTTTACTCTCATTATCCACCACGTTAGTTTAAATCAGTTAATTTGTAGTTTATTTTAGATATAACAATTCAGTGAAGTACAATAACAGGCACAAAGGCATGTAAATTAGATATTTGAAGAATACATTTGCTGTGGATGAATATAATAATTATAAAGGAATGAATTGTAATTTAGTGGAAAGATAATTATTTTTGAATTATTTTGCCTCAGATAGGCCACTATTTACATTTAACTTTTATAGTCTGCAAAGCAAATTTATTTGCAGCATTATTTGTTCAATCTATTAAAAAAAGAATTCACTTCATTATCACTTTCAAAATATCGTGACATTAATACATACAAAGTAATTCAATAATAGTAGTAATGATCTGACTTAAGTTGCACATTTCTCAAACACATGATCAGATTCAAAATGAATTGTGTTTGAAATTGTTCTGTAATTAACTGAGAAGTGCAATAATTGGTCGCGTCTTAAATGTAGTCAAAGTCTTTCAGAATAGTAAGTTTCACACTAATTAAATGTGTTAATTAAATGTTTGCAATCGCCACACAATGGCATTTTCATCTCATAGTTTCTAAATCATTCAGTAATTCAAAGCGCGTGGAAAAGAATTGAGCATACATTTCGATGCTTCACAAAACAGTGCTACAATCGAGGTTTAATGTGTACTAATTCCATTTTTTACCTTACTATATGATATGCCATCAAATACAGACGTGATTTCTGCTGGGGTTGATACATTAACAATGATTGGATGGGATGATAACAAAGCATCGTCGGCCATTACGGACAAGACGTCATCTGCAAGAATCTGATCTAACTGTGAAAGATAATATCGGAGATGTTATTAATCAGTCACTGTATCATAGTTACCTTATCAGAGAATCAGAGAGTTATAGCAAAGTACAGCACAGAACAAGACCATTTGTCTTAACGTGCCCATGCTGGCAAAGGCACTTTAAGGCACTCTGTTGGAGGGTCTCGACCCGAAACGTCACCCATTACTTCTCTCCAGAGATGCTCTCAGTCCTGCGGAGTTACTCCAGCATTTTGTGTCTATCTGCGCTTTAAGGCAAGTTTGGATAATGATACTAACGTACCAGTATGTTAACTTTTAACACGATAAAATCAATTTGAAATTTAAATAAAATGATAATAGTTGAATTACCTGTAAATAATAAAATCTTCCTTTGCATTATAGTTTTTAATTGAAAGAAAATATATATTACTTTACAGTCAGTGACTGTGTTAATTGAAAGTTTAGCGCTATAGCTTAATGATTTATTACCATTCGAGCTGTAACAACTAAAATTAACCCATGGCTATTTCACCACACGTCTTCAACTAAATTTCGATTGTACTGAAGGCAGACAAAAATGCTGGAGAAACTCAGCGGATGAGGCAGCATCTATGGAGCGAAGGAATAGGCGACGTTTCAGGTCGAGACCCTTCTTCAGACTGATGTCGGGGTGGTGGGGTGCGGGAAAAAGAAAGGAAGAGGCGGAGACATTAGGCTATGGGACAGCTGGGAAGGGGAGGGGAAGGAAGGAGAAAGCAAGGACTACCTGAAATTGGAGGTCAACTTGGATGTAAACTACCCAAATGAAATATGAGGTTCTGCTCCTCCAATTTACATTTCAATTGTATTGATATTAACTGCACCTTTTTGATGTAAATAAGCAAAACAACTTTCTTTTTTATTTGATCATAATTTTTTGCCCAAAGATATACTTTATTCACAAAATATACACAAATATGGCACAGCAAACCAGTTTCAGAACAACCCAAGTTGTTTGATTTATATTAAATCTGTACGCCATGAATTTTCCTTTACCTACACTACCTGAGCAGAAAATCTGAGGGGTTTTTGTTACATTGTTTTCCAACCCCTTATTGTACAGAATGATAGTGCCTGAAGTTATGGCTTTTTTCCAGTGGTGTCCTTGTGCTGCACTAAAGGACCTGTCCCACTTACGTGTCCTTGGCATGCAAATTACGTGACCTAGTGGTGGCGTTGAGTCGCACGGGCATCGTATGGCCGCGTGGGGCCGGTCCCACTGAGAAGCGCGGAGGGGTATGTAGTTGTGCGCGACATTGCAGGGGGCTCCGAAATTTTTGTAGCGAACAAAATCTTTGCGCGCCAACGGCCTGTCGCGTAACTGACGGCCAAAGTGAGATTAGCCCAAGACCCTGGCGTGACGTAACGTCTCACCTCCAACAGCAGCAGAAGCAGGCAAACGATCGCCGAGCTCAGCCTGGGACTCACGGCCATTGCGGTCCGGATCCGCCCCCACTTCTACTCCCAGAGCGGGGCCAAGATAATTGAAGGTGGACACAAAATGCAGGAGTAACTCAGCGGGACCGGCAGCACCTCTGGAGAGAAGCAATTCGTGACGTTTCGGGTCGAGACCCTTCTTTCCGACTGAAGAAGAGTCTCGACCCGAAACGTCACCCATTCCTTCTCTCCAGAGATGCTGCCGGTCCCGCTGAGTTACTCCTGCATTTTGCTACCATCTTCAAATGATGTCACGCGCTCCAGACGGCTGTGCGGGCGCATGAAATCGCGCGCCACCTTCGCGGGACCGTCGCGACTCAACGCGACCACGAGGTCACGTAATTAGCGTGCCAAGGACACGTAAGTGGAACAGGGGCTTAATATTCAGTACAATACCCAGGGATTTCTGGACCTTGGAATGTGCCAGCCTGCAACATCTGGTTGTCAACAATTCCTTGCACAGGAAAGACAGTGACTTTTCAGGAGTCCATAGCAGTCGCTCTTCTCACAGTAATTGGTGTTCTTCTTCTTCTTGGTCTTTCGTGTGGCGTGCACAGCCTAAAGTTGTAGGACAACTTGTTCTATTTGATCTTCCGTTTGCGCACGTCGAGTTGATTGCATTAGTCGAAACAGGGCGGACCACGTGAAGGTTGCAATCTTCTACCCCAGTAGTTGGTGTTAATGTCAGTGATCATCCCTGGTGGCTCAGCAGTGATACTCAACTACCCATGAGGAGCCTTGTCAAAGACCTCTGCACCATTTCCAGACTTTCTTGGCAAATACATCTTCCAGATAGAGATGAATGGCAATATCAGTATCACCTTAGCCACCTTGGCGATGGTGTGTGGAGGAGCTGAGACCTTGGCCGTGCATTAAACAAAATGGTACTCTCCTCCGCCTAGCGGATCTGGTCTTTACCCTCAACAACTTTTCGATTGACTCCTCCCATTCCCTCCAAATCCAAGGCGTATCTATGGGCATGCGCATGGGCCCCAGCTATGCATGCCTCTTTATAGGGTACGTCGAACAATCCTTGTTCGGGGCGTACTGTGGCCCTATCCCCAAACTCTACCTCCGCTACATCAATGACTGCATTGGTGCTACCTCCTGCGCCCTTGCAGGACTCACTGGCTTCATCCATTTCACCACTAACTTCCATCCAGCATTTAAATTCATCTGGACCATTTCCGACATCTCCCTACCGTTTCTAGACCTCACTATCTCCATCGCAGGTAACAGACTACTGTCCGACCTACTATAAACCCACTGACTCCCATGGCTATCTGGACTACACTTCTTCCCACCCTGCTTCCTGTAAGGACTCCATCCCCTACTCCAATTCCTCCGTCTACGCCGCATCTGAACCCAGGATGAGGTGTTCCACACCAGGGCATCGGAAATGTCCTCATTCTTTAGGGAACAGGGGTTCCCCTCTTTGACGATAGATGAGGCTCTCACCAGGGTTTCTTCTATACTCCATAACTCTGCTCTCACTCCCCATCCCCCCACTCGTAAGGGCAGAGTCCCCCTTGTCCTCACCTTCCACCCTACCAGTTACATACAACAGATAATCCTCCGCCATTTTCGCAACGTCCAACGGGATCCCACCACTGGCCACATCTCCCCATCTCCGCACCTTTTGGCTTTCTGCCGAGATCCCTCGTCCCTTCCCACCCAAACCACCCCCTCCCCTGGTACTTTCCCTTGCAACCGTAGGAAATGCTACACTTGTCGCTTTACCTCCCCCCCTTGACTCCATCCAAGGATCTAAACAGTGTTTCCAGGTGCGGCAGAGGTTCACCTGCACCTCCGCTCTCATCTATTGCACCTGCTGCTTCAGGTGTCAGCTTCTCTACATCGGTGAGACCAAGCGTTGACTTGGCGATCGCTTCACCTAACATCTCCGCTCAGTTCAAAATAACCAACCTGATCTCCCGATGTAGATCTTCAACTCCCCCTCCCATTCTGAATCCGACCTTTCTGTCCTGGGCCTCCTCCATGGCCAGAGTGAGTCCCACCGTAAATTGGAGGAGCAGCACCTCATATTTTGCTTAGGTAGTTTACACCCCATCGATATGAACATTGACTTCTCCAATTTCAGGTAGTCCTTGCTTTCTCCCTCGTTCCCCTCCCCTTCCCAGCTCTCCCACAGCCCACTGTCTCCACCTCTTCCTTTCTTCATCCTACCCCTCCCACCCCCACATCAGTCTGGGGAAGGGTCTCGACCCGAAACGTCACCTATTCCTTCGCTCCATAGATGCTGCCTCACCCGCTGAGTTTCTCCAGCATTTTTGTCTGCCTTCGATTTTTCCAGCATCTGCAGTTCCTTCTTAAACCTTCCAGACAAAATCCATTTTTGATCTCAACCTAAAATAAAAGCAGGCTTGGGTGGCAGATGCAGTGCAGGAATTGATTATGGGTCATAACAGTACAGAAAGTTATTTCCCGTAAGCAAGAGGGAGCACCTCTTTGAGACTCCTATCTTCTGCCTCACCATGGCCACCAAATTCAATCAACCCTAATTGCTCATCCAACTACCCTGGAGGTCTTTAATCACTCTCTTCACAAACGCATTTTGTTTGGGTTAACACATCACTGACATTCCCATTAAATGAGTGGGAACAGGAATTATCACAGAGCGTGTGTTAAGCATGTATCCCACAATGTGATTTCAGAACCTATTTGAAAAAAATAACTTACCATTAACCAATCAGGCATAGCTGAATTCACTCCAATATACTCGAAATAACTAGCAAATCCTTCATTCAGCCACAAATCATCCCACCAATCCATTGTGACAAGATTTCCAAACCACTGCAAACACAAATACACGTTATTAAGATGTGAATGAGTTTAGTTTCAATATATTTGGTTTCAGTAATTCTAAACGATTTTTGTGCCTCATTTCTCCATCTGATGGCCCTCAACATTTTTCACTAATGACACAACATGTATTTTTCATTGCAGTTACAAATGTTCTTATTGAGTCCACATCACAAGATTAGAAATTGTTCAGCCAGAGCTGAACACACTTCTCAGCATCTGCATACAATGGCGTCTTGCGCTTCTTGTGTGTGGCGGTGGAAAGATTGGTGGAAACCGGGCCGCAACGTCAACTCTCTTTCCTTGACCCTAAATGACAAATAGAAATGTAGAAAAAAGTCCCCTTCATTACTATATTTCATAAATGTTAATTTGATTGGAATACTTTTCTTTCGCTATTTCTGCATCATTTTTGTTGTAAAGTAAGTACGATTACGTATAAATCATGTTTATTAATAAAATACAAGTAGATCAAACGATCTTTAAAAATTTAACATCGGTTGCTCTGTATTTCTGAATGTTTTGAATCACTTTGAATCACTTCCCTCTGAAAGGCGACTCCGGATGTCAAAGGTGCCACAGCCAGACATAAAAACAGCTTTATTCCACGAGTAGTAGCTCTACTCAATAACAAAAAATCTGTAGCCTCGTTTTGCTCCGATATTTTATGTAATTCACATGTTTAGTCGATAATGTTTTATTATTAATGTTTTATATGTCATTCCTAACTGTCACTGTATGGTATGTTGTCACTTGCGGGCAGAGCACCAAGGCAAATTCCTTGTATGTGAATACTTGGCCAATAAATTTATTCATTCATTGTGGTTTCCATATTATATACTCAGATCGTCAGTTTCTAAAACCTGCTCAAACACCTCAGTCGCAGAAGTTTCCTACAGTAGATCATCTCAAGAATTTGAGATTATGTCTGCCTTAAACATTTTTATCGAATGAATCCATCAGTTTTGTTACTGGTTAATTGATTTATGCTTTATAACTCTGAAATCATGGCAGGTCCCATTAACTGCACCTTATTTTGGTGTTAGTATTCTCAACCAGTGGGGACATAACTATTCCAGACTCACCACTAAATAGGTGAGACAAACATGCCAGGTTACAGAAGACATTTACAACAAAGCATAAGTGTTAAGAAAGATTTCGCTATCTGCAGCTGTTTATAGGTTCATGATATGCAAAAGTTGAACGTTCCTGGAAAATGAAAGTTGTATTCTAACTGTACCTGATGAACGAGTTCATGGGCAATAACTGTAGCAACCCGTTGCTGATTGTTGGAGGAAGATTCCTTCTCATCAAATAGCAGGTTCGTCTCTCGGTAGGTGACCAGGCCCCAGTTTTCCATTGCACCCGTCCCAAAGTCAGGGATAGCAATCATATCTGCATGGAGAAAGTGTCAAAACGCATATGTGACAAGATGTATAAGCTACATTTATTTCATCTTGAGTGCAAAATATATATAAATAATTGTGAAGGCCCACAAAAAAGAGCCAAATGCTCAAAAGGGTCCCAGGACGTTGTAGTGGGAGTGGTGAGGTGTTGCTGGGTTCAGCTGATTAGTGTTTGCAACAAACGGATCGGAGCTGTGCGTACATCCTCAGCGTCAGAACATGACATTCCTGCACCAAAATACATTTAAAAAATAAATCCAATATTTGAGAATGTTTTCACATGTTAACCTATAAACCATGAAAACATGGTGCCATGAAATCAATATCCATTTTTAAATAGTAACGGACTGCTTACTGTTTTTATAGCAGCCAATGTACATATAGTGGTATACATTGTGTATCCAAGCAAAGAGTCTCACTGTGCTTGGTCACATGTGACAATAAATTATTCCTATTCCTATTGAAATATGGACAGAATTCTGGCAAAATAAAATTAATTTATTTACCTGTTCCCCATACAGCATAGATGATCTCTATTAAGAAGTCAGTGTTATCTCAGATGAGAGGGCAGCCTACTTCACCAAGAAACAAGTTAAGAAATCTGAAAAGCAATTCTGTTTTTGGGATAGCTATGCCATATTATTGTCCTATAAAGATCTTGGGCATTCCTTTATAATTTGTGATGGTAAATAACAATAATAATTTGTGATGGTAGTCTTTACAAATTCTCTAAACAGAGTGAAAGTAGTTAATATTTATTTCACTATGATAGCAGGATAAGATATATAGCGTGTTAAGAAATGGCTCAGAAAATATCTCCCAAAAATTAGTGCCAATTTTAAGAAACATATGTAAGCTCGGTGGTCATTTAAACTCGGAATGAATAATTACAATTTAACCAAAGGCCTTAACCCAGTTATGGACTCAGATTGCTTTACCAGTTGAAATTAGTTAGCTCAGCTGTTTTGGAAATCAACCCTGAGCCTAAATTTACAGAGGACAGCTAGCTGTTCATGGAAGACTAATGGAGAAATCTATGTATTTTTCATATGTTGCTCATAAATTGATATTTGCAGCAAGCAAAGAGTTCATTTTATTTTTATCAATATTATTTTCAGCAACGAGTGACAGGAGATTCTAATATCTGGGATATCAAAAGGGCAACACATTAAGTGGACCAGACGTTCCTTTCCAAATAATTCTTGTTATAGGAGCAGAATGAGGCCATTTGGCCCCTCCAACCTATTCCACCATTTAATCTCGGCTGATCTAACTTTCCCTCTCAGCTCCACTCTCCTGCCTTCTCCCCGTAACCTTCAAGAGTTTTAACCGGAGATTTCTGCCTTATGTGATAAAAAGGTAAGGAAGAAACATTCAAGGATCAGTTAACACTGTGAATATCTACTACTCTCCAATAGTGTTCTTTATAAAGATGTTATGAAAATCCTAAGGTTTGAATGTTCCACTCCAAGCTCTCCCTGTGCATCTCAATCCTGCTTTTATCTCCATTGTGACAGGTTGTTGGCTCAAAATCATCAGTTGAAAATGTTATGATTATTGCAAATTATTCATCTTTATATTTATAATGTGTAATGTTGACCAATCATTCTCTTCTTGATCTACTCATCTGATACTGACCAGTTTTATCTCAATGAATGGCGTAAACCCACCTCATGATTCAGCCTCACTTTATTCCTCGTTAAAATGTAGTTCCAAAAGTGAGAGGAACAATGTCCAATGATTCCACCATTGTCACTACCTTCATAGATCCCCTGTCCACTGTTAATGAGCCAGAATTTCTACAAGTTCAACTATTTGGCGATTTCCCAAAATGTTACATGAAAGCCATCATCTCATTCCTCTTTCCAATTTTACCCATGACCTCACTTTGCAACTGAAACCTTCATTCTCCACTATGCTCTGGAAGACCTACTGTGTATTATCCTTTTTTTTCTCACTTTTCTGGCATCTTCCCCTCACCATCAAGAAAAGCATTTATTGCCCAAACCTAAATGCTTTTCATTACCTGCTGCAATCCTTCCGGTAACAGTAGGATACCTTTGGGAAGTGAGTTCCAGACGTCAGACTTGGTGATGATCAAATGGCACAGCAGACTTGGTGGGTCGAATGGCCTAATTCTGCTCCTATGTCTTATGCTCTTATCTTGCTCTTCTAATTCCACCCAAGCTCTCAAACCATGACACTATTAAGTCCCTGTCCCACGATGCGAGTTTACCCAAGAGCTCTCCCGAGTTTAAAAAAAAAAATCAAACTCGTGGTATTCTACGAACTCCTACGACCTTCCACGAGTATGCTCACGAGCTCCTACGAGTAAAATGTAACCATTTTTTCATCACAAGTATTTTTTTACTCATGGACATTTTTCACAGTGTTGAAATAACTTCACGAGTAAAAAAATACGCATGATGAAAAAAAATCGTTACTTTTTACTCATAGGAGCTCTTGAACATACTCATGGAAGATGGTAGGAGTTCGTAGAATACCACAAGTTTGATTTTTTTTTAAACTCAGGAGAGCTCTTGAGTAAACACGCATCGTGGGACAGGGGCACACAGATCTACAGTATTTCCCAAATGAAAAGTACCTTGGAATTCTGAACTGAATAAAAGCTGCAATATAAACATAAGTTGTTGCTATTTACATGCATATTATGGTTATTGTATTAAAAAGAAAGATAAATTTAAGAGAAAACCCTAATAAAGCCACCTGCCCCTTTAGTGGTCATGATGATGGTTATGCAGTACTTTAGCAAAACAGTAGTTGGCAATTAAGTCAATGCATTTTTAAGAAAAAATATTGTAGCCTTTGGACTGCAGAAAGATTAAAGTTTATGTCTAGGTATGAGTATTGCCAAAATTTTAAAATGCATATGTTCATTTAAGACCTTATGTTATCAAGCCACTTAACTCTGGCAAATCTGTTATTGACCAACAACATAGTTGAAGCATTAAATATCTTTTTATCAGTTAATATCTGACGGACAATCATCAAAATGAAGGAAGTGAGGACTGGAGGGGGGAAGAAAATGATGTGGGAGGGTGGGAATTTGGTTGAAGGAGGTAAGAAAATAGAAAAATAAAGGATGAGGGATTTTACTGTTACTTGGCTTTCTTGGATTATGGAGGATCCTGATCGGATCACATGTGAATATCACAATCAGGTCAGGAATGAACCAAGCCTTGACATGCACATCAAGTTAGCTCATGAAAACTATCATGGACTAATTATGCTTTTAGCTAGCGTATATAATTGCAAACTTGGATGGGGCAGCCGGTAATTTAATGTTCATACCACTGGGCTGCAAGCGACCCAAACAAAATATGAGGTGCTGTTCCTCCAGGTTGCATGTGGCAGCACTCTGGCAATGGAGGATGACCAGGACAGAAAGGTCAGAATGGGAATGGTAAAATAAGTGAAAATGGTTAGAAACCAGGAAATCTAGTTGGGTTTGGTGTGCGGCAAAACCATTGCTGAATCTATGTTTGGTGTTGTTGATGTTAAGTAGGCCACTTCAGGAACACTGGGTGTATTGGATGTGCTTAGAGTGGTGCATGTAAACCTTTGTCTCACTTGGAAGGACGGCTGGGGTTCCTGGATGGATGTGAGGGTGGAAGTCTAGGGACATGTGTTAGATCTCCTGTGGTTGCAGGGGAATGCATCTGGGGACATGATGGTCTGGGTGGGAAGGGATGAGAGAGGCAAGGACCGTAGAGGGAGTGGTCTCTATAGAATGCAGAAAGGGTGGGTGATGGGAAGTTGTGACTGGTGGTATGGACACGTTGGAGGTGGCGGACATGTTGGAGAATGATGTGATGGACGCAGAGGCTGCTGGGGTGAACGGTGCGGCTTTGGGGAACTATTTCCTTGTTCCGTCTAGGGGGAGGTGGAGCAGGAGTAGTACTCTGGGACATAAAGGAGATACTGTGGGAGATCAGTGCAAAACTGCGTTTAGAAAGAGATGTCCTAAAATGGAAAACCTAATCTTGAAAGCAGATGAGGCGGAGATGGAGACATTTAGAGTTGAGGACAGTGTTTTTGCAAGAGGCAGGGTGGGAGGAGGTGTGGTTCAGGTAAACGTGGGAAACAGTGGGTTTGTATTAGACGTCAGTTAATAGTTTGTCCGCTGTAATGATGACAGAGTGATCAAGAAAAGGGAGGGAGGTGTCAGAGATAGTCCAAGTGAATTTGTGAGTAGGAATTTAGTGGTAACATTAATGAAATCAGTGTGGATTGACACAAAATTCTGGAGTAATTTAGCGGGACAGGCAACACCTCTGGGAAGAAAGAATGGGTGATGCTTTTGGTCGAGACACTTCTTCAGACTTGTTGGAAGAAGGGTCTCAACTCAATGTCACCCGTTCCTTCACCCATATTGCGTCTATCTTCGTTTTAAACCAGCATCTGCAGTTCCTTCCTATGCAATGAAATGAGTGAGTTCTGCACAGGTTCATGTAGCAGTTGTTGATGAAATGGGAAAAGAGTTGGAAGATGATGCTAGTGTACGTTTAGAACAAGGATTATTAAACGTGGCCAACAAAAAAAGCAGGCATACAAAGAGAGTGCCCCCAACTACACTTTACAACCCAATGGAAGGAACATGAAATCCTCCAATTTTAGGTAATTTAAAATAACCCACCCCTCTTTTCCCCGATTTCTCTTCCCTGTGCCCCACCTGGAGACATACATCATTTCTCCCGTTCCCCCTCCAACCCACATTCCTTCCCCTGGCTTCACAATTTGCAATTCAACTAGCATCTCCACTTCCTTGTTCCTAATAGTTCCACCTGCTCACATTATCTTTCAAGATAGTGTATATAAATATGAAAATCAAACAAAATAAGAGTAATAAGATGGATGGAATTAAAAAGATCCTAAAAAAGTAATTGAAAGTGATGACAGATGTGGTAGCTTGGTTAACCAAAACCTCTGATGGAGACAACAGATGAATACTCAAGAAGGAACTGCATATGCTAGAAAATCCAAGGTAGACAAAAGTGATGGAGAAACTCATGTTTTTCACTTTGTTTCATTGTCATGCTGCAACTATATAACCATTAGTAATAAAACAGAGAAAAATCACACAGACATTACCTAGTTTAGGAAGAGAATAATTAAAATTAAAATATGTTTCAAAGTAGTCAAATATTAATTTTGTTGTATTTGCAGCAAACTCTGCTGTATGGCGTTGATTTGGTTGGACATAGATTCTAAGCTGAAAAATGTAAAACAGAGGGAAATTAAACACATATAACAAAACACAATTCAATTTATACTGAATAAAAAGCTTACATCATTGAATACAGATTGCTTTTATCATTCTACTAAATTTCCTCTCCTTCTCTGAATCTTTTTGGTCACTCTAAGGGCAACTCACAACTGCTAGATGCTTTCTGACATCTCACCCAATTTGCCACAAAGCCTGTAGGCCAGTAAAGTGCGTTCAGGAAGATTAATCTACCATGGGAGCAACAAAGCTGTGTTTGAACTCAACACTGATCAGCACCAAACGCGTATGCAGTGTCTTGGCAGCTTATCTCTTCCCCAACATCCAAGCATTGCTACATTTGTATCTCCCTAACTGCTTATGCCGTCTAAAGGGACTGTCCCACTTGGACGACCTAATCCACGAGTTTAGAAGACCCTAGACGAGTTGGAAAAAATGTCAAGGTCGTGTTGACTCACCGAAGTAAAAGACCTCCTACGACCATGTCTATGACCTCCTATGACCCCCCCCTCGACCTCAGTCTTCCACACCTAAGAACAACTAGGACTAGCTACGAGTGGAAAATGATCACATGATAAAATGATGACATGTTTGCATTTTTTTTTCTCGGGCCAGTTACCGACCTACGACTATCTACGTCTACCATCACTACCTACTGCGACCTACCTGCAACCTACCTATGAGTAAAAAGTATCAATTTTTTCCATGCCAACCTTTTTTTTACTCGTGGACATTTATTATCAGGCTGGAAAAAACGCCGCGGCCTACATGAGGCCACGAGTACGCGGAGACCACTCACGAGCACGAGGAAGAGTTACGAAGACCTCCTACGACCTCGTGGCGACCATGCTGCGAGTATGAGTCAAGGGCAAACTCAGCAGAGGTCGTAAATTAGGTCGTGAAAGTAGGACAGGGGCTTAACTCCATTCAGGCAGAAGACAAACTTGTAAGCTTTTGTATGCATATGATTGAGCTTTGCTTATCTTTGGAGAGTCATTAGGTAGACTAACAAATTTGCTCTCCAAGCAAGAAGTCTGCTTGGGCATCTTCAACCCATCATTCCCAGCACTTTATCAATGAAAATCATCAAACTTTGCACCATTACCCATACAACATGATCACACATGGTCAGCATTAACTCCAATTACTGTTACTGCAACCTTAATACAAGACAGGTTATCACTGACAAGTTTTCAGTGCGCTACTTTGCACCGGCTACAATGCAAAGTCAACTCTCTGTGATGCTGGAATGTATAAGGGCCACTCTTACTTTGCAAGTCAGTATACACATTAGCAATAAAAAGACTACCTTACACTCAAGCTATTAAATTACTTACAGGAATTCCTCGTGATGATATTTTTTCTATGTAAGTAAATTGATGAACAGCAAAACAAACCAAGTATGTACTCATTGGAACAGATTTTTGGAATGTAGTTTTTCTCAGGTCGCCATCCAGTTCTTCTTTCTGCAAGATGTATTAAAGAAAGGTTCATTAAATCTATTTCTATTGCACCATTGACACATATGTCCCATTCCTTTCAGTGTGTTTATTGCATTTCACTTGTCCATCTCCATAAGATAGTGCAGGTGATAAAGTTACAAGTACGAAAATGTCATGATTTGCTAGTTACCAACGTTTTCAAATCAAGAATTTATGAGTTCCCTAACATTCCACTCCACTGCTCCTACATTAACCATTCTGCAAACTGCTTCAGTGTCTCGCGGCCCGTTGACAGGGCCAACTTTAAGTTTGGAGTGCTATAGTAATTACCTCAACAGGCATGTTTGAAAGCACTTTGTATGGTGTCCTGTGTATTAAAGTGATGGTGTATGTTGCTTTCTTATTGGGTTCATCGAAACATGGAAATGTTTTCCGTGCATCTGTTGGTTCATGGTCCGTAGCCGCAATGTTCCTGTTGGTGCAAGAACATGGTCTTATGGATAGTTAAACACAAATGGCAAACATCTGCAGAATTATCCAAAGTAACAAAATCACTCTGACAATTTATTTTCCCCCAACTTTTCTTCTGATCGTCATCACAAAATACAGGCCATGATGAAAAATGAGAGGAAATCTCCAATAAAATGTAAATCCCTTCTACCTCCTGTACTAAATGTCTCTGTAGATAACGAACCTCCCACTGTGCACAAAGTACATCATATATATTATGAATATAGCAAATACATGTCCTCCCCCCCCCCCCCCCCCCTAAACATTATGCACATTAAGTACTTTAACTGTTGAAAGAATTGAACCAATTGTAACAGAACATGCAACTGTACAATTATTATCACAGACAAATTTTGGGACAGAGATAACAATTTTAATACAAACATCTCTGTAACCAATAATTAAAAATCATATTTATTTCATTTTACTAATGGTTCTCTTGTGCCTCTTATAATAGTACTTATGGATGAGGGAGATGTATTTATTTTACTTTCTCCAATATATGCCGTGAAACAAATAATTTATATAATTTAAAGAAAGACTTAGTGTAGTTTAGAGAGAGTGCGGAGATAGGCCTTTCGGCCCATCGAGTACATGCCGACCAGCGATCCCCGCACAATAACACAAGTCTACACACACTAGGGACAATTTACACGTGTACCAAGTGTACAAACCAAAGGCAATTAGCCTACATACCTGGGAGTGTAGGAGGAAACCGAAGATCTCGGAGAAAACCCACGCGGTCACGGGGAGAACGTACAAACTCTGTACAAACAGCACCCGCATTCGAGATCGAACCCTGGTCTCTGGTGGTGCAAGCGTTGTAAGGCAGCAACTCTACCGCTGTGCCTCTGTGCTGCCCCTCAGAAGTTTACTCAGAAGTTAATAGAATCTAAAAGTTATAGAAGGTGATCTCTCGTTTGATCTGTTACAGTAATTCTAATTTTGCTAATCCCAACCAGGGCACACAATTTACGCGTCACAAAAATAACAATATTCTTTATTATAATATCTCATTTTCATGTTTGGTTATTTAGAAGCAAACACAAATGCTCAGAATAGATCTGTTGTGAAAAATATCGGGGTCCTCTAGCAGTGGACGCAGGGTGTCACAGTATACTTTCAGGGTACACTCCAAGTGGATATAGTCTTGTCACTGTATAAAATTGGGCCATTTTGCCAGCAGGTGCAGGTCTGTCACTGAATACCTTGGGTATAGAATTAAAGAGCTAAGATCTTTCGCCGCATGGCCCTGGACTCACAAGGCTCACAAGGATGAGGCAAGTGGACCAGTAAATGAAACGGTGAGGCTAGACAAAAATGCTGGAGAAACGCAGAGGATGAGGCAACATCTATGGAGCGAAGGAAATAGGCAACGTTTCGGGTCAAAACCCTTCTTCAGACCTGTGAGACCTTCAGAAACTGTGAGTATTTGGTGAAGTACAGTTAAAATAAAGCGTGTTTTCTGCGTGGCCCTTGGAATTATTTTGAAATCCTATAATTGCCGGAAAAATGATGTGCACTACAGGAAAAGATACATCGCCACAGCAAAGAACTTAGCAATCACTGAAATATTGAACTCACTTTCATGGATAAAAACATATAGGATTATACGGTCAGTCCACATCTTTATTTATCTCTAAGAATGTTCTGTATGGTGCATGTAGTCATTGAGAGATAAGATTAGGTCAATAAAATATTTGTTCACTGGCCTCATGAGATTACTGGGGTCAACCCAAAGTGCTAGGTTGATACAGATTCACAAACGTAAAAAATCTACTTGAAGCAGGGATAAATTAATTTCCATCATTCGCTTTTATTTCATATGTTTTTATTTGAATGTGCTTTTTATTGCAATTCTGTCGTTACTGCCTTCAAGCCTCTGAATTGCTTATAGATAATAGATTATTGTTACCAGAGAAAGGAGGAAGATACCTATTATGTTTACTGCAACATGATGAAAGATTCAATTGTTCATCCCATTTGGAGTTATTGACCAAACAATTATAAGATTATAAAAGGATAATTTCATTGGCCAAACTCCATTGTGACAAATTTTAAACTATTGGATCAAAATCTTGTTCTCATTCAGGTTTCTGCTCTCCAGCAGATTGTAATGTGATTTTTTTTAATTTATCATTCATATCTGAGTGGATTATTACATTTTTTTTAATTATATAGCCAATATAACCATTATTAACCAAAATATTTTTACCAAATTCAATTTCAGTTTTATAACCATAACATATTATATTGAAAACATACGTTAATGGTTGGATGAAAATGTAAATGGTCGAATTAGTAAGTTTGCAGATGCGGCAAAAATTGGTGGAGTTGTGGATAGTGAGGAAGGTTGTCTAAGGAAACAACTGGATATCGATAAGATGGAAGAATGGCCTAATATATGGCAGATGGATTCTAATCTTGGCATTTTAGTAGGTCAAATGCAAGAGGACAGTAGGCAGTAAATGTCAGGACACATAGGAGTTTTGATACACAGGGAGAGCGTGAGGTGCAAGTCCATGGCTTCCTGACAATGCCAACACTAGCGGATATGATGGTAAAGAAGCCACACAAAGTCTTCATTTGTCAGACATCGAGTATAAATGTTGGGAAGTCATATTTGCAGGTGTATAATACTTTGGCTAAGCAACATTTGGAGTATTGTGAGCAGTTCTGATCACCACACAATAGGAAGTATACAGAGGCTTTGGAGAAGAGATGAAGCAGACGTGGTCTGGACTGAGCATTGGAGGCAGAGGGGAACCTGATAGAAGTTTATAAAATTATGAGATGAATAGATAGGGTAAACAGTCAGACTTTTTTTCCCCATGGTGAAAATGTTAATCCATGAATACATACATTTATGGTCAGAGAGAGAAAGAAGTTTAAAGGCAATGTGAGAGGCGAGATTATATTTTACGGACTGGTAGGTGCAGGAACATGCAGCTGGTGATGTGATGGAGGCAGATACTATCACAATGTTTAAGAGGCATTTAAACAAACACATAAACAGGCAGAAGGGTTTAGCTTAGTTTGGCATCATGGTTGGTGCAAAAGTGATCCTATGCTGTAGTCTATATTTTATGTTCTATAATTATTAATCAGAGAATATTGTAACATTGAACTCATCTGTTGATACAATATGTACAACCTCTGCACAGCCATATATCTCAAAACTGATGCGACGAGAAAGATGCTTGAGTTTATCAAAATCCAGTCATCCATTAATAAACTTATTTTTAATACATCTGAATCTGTCTACACAGCATTGCAATCAGTTCAATAAAATGAATGTCAAGTTGGAGCAAATTACTTTGATGGAAATATTTTAATATTATGCCTCAACATTTAGATAAGTAGATATCGTTGGTTACCCTTGGCCATAGTAATTTTGTAACATATGGAAATAATACTCAACATTTTTCATTTCCCAACACAAAATAGAGTTAGTGTTTGGTTGGATTCCAAAATAGGCAACTCTAGATGATAATGAACTGCCTCAATACCACTTTCAGTTCATTATACAGTACTTCCTTGTGTGTTCTACATGGTAATCTTTTCCCTGACAGACATTGGAATGGAGTGTCACTGTCAGAGGCACATGTCTAATGTTACCTACCCAAGGTAGCCAAGTGAATGTAATTAGGACCTCACTCCTGGTGATATTGGCCTTACAGTATTAGTACTAGTTTGTTCATCCTGCTAGTGGATCTGGAGGATTTTGTGGAAACGGTGTTCGTGATTTCTCACCAGTTCCCACCAGAGGCATCTGTGGTGGGTAGTTCATGTGTCAGAATTTCTTAAGGGTGCAAGGATCACTGCTTTTTAGTTTAGTTGAGTTTAGTGGAGTTTAGTTTAAAGATACGGAGCGGAAATAGGCCCTTCGACCCACCACCGCCCAGTGATCCCCGCACATTAACACTATCCTACACACACTAGGGACAATGTACACTTATACCAAGCCAATTAACCTACAAACCTGTACGTCTTTGGAGTGTGGGAGGAAACCGAAGATCTCGGAGAAAACCCACGCAGGTCACGGGGAGAACGAAACAGACAGCAGCCATAGTCGGAATCGAACCTATGTCTCTGGCGCTGCAAGGCAGCAACTTTACTGCCGTGCCACCTTGCTGCTCAATAGACCATGACGTTTGCATGAGGGTCTTGATCTTTAAACACCCTTTTCCTCAGTGAGCCAAAGCCAGTCCTGATGCACTGAAGGTTGTGGTGAATTTCACCACTGATGTTCCAAAACTTACCTTTAGCAGTGCTGCAGTTCTGCCGCTGGCCGTGTGCGCGACTTTGGCGCCTTTAAGGGGGGGGGGGGGCGGGGTTAAAATGCGGTTTTCCCCTTGCCATCCGGAATAATATTTTGTCGGAGTGCAATCTATTTCTGGAGATTCGTTCCGACAGCCGGTAAGTAATTTTTTTATTTTTTATTTTTTTTAAATCGCCCGACTATTTCTGCGCTGCAGTAAAATAAAAGTTAGCTCTTAATGCCGTGAACGCCGACAACGGGGACCGATTTTACGTAGGGGACAGGTAAGTGAAAACTGTTTATTTTTACATTTACACTTGCTTGTTTCGGTGACTTTAATTAACATTTCATGTTGTGAAATGGTGATTTATTCCCCATATGAACCGGCAGTGTTTTTCCTGCCGATATTGGGTTTAAATTCACCACAACTGCAACGTTCCAATCCATCGCGTTCCAGAAAATCCCACTCGCAAGCTGTTTAAAATGCCCATTAATTTACAGGCATTAAACACAAAATTCCTTCAATTTGGCCTATAAATTAATGACATTAGATTTAAAAATCATGTTATATTGTGAATTCTTGTATGAATGTTATTTGGACACTTAGGCTTTAAAAAAAAGTTAATATTTTCTTAAGAAATGGATAGATCTAGTAATTGAATTTTGTAATTAACTACAATTGGGTAACTAACTAATTATATGCTTTAATTGCAGCTCATCCAAGTAAGATTGTTTCATATTAGTTTCAGATTGCTTCAATCTATAATAACTGAACATTTCTTTCAGTTCTCTTAATTTTTAAAATAGTTATGGGCTTTTGACTGTCCTCGATCACAACTTTTGTGTTAAGTCAATGGAAAGGCAATGGGGTACAAGATGCTAATTTCCGAGTATGAAAATGGCCACAACTATTTTAATACTGAAGATATGAAAGTGAATTAGGTGTCAAATTAAACTTCTTTGTATGCTTTATCTGATGGGAAAAATTGCAGACTTGGTTTTTAAAATCTCAAAATTTTGTAACATTGCTACTGATGGCTGCCTTGACCGGGAATTGGCAAACATTTACAAGATTCGTGGCTGTGGATCTGTGACTTGTAATTTATCATTGCCAACACCTCAAATTTCAGCACGGATACCTTTTGCACCAAAGGCCTGTTGTTTATAACTTTTTCAGATGCAGACCATTTAAAAAAAGGCTGAAGAAGGGTCTCGACCCGGAAATGTCACCCATTCCTTCTCTCCAGAATTGCTGCCTGTCCCGCTGATTTACTCCAGCATTTTGTGTCTATCTTCTATTTCCTTAAGGCCACAGCCCTGTAGAAGCTTGACAAAGGAATGTTAGCCTATAGTGCCACCTGCTGTTCCAATACAAACGTACCTATACAGTTGACTACAGGGGGCCTCATCAGCTTCAATGCCAGCAGGTTAATTACTTGTTCTTCGGAGAAACACGGCAAGCATAAAACTCATTAAATAGAATGTACCATAAAACAGTTTAGTCTAATGTTACCCCACACATCGTGATTCCATTAATGCTTTGTACCAACAAAAGAAACGAGCTTAGGTCAAGAGGACAAGGGAGTTCCTGTCACATGATAGTTTCCTCCATTTCATTTCTTTAGACTGGAGATCAGAAACCACAGCATAATAATCCAACTATTCAGTAATGCTTCTTGGTTGTACCTGCAGATTTCATATTGGAAAACAAGGTAAACAAAGCAGCCTTCAATCTCACAAGCAATATTAATCAGAGCCATCTGGAAGTTACTGGCGGCAGCACCTTCAACGACTTCCAAATGGCATTGGACTCACCGTTACATAGAGTGATTTGGGGACCGTTCCACCAAGTACCCTCAAAAGGCACAATAGATTTCTGACTTCCTGCCATTAAAAATTATTTTTTATGAATATGGGGTTTTGTTCTGTGTCGGAAGGAACTGCAAATGCTGGTTTAAACTGAAGATAGACACAAAAAGCTGGAATAACTCAGCGGGTCGGACAGCATCTCTGGAATAGGCGACGTTTAGGCTCAAGACCCTTCTTCTAGACAATAGACAATAGATGCAGGAGGAGGCCATTCCGCCCTTCGAGCCAAAAACCGCCAATCACTGTGATCATGGCTGATCACCACATACAGTACCCCGTTCCTGCCTTCTCACCATATCCACTGACTCCGCTATCTTTAAGAGCTCTATCTAACTTTCTCTTCAAAGCATCCAGAGAATAGGCCTCCACTGCCTTCTGAGGCAGTGAATACCACAGATTCACAACTCTCTGGGTAAAAAAGTTGTTCCTCATCTCCAAACTTTAATTTTCCTACCCCTTATTCTTAAAATGTGACCCCTGGTTCTGGATTACCCCAACATCGGGAACATATTGCCTGCCTCTAGCTTGTCCAATCCCTTAATAATCTTATATGTTTCAATAAGATTCACTCTCATGCTTCTAAATTCCAGAGTATACAAGCCCGGCTGCTTCATTCTATCCACAGATGACAGTCCCACCATCCCAGGAATTAACCTTGTGGAGTTTATACTCCAGCCACTACCTCTAACCATTGTATTTAAAAGTATGATCAACTGCTACAAATATTTATTTTGCTGATATATTTAGCAGTCTAACCTGATCCCTTAGCATTGATCCTGATTCCTTCACAATCAGGGAATCCTGGTGAAGCTGAAGTGAATGGCGAATTGAAATGAATAAAGAAGACATTCACACCGAGGAAGACGTTTTGGGTGGTGGGGGTCAAGCTCGCTGGCTGCAGGATATCACTGCAGGACTTCCACAGCTCAGGTCTGACCATCTTCACCTGCTCCATCCACAACATTTCCTTCCAGCATAAGGTCAGAATTATGGATATTCGTTGACAATCATACAAGTTCCCACTCCGTTCATGGCTCTTCTGCAAATGAAGCAGCCCATCCCTGCAGGGCCTAGATAATATTCAGGAATGGCTGCTAATTAATTGACAGTTCACATTTGCACTACATAAGTCCCAGGCATTGACCATCTCCAGTAAGAAGGCTTCCAAACACCTTCCCTTGAGATTCAATAGCATTATATCCTAGTGGGCCACCACCGACCGCAATGCAATTGGACCAGTCACGTAAGTATTGTGCCTCCAAGAGTAATCAGGGAGCTGGTTATCCTGGGGCATGCGACTCACATCCCAGATGTTCAATAGCTTTCCCAACAGCTGCAAAGTATAAATCAAGAGAGTGAATTAATTATTTCCACTTATCTTGATGAGTGAAGTTCCAACCATGCTCAACGAACACCAAACTTGGTTGCCCAATCGTTCCGCCATCTTCAACACCCATTTCCATCACTGTTGCACAGTGCATTGCATTTATAAAAAAGTACGGCAATCATTTACTTAAGGCCCTGTCCCACTTTCACGACCTAATTCACGACCTTTGCCGAGCTTGCCCTTGACTCATACTCGCAGCATGGTCGTCACGAGGTCGTAGGAGGTCGTAGGTAGGTCGCGATGCTAGTCATAGGTACTTGTGGAATCAAGTAGGTCGGGGCGTTTTTTTAGCCTGATGAAAAATGTCCAAGAGTAAAAAAGGTCGTGAATTTGGTCGCGAAAGTGGGACAGGCCCTTTAGACTACTCAGATAGCACCAACCAAACACATGACCTCTTCGACCAAAGACAAGGGCAGCAGGCCCGCCGTGTGCAGATTGCCCTCTGAACCCGTACAACATGCTGACTTTGAAGAATATCACTGGTCCCTCACTATCACAGAAACTAAATTCCAGAACTTCTACTCACGCATTTCTCAGCACATGCTCTCTCAATGGCACTGTAATGGCCCTGTCCCACGGTACAAGTTCATTCCAAGAGATCTCCCGAGTTTAAAAAAAAAAATCAAATTTGTGGTAAGCACGGAGAATGAACGTAGTGGGCACGTCGGAGCTCGGAGACGTCTCTTAACGGCTCGTAAGGCTAACGGCAGGTACTCGGGAAGACTCGCTAACGGCAGGTAAGCTTGTGAAGACTTGTGAAGATTTTTCAACATGTTGAAAAATGTCCACGAGAGCCCCGAGTACCAACGAGCGGCCATTACCTTAGATCTCCGAGTTCGAATCAGGGCAAACTCTGGAGAACTCTTGGAATGAACTCGTACTATGGGACAGGGCCATAAGAGTACTTCTACCAGAAGGGCTATAGTTGATTAAGAATCCAGCTCCACACCACCGTTTCAAGGTTAATTAGGGGTTAACCTCGGAGGAGTTTCTGTAGTCCGAGGGTGTGGAGGCAAAGTCAGCGGATGTATTTAAGGCAGAGACAGATACAGATTCTTGATTAGTAGGCGTGTCAGGGGAAATAGGGAGAAGGCAGGAGGTTAGGAGGGAGATAGATCGGCCATGATTGAATGCCGGCGTCGACTCGATGGGCCAAATGGCCTAATTCTGCTCCTATCTCATGATCTAATGACAACAAATGCTGGCCTCATCTGCAAGATCTATAATTAAAATAAATAATAAATGCAAGCAAAACATAGATATATAAATAAATAAGCAAAGAAACAAAATAATTGCTACTATCCCAGAGCAGTTCCTCAGGAGTCTAGGAAATGTGCAGGAGGGCAGATCACTGGAGTGTGGTTTTCACCACTGATATCCAGAGCCATCCACATGGCAGCTGTGATCTCACATAACAGATGTCTGGCATTCCAATAAATGGATGACTCAGATATTGAATGGCTTCTGTCTGTGCTGCACTGGAAGCTGAGGACTTGGCAATTAAGTACTGTATTATGAATAGGATTCAAGTGCCAAATGGAGCTGACCACTGTTCCCACTCTTCAAAGGATGAGCTGCTAATCCTCGGCAGAAGTCTGTACGACTTTGCTGTTGGATTTCCATTTGTTCCTTGATGTGGCAAGCATACCTTCTAGTATGCTGTTAATGACCCAAGCGTTTTCTCTGTCTGCTAAGGCCGACGTGATCTCCTGGCTGCTAAAAATACGAACCCCCCGTCCCATTCCCACACTGAGCTTTCTCTCCTGGGCCTCCTCCATGGTCAGAGTGAGGCCAAATGTAAATTGGAGGAACAGCACCTCATATTTCGCTTGGGCAGTGGTATAAATATTGACTTCTCTCACTTCAAGTAACCCTTGCTTTCCCTCTCGTTCCGTCCCTCCTCCACACTAGTTCTTCAACTAGTTTCACTGCCCTCCTGATTAATTTTACTGCATGTATGCTTCGTTGTTACCTTCCACAGCCAACAATGAACCATTCTGCATTTCATTGATCATCGTCTGCTTTGATCTGCCTTTTTCACATCTGGCCTTTCATATCTCTATTTCCCCTCTTCCCTGATTCAGTTTGAAGAAGGGTCTTGACCCGAAACATCATCCATTCCTTCTCTCCAGAGATGTTGCCTACCCCTGCAGCATCTGCAGTCCCTTCCTACACAGTACTATACCGTTGTGCTATACAGTGATGGGCCTGTGCCTAAAGCCCCGTGTCCTTGGCACGCTAATTACACAACCTCGTGGTCTCGTTGAGGCGCGACGGTCCCGCGAAGGTCGCACGTGATTTCATGCGTCCGCACAGCCGTCTGGACCCGAAACACGTGACGTCATTTGAAGATGGACACAAAATGCTGGAGTAACTCAGCGGGCCCGGCAGCATCTCTGGAGAGATGGAATGGGTGACGTTTCGTGTCGAGAAACTTCTTCAGTCTGAAAGAAGGGTCTTGACCCGAAACATCACCCATTGCTTCTCTCCAGAGATGCTGCCGGTCCCGCTGAGTTACTCCAGCATTTTGTGTCCATCTTCAATTTTCTTGGCCCCACTCTGGGAGTAGAAGTGGGGGCGGATCCGGATTGCAACGGCCGTGAGCCCCAGGCTGAGTTCGGCAATCATTTGCCTGTTTCTGCTGCTGTTGGAGGTGAGATGTTGCATCGTGCCAGGGTCTTGGGCCTGTCCCACTTTGGCTGTCAGTTATGCGACAGGCCTTTGGCGCGCGAAGATTTTGTTCACTACAAAATGACAGAGCGCCGCGCGATATCGCGCACAACTCCATACCCCTCCGCGCTTCTCAGTGGGACTGGCCCCGCCCGGCCACACGATGCCCGTGCGCCTCAACGCGACAACGAGGTTGCATAATTTGCGTGTCAAGGACACGTAAGTGGGACAGGTCCTTTACACAGCATATCTAGTGTTTATACAGTAATAGACCTGTGCCACCAAACACTACACAACTCTGATCTGGATGCAAGCCGGAAGGCTGAACGTAGCCTAAAGAGCCTGTCCCAATTGGGTATCATTTGCGCGTCATTTACGTGACATCCTAAAAATTGGTTGGTGCGTCGTGACGCGCGCATGGCACGTGGTGAGGCGTGGTGCCTTATGCAGTGACGCACTCAAAATCCTCGTGTGCCACCTGCGTGACGTATCCATTGCGCACGCTGACGTACTGATGGCTTACGCTGACGTACTGACGGCGTACGTGTAGCGCGTGGCGATGCACGAACATTGCCTATGCTAATTTATTATTCATCACCGTGCATCAACGTCCATTTATTATGCATCACCGTGCATCAACACCTCTATAAGATCACCCCTCAGCCTCCTGTGTGCCAAGGAATGGAGTCCTAGCCTACTCAACCTCTCCCTATAGCTCCTCTAGACCTGGCAACATCCTCGTAAATCTTCTCTCTACCCTTTCCAGCTTAATAACATATTTCCTGTAACGTCGTGCCCAGAACTGAACACAATATTCTAAATGTGGCCTCACTAATGTCTTCTATAACTGCAACATGACCTGCATTTGATAGGCTGGGCGCAAAAGTGCAAGGTACATCATCATATGCAAGTGGCTCTCAATGGAACACGCTGCAGGCAAGTAAAGCCTGGCATATTCACATCTACTCTACCCGTCAACAATGGTAATGAGTTTAATTACTGCCATTTCCTTTTCACTTGTTAGTCACAACGATTCCAAATTATGCTGAAGCAGATTCTAAAATGCAGTTGCAGTATATTTAGTACTCCTCAGATTATTTTTATACATAAACAAAGTTCCTGTGAATTTTGGAGGTTTGCTTTATAAGCATTAAAACAGAATGGAAATAAAGGTAAAAGAGTAAATAAGATGCTTTAAATTGTTTAAAATATAAAAGATAAATGATATAATTCAACTAAATGCTGACATTTTCATTGACCCAAAAGTGAAATTGATTCTATATTTGTATTACACCGAAGGCAGAGTTCCTCTCACAAACGAAGTCATTATTCTGCAGTACTGCAAGTGTCGACTCATGATTAGCTTCTGTGGATATTTGGATTCAGCCCCAGATTAAACAGAATCACCAGCTCAATAAGGTCTCCTCCTGGGAACTAATCATAGCATGCTGTTAACATAGTTGGATTTACTAACCGCCTCCACTGAATGTCTGGAGTTTTACTTTCCAGTTCTGCTTATGTTTCAGTGCTACCACGAAAGCAATTCACAAAATAACTCCAATGTAAAAAAATTACGCTTGAAACTTTACGTGCATTTATGTACACAAGAATGCAACAGCTAGTAATAAAAATCCGTAATATGTTCAGTAAAATATGGTTTAAAAATAACACAACATGTGAAATATTACATCTGTATTCCAATGTGTTTCAACTCAAGTGTGTGTTTATTACATTTCCAACATAGTCATACCAACAGTCCAAGATCATTATGCTTTTATTAAGGTCAATTTTCCTCATGTGGAAGCAGTGCTACAAGTATATATTTTTTAAATGTGTAAAAAAGGTAATCATGAATCCATTCGAGGATAAAATTGAAAGAAAACTGTGATAGGGCCTGAGGAAATGTCTGAGGAATTAAACAAGTACTTTGTATCTGTGGAGATCGTATAAAGCACTGAAAGACATGCCGGGAGCTAAGGAATCCCAAAGATCAGCCCTGAACATTGGGGCCTCTGCTTCTAACTCAATGAATTTCATCCATCACTTCCATCCGGCACTCAAATACACTTGGACCATTTCCGACATTTCCCTACCATTCCTTGACCTCACCATCTCTATTGCAGGT
Source organism: Okamejei kenojei (assembly GCA_035221665.1). Lineage (NCBI taxonomy): Eukaryota > Metazoa > Chordata > Chondrichthyes > Rajiformes > Rajidae > Okamejei > Okamejei kenojei. Next base: position 13,888,551 of record CM069131.1, on the reverse strand, counting down.
GATACACTCCTGACCGACATCCACTACAAACCAACTGACTCCCACAACTACCTGGACTACTCTTCCTCCCACCCTGTTTCCTGTAAGGACTCTATCCCCTATTCCCAATTCCTCCGTCTATGCCGCATCTGCTCCCAGGATGAGGTGTTCCACACCAGGTCATCACAAATGTCCTCATTCTTCAGAGAACGGGGATTCCCCTCCCCCACCATAGATGAGGCTCGCACCAGGGTCTCCTCCATACCCCGCAACACTGCCCTCTCTCCCCATTCCCCCACTCGCAAACAGGGCAGAGTCCCCCTGGTCCTCACCTTTCACCCCACCAGCCGGCAAATACAACACATAGTCCTCCGCCAGTTTCGCCACCTCCAACGTGACCCCTCCACTCGTCACATCTTCCCATCTCCCCCCCGCCTGCCTTCTGCAAAGACCGCTCCCTCCGCAACTCCCTTGTCAATTCTTCCCTCCCCTCCCGCTCTACCCCTTCCCCAGGCACTTTCCCTTGCAACCGCAAGAAATGCAACACTTGTCCCTTCACCTCCCCCCTCCACTCCTTTCAGGGACCCAAGCAGTCCTTCCAGGTCCGACAGAGGTTCACCTGCACCTCCTCCAACCTCATCTACTGCATCCGCTGCTCCAGATGCCAGATGATCTATATCGGTGAGACCAAGCGGAGGCTTGGCGATCGTTTCGCCGAACACCTTAGCTCGGTCCGCAATAACCAACCCGACCTCCCGGTGGCTCAGCACTTCAACTCCCCCTCCCATTCCGTATCCGACCTCTCGGTCCTGGGCCTCCTCCACGGCCAGAGTGAGCAACACCGCAAGTTGGAGGGACAGCACCTCATATTCCGCTTGGGGAGTCTGCATCCTTTGGGCTTGAACATTGAATTTTCTCAATTCTGTTAACCCTTGCTGTCTCCTCCCCTTCCCACCTCTCCCTCAGCCCTCGGGCCCTGGCATTCCCTCTATCTCTATCTCCCTCCCCCACCCTAGTAGCACTAGCTTCTCATTTTCACACCACATACAGCTTACAATGGCTTGTTCCCTTTATCATCGATACTTTTTTGCATATCTTTCATTCATTGTTCCTTATCTCTCCACATCACCGTCTACATCTCTCGTTTCCCTGATCCCTGACCAGTTTGAAGAAGGGTCTCAACCCGAAATGTCGCCCATCTCCTTCGCTCCTTAGATGCTGCTGCACCCGCTGAGTTTCTCCAACTTTTTGTGTAACCCTCAATGAATTTCATGTTTTACATTGCTCAGAAATCTGCAGTTGGCTTTGCTTCCACACAGAGTCATAGAGTGATACAGTGTGGAAACAGGCCCAACTTGCCCACACGGGCCAACAATCTCCCAGCTACACTAGACCCACTTGCCTGTGCTTGGTCCATATCCCTCCAAATCTGTCCTATCCATGTAACTGTCTAACTGTTATAAACGATAGGATAGACCCAGTCTCAATTACCTCCTCTGGCAGCTTGTTCCATACACCCACCACCCTTTGTGTGAAAAAGTTAACCCCCGGATTCCTATTAAATCTACTTCCCTTCATATATTCATACATATTCCATAGCGGTTGAATACTGAAGTAGGTTTGTGGTTATGACTTTGCATGTTGGCTCAAGAACCTGATGATTGATGGGAAGAAGCTGTTCCTGAGCTGTAGGTAATGTTTCACAGGCTCCTATACCTTCTTCCAGATGGTAGCAGCAAGAAGAGAGCATGGCCAGGGTACTATGGGTCTTTGATGATCTGAGCTGGATGCAACCAGTCAGTATGCTCTCCTCTGTACACATCTCTAACAACAACGTGCCAATGAAGACCTCTGTGTCTAAGCAGTCATGGGTAAAGAGAGAGTAGACCTCAGCTCCTCCAGTTCATGATCCCCTGGATTTTCCTTCCTGGTCAAGAGTCCCTCTTGGGTCTTGGTAATGCTGAGAGCAGGGTTATTGTTCTGGTACCACTCAGCTAGATTATCGATCGCCCTACTGTACTCTGACTCATCATTACCCATTATTTAGTTTAGTTTACTTTAGTTTAGTTCAGTGATACCGCTCAGAAACAGGCCATTCGGTCCACTGAGTCCGTACCGACCAGCGATCCCCGCACATTAACACTATCCTACACACATTGGGGACAATACACTCACTGTATACCAAGACAATTAACCAACAAACCTGTACATCTTTGGAGCGTGGGAGGAAACCGAAGATCTCGGAGAAAACCCACGCAGGTCACGGGGCGAACACACAAACTCCGTAACGACAGCACCCGTAGTCAGGATCGAACCCGGACCTCTGGCGCTGCAAGCGCAGTAAGGCAGCAACTCTACCGCTGCGCCACCGTGCCATCCTGTGTTCAATGATGTAGGTAAGTTAAACATGGAGTTGGAGCTATGCCCAAGCAGTCATGGGTAGAGATAAAGTAGAGCAAGGGACTGAGCATGCAGCATTAAGGTGCCCTTCTAAGTCCAAATTTATACTGAAGGCAGACAATCATTGCTTTATATGAGTGCAAATAAACTCATGTCAGCATCTATACTTGAGCCATTGCTTTTTTTTACAATGTTATTTTATGTGCACATTCTATCTCCTTTGCAGCCTTCTGCAGTCATATAATTACTTACAGTACAGTCGTCTTCAATGTATTGTGTCATCTGGAATTGTTTTTTATCGAGTCTCTTACCAGATCATTTAGTCAGAGTTGAGAGAAGCAACAGGACCAGTAGTAGCCGACTGTATGACCAAGCCCACTGTATATATCCTTCCCTTGGGAAAACCAACCGATGAGAAACACATTTCAGCACAAATATTTGTGGAAAAATATGTAGTGGAGTAGTCTGGCGCAGCTGAGGAAGTAATTTCTCCCCCCTCCCCCCCAGTTTTTTTCCAGCAGCTGACCAAATTGACAGGCTGGCTGGTTGCCGGATGGGAAATCCAACAGTGTAAGTTTGCTGGACATTTTGGATCTGGAGATGGGAGGGGAAGTTGACAGCGGGTCCAGGCAAGGCTTAAGGTGCAGCAGGTAATATGCAGCTTCTTCTGATGGTTTGATCAAATGCCAACATCTATTTCAAGCTGCTCCGACACTCGCTTCACCTCCAAGTTTCCCGAAACATGGGACGTCCATCTGGCAGCTATTAAATTTGAATTTGTTTGCAGTGGGGAATTTTAATTTATTAGTGAAGCACTTCCCTATGGTCATTTTCACAGAAGCACATACACGTGGGTCAAATCAGGGTTGCTTTTAAGGTTTGACTTGTGTCATCCTCCCTCCTTCTCATTCACTGTGTCCTCTCCACAGCTTTATTTCTGGCCTGTCACCATGGCATCCACACCACAGGTCTCAATTCGATCAAAATATCAAATTATTTAGCATCTGTATGATGCCTCTTGCGATGGTATGTTGGCATTCATAGCAAAAGGATTTGAGTGCAAGAGCAGGGAGGTTCTACTGCAGTTGTACAGGGTCTTGGTGAGGCCACACCTGGAGTATTGCGTACAGTTTTGGTCTCCTAATCTGAGGAAAGACATTATTGCCATAGAGGGAGTACAGAGAAGGTTCACCAGACTGATTCCTGGGATGGCAGGACTTCCATATGAAGAAAGACTGGATAGACTCGGCTTGTACTCGCTGGAATTTAGAAGATTGAGGGGGGATCTTATAGAGACTTACAAAATTCTTAAGGGGTTGGACAGGCTAGATGGAGGAAGATTGTTCCCGATGTTGGGGAACTCCAGAACAAGGGGTCACAGTTTAAGGATAAGGGGGAAGTCTTTTAGGACCGAGATGAGAAAATCATTTTTCACACAGAGAGTGGTGAATCTGTGGAATTCTCTGACACAGAAGGTAGTTGAGGCCAGTTCATTGGTTATATTTAAGAGGGAGTTAGATGTGGCCCTTGTGGCTAAAATGATCAGGGGTATGGAGAGAAGGCAGGTACAGGATACTGAGTTGGATGATCAGTCGTGATCATATTGAATGGCGGTGCAGGCTCGAAGGGCCGAATGGCCTACTCCTGCACCTATTTTCTAAGATGCTATGAATCTATACAACACCCAAAGTATCTAAAGAACTTAGATGAAATGTATCAAAAGTCTTGAATTTTCACACATCCATGACAGTGATTTCTTAAATGTTCCGTGTTTTTCTAGGAGAGGATTGGTCTTATCTTATTTTTTGTATATATTAGGCTCTGTGTTTAATAACTGGTCACCATCATAAGTGGATCTAATGCTTTCTTTGCAACATCCAAAATGATAAATAAAAAATGCCATGGCTGAGGCACCATAACAGAACTATATACTGCATGTACTACTTAAGGCAAGCTCGCAAAGCTGACTTTATACACATGCCTGCTGTAAATAGTGCAAATTTAAAGCCAGTAATTTCTTTCTGTTGGGATAGTCACAAAATGCTCAGCGGGGCAGGCAGCACTTCCGGAGAGAAGGAATGGGTGACATTTCAGGTCGAAATCCTTCTTCAGACTGAGTCAGGGGAGAGGGAAGCTAGAGATATGGACGAGTACAAAGAGCATCTACGGTGTGAAAAGGGCAGATTAAAGCAGATTACAGCAAGGAACTGTACAATGGTTCATTGATGGATGAGGGGAAGGTAACAATGAGGCATACAAAAATTAATCAGGAGGACAATGAAACTAGTAGACGAACTAGGGTGGGGGAGGGACACAGAGAGAGGGAAAGCAAGGGTTTCTTGAAGTTAGATAAATCAATATTCATACTGCTGGGTTATAAGATACCCAAGCAAAATATCAGGTGCTGTTCCTCCAATTTGCATTTGGCCTCACTGTGACAGTGGAGGAGGCCCAGGGCAGAAAGGTCAGTGTGGGAATGGGAAGGGGAATTAAAGTGTTTAGCAACCGGGAAATTGCGTAGGCCTAGGTGGACTGAACGAGAGTGTTCAGCAAAACGATGGCGCAGTCTGCGCTTGGTCTCATCGCCATGTAGAAGTCCACACCGAGAATAATGGATACAGTCGATGAGGTTGGAGGAGGTACGAGTGAATTTCTGCCTCGTCAGAAAGGACTGTCAGTGTCCTTGGACGGATTTGAGGGAGGAGGTTTTGGGACAAGTGTTGCATCTCCTGCGGTTGCAGGGGAAAGTACTGCTGAGGGGATGGGAAGGGATGAGTTAACCTGAGAGTTGCGGAGGGAACTCTACAGAAAGTGGAAAGTGGTGGAGATGGGAAGTTGTGGCTAGTGGTGGAATCCCGTTGGAGGTGGCGAAAATGTTGGAGGATTATGTGCCGTGTGCGACAGCTGATGGGGTGAAGGTGGGGACTAGGGGGGGCTCTGTCCCTATTGCGACTAGGGGCAGGGGTAGCAGAAGCTACAGGATACAGAGAAGACCCGTGTGAGGGCCCCGTCTATGATGGAAGAGAGGAATCCCTGTGCCCTACAGAATGAGGACATCTCGGATGTCTTGGTATGGAACACCTCAGCTAGGGCGCAGATGCAGCATAGACATAGGAATTGGGAGGTTGGGGTAGAGTCTAATGGGAAGATGTATAGTCTAGATAGTTTCGGGAGTCACTGGGTATATAATAGAATCCAGTCGATAGTCTATGTCCTGCGATGGAGACGGTGAGATCAAGAAAAGCAAGTGAGATGTCGGAGATGGTCCAAGTCAATTTGTGTGCAGGATGGAAATTGCTCTTTGAACATAAAAACAATAAAAAATACACATTTGTAATGATCCAAAATGAAAATTCAATGGTGGAATAAATGACCCTTCAATCACAAATAGTAGGTGAACATTTCTACACATAATTTCTGAAATAATTGAGTAAAGGGAATTTTTTTTTGTTTTAATTGGTATCTAATTATTGTTCCACCCATATCAATTTTTCTTCAATTTCAAACCAGTGTTATACGTATGACATGACACCTTATCTGTAAGATTAAAACATGTTTCCAATGTAATTGGAGGTCAAATATGCCAAGTACCTCCACTGGCAGGTAGGTAACTTTATTTCCTTCTCAGAAAAAAAAAAATCATTTCTAGGGATCACCTTCCTCCACAGTGCTGGAAGAACTTAAAGGATCAGGCAACACCACAGGGTAAGTGATGTTTCTGACCAGGATTCCTTTTCAGATTGATGCCAATAGGGGGAGAAAGCTGGAAGAGAGATTAGAGTGGAACAAAACCTAGCGTGGATACAGATGAGGGGGATTGATTGGCAGACAGAGATGAAAAAGAGACAAAGAGGCAGTGAGGTTAGGAGCTAAGAGGTGTGAAGTGTGAGGCCAGTGGAAGGGTTAAAGGTGGAAAGAGACGGGGAATATACTCCATGTGACCACATGGGTTTCCTCTGGATGTTCCGGTTTACTCCCAATCCCAACGCCATCTGGATTTGTCGGAAAGCTGGCTTCTGTAAATTGCCCCTAGAGTGTCGGTGAGTAGATGTGAAAGTGTGATACCATAGAACTCATGTGAACAGGTGATTAATAGTGGGGTGGACTCAGTGGGCTGAAGAGCCCGTTTCCATGCTGTGTCTTTCAATCAATGAGCTGCTGTTCCTCCAGTTTGCGTGTGATCTAGCTCTGGTAATTGAGGCCCAGGACAGAAAGGTCAAGGGAAGGGGAGCCTAAATGGCCTCATACATCTCATTGATGTAAAGGAGGCCACATCGGGTAGCACTGAAGGCAGGAGAAGAGGTTAGAGGAGGTACCTTTGAACCTCTGGATGAGGTTAGAGGCAGTGCATGTCAAGCTCTGCCGGGGATCCGTCATGATGCAAAGCCAGCAGAAGGATGAAATTACAAATACAATGTAATGGTTTGCTATTATCAGAAATAGGAAGATGTTCTCCTTCATTTCAGTTTCAACACTTAAATATATAATATTCTACCACAACGTTAGACCTTATGGTAGGGATGGATGGATCTTACTCCCCCATGAGGATTGCCAGTCTACTTCCAGTGTGTAAAATAAGCGGTGTGGAACAACACAGACTATTGGAAGACAATGCTGGAAGGACTCAACAGGTCAGATAATACCTGGGTAAAGAGAAACAGAATTAACATCTCAGGTCAAGACACTTCAGAGCTGGAAAAGAGAGAACACGTGAGCTTTAACTTGGAGAGATTGGGAGATGAACTGATAAAACAAAGACAATATGAAATGTAACATATACAGTGTTTTAAAACATATTGTCCCTATGACAAATCTCCCTCCCCCCTCTCTCTCTCTCTCTTTCTTTTTATCTTTTTCTTTCTCTTTCTTTCCCTCACACCCACACTCAAACTATTCTTATTAATCTTATGACCACATGGCTCATTTACAATTTATCACTACACAATCCTATTCTATGAGATATTATCTGTTTATTATTATGAAACTTGGATAAGGAAAGGGTCTTCGCCCACTTTAACAGCAACTGAGTGAATGAGGTTTTCGTAACTGTTTTACTTGGTACGTTTTGTTTCCTTGGGTTAGGTGAATGTCATTTTAGAACAGCAACAGAACAACTTGTACGAGAGGCGATGCTAACAGGGCCATAATTCCTTATGGCCGCAGCTGGACCACAGGCGATGTCGTCTTTCTTGCAACAAGATCTCAGCTGACTGACTCACTAGTGCAATACCAAGCGTTGCATGTTTAGACAAAATAAAACAAGGTTGTGTCTGCATTCTTAGGTCTGAACAAAGGATAACATTGGAAGAAGAGCAGGAGCGTTTGGTGCGCTGGACAGCAGTTAGCCATTACTCAATATTGGTTAGTGCTGCTCATCAGATCATGATTAGGAAGGAACTACAAGACTAAGGGATGGGTGACATTTTGGGTCAAGGCCCTTTTCCGACTGGTCAGGGGAGAGGAAAATACATGGATAAGGAAGTGTAAGGTGTGATAATAGGACAAAGGGAATGGAGATCAAAGAAAATGTGGAATAGATCATTGTTAGCTGGGAGAAGATAACAAAACAAACAGAGATAAAATGTCATCGGAGACAGTAAGACTAGTTGGAGAACTGGGAAGGGGGAGGGATGGAGAGAGAGGGAAAGCAAGGGTGACTTGAACTTAGAGAAGTTATTGTTCATACCGCTGGGGTGTAAGTTGCCCAAGCGAAATATGAGGTTTCTTTCCTCCAATTTGTGTTGGGCCTCACTCTGAGGAGGCCCACGACAGAAAGGTCAGTGTGGGAATGGGAGGGCGATGTAAAGTGTTGAGCAACCGATTCAAGGGTATACAGACCAGCTCTGCTTGCAGAAGTTATTAAATTGCCAAATTATTTCAATAGCTGTAAAGTCCTTTAACATATGGTTATATGGTTATATGGTTATGTAGTTATATCCTGAGATTGTGCAAGACACCATACGTGTACATCCCATTTTCCTGTTACAAGGTACACGAAAATGGGATGTACATTTAGACATTTAGAACACAACTCCAGCAATCTTAGTGTCATCTGCAAACTTACTAAGCAAATATATTTGGACAAAAATGCTGGAGAAACTCAGCAGGTGAGGCAGCATCTATGGAGCGAAGGAAATAGGCAACGTTTCAGGTTGAGACCTGCCTATTTCCATCGCTCCATAGATGCTGCCGCACCCACTGAGTTTCTCCAGCATTTTTGTCTACCTTCGATTTTCCAGCATCTGCAGTTCCTTCTTAAGCAATTATATGTAATCACAAACAACAGAGGTCCCAGCACAGATCCCTGCAGATCTCCACTAGTCATAGACCCCCCCACCCATCAAAGTCCTCTGTCTATTAACAAGGCAGTTCTTGATCTATAAACCAAGTCATCATGACGTTCATAAGTGATAGGAGCAGAATTCTGCCATTCTGCCAATCAAATCTACTCTGCCATTCAATCATGGCTGATCTGTCTTTCACTCTTAACCCCATTCTCTTGCCTTCACCCCACAATCCCATGACATCTATGTGTCTTAATCTTCTGGATCAGCCTACCATAGGGGACTTTATCAAATATCTTACCTAAATCCATGTAGACAATATCAGCCTACCACTCTACCCTCATCGGTCATCTCAGTCACCTCTTGGTATTAATGCAGTAAATCATTTCTTGATATTAGGGCAGCAAATCGGCTAAGACTGGAAACTGGCATCAAATAGGAAGGACTTCAGGAGGAGGTGGAGATGGATCAACTGCTTGGCTCTTATGAGTGATGATGGCTTCAGCCTACAACCATGCATTGGGAAACGTTTATGCAACTTTTCTCCTTCTTTCTCTTAATTACGTTATCGACCTGGATTGGTTGAGGGACAAGCAGAGTTTTGACTGTTCTGCAGGCTGTGTTTTACTTGGATCTATCTATAATATGCCACTTCCTCAGTTTGGAATGTCATAGAGTCATAGAGTGATATGGTGTGGAAACAGACCCTTTGGCCTAATTTGCCCACACCGGCCAACATGTCCCAGCTACACTAGTCCCACCTGCCTGCATTTGGTCCATATCCCTCCAAACTTGTCCCATCCCTCCAAACTTGCCTCATTAGTCGGTCTTTGTATGAAGGATAAATGTTAATGAGACCATGTGGAAAAATGTGGCTCTTCAAAAGGAGCCAAAGGACATATTTCATCCACGTGACAATGGAAAAGGCTGGTTTATACAAAAAAAAAGGTACATCAAACTGTTGAACACTTCCTCAGAAAGGTTAAATCTAAATACATCCCAAAACCTTAAGAGGGTGATTTGAAGCCATGTTTTTCTGATTTGGGAAAGATGCATAGTGTTATAGAGTGATACAGCAAGGAAACAGACCCTTCAGCCCAACTTGCCAACACCAGCCAACAATGTCCCAGCTACACTAGTCCCACCTGCCTGCATTTGGTCCATATCTCTCCAAGCCTGTCCTATGCATGTACCTGTGTAACTGTTTCTTTAATATTGGGATAGTCCCAGCCTCAACTAATGAATGAATGAATGAACGAATGCCTTTTTATTGTCACTATACACATGTACAATGAGATTAAAAGCTGCTCCTACTCAGTGTAAAAACAAAAAGGGGGAGGGGGGATAAGGTGCACAGTTTCTGCGATGCTATGTACATATCTATAAAAGACAATGGATAAATAGAATTACAGTTACAGTACAAATTACAGTAGGTGGATAGATGAAGATCCGGGGGTTAGGCTGTGAAGTCAGTGCATGTGTGAGTTCAGGGAGATAATGGATTTTGGAAAGAAACTGTTCTTGAGTCTATTTGTCCTTGTGGCAGCTTGTTCCATACATTCACCTCCCTTTGTGTTAAAAAGTTACCCCCTCAGATTCCTATTAAATCGTTTCCCCTTCACCTTAAATCGATGCCCTCCGGTCCTCGTTTCACCTACTCTGGGCAAGAGGCTCTGTGCATCTCGATCTATTCCTCTGATAATCTTACACACCTCTACAAGATCACGATAAAGACCACTTAAGACATGTCGATCGGAGGAAAAGTAGTGTTGATGAAACGACTGCAAGAATACACCGGTGTGCCTCCTCTACCTAAAATAGCCACGCTTTATAGAACCGCGAGCGTCATTGATCTGAGATTCTAGCTGCAGAATCGTGCCATTTGTCCCTGAACCAGTGAAGTTAATGGAGTAAAATACAAGCACAGCGTTGCGCTGAGGAGCTCTGCTCGGCACGTGTAGCGCATCTATATTAAATATCCTCCTCCGTAGCAGTTCAAATGCCTGGGCACGCGAAACGAGGAGTTCCCACCCTTCATGCCAGCTTCTGCGCTGCAATCTGGGCTTCAAGTGGTTGAATGGGGACGGGGTTAACTTTCCTCCAATTCCCCCGCTCACCCTGGCACAAAAGTCCGACGGGGTGCATCGCCAATATCTACCTGGAGAGCAAAGGCGGCGAGACCTTCCTCAATGAGAGATGGGATCCGCAGAAGGAACGATTGACAAAATGATGCAGGTAGACACAACAAGCTGGACACACTCAGCGGGACACGGAGCATCTCTGGGGGGAGGGAATGGGTGACGTTTAGGGGGTCGAGACCCTTCCTGGACAACAACAGAAAATGCTGCTTTCCTCCTTCCCAATTGCCCGTGTCCACGAAAGCGGCACAAAAGCACTTACTTGAATTTTCTCAATTCTGTTAACCCTTGCTGTCTCCTCCCCTTCCCACCTCTCCCTCAGCCCTCGGGCCCTGGCATTCCCTCTCTCTCTATCTCCCTCCCCCACCCTAGTCGCACCAGCTTCTCATTTTCACACCACAAACAGCTTACAATGGCTTGTTCCCTTTATCATCGATACTTTTTTGCATATATTTCATTCATTGTTCTTTATCTCTCCACATCACCGTCTATATCTCTCGTTTCCCTGATCCCTGACCAGTCTGAAGAAGGGTCTCGACCCGAAACGTCGCCTATCTCCTTCGCTCCTTAGATGCTGCTGCACCCGCTGAGTTTCTCCAGCTTTTTGTGTAACCCTCGATTCTCCAGCATCTGCAGTCTCTTCGTTAACACTTACTTGACAATTCCGTTTTCCACGTATGTGGTCTTGTAGAAGCCGACCAGGGATCCCAGCAGACTGCTGTGGAAGTGCAGAGTGAGCAGGTACTCGTGGCCGGCGGGGGTGGCGGGCAGCTCCTCCTCGGCTTCCACCACCAGGTACTGGTGCTCCCTGTACTCGAAGCAGCGGCGCAAGGCGAGCGGGGTGGGCGAGGCCAGGCTGCCGCCGCCGCGGCGGCTGAGGGCGGGCGGCGCGGTCAGTCTGCCTTCCTTGGTGTGCAGCCAAATGTACTTGGTGGGCCGGGTGGTGTGGATGTGGACGACCACCGTGCCGGTGTAGACGCCCCCCTCCAGGTCGGGCTGGAGCTCCAGCTGGTAGTGCTTCGGGTCGATGTAGTCCGGCAGCCGAAAGTTGCTCCACGGCCCGTCCGGCTCGGCGTGGAGGGGGCAGTGGTCGGTGGCCGGCGGCTGCTGGGTGCTGCCTGGACCCGGACTGGCCGGGGCGGTCGCCGTCGCCGTCGCCGTCCCCTCATCGCACACTTGAGTGCGGCCGCTCAGCCCCACACCCAGCCCCACGGCCAGGCCCAGAGCGACCGCCACCCCGCACAGGACGATGGCGATGTACTTGTATTTGAAGCATCTTTCCTTGCGCTCCCCTCCCTCGTCATAGTCGATGCGCTGCATTTGCTGGCCGCCCTCAAGTGTGCGATGAGGGGGGAGATATATATATATATATATATCAGCAACCGATCCCGTAAGGCGTGGGGAGGGGAGAGGAAGGAAGAAAAGAAGAGAAAAAAAAAAGTTTGGTCGCCTGAAGGAACGGCGTCCCAGCTCGTACTGCACGGAGCGGGATGTCTAGCAGCGGGTTAAATATGAAGCGGCAGCGGGTTAATTAGTGAGGAGAAGCTCAGCTTGCAGACAGAGGTCGACGGCGTGTCAACAACCAGGAGCGAGCCCAGCCAGGGATGCAAAGTGCAAGCTGTGTGTTTTAACTGTTCACACAGAGTGAGTCACTCTTCACCTTGAATCCTCGGGAACTTCACTGCCACTTCTAAAACACCCACTTATTTAGGGTTTTTTTTTAATGTATGCAAATACTTTCGCGGGTGCAAAATAAAATAATAACGTATGTGTGTGTGTGTTTTATTGCTCGCCTGTGTAGGTACGTAGCTGTGTTTGTTTTTATCGTGTTCTATTCTGGACTCAAAGCCAACATAACCCCGGGGGGAACCAACTCCCACTGATTGATACGAATAGCAACTTTTAATCTAATTTAGAATTTAGAGTTACGAACCCCTAAAAAAAAACATGCACCCTTTTTTGCAATAATTGTAATACTTTCTAAGGATAGTCCGTCACATTCGCATGCTCGTAATCTGCGTCCTTCGATAGAATAAATGTCATGGTTTGGCTCTCCTGCGAAGACTGGCATCCGTGCCACAGATCAATGCACACTGGGCTGATATAAAACAGGTATAAAACGCATCTCATTTCCAATAATTCAGTTGCTTTGCATTTCTCGAGCCGTGCCGCCCGCCGTGCATCCTCACATCTTCGGTCTCAATGAACTGTATGTACTCTTTTATTCGTTAATGCGGGTCCCAAAAGACTCCCTGGGCTTTGAGAACCAGTCCTAAAATTTGCATTGAATTACCAAAACTTAAAATGCGCCGTAATATCCAATAACCTACTGCATGTCCAAGATTTATGAAAACTGATACATTGGTGGCTTTCCAATACATTGTGGCCTGGACCTCTCTTGGGTTTTGTCTGGCTTCTTTCCAGTTCATATCATTAGTTTCGATTACTTATTTATTAACTGTCACAATTTCCTCAGCATTATTCTTTTTTTTTAAAACTCAATTCACCTCTCAGTACTGCTTTTTTCAGACCTTCTCATTTAGTTGCAGGAATCTAAATAAATTTGCCACAGCTTTTTCCTTGTTCTCCCCAACCACAATTTCACAAGTTATAGTAGAATTAGCCCATTTGGCCCATCGAGCATGCTCCGCCATTCAGTCATGGCTGATCAAGTTGGCGATATGCAGATTACTGCTCTGCCGACTACAGGTTCAGAAGGTTCAGAAGGATCTCTGCTTCCTAATCCCATTTTCCTGCCTTCTCCCCATAACCCTTGACACCCGTTCTAATCAAGAATTTGGCTGTCTTTGCCTTAAAAATATCCACTGATTTGGCCTCCACAGCTGTCCGTGGCAGTGTTCCACAGATTAACTACCCTCTGTCTAAAGACCCACCTTCCTTTATACTGTAATAGCAAGACAAGCAACATCTGCGGAATGCTAAATAGTCAATGTTTCCAGGTTGAAACCTTTTGTTGGAACACCCCTACAGTTGCTGACTGACCTGCTGAATCTTTACACCATTTTCTGTTATTGTTTGCAGTTTTTTATTCCAGCATCTTTTTTTGATTTAAAAAAAATTGCATTATTCCATATTCCTATTTTTCAAAGTATTTTTGAACTTACAAAAGTGCCCTCAAATTATCTGCTGAATTACTTTCCATTTCTCATTTAGCCCTATAGTCATAAAGCATTTAAGAAGGAACTGCAGATGCTGTGAAATCGAAGGTAGACAAAAATGCTGGAGAAACTCAGCAGGTGAGGCAGCATCTATGGAGCGAAGGAAATAGGCAACGTTTTGGGACAAAATCTTTCTTCAGGCCAAGAAGCCCTGTTTTTTACAAGAACCACATTTGCTAAATGTCTTGTGATCTCCTTTGGTATTCTATCTTTAACAATTGTCTCCTCATCAAGTTTCAGTTTGCTCGTAATCATTCCAAAGATTCTTTGGTGTAATACAGCTTAATTTTATTTATGTCCTTCAATCTTTTGAAGATGTTTTTTTCTCCTGACCTGTGGTCTTATTTTTTTTAATTTTGAACTTCACCTTTCCTAAGCTATTACCATTGCTTTTGACTCTTCATTATTCTTATATGTTGTTACTCTTAAATTAATTTAAACTGTGGTCACTATGTTTCAACTAGTTTACATTTTGCAATACTTATTTAATTTTAACATTGTTTCTCTCCTAGTTAGTCCAGAGATACATTTATGTAAGAAGCAGCCCTATGTACAGTATACGAAGCATTCACTATCCAGAACATGTGCATTACAATGAGATAGTTGAGGCACTTCACATGATTGTAAGAATAGTAGAACAATCACATTAAGTGCTTTCAACTAACCCATTTGCAATGCACGCGATCAGAATGGGGAATTCTTTCTTAGATGTCATGCAGATCAGTATTTCTCTAGGCCACAAAATAAAGAAGCACTTTTTGTATTAGTCCCAGTAAATAATTGGAGTATTGCATGCAGTTTTGGTCTCCCCAATACGAAGGGATGTGGATGCTTTGGAAAGGGTGTAGCAGAGGTTTACCAGCAAGATGCCTGGATTAAAAGGAACTAGCGATAAGGAGATTTTGCAGGGCAGTGAGAGAGGAGGAGAACTTGTTCAAGTCTGAAGAAGGGTTTCGACCCGAAACGTTGCCTATTTTCTTCATTCCATAGATGTTGCCTCGCCCGCTCAGTTTCTCCATCATTTTTGTCTACCTTTAGCTATGAGGAGAGTTTGGACAGACCTGGATTGTTTTCTCTGGAATAGTGAAGGTTCAGGGGAGATCTGGTAGAATTATATAAAGTTATGAGAGGAATTGATAAGTTAGACAGTCATAATCTTTTCTCCCAGAGTGGAAATGTCAAAGACTAGGAGGCGTAGCTTTTAAATGAGAGGAGAAAAGTTTAAAGGAGATGTGGGAGGCAAGTTTTTTTTATTTTTTTAGAAGCAATTGTACAAGGAGAAAGTAATCGACATAACAACGATACAATTTTCGTACAGCTTCAGTTTTAACATTTTATAAACTAATAAGTAAATCGGAAAAAAGAAAAAAGGGAAGAAGGGAAAGGAAGAAGAAAGGAAAAAGAAAAGAAAGAATTTCCAAAAAGATACGAAGAAGAAAGAAGAAAGACCCCTGAACTAATGAAGAAGTGAAAAAAAAGCGGAGATATATCCCACTACCCTTCCCTACACCCGCTCACCCGACCCTAGTGTCGGTTTTGAATTTGTGTTCAACCATTCTGTTGTTGAAGAAATTCAGTGAAAGGAGACCATATTTTAGAAAATTGATCTGATTTGTCCGACAAAACAAAAGCCTTATTTTTTCTAAATGTAATGTCTCGGGGAGGCAAGTTTTTTACACAGTGGGTGGTGGGTGCCTGTAATGCGTTGCCTCCATCGTGTGGTGGAGGCAGACACGATCATGACATTTTTGCATGGGCACGTGTACATGCATGGAATGTTGCGATATGGATTACGTGCAGGCAGATGTCTATGTATCATGTTCTCTTTTTTTTAGCACCTGATAAAGGAAACAATCTGAAGAATATTGCCCATGAGAAATCCTTCAACTTCCCTGGAAGATCTTAAAGTAAAATTCTATCAACAATATTTCTTTGAATGCATACCACGGTTTCAGATGTGTATTAGAAAAGGATTTGTGAACTATTCAAGGGACCTTCCTGTTCATGACTGCACAAAATGTATTTAATCCCAATCCAATAGATTTGCTCACTAAATGCACTTTAATTGGTCTCTCTCTCTCTCTCTTAAGTAGGCTTTTTGTTCCACTGTTCCTCAATCCTGATCAGAAACACCTCATGACTCCTCTTCATGTCTGCTTTACACTTTCCCTGCTTAGTTTAGTTTAGTTTAAAGATACAGCATGGAAACAGGCCCTTCGGCCCACCGGGTCTGCGCCGATCCTATCCTACACCCACTAGGGACAATTTTTACATTTACCAAGCCAATTAACCTACAAACCTGTACGCCTTTGGAATGTCGGAAGAAACCGAAGATCTCGGAGAAAACCCACGCAGGTCATGGGGAGAACGTACAAACTCCGTACAGACGCCACTCGTAGTCGGGATCAAACCCCGGGTCTCCGGCGCTGCATTCGCTGTAAAGCAGCAACTCTACCGCTGCGCCACCGTGACTGTCCCAACTGTTCTATAAACCCAGTTCCCTTGCCTTATGCTGAAGATGTTTCACTTCTCCCCTTTGCTATCCCTATGTTCCAACGCTCCTTTTCCATATGCTGGTGATGATAATCCAGAAACCTCTCGCACTCTGTAATTCCGCAGACACACGGATGAATTACCGATGGAACCAGAAATTCGGATATTTGCTTTTCTCTGTTCTGGATTCAATAAGCCATGGATCTCTTCTAAGGAGGGTTCCCGACACTGATACCTTCAGAGTCTAACAAAAAAAGACCCAAACTCTTGTTAGCATCAGGCTAGCCACCATTCACAAGTGTATAAAACCCCACTGAAGAAGGGTCTCGACTGGAAACGTCACCCATTCCTTCTCTCCAGAGATGCTGCTTGTCCTATTTGAGTTGCTCCAGCTCCAGCACTTTTGTGTCTATCTAAAATCTTTGATATATCTGTAACTGTGTGCAGAAGACACAAAGGCCTAATATTTGATGAGGCTAAAATCATCACTGGCCTCCACCAACTCAAGAGCAATTTACTCAAGGTTAGTGCAAATTCCAATTTTATTGTTCTGGGAAAGAAAGTACTCGAGTGTTTGGACTTTGTCCAATTTGACTGTTTTAATTGCAGTTTTGTGTAGAACTTGTGAACATCGGACACCTATGGGAAACCCATATTTGGAACTTTTAATATATCATGGAAGGTTCAGGGATTCAGTAACTGAAATAATTAATAGAACAAAATAGTGATATGGGAGTCAGGAAACGTTACAATGGAAGTTACAATGGACGCTTAGCTGAGAAATGGGTATTGCGCACTGGAAAACACTCTTTTAGATTTCACAAGAGAACTTTGGAAGAGGCTATATTCATATATTGATTTATCAGTAACTTTAATCTACACATTGATTGAATTAATCATACTGACAAGGGAACTGTGAGAGATGAATTTATGGAGTGTGTCATGAATGGTCTCTTAGAGCACAATGCTATACAACTGATCCGGGACCAATCTTTGTTATTTATCTGGTGACATGTAATGTGACAGGATTAATGAAAGATGTTGTGATAATGGATCTCTGTGGAATGTTGATCGTGATGTGGTAGAATTAGAAGGATGAGAGGGATCTTATAGAAACATATAAAATTATAAAAGGACTGGACAAGCTCGATGCAGGAAAAATGTTCCCAATGTTGGGCGAGTCCAGATCCAGGGGCTATGGTCTTAGAATAAATGGGAAGCCATTCCTCATCCATCTCTTAGACGAAGACTGAGGTGAGAAAAAACGTTTTCAGCCCTAGAGTTGTGAATTTGTGGAATTCCATGCCACAGAGGGCAGTGGAGGCCAAGTCACTGGATGGATTTAAGAGAGAGTTAGATAGGGCTCTAGGGGCTAGTGGAATCGAGGGATATTGGGAGGAGGCAGGCGCAGGTTATTGATTGGGGACGATCAGCCATGATCACAATGAATGGCGGTGCTGGCTCGAAGGGCCAAATGGCCTCCTCCTGCGCCTATTTTCTATGTTTCTAATTGGATTTATGAAAGAGGCGACACGGTGGCGCAACGATAGAGTTGCTGCCTTACAGGGCTGCAGCGCCGGAGACTCGGGTTCGATCCCGACTACAGGTGCCGTTCTTTACGGAGTTTGTATGTTCTCGCCGTGCGCTGCATGGGTTTATTCCGAGATCTTCGGTTTCCTCCCAAGCTCCAAACTTGTACAGGTATGTAGGTTAATTGACTTGGTAAATGTGAAAATTGTCCCTAGTGTGTGTAGGAGAGTGTTAATGTGCGGGGATCGCTGGTCGGCGCGTGCCCGGTGGGTCAAAGGGCCTATTTCCGCACGGTAACTCTAAACTAAAGTAAATTCTGGATAAAGTTTGAGGGCAAACACCAGGGTTCATGTGTTCTCAACTTAAGTAGGGTTATTACTACAGTGTGAAAGTGGAGTTCTGGGAGAGGACTGGTTAAATTGTTGAGATATGTCAATGCATGAGGTGTAGCAGATATTTAAACAGCTAGTTCTCAGCACTCAACAGAAACTGATCCCAATTAGAAAGAGAGATTTCAGAGGAATGATGAACCATCTGTAATTAACCAAGAAGGTCGGTGGGAAATAATAAATCAAAGAAAATGGCATATAAAGTGGCAAGGTCGAATATTAGGCCAGTGGACTGAGAAATTTACAAGAACATGCAGTGAAAATCTAATAGCCCTGTCCCACAGTACGAGTTCATTCCAAGAGCTCTCCCGAGTTTAAAAAAAATGAAATTTGTGGTAAGCAAGGAGAAAGAACGTAGCGGCTATGTCGGACCTTGGGGACGTCTCTTAGCGCTAACGACAGGTACTCGGGAAGGCTCGCTAACGGCAAGTAAGCACGGGAAGACTCGTGAAGATTTTTCAACATGATGAAAAACGTCCACGAGAGCCCCGAGCACCGACGAGTGGCCATTACCGTAAATCTCCGAGTTCGAATCAGGGCAAACTCGGGAGAACTCTTGGAATGAACTCGTACCGTGGGACAGGGGTTTAAGAGATTGATGAGGAAGAAGAGATTTGATTTTGAGAAAAAACTGGTAAGTAAAATTAAAACAAACTATAAGGTGTTCTCTGACTATCTTAAGGAGGAGGGGATACCTAGAGTTTGTGATCGTCTAGAGAAGAAGACATGGGAATTACAAATGGAAAATAAGTGAACAGCAGATAAATTAAATCAGTATGTTGCATTGATCTCAAATATCTCAAATAGGCTATTTCAAACATAATTGAAGAACTGGTAACAATGGGGATGACGTTAAACTAACAGGATTGAAGGCAGACAAATTATTAGATCAAAGGTTTTTAAAGGCTGAAACAGGCTGCAGAGATGAAGCCCTTGGCTGAAAATTTCCAAAACACACTGTGTTAGGGGGAGGTACCAGCTGATTGAAAAATAACACACATGAGTCCATTGTTCAAGAAGAAAGTAAAATATATATATATTTTTAAAGGGTAAGCCTGTAACGTAACATCTGTTGCTGGCAGAAGGCTAGAGAATATAATCAGGAAATAAATAAAAATAGTCAATCAGAAAAGATAGATATAATCAATCTGTCAACATCATTTTATGAAAGATACATTTGCTGGAGTTCTTTGAGGATGTTACAAGCAGAGGTGATAGAGGGAAACCTGTAGAAACCGTGGACTAGAATTATCAGAAAGTATTTAATAAGGAACCACACAAAAGACTGCTGCACAAGAATGTGCATTGTGATATTGGGGAAGTTATTTGCATGGATGGAAGATTGGGTATCAAATGGAAAACAGAGAATTGGAGTAAATGGGTATTTTTCAAGCTGGATGATGAAACTGGTGGAGTCCCATTTGTCAGTTCTTGGTCAGCAAATTATTTATTATTTATATTATTGATTCAGAGGACAAGGCAGAATGTAAAGTTTTCAAATTTGCTGATGTCAATCAATTAGGAGAGAGTCTCATTGAGATGAGGATATTTGGACTCTGAATCAGGATGAATATAGTGAAGAGGCGAAAACATGATATATGGAAATTAACGTTGGAAAGTGTGAAGTCATGCACTTCAATGAGAGAAATCCAAAGACAGACCATTACCTGAAAGGAGAAAGACTGCAGATGCATGACGTTCAGAGGGACCTGGACATTCCTGTGCAAAAAAGCAAAATTAGTTAGCAGTCAGATGAAGCAAGTGGCGAGGAAGACATGTAGCAGATTGGCCTTTATTACAAAAGAGGTTGAGGTTTAGAAATAAGCAAATATTATCACATTGTACATGCTACTTGTGAGGTCGCGTCTGGAGTACTGTGCACAGATTTGGTCCCCTTATTTCAGAATGGATAAACTGGCATTGGAGACAGTCGAAAAAGATTGCCATAGAACAGCACAACACAGGCCCTTAGGCCCACAATGTCTGTGCCAAACATGATGCCCAGAAAACTCTTGTCTGCCTTTTTTTTCGTATGGCTATATGGTAATTCGCATATCACTGTACCTTAATTGGTACATGTGACGACAAAAGACCTTTGAAGCCTTTGAAACATTTGAAACATTATCCACATCCCACCATACCATGCAGATCCATGAGCCTATCCAAAAGCTTTTTAAATTCCACTATATGCCTGCCTCACCACCATCCCTGGTAGAGCATCCCAAGGGTGAGGTATCACTGGAATTCAGAACCATGGAGGATTGTGGAAGCTCAGATCATTTGAGGTGTTGCAGGAGTAGTCAAACTTGTGAAAGATCAGGGAACTGAGAGCTACAGGGAACTTACAAAGAAAAGGAGATGAGTCTTGGGGAAGGTCGACTATGATCAAATTGAATAGTGGGGAAGGCTTGAGAGGCCGAATGGCCTTCTCCCGCTCCTATTTTATTGTGCATAGAATTGAGTCTCAAATCAATAATGAATCAAGGAGAAAATGAATCTTTTCTGAATATTGAAATTCTTGGAGGTGTTTTGTATAGTTTCCAATGATCTGGTAATGTTATTTGAGGCCAGAGAAAATACTAATGTCAAGAAAATAGAATGAGTAGGTTCATCAAGCGTGAGAAACATAAGGTGGTAAAGTGTTGGACGCTGTTTCTGAAGAATGCAAATAACCAACATTTGATTTGGCCCGTCAAAGTTTGCAGAGGAACAAGGTCTTGCCATTTGCTTTAAGAAAGAACTGAAGATTTTGTGTCTTAACTTGAGAGTTAATCATCAGTTTTTGCTTATTTTGCTACCATGTTATAGGAAAGATGTTGTCAAATTGGAAAGGGTACAGAGAAGATTTACAAGGATGTTACCAGGGCTAGAGGGCCTGAGCTATAGGGAGAGGTTGAGTAGGCTGGGACTCTATTCCTTGGAGCACAGGAAGATGAGGGGTGATCTTATTGAGTGTATAAATCATGTAGATGCACAGAGTCTCTTGCCCAGAGTAGGTGAATTGAGGACCAGAGGACATTGGTTTAAGGTGAAGGGGTGAAAGGGGTGAAGGGGAAAAGATGAATAGGAATCTGAGGGGTAACTTTTTTCACACAACGATTGATAGGTGAATGGAACAAGCTGCCAGAGTGGGTAGTTGAGGCAGGGACTATCCCAATATTTAAGCAACAGTTAGACAGGTACATGGATAGGACAGGTTTGGAGGGATATGGACCAAATGCGGGCAGGCGAGAATAGTGTAGCTGGGACATGGTAGCCGGTGTGGGCAAGTTGGGCCAACGTGCCTGTTTTCACACTGCACCACTCTATGACTATGCATTTTCCCTCAAGTCAGAAGATTATGGATTCAAATCGCACTCTTAAGGATTTGGGATATATTTCAATCTAACCATTCTGAGGAAGTGTTCAACAGTCTGATGTACCCTTTTTTGTATAAACCAGCCTTTTCCATTGTCATGTGGATGAAATATGTCCTTTGGCACTTTTTGGAGAGGAGCAACATTTTTCCACATGGTCGCATTAACATTTATCCTTCATACAAAGACCGACCGACTACACTTTGTGAGACCTTGCTCTTCTCTACTTCTCTTGTAGCAGTGATTACCGTTTACCAACTGGTTCATTTCATGGATTCTGTCCATTCACATACTTTACACCCTTCACAGTCAATCATGATAGCTTTATAAGGCATTCAATAGAACTTTTGAACTTGTATTGATACTGACTGCCATTGCATTTGATGATCCCTTATTTTTATTTTTATCATTATTATTTTTTTTTATTTCTTTTTATTAGAAGTAATGTACATAACAGTAGTATAAGCCAAAAATAATATAATACATTTCATGTACCACTTCTTGTTTTAAACTTTAAGAAGAAGAAAAATAGAGAAAGTTAGATAAGATAGTAAGTGCGTGAAAAAGTGAAAAGGAAGAATCCGTAGAGACGTAGAACACGAGAAAGAATTTTTTTTTAAATTTAAAAAGGAAAGTGAAAATAGAAAAAAGAAAATATGACTCCGCTCTGGACCACTTGGACAACAAAAACTCATATGTCAGGCTGTTATTCATTGACTACAGCTCGGCATTTAACACAATCATCCCCTCCAAGCTGGTTACCAAACTCGCAGAACTGGGTCTCTGTGCATCCCTCTGCAATTGGATCCTCGACTTCCTCATTCACAGACCACAGACTGTTCGTATTGGTGGAAATATGTCAGACTCGAAAACAATCAGCACGGGAGCCCTCAAGGCTGCGTGCTCACCCCCTGCTGTACTCACTCTATACTCATGACTGCGTAGGCGGTCACAGTGCGAACTCCATCATCAAGTTCGCTGATGACACCACTGTAGTGGGACGTATCACTGATGGGGATGAGTCGGAGTACAGAAGAGAGATCGAGCGACTGTCCATATGGTGCCTGCACAATAACCTGGCCCTCAACACCAGCAAAACCAAGGAACTGATTGTGGACTTTGAAAGGAGTAGGATGGGGACCCACGGTCCTGTTTATATCAACGGGTCGATGGTTGAAAGGGTCAAGAGCTTCAAATTCCTGGGCGTGCACATCTGTGAAGATCTTTCCTGGTCTGAGAACACAGATGCAATTATTAAGAAAGCTCATCAGCGCCTCTACTTCCTGAGAAGATTACGGAGAATCGGTCTGTCAAGGAGGACTCTCTCTAACTTCTACAGGTGCACAGTAGAGATCATGCTGAGTGGTTGCATCGTGGCTTGATTCGGCAACTTGAGTGCCCTGGAGAGGAAAAGACTACAAAAAGTAGTAAACACTGCCCAGTCCATCATCGGCTCTGACTTTCCTTCCATCGAGGGGATCTACTACAGCCGTTGCCTCAAAAAGGCTGGCAGCATCATCGAGGACCCACACCACCCTGGCCACACACTCATCTCCCTGCTACCTTCGGGTAGGAGCCTGAGAACTGCAACAACCCGGTTCAGGAATAGCTACTTCCCCACCGCCATCAGGCTATTAAACCTGGCTCGGACAAAACTCTGAACATTAATACCCCTCCATCTGTTATTTGCACTTTATTAATTTATTAATTAATGTGTGTATTTAAGCATATAACTGTAGTCGATGCCTACTATGTTCTGTTGTGCTATGCAAAGAAAGAATTTCATTGTCCTGTCAGGGACACATGACAATAAACTCTTTTGACTTGACTTTTGATATAAGAAAATAAGATAAGGTAAAAGGGATGTACCTACTTCATATCTTTACACACCCCTCACCAGGTCCTCAAATCGTTTATTTTCAAAGTCATGTTGCACCCTATTCTTGTAATAATGGAGACCAAATCTTTTGGAATTGATCTGATTTGCCTGCTAGGATGAATCTCATATCTTCGAGGTGTAACATTTCGGACATATTTTAAATCCACATTTTTACCGTTGGTGTGGGAGCGTTTTTCCAGAATTTAAGTATGAGTTTTTTTGCCATTATTAAGCCATAATTGAGGAAACTCTTTTGGAACGAAGTCAGCTCAGAGCCGACTTCCATTGTTCCAAAAATAATCAGTTCTGCGTTTGATTTCAATTTTATTTTAAATAATTTTGTAAAAATTTCAAAGATTGAATTCCCAAATTTTTGGATTTTTATGCAAAAAACAAAGGAATGTGCTATAGTTGCTTCTTGAGATAAACATTTATCACAAATGGGGGGAACATTTGGAAAGATTTTACTTATTTTAGTTTTCGAATAATATAATCTGTGTAGGATTTTAAATTGGATTAGAATATGTCTTACATTTTGTGAGAGCTTGTTCAGCACAAATTGGCTAATGTGCTACTTCTCTTGGAGCAGTCATTACTCTTTACCAACTGGTTCATTTCATGGATTCTGTCCATTCACATACTTTACACCCTCCACAGTCAATCACGATAGCATTATAAGGCATTCAATATTACTTTTTAACTTGTATTGATACTGACTGTGATTGCATTTGATGATCCCTTATTTTAACAGTTAAAAAGTGCAACATTCAGAATCCTTCTTGCTGCCTAATTGCCAATAAAAGCAATGATGCCTAAAACATAACTGAAACCAAATAAAGTCATCAGCTCTTATCTGTTATCTGTAATATAGTTGGATAATAAAAATATTTTTGGCACTTAGCTGCTGTCGTATCTTTTCAAGGTCATAGAAATTATTTTGAAAAAAAAAATTGCCTTCATCGTCATTTTGTTAAAACCCAGGGGCGGATATTGAAATTTAATTGATAGGCAAGAATATATTTTAATAATCAGATATCTACAACCTCATGAATTGAATATGGGCTCTGGTGAGACCACATCTGTGTACAGTTTTGGCTCCTAATTTGAGGAAGGACATCCTTGTGATTGAGGCAGTGCGACGTAGGTTCACGAGATTGATCCCTGGGATGGCGGGACTGTCATATGAGAAAAGATTGAAAAGACTAGGCTTGTATTCACTGGAGTTTAGAAGGATGAGGGGGATCTTATAGAAACGTATAAAATTATTAAAGGACTGGACAAGCTAGATGCAGGAAAAATGTTCCCAATGTCCCAAAACAGAACCAGGGGCCACAGTCTTAGAATAAAGGGGAAGCCATTTAAGACAGAGGTGAGAAAAAACGTTTTCACCCAGAGAGTCGTGAATTTATGGAATTCTCTGCCACAGAGGGCAGTGGAGGCCAAGTCACTGGATGGATGTAAGAGAGAGTTAGATAGAGCTCTAGGGGCTAGTGGCGTCAAGGGATATGGGGAGAAGGCAGGCACGGGTTATTGATAGGGGACGATCAGCCATGATCACAATGAATGGCGGTGATGGCTCGAAGGGCCGAATGGCCTCCTCCTGCACCTATTTTCTATGTTTCTATGAATAGATCTGAAATGAGCAACCAATCCTGGTTGAGGGAGGTTACCAAGAAAATTGGGGTGCCATTTAAATCATGGAGAAATTTTTCAGCTGCTGTTTTCAGATGTCCGAAAGAAGGGGTTTAAAGTTCAATCAATATCTTTTATGTTGCACAATACCACCACAAAACTTCCCAAACAAATTAAGAGTATTATAAAACAGAAATGTGATCATATTTGACATTGAGCCCTTCAATTGCACCAATGACTCAAACGCAGTTTCCCAAGCAACAACAGGAGATGCACCTCCTATATTTTCCCTTATCCCCTCCCACCAGACTTACAATGTGATGTGGCAGTTCCATTCTCCCAATCAAGTGTACTTCATTCAATGTTCACAATATGGTGTTTTGCACATTGAAAAACTAACCACTTTATAAAATGCGTCCATTCAGTCTAAAAAGGTGACTTGGGTGGCCCAGTTGCCTGTTATTTTAATAATTCATCCCATTCCTATTCTGACTTTTATGTCTTTTTGATCCCTGGCACAAAGTCCAATTCAAGTTTACGCTTAAGGCGCTGAATATCATCGTCCACCTAGATGCATTGCAGCTCTTGGGTTCAATATTGAAAATAATAGTTTCTGGTAACGAGCCTTTTCTTCACTCATTCGCTTTCTACTGATGCTACGTAATCTGCTGGGAATTTCCAGCACTTTTTTTTTTTATATGCCACCACTTGCTGTGCTCAGCATGTTAGCCTCCGCCTTGTTCTTTTGGCTCCCTTCTCTCAGAACCACTATAAATTCATTAAGTAGATGGCACCAGTGATGGAAATTGCTATCAAAATATGGAGGAGACCGGGGGACCTGGGGGACAGAATTTGTTGGCACACACACACGTGAGGCTTCGAAGGATTCTGCCGTGGGCCCTGTGAACGGTAATTACAGCTCAATCCAGCAATAAATGCAGCTCAACTCTGCCTGTCTCGCCGGGTTAACCTACAGCCCTGCCTCGACTGATGGAATACCAGTCCGGAGCCGTGGAGCTAGCGCTGCTTCTCCGCGCTGGCTGTAAACCTGGGCCATATTTCCCTTAAGTCCAGGCAGGGCTGTAGGTTAACCCGGCGGGAGAGGCAGAGTTCAGCTGGATTTGGCGCTGCTGTAGGCCTGGGGGCACTGCGCCCGTATGACTCCCAACGTCTCTGGCCACCCCCGGGCGTGGGAGGCACTCGGGTGGGGATGGGGATGGTCCAGTGGCGGTTCAGCAGCGATTGCAGTGCCGGAGAACTGGCCGGAATCGATCCTGCCTGCGGATGAGGCACAGGTCTGTGTCCAGGGCTGCTGTTGTGACCCTATGACCTGGGTCCTCCCTCCTCCAACCACTGCACTCTATCCTCAGTCCCACCCACCTACTTCCACCTCTGACCGACACCTCCCTCCTCCAATCATCGTACTGAATCATCATGTCTGTCCATTGCCTACTGATGACGTCTCTCTCATCCAATAGGCGCCCTCGATCAGCAGTCCCACCCCCACTGTCTCGCGGAAAGCGGAGATTTCACTGGGTTTTAAAATCCGGGTTACAAAAAAATGGGGGGAGGGGTTGTCCCCCACCTCTCAAAACAGAGGGGACACACGTCCCCCCTGCCCCCCCCCCCCCCCCCCCCGCCCGGGATTTCCACCACTGGATGGCACCACCTTTTGTGACAGCTTGACAACTTTAGTCAGGCTTGCCCTTTATTCTCTCCGCCCCTCCCTTTGGCAACATGTTTTCTCACTTTTCTAGTTCCAATGAGCAATTGACCTAACAATTTAATCAATTTCTCTCTTCACAGATTCTACCTGATCTGCTGAGTGTTTTCTCTTGTTATTTTCAATGATCAAAAATGTGACCAATATTTTTAAAACACCTCGAAGGAACGGAGAGGGAGGTATAATCTTTTAGGGAATTGCAGGTTAATTGATCACATGAACTCGCCCCTAGTTTGTGGGAGAGTGGTAGGATCTGATGAAATTTGATGGGAATGTAGGGAGAATAATTTACAGGAAAAATAGTAAGATTAAATGAGAACTTACCAGTTTGAAGTTTGATCTTTATTTTATGAGGATTTACGATGAGCGATTATGTGAAGAAGGCCGTCAGTCTGCATGTGCATCAATCTTCAAAGCAGCGGTGTGAAATCACAGATAAAAATTGACCTGAAGATAGTAAGATTTGGAAAAAACTAGAACTACCAGAACTACCAGATGACATTTATAATATGAGGGTTGGGAGCGGTGGGCAAGTAATCGCTCATCGTAACTCCTCATAAAATAAAGATCAAACTTCAAACTGGTAAGTTCTCGTTTAATCTTACTATTTTACTTCGGAGTCATGTGAGTGACTACGTGAAGATTTCAAAGCTCTGTGATTTCACAGCGGATACGAGTCCAAGCGTAACACACTGAATGGATTGACCATGGATGAGTGAAAAAGATGAATGCATTCAAACATAACATAGTTAGATAATAATACTGATGCTTTAATCATGAAAAGAAAATAATAGTAACCCCGCCCAATCTGGGGGGAAACTATAGAACAGAATCTAAAATGGTACGAGCAAACACCCCCGGTCCGGCAATTGGTTTGTTGTAAAACCTGTGGAACATCTGTTCATTTGCCCATCCTGCAGCCGCTAGGATGTGGTAGAGAGTGACGTCCATTGCCCTCACTGACGACGTAGATGCAGCCCTGGTGGAGTGAGATTTAAAAGTGTCAGTGTTCACTCCTGCACTTGCCAGAACCTCTTTTTACCATCTGGAAATAGTTTGCACTGATACCTTGTGGAAAGGTTTCTTATAACTGATCAGAACAGATAACTCGGAGCTTCTGAGGTTTTTGGTGACCTTAATGTATTGGTGAATATGTGATACTACACACAACCGTGGATCCTCAGGGTATACCAGGGACACTAGTTTGAGCCCTGACACCCCCGGTCTGCTCTGTTTGATAAAATCACAAATGATGAAGGTTACATTATTTACATAAGTAGTCATGTTGCCCAATCGTAATTTGTGCAACGTCTGGACCCGTTGCGCTGTGACCAGCGCCATTAGCATGACCACCTGGAGTGTGAGTTTAGATAAAGGCAGGGAGGAAGCTGGTGCCCACTGGCGAAGCAGTGTAAGCACCACACTCACATCCCAAATTTCTGTGTACCAGGGCCTGGGTGGTATAGAATTTAAAATGCCCTTCATGAACCTAGTTATTAATGGGTGAGTCTCTACCGATGGGTGCCCCGATCCCAGCACTAAATAAGAGGATAATGCGCTTCTGGCACTATTGATGGCACTGTAGCTTAATTTCTGGTCATAGAATAGGGTAGATAGAAACTCCAAGACATCTGTGATTCATGCTGATTCATACATGATGTTTGAGATAGAACAGAACATCTCCACTTCTTGATGTGAGAGACGTACTGTTTTTGTGTACTGTCCCTCCAGGCCGCTGTTACCACATCCACTGTTCGTTCTGACAGTCCGAGCCCCAGGTATGGTCTCCTCAGAATCTGCAAACCAATAAATTGATTCGGTCATGTAGTGGATGGTTACTCCCCGTTACTGGGTGAACCAGCAGTTTCCTGCTTTTGGGGACAGCCATAAAAGGCTGTGTTATCATTCCCAGGACTTGCGAGAACCAAGACTGTTGGCCAGTCAGGCACTACCAAAATGCCTGTGGCGCTGTCTTGCTTGATCTTTGCCAAGCACCGGCTGATGAGGCAACGGGGGAGAAGCGTACAAAAACATTCCTTCCCAGTGTAGCGAGAACGCATCCACTGCCACTGCCCCTGGGTCTGGTTCCCATGACACATATTTGGGTAATTGGTGATTTAGTCTGGATGCGAATAAATCAATATCCGGGACGCCATATCGGGCGACAATGTCGTTAAACACTTCATGATTCAACATCCATTCTGTGTTGTCATTGAATTTTCACGATCTAGTGTCCACCACCATGTTGTATCTACCTGGTAGGTAGATAGCTGAGACCCAAATGTTCCTCGTAATACACCAGTGCCAGATAACATTTGCTAATTTATCACAAGATACAGACTTAATACCACCCATGTGATTGACATATGCCACCGCTGTAGTGTTGTCAATCTGAAGTTGAACATGCACATGTTGCATAGTTCCCCCTATCTCCCCCCAACTTGTGCCTGAGTCATGTGTAATGTGTTACACAAGGACCTAGATTCACCTACCTTCAGTCCATAGAGTGCTCCCAACAACTCTAAGTAGTTAATACCATGTTGCTGAAGAATGAATGACTCCTGCACATACCATCTACCACCACAGTTAGAGATGGTATTTGTTGCTCCCAATCCTAGGTGCACTTGCATCAGTTTGTAAGATAACCGACGGTGTGTTGACTAAAATTTTTTCTGGAGCAATGATGAATATTCGTTACCCACCAATGTAATTCAGCAGTGGCCTCTGCTGGCAATCATATGGGTCTACCGAATTGGCCAGTGTGGGATTTGAGTGCCTGCTCCTTGGCACATTGTAAATTTTGATAGTGCAAAGGCCCGAAACGTACAGCGGGAAAGGCAGCCACAAGTTTGCCAATTACACTTGCTACTTGCCTAATTGAAGGCTACTGTTTAACAATTAGATTGTTACAGGCTTCTACTAACTCTAATTGCTTGCCCCTAGGCAGAGTCACAGACATGTGAATTGAGTTTATCATAAACCCCAGGTAATCAATTACCCTGGTAGGTGTCAATTTGGACTTAACTGGATGGATGAGAAACCCCAATATCTTAAACATGAGTTTGGTGGCTGAAACAGATGATTCAGCTAATTCCTTGGTGTCCCCTATATTTAGAATGTCATCCAAATATGTCATGACAATGTGATTCTGAACTCGTAGTAGCCCCAGAACTGGTTTTAGTAGTTTAGTAAATAATCTGGGAGCTGGTCAGCCCATGAGGCAATGCTTTGAACTGCCAAAATTGTCCCATCCAGATAAACTTCAAATATCTCCTGTGCTCCCTGTGAATGGGTACCGAGTAGTATGCATCTTTAAGTTCAATGCATGCCATATAACCTCCTTTAGAAACCAGTTGTATGGCAGTGCCAAAGTTATCCATTTTGAAATGTTTATAATGCACAAAGATATTAAGTTCAGTTAAGTGTAGGATGATTCGACATCCTCCATCCCTTTTCCACTTGGTGACTATGTTGGATACAAATTGGTGAAGTTCATGAGGCGACCTCTCAATTACCTCATTTTTGTGTAAAGTTTGGATTTCAGCTTGTACATCCAGACTTTCCTGTTGTGAAAACACATATGTGCGGTTTGGTGAACGTTGTGTGGGTGGTAATGAGTTAAGAAGCAACTCAATTTGGAAGCCTTGTATACTGTGCAGTATAAACGGATCTGCTGTGATCCAACTCCATTCATGCAAGAAATGTTGCAATCTCCCCCCAACTTGTGCCTGAGTCATGTGTAATGTGTTCCACAAGGAACTAGATTCACCTTCCTCAGATGTTACGGTATGGTACTGGGTTTTCGTCCTCGAGACTTGCGGGGTAGGGCTGATGCCGGGTGCCCTCCGCGCATCCTTGCCGTGGGTCTGCTTGGACCCACACCTATAAAAGACCTTTGTGCCTCTAGTTCGAGTCTCCCTCCAGTTCCGGTGCCCCTAGGCAGGTATCGTTTGGTGCTGAAGGGAGCATAGGGGTGTTGCCGGTATGATGAGCCTCTGGGTGGAGTGTGGACTCTGCTCATCAGGCGAATGGTCTTAGCCTCATTGTCCAGCTCCCGGACCTGCTTCGGCAGATCTTCCCCGAATAGGTAATTGGCCGGCTGGACGTTGCTGGCCTTACACAGCACAGCGAATTTGGGGTTTAGTGCCGCCAGTTTGCGTTTTTTGCGCAGGCAATTGATTTCAAAGTGAGCATTACACATCAATGCCATTGCATCAGTCAGGAGCTCCCCATCCACAGACCTGGCAAAGGCCGTGATGCCTGAGGCAAGCAATTTTTTTAAAAATTAGAGCTTTATCTCCTGAGCACTGATACCCGCTCCAATATGGCCCCAGATGGAATGGTTTACGGCCGGCACATTCTGGGAGGCACAGTTGGCAGGAGTATAGTACCTGTTGGTGGTTTCCTCCATTGCCAGATCTTTGAGTTGGTGGGAGGCCAAATAATTGATGGTAGTGGCCAGGTCTTCATCCAGGGGTGCTCCTGATGGCGATGCTATGGCAAATTTTAATACCAATAGTGGCACTTCAGACTCATGCCCCTGGGCGTGCTCACCTGCTGTGCCTCCAAACTCTGAGTCAGCTAGATACTGACCCCGTGTGTTCCCCTCCTCAGAGAGGGAGACACTTTGCAGCCCTTTAAAAGGTGCCGCCGGCGCGGGCCCCCGTAGAGACCCGCACTGTTATTGCTTCCTCCTATGGAGCATATCATTCTGGAGCCACCTCTCCATTAGGTGCTCCATGTGGGTTAGTCGTCCATAGACACTACCCAATGAAGGAGGGCAACCCTCCTGGTCCGACTCATCCGA
Source organism: Okamejei kenojei (assembly GCA_035221665.1). Classification (NCBI taxonomy): domain Eukaryota; kingdom Metazoa; phylum Chordata; class Chondrichthyes; order Rajiformes; family Rajidae; genus Okamejei; species Okamejei kenojei. The sequence goes on along the minus strand of CM069131.1, from coordinate 13,856,762 downwards.
GTCTACGGGCCTCGCAGACTTCTGTGTGGCCATCCGCCCCTGCGGGACTGCCACGGTGCTTTCTTCTGGCACCAGGTCTGCTGTCGCTGGCTCCACCGCCAGCTACATGGACCGTCGCCCGCTACCCGCACTCCCGCGGTCTTCGGTAGCCGGCTTCACCGCAGACCGTCTCCCCACCTTCGACATAGCAAGGTTCAAACTTGATAGGAAAACAAGAATTATAGAACCAGCCAAAACGACCGCTTAAAAACACTTACCTGAGGTTTTTTAAACTTACCGCTGGATGGAGCGACGCACCTGCCAGTCAATCATTGGCGCATGTTTCAGACGTAATGAGGCGCATGCGGACTGACGGCCTTCTTCACGTAGTCACTCACGTGATTCCAAAGCAAAATTAAGAGGAGAATGGGATAGCCCTGTGAACCAACATAGGCTCAATAGGCTGGATGTCCCTGTTCCTATGCCATAAGAAAATCCAGGCAAAAGTGGGCAACTACTATGTCTGCTGGATATCAGAAATAAATTTAAAATTGCGAGGATTACACCTTGGGTTGCCTCAAAGAAGAGAAAGACATTGTTATTGGTTCATATTGATGACCTTTCATCTGTACTGGATGAGAGAGAAACACAAATGCTTTCTGATATGGAGAAAGGGATGAGAGGATAAAATAAGAGTGAGAGTCTGTGATAGAGTGCTAGCTGGAGGTTATCACCACCTCTGTTCAGAGTGGTTAAACTTTGGACACAGTAGTGCCAAGTTCCATCTGTTGCCATATTAAGCATTCGCATGCCACCTTTGTGTGATGCACCTTTCATGCTGAAAGTGCAAATGAGGTTGAAACATACATTCATGTGTGCATTAGAGTCATGGTAGGTGAGCAAATATAACGAGGTAATTGAGGATAATTGCTAGAGATTGGTGTTTGTGAAGTTCTTTTAAATGTGGTGCGTTGAGCAGGGTTGGGATTGGTACTGGTCTTGATTTATTATTGTCACGTGTACTAAGATGCAGTGGAAAATGTTGAGTTACATCCTCGCCAGTCAAGTCATTACAATACATGACTATAAGCAAGCCATGCCCAAATACAACTGGTAGTGTAAAGTGAAAAATAACCGGAGTCCAGAATGTAGTGCTACAGCATTACAGTGTTACTCCAGAGAAATTGTAGATTTTTAAAAAAGTACAAAGGCCATGAGATAATAGGTTGAGAGATTGATGACTACACCCTTAGCTTATGAAAGGTCCATTCAATAGGAGATGATTCAGAATCTGTAAGTGAGTGCTTTCATGTTTTTGTACATTCTGCCCGACACCAGAGGGGAGAAGATGGAATACTGGAAGATCCTTGCTTATGTTGCTAACCTTGGCTGAGGGGAGGCAGATATCTGCATCCACAACACTCTGCAATTTCTTTGGCAGAGTCGTTGCTAAACTAAGTTGTGATGCACCTCAATAGGATGATCTCTGTGATGCATCTATAGAAATTGATAAGAGTCATGGCTTTGGTGGACTTTATTGCTATTTACACTGACTTTAATCATACATGAGAAATCTTTAAATCCCCTCCACCACTAAGGCCAGTGATGAGGCAATGCCACTGGTATTTCCCTTGTGTTCCACCACCTCCCTGTGCCTCTGCGTAGAAGACATACTGAGCCCAAGAGGTTTGTGGACATTTCTCTGAGTAAATTAGTCCACCTGGAAGCTGAGGCCCGTATTAGTGAATTGGTTGCTTGCTCATGGGCCTGTGTGGCCATCCCTCTCACCAGTACTCACCAAGATGTACAATGACTTCAGTTCAGTTTAGTTTATTGTCACCTGTACCGAGGTATAGTGAAAAGCTTTTGTTCCGCGCTAACCAGTCAGCAGAAAGACAATACATGTTTACAATCGATCCACTTACAGTGTATAGAAGGCAGGCGTGGGTTATTGATTGGGGACGATCAGCCATGATCTCAATGAATGGCGGCGCTGGCTTGAAGGGCCGAATGGCCTCCTCCTGCACCTATTTTCTATGTTTCTATGTTTCTATGATAAGGGAATAGCGTTTAGTGCAAGGTAAAGCCAGCAAAGTTCGATCAAGGATAGTCTGAGGGTCACCAACGAGGTAGATAGTAGTTCAGGACTGCTCTTTGGTTGTGGTAGGATGATTCAGTTGCCTGATAACAGCTGGGAAGAAAATGTCCCTAAATCTGGTGGATAAAAATGCTGGAGAAACTCAGCGGGTGAGGCAGCATCTAAGGAGTGAAGGAATAGATGATGTTTCGGGTTGAGACCCTTCTTCAGTCTGAAGCTCCATACTTGTAGTGATTATACTCCCTCACCTCCCTTATAAGTGTTGCAGCTCGTTTGGGGGGGAAGATTCCACGATTGGATGAGGGGAATACACAAAAACTCTGCAGTAATTGAAATGGTTCCCAACAATGTATTATTTAGCTTTCAAGCATGATCTACAGAGTGGTTTGCACACGCAAATAAATAACAAACCAATTCTCAATGTACATGCCTTGATGTGAGATAAATAATGATGCTCCTGGGAGGGTAAGCACAGTTTATTTTGTAGGTCGTATACACTCAAGACTGTTCAGCAGCATAATGTCATCATCTTTATAACCCAGAAACACAACACTAGTGAAAAATCCACACTGTACAAGACGAAGAAAATGCAGATTCAAGGAGTGAATATTTAGGGATGTGTGCAGAGTGTCACAAATCTGGATGCCTTTATCTTGTAAAGTGCGGACTTTGATTTAGTGTTATTGGAGCTCTGGGCAACTGAGATTATTATATCATGCTGTTAACTGGTGCTTCATCAATGGAGAATAGGCACTTGCTGGAGAATACCCAACTAGCTCATGTAGCTGCAGCATGGATTTGGCTGGTGCACTCATGAAAACGCAAGAAAATCAGAGCAGGGGGAGGCTTCAACTGGCTTCATCTCATCTGTGCCAGACCTCCGTTCCTTGATCTTTCAAATATGTATCTATCTCTAATTTACATAGATATTGCGTGATATGGGTTACATAGATATTGCGTGATATATCACCCTCTGGGGAAGAGGATTTCTAAGATCCTCCACCCAAGGAATTTCTGCACACTTTAGCTTTATGCCAAAATACCATTTTCCTACTTAATGTTGTGTGATATCACGGGCCACAAAATGAAGTCAGCCAATATTGGTGGGGACAAAGTGTTCTCTCCAGTGAGATCAATGCTTTCTATCCATGCTTTAAACAGAAGCTCATCATCTGCTCCATTATCCTTGAGTATGTCTGTATCATGAGTCACTGTGGCAGATGTAAGATTGGCCTTCCGGAGAGTCAATCTGCTGGAGTTTAGGAAAGTTAAATGTAATGAAACCTAGTCAACATGTTTTTGTGGTGCAGGTCCCTGGCTTCCTTTCAGGACATGTGCGGATCAGCTGGCAGGAATATTCACAGACATTTTTAACCTCTCACTATTCCATTCTGAGGTCTCCACCTTCTTTAGGCTGAAGTCAGCATGGTTTTGTGATGGGGAGGTCTTGCTTGACAAATTTGCTGTAATTCTCTGAAGAAATAAATAGCAGGACAGACTAAGGAGCGTCAGTAGATGTTGTTTACTTAGATTTTCAAAAAACCTTTGATAAGGTGCCATGCTCACGTGAGGCTGCTCATGGAGATGAGAGCCCACGGTATCAAAGGGCAGATACTAGCATGGATAGCAAGTTGGCTGGAAGGCAGAAGACAAAGAGTAGCAATAAAAGGGGCTTTTTCTGGTTGGCTGCCAGTGACTAGTGGAGTTCCGCAAGGTTCGGTGCTGGGGCCGCTACTCTTCACGTTGTATATTAATGATTTGGATGAGGGGATTGAAGGCTTTGTGGCCATGTCTGCTGAAGATACGAAAATAGGTGGAGAGGCAGGTAGTGTGGAGAAAGCAGGGACTCTGCAGAAGGACTTGGACAGGTTGGGAGAGTGGGTAGAGAGGTGGCGCATATATATATATTGTCGCAAATTGTGGAATCATGCATTTCGGTAGTAGGAATAAAGGTGTAGACTATTATCTAAATGGGATGAGAATCCAGAAATCGGTAGTACAAAGCGACTTGGGAGTGTTGGTGCAGGATTCCCAAAAAGTTCATTTGCAAGTCGAAGAAAAGAAAGCAAAAGCAATGCTTGCATTTATTTCAAGAGGACTTGTATACAAAAACATGGACGTAATGTTGAGGATCTATAAGGTGCTGGTAAGGCCGTTGGTCACTCTCAGACTATCCTTGATTGAACTTTGCTGGCTTTACCTTGCACTAAACGCTATTCCCTTATCATAGAAACATAGAAACATAGAAAATAGGTGCAGGAGGTGGCCATTCGGCCCTTCAAGCCAGCACCGCCATTCATTGTGATCATGGCTGATCGTCCCCTATCAATAACCCGTGCCTGCCTTCTCCCCATATCCCTTGATTCCACTAGCCCCTAGAGCTCTATCTAACTCTCTCTTAAATCCATCCAGTGATTTGGCCTCCACTGCCCTCTGTGGCAGGGAATTCCATAAATTCACAACTCTCTGGGTGAAAATCTTTTTTCTCACCTCAGTCTTAAATGACCTCCCCTTTATTCTAAGACTGTGGCCCCTGGTTCTGGACTCGCCCAACATTGGGAACATTTTTCCTGCATCTAGCTTGTTCAGTCCTTTTATAATTTTATATGTTTCTATAAGATCTCCCCTCATCCTTCTAAACTCCAGTGAATACAAGCCTAGTCTTTTCAATCTTTCCTCATATGACAGTCCCGCCATCCCAGGGTTCTATCTCGTGAACCTACGCTGCACTGCCTCAATCACAAGGATGTCCTTCCTCAAATTAGGAGACCAGAACTGTACACAATACTCCAGATGTGGTCTCACCAGAGCCTTATACAACTGCAGAAGAACCTCTTTACTCCTATACTGAAATCCTCCTGTTATGAAGGCCAAACATTCAATTTATTTCCGAGTCACGTGAGTGACTACGTGAAGAAGCTCCGCCAGGTGCATGCGCGTCATTACGTCTGACGCATGTCGCACTAACAGGCTGGAGAGCTCAGCTCCACCAGCGGTAAGTAGTAATCCACAGATAAGTCAATATTAAGCCTTTCCTGTGAGTATTTTTTTAACTCTGTAAGTCTGGCTCGCCGAGCCAGCTAGAGATGGTAATATGGATATATTGTTAATATAAATTGCAGTAATAGAGTGGAATAAAGCCGGCTCCTCGATTACCGCTATTTAGATCGGGTTTGGAGATAACGGCTGCGCTAATGCCGGCTCCAATACCCGCTACTGTTCTACTGGCAGCTCAACTGCCTCCATCAATTAAGTGCTTCAGGGCACTCAGGAATACCAAAATAAAGTACTCTCAGGCTCATTTGTCTCATGAGTCTGATGATGTGGAGGACCCCCTCCCTCTAATTTAAAGGTATGGGGAAGGCTCAACCAAATGGGAAAATGCTCCAAATTTAAAGAGCCATGGAAAATTTCAATGGGGGTCGAATGCCCCTAGGATTCCCCACACAGCCTCTCGCAGAGGTCCACACAGCAAAGAAGAAAACACCACTTATGGATACCAGTGGGAATCATCCTCTCCAGCACCTTGTCTAGGGCTGGAAGAGACCTCCCTAGAGCATGGCTCGGGAGAAGCCAGGGCAGGAGGAACCTGACCCTGAAGCTGGTGTCACTGCTTTTGTGCACACACCAGGGCACACGAGCGATGCTCCAGGTGTCCCGGACGTAGCATTAAACTTCGCTAAAACCGGAAAGGACTGGTGAGGCTATCGAGAAAACTCTAGCCGCCAATGTAAATTACATGGCTTCTCACCAGCTCCAGGATACGATCATGGAGAAGACTGCCACACGTTACAAAACACCTGTAAACTGTGCTTCACTCAAAATGCCCACCGTGAACTCGGCAAGGGCACAAATGAGTGCAACGATGCGGGGACAAGAAGTGAGATTTCAACGCGTCCTCAAGTTGTTGGCAGCAGGCATTCGGAGAAGGTCCAGAGGGGCATCGATGTCTGGTACTCAACAAGATATGCTGGCCCTGTTCTGCAATGCCTACTTTGAGGTCAATTGCATCAGGAAAATGGCCATCAAACCCTCGTTGAACCCAAAGTTGCAGCTATATGTAGGTCCACCAATATCCAAGCCCAGATTATTTATTTGGGGTGGACCTCCTCAAACAAGTCAAGGACCTGGAGGAACATGCCAAAACAATCCTTCTCATGAAGACATACGTCCCTTCTGCCAGGATGCCACCTCGCAGGTCGTTTTCAGCGCGAAAGGTGACGGATCCAGGGGCAGGGCCAAGCAGAGTGGGGCCAGTGGGACGATGGTATTACTCACCTGTGTATCCCAGCTACAACCCCAATATGGGAAGAAGGAGTAAAGGCCGACTGTAGAGGTACAGGTGATTCATTCTGTCCAGGATAGATTCTGGGAAACAACCTCCGGTTGGGGGTAGGTTGCAATTGGTTATGATGAATGGTGCTGCATAACATCTCATTAGTTTATACTAGACACTGTGTCAAGCTCGAATACAGTTTATGTCAGGAATTGACTGCCTGTACAGAATATGCCTAATAGAGTACTGGGGTTTTCTGCACCACAAACGCAGCAGGTAAAAGAAGAAATTACGGTTTGTCCAAAAAAAAGGGGTAATTGAGAGGACGACAAACCGTCCTCAACAATTTGTGTCCAACATATTCCACAGACAGAGAAAAGATGGGGGATGTAGAGTCCTGGACACCTTCAATACTGCGAAACGGCTGTTATCACAAGGCTGTTATATGGCAACTATAGGTCTGAAAGATGCATATTATTCAGTACCAATTCATCATCAGTATCGGAGATACTTGAAATTTAGTTGGATGGGACAGCGGTGGCAATTTAAAGCATTACCCAATGAGTTAACCTCAGTTCCTAGGCTATCCAAGAAATTGTTGAAACCAGTGCTGGTGCTACTTTAGGCCCAGAATCACATGGTAATGGCTAATCTAGATTATATTTTAATCATAAGCAACACTCAAGAGACAGCTGAGGAATTGGTTTCATCAACCAAATACCTGTTTGAAACGTTAGGGTTCCTGGTCCATCCAACCAACTTCAACCAAGAGCTATCCTAAAAAATTGTTTATTTGGGATTTGTCATTGATTCAGTTGATATGTCAGTGACTTTGCCTACAGCCAAGGCTTTGGAGATCAGAGAGGTATGTACCAGTCTCGCTGAAAAACAATATCCCTCCATCCGGGAAGTAGCCACTGTTATTGGTAAATTGGTGGCAGCTTTCCCTGCAGTCTAGTTTGTACCACTGCACTATCAAAGTCTACAACCAGCTAGAGAACTAGCACTTAAAGAACATGCAGGTCATTTTGATAGACCTATACAGTTACCAACCAGAGCCATAGCTCAATTACAAACTACCAAAAACATTTTGGTTCAACAACCTTCAGTGCTTTTACAGACGTATCCGAGTGCTGCCGGATGGGGAGCTACGGACAGCGAGTCTAACTGTGGTGGTAGATGGAGTGTGCAAGAGGATTTAATCCTGCACAGGCATGGTATAAATTACTTAGAACTGCTGGGTGCATTCTATGGATTAAAGTTTATTGTTCAACAATGAATAATTTACATGTTCAACTCCAGATTGATAATACCACGGCTGTGCCATATATCAATCCCATGGCAGGAATAAGATCGGTATCATGAGATAATCTGCCTAACCTCATGTGGCACTGGTGTATTTCCAGAAACACCTGGGTCTCCGCTATCTACCTACCAGGTAGAGACAATGTGGTGGCAGACAACAGGTCACGAAAGTTCAATGACAACATAGAATGGATGATTAAATCCTGAAGTTTTAAAATGATTGTCAGCCGCTATGGGTTGCTAGATATTGATCTGTTGCATCCAGACTAAATCACCAGTTGCCTCAATATGTTTTCATGGGAACTGGATCCAGGAGCAGTAGCGGTGGATGCATTTTCGCTATTGGGGACGTACATTATTTTATGCTTTTCACCCATTCTGCCTGATTAGGCAATGTCTCACCAAAATAGAGCAGGACTCCGCCTCAGGCGTTTTGGTGGTTCCGGCCTTTTGGTGGTTCCCATTGGTGCTCAGAATGATGACTCAGCCATTCATGACTATCCCCAACTGCAGTCATTTGTTGGTGCATCCAGTAACAGGAGAAAGTCATCCGTTACATGATCGTATTAATTTGTTGATCTGCAGGTTCTGACCAGACCGTTCCAAGGCTTTGGACTGTCAAATAGGACCATGGATGTCATAACTGCAGCTTGGAGAGATAACACTAAGAAACAATATGTGTCTCATATTAAGAAATGTGAGATGTTTTGTTTACAGTCAGATTTATCTTATCATACTGCAAGCATACCGGATGTATTGGAGTTCCTTGCTAAGTTGTATTTTTGATGAACATTTGAGTTATAATATTGAGTTATTAATAGTGCTCCGTCCTATTTAGGGCAGTTTCAGAACAACAACCTATTGGGTCTCAGCCATTAGTGTCCCGATTCATGAGAGGAATTTGTAACAAAAATCCTCCTAAACCTAGATATACAGAAATCTGGGATGTCAGTATACTGAGTTCCTCCATCATTTTGTGTACCCTCGATTTTCCAGCATCTGCAGTTCCTTCTTTAACACTTTGTCTACTCCACTGCGAAATCTCCTCAAGGTAAGCATAGTTTGAAGAAGTTCTCCTCTTCCCTCCTCTCTAACTGCCCCCTTCCGTGATTCCCCCTTCCCTCCAACTACTACCACATCCTTACCCAGACTCGATACCTCAGCCACATCTGCTTCCTCGGGGCTTGCCTGCGCCTCCGTCTCATACCTCGTGGTTTCCAGCTCCAGTTCCCTGCCTCCCAGTTCGGACCCCAGCCGGACTATCGGTACCGACTGGCTATCTGCCGCCAATTCAACAATTCTCCAACCGGGCACTGAGATCTACCCTGGTTGCGATGTGCCGGCACCAGCAGGACCTCGCTTTGACTCTCCCGAATCTTCAGGCCTCACTCACCCAGACCTGCAACGGACCCCAACTATAGTACATCCTCCAGAAGATCCACCGCTTCATTCAACAATTCCTGTCCCACCTTAACTCCACCAAGGACCTGAAATTAGCCCGCCTCCAGGCCGTTCCTGCCACCGACAATCCCCGACTCGACCGCCCGCAGGCCCCAGGCCCCAACTCTGGCCTGAGCCACTGGCCCGAGACCCGCGACGCCATCTTGGCCACGAGGAGCACCTCCAGTACTCACCAGGTCGCCGCCTTCACCGACCTCTACGTCGATGCTGCCGCCGATCTCCACCTGCCTACCGACGACGCCCAGCCTCGCTGCCTTATCGGCCCTCATAAGCGAAAGGATCATCTGGTAGTTCTAGTCTTCTAAAGCCTTACTATGTTACTTTGGCTGTCGTTTTCTGTGTTTTCACGCCGCTGCTTTGAAGTATGACGCGCATGTGCCTGGCAGGGCTTCTTCACGTAATCCCATTCCATTGTGGGATCAATTTACCCATTTTCCAGGCTGATTTCTGTAGGCCCTACCCTAAAAAATGCTTTTGCTGTTGGGGAGCGGGTGGCGGTTAGGCTCTTGGTGCCCTATCCGGCTGACGAGATCTTGAGGTAGGGTAAGGCTGTGGTCGATGGTATGTCTGTACCCTGGCAGGTGGTGGCTTCATGAGGCCACCACCTGCCAGGGTACTGCTCCAGAGCCAACTGCTTCATGAGGCCGATGGTTTTGGCCTCCTCGTCTAATTCTTTGACCTGTCCTCCCCAAACAGCTGTCATAGTGGTGGAGGTGCGACACAACCCTGCGAATTTCGGGTTGAGGATGGGCCGGATGGATCTATTACGAAAGCAATTTATTTCGAATTGCGTATAGCAGAGGAGGGCAAGAGCATCCTGCTGCTCATCGGTGACGTTATCGCCATCGGGGCCGTACGACTCCCACATGGACATATCGCTAGTCCGCCATCGTGCGGACTGTGGCGGTCCCCCTGCCTGATACGAAGGCAGCGGAGGTGAGTCGGTGCCGGCCCCCGGTACCTGGCTCCCCGATGTCCGCGCAGGCTTACTGCCACTTCTGACCCCCAAGGTCTGTGGTAGTGCATGGTCGCTGGCTGCCTCAGCGAGGCTGCCCGACCGAACTCTGCTGCCACCGGCCTGCGCTCCGGCAGACTGTCCCAGTGGAATGTCGGTAGCGCCTGCTCCTGCAGGGCTGCCCGACTGTCCAGCAGCTCTGCCGCCGGCCTGCACTCCGGCAGACTTTCCCGGCTGCTTGTCGAGGCCTGCCGCGGCTGCGGGGCTCGGCTTCGGCGTGGCTTTTCCCCGGGTATGCCCTCGCGGGACCTGTAAAAGATGGGAAGTTGCCGTCGCCGGTGTGCGAGCCACGTTAGTGCGTATCTGCTTGCTACCACCCCTGGCTTTGGGTGAAGGTAGCAGGAGGTCAGGGTCGGAGGTACCATACTCCTGTGCGGACGCCCGTTCTGGAGGTGAGGCGGGCGCTGCTGACTCTGCAGGGCACGACTACCGCACTTTTTTCCCCAGCTGTAGTACAGCTGCTGCCGGTGTTGCGAGCAGCTCCGGGGATGTTGGCCGCTGACTTGCTAGGGTCCCGCGGCTCTTGGAAAGCTTGGCCTTCCCTTTTCCTTCCATCGTTATCTGGAAGTAGAAGTAATTCCTACCTCCAACCAGCTTAAGGTGAGTTCACTTACCTTCAGTGTTCTTTTTGAAGGAGGGGAAGCGCACTCCCCCCCCAGCTTGTCGACAGCAAATGCAAGCGACGATATGTCGCGCATGCGTGCTGGTGGGGTCTTCACGAAGTCACTCACGTGACACCGAAATAAAATGTGGATAAAAGTGAGGTTATCCACTTTGGTGGCAAAAACAGGAAAGTAGACTATTATCTAAATGGTGGCCGATTAGGAAAAGGGAAGATGCATTGAGACCTGGGTGTCATGGTACACCAGTCATTGAAAGTAGACATGCGGGTGCAGCAGGCAGTGAAGAAAGCGAATGGTATGTTAGCTTTCATACCAAGAGGATTTGAGTATAGGAGCAGGGAGGTTCTACTTCAGTTGTATAGGGTCTTGGTGAGACCACACCTGGAGTATTGCGTACAGTTTTGGTCTCCAAATCTGAGGAAGGACATTATTGCCATAGAGGGAGTGCAGAGAAGGTTCACCAGACTGGTTCCTGGGATGCCAGGACTGTCTTATGAAGAAAGACTGGATAGACTCGGTTTATACTCTCTAGAATATAGGAGATTGAGAGGGGATCTTATAGAAACTTACAAACTTCTTAAGGGGTTGGACAGGCTAGATGCAGGAAGATTGTTCCCGATGTTGGGGAAGTCCAGGACAAGGGGTCACAGCTTAAGGATAAGGGGGAAATCCTTTAAGACCGAGATGAGAAAGACTTTTTTCACACAGAGAGTGGTGAGTCTCTGGAACTCTCTGCCACAGAGGGTAGTTGAGGCCAGTTCATTGGCTATATTTAAGAGGGAGTTGTGGCCCTTGTGGCTAAGGGGATCAGGGGGTATGGAGAGAAGGCAGGTACGGGATACTGAGTTGGATGATCAGCCATGATCATATTGAATGGTGGTGCAGGCTCGAAGGGCCGAATGGCCTACTCCTGCACCTAATTTCTATGTTTCTATGTTACTGTATTGTTATTTAAAAAAATGATTATTGGACAATTCAAAGCAATGTTCAATACATTATTTATTCACTCCTGTGTCAACTGAAGCAGTGTATCGTATAGAGTGGATCCACGGCATGAAATCACAGAGCTTTGAAATCTTCACGTAGTCACTCACGTGACTCCGAAGTAAAATAGTAAAATTAAACGAGAACTTATCAGTTTGCAGTTTGATCCTTATTTTATGAGGAATTACGATGAGGGATTATGTGCCCTCCGCTCCCGGCCCTCATAAGCGAAAGGATCATCTGGTAGTTCTAGTCTTCTAAAGCCTTACTATGTTACTTCGGCTGTCGTTTTCTGTGTTTTCACGCCGCAGCTTTGAAGTATGACGCGCATGTGCCTGGCGGGGCTTCTTCACGTAATCCCTCATCATAACTCCTCATAAAATAAAGATTAAACTTCAAACTGGTAAGTTCTCGTTTAATCTACTATTAGTTTTTTTCACTGCCTGCTGTACCTGCACGCCAACTTTCAGTGAGCGGTGTACAAGGACTCCCAGATCTCGCTGCACCTCCGCCTTACCTAACCTAACCCCATTGAGATAATAATCTGCCCCCTTGTTTTTGCCGCCAAAGTGGATAACCTCACATTTATCTATATTATACTGCATCTGCCAGACATATGCCCACTCACTCAAGCTGTCCAGGTCACCCTGCAACCTCCTAACATCCTCTTCACAGTTCACACTGCCACCCAGCTTTGTGTCATCCGCAAACTTGCTAGTGTTGCTCCTAATTCCCTCTTCCAAATCATTAATATATATGGTAAACAGCTGCGGCCCCACACCGAGCCTTGCGGCACTCCACTCGCCACTGCCTGCCATTCTGAAAAGGACCCGTTCACTCCTACTCTTTGCTTCCGGTCTACCAACCAATTTTCTATCCATGCTAACACCCTACCCCCAATACCATGTGCTCTAATTTTAGTCACCAGTCACCCGTGCAGGACCTTATCAAAGGCTTTCTGAAAGTCTAGATACACTACACCCACTGGCATCCCTTCATCCATTTTACTTGACACATCCTCAAAAAATCCAGAAGATTAGTCAAGCATGATTTCCCTTTCATAAATCCATGTTGACTTGGACTAATCCTTTTACTGCTATCCAAATGCCCCATTATTACCTCTTTAATAATTGACTCCAGCATCTTTCCCACCACCGAAGTCAGGCTAACTGGTCTGTAATTCCCCGTTTTCTCTCTCGCTCCTTTCTTGAAAAGTGGCATAACATTAGCTATCCTCCAATCCACAGGAACTGATCCTGAATCTATTGAACATTGGAAAATGATCACCAATGCGTCCACTATTGCTAGAGCCTCCCTTCCTGCAGACCATCAGGCCCAGGGGATTTATCATCCTTCAGTCCCATTAGCCTACCCAATACTATTTCTCGCCTAATGAAAATTTATTTCAGTTCCTCTACCTCCTTAGATCCTCTGTCCTCCAGTACATCTGGGAGATTGTTTGTGTCTTCCTTAGTGAAGACAGATCCGAAGTACCGATTCAACTCTTCTGCCATTTCCTTGTTGCCCATAATAATTTCACCCGTGTCTGCCTTCAAGGGACCCACATTTGACTTTGCTACTCTTTTTCCCTTAACATATCAAAAGCAGCTTTTTATTGTCCTTCTTTATATTCCTGGCCAGCTTCCCTTCATAATTCATCTTTTCAGCCCGTATTTCCCGTTTTGTTTCCTTCTGTTGTCCTATGAAAGTTTCCCAATCCTCTGGCTTCCGGCTACTCTTTGCTGTGTTATACATCTTTTCTTTTGGTTTTATTCTATCCCTAACTTCTCTTGTCAGCCACGGTTGCCTCCTACTCCCCTTAGAATCTTTCTTCCTTTTTGGAATGGAATGATCCTGCGTCTTCCGGATTATGCCCAGAAATTCCTGCCATTGCTGTTCCACCATCATTCCTGCTAGGATCCCTTTCCAGTCTAATTTGGCCAGCTCCCCTCTCATGCCTTCATAGTCCCCTTTGTTCAACTGCATCACTGCCACTTCCGATTTAACATTCTCCTTCTCAAATTGCAGATTAAAATTAATCATATTATGATCACTACCTCCAAGCAGTTCCTTTACCTCGAGTTCTCTTATCATATCTGGTTCATTGGACAACACTAAATCCAGAATTGCCTTTTCTCTGGTCGGCTCCATTACAAGCTGCCCTAAGAATCCATCTTGGAGGCATTCTACAAACTCTCTTTCTTGGGGTCCTGAACCAACCTGATTTTCCCAGTCTACCTGCACATTGAAATCCCCCATCACCACAGTGGCATTAACTTTGTTACATGCCAGTTTTAACTCTTGCTGCAACTTGCACCCTATATCCGGGCTAATATTTGGGGGTCTGTAAATAACACCAATTAGTATCTTCTTGCCTTTACAATTCCTCAACTCAATCCACAGTGACTCTACATCATCAGTCCCTATATCTTCCCTTGCAAGGGACTGAATTCCATCCCTCACCAGCAGAGCTACCCCACTCCTCTGCCCACCTGCCTGTCCTTTCTATAGGATGTATAACCCTGAATATTAAGTTCCCAGGCCCGATCCTCCTGCAGCCACGTCTCAGTAATCCCCACAATGTCATATCTACCAACTTCTAACTGAACCTCAAGCTCATCTACTTTATACTTTGCACATTCATATACAATACTTTTAATTCCTTATGCATCTCACCTTTCACATCGATCCCTATTACACTTGGCCATACTCTCCTATCCCTTTGAGCTTCCTTTCCCGTTAATTCTGGGGTCATTAACCATCCCTTTACTCTCTTTCCCTTTAACTCCATCCTCGACTATCCCATTTGACACCCCACACCCCTTATTCAGTTTAAATGGTCCAGAGGAGGTTTACAAGAATGATCCCAGGAATGAGTAGGTTAACCTATGATAAGCATTTGGCAGCATTGGGCCTGTACTCGCTGGAGTTTAGAAGAAAGAGGGTGGACCTCATTGAAACATACAGAATAGTGAAAAGCTTGGACAGAGTGGATGTGGAGAGGACGATTCCACTAGTGGGAATGTCCAGCAATAGAGGTCATAGCTTCAGAATTAAAGGGTGTTGTTTTAGGAAGGAGGTGAGGAGAAATGTCTTAAATCAGAGGGTGGTGAATCTGTGGAATTCTTTGTCACATAAGGTTGTAGAGGCCGTCAGTGGATATTTTTAAGGCAGAGATAGATAGATTCCTGATTAGTACGGGTTTCAGAGATTATGGATAGAAGGCAGGAGAATGGGATTAGGAAGGGGACATAGATAAGCCATGATTAAATGCCGATTAGACGATGAGTCAAATGGCCTAATTCTACTCCTATTCCTTATGACCTTTATGAAGACCACCATCACCCAAAATGCCAAAGAAAAACAAGGAATGGGCCTTATTGGAACTGAATGGAACTGTCCAATTGCTATGTCAACCACCACCTGAATGGAACTGTCCAATTTCCCCGATAACAACCACCATCGAGAGTCTGGTGATAGCACATGCTAACTTCCGCCTCCCAGACAGCCTTGATCCACTAAACTTTACTTACCGTCGCAACAGGTTCACAGCAGATGCCATCTCCCTGGCCCTACACTCATCATCAAACGACAAGGAGACAAAGAGTAGAGGTAGGAGAAATGGAGCTTAGTAAATCAGGACAACAATCTCTCCCTCAATGTTAGCTAGAAGAAGGCACTAGTTATTGAATTCAGGAAGCATGGTGAGGTACACGCCCTGGTCAGTATCAATGGTGCTGAAGTGGAAATGGTTGAGAGTTTCTTGGCATAAATGTTACCAGCAAACTGATAACAGATGGAAAGAAAATGGCCCAAAATCTGGTGGATAAAAATGCTGGAGAAACTCAGCGGGCGAGGCAGCATCTATGGAGGGCATGAATAGGTGATGTTTCGGGTTGAGACCCTTCTTCTGTCTGAAGCTCCATAGATATAGTGATTGTACTCCCTCGCCTCTCTTATAAGTGTTGCAGCTCGTTTGGGGGAAGATTCCACAATTGGATGAGGGGAATACACAAAAACTCTGCAGTAATTGAAATGGTTCCCAACACTGCATTATTTAGTTTTTAAGCATGATCTACAGAGTAGATCGCACACGCAAATAAATAACAAACCAATTCTCAATGTACATGGCCTGATGTGAGATAAATGATGATGCTCCTGGGTGGGTAAGCATAGTTTATTTTGTAGGTCGTATACACTCAAGACTGGACAAGGAAATGCAGATTCAAGGAGTGAATATTCAGGGGTGTGTGCAGTGTCACAAATCTGGATGTCTTCATCTTGTAAAGGTTGGACTTTGATTTAGTGTTATTGGAGCTCTGGGCGACTGAGATTATTATATCATGCTGTTGGCTGGTGCTTCATCAATGAAGAATAGGCACTTGCTGGAGAATACCCAACTAGCTCATGTAGCTGCAGCATGGATTTGGCTGGTTCACTCATGAAAATGCAAGAAAATAAGAGCAGGGGGAGGCTTCAACTGGCTTCATCACATCTGTGCCAGACCTCCGTTCCTTGATCTTTCAAATATGTATCTATCTCTAATTTACATAGATATTGCGTGATATGGGTTACATCACCCTCTGGGGAAGAGGATTTCTAAGATCCTCCACCCAAGGGATTTCTGCACACTTTAGTTTTAATTGACCAAATCCTTTATTTTGTAGCTTTGTCCCCTTATTCATTACTCTCCCACCGGTGACAACATCACAACATCTACCTCAGAATCTAATAATTGGAATAAGGTCACCCCCTCATTCTCCAATGAATACAGACCAAAGCAGTCTAACTTGGCTGGATGGGACAACCATATCGCCGAGGAATCAGCCTGGTGAATCTCCTTTGGACTGCCTCCAACACTGTTTTTAGGCAAGACTAACAAATCAATGCACGTCTCCCAGATGTGGATTTGCCAACATTCTGTACAACTGCAACAGAAATGCCCCATTCTTAAACACTAACCCCTTTGCCATGAATGCCTACTTAATGTGTGCTATTACAAAGTGGTCAGCCAATATTGGATGGAACAAAATGCTCCCCCCAATGAGCTCAGTGCTTTCTATACATGCTTTAAACAGAAGGTCATCATCTGCTCCATTATCAATAGACAATAACAATAGGTCATTTGGCCCTTCGAGCCAGCACCGCCATTCAATGTGATCATGGCTGATCATCCCCAATCAGTACCCCGTTCCTGCCTTCTCCCCATATCCCCTGTCTCCGCTATTTTTAAGAGCCCTTTCTAGCCCTCTCTTGAAAGCATCCAGAGAACCTGCCTCCACCGCCCTCTGAGGCAGAGAATTCCACAGACTCACCACTCTCTGTGAGAGAAAGTGTTTCCTCGTCTACGTTCTAATTGGCTTACTCCTTATTCTTAAACTGTGGCCCCTGGTTCTGGACTCCCCCAACAACGGGGACATGTTTCCTGCCTCTAGTGTGTCCAAGCCCTTAACAATCTTATATGTTTCAATGAGATCCCCTCTCATCCTTCTAAACTCCAGAGTGTGCAAGCCCAGCCGCTCCATTCTCTGAGCATATGACAGTCCCGCCATCCCGGGAATTAACCTTGTAAACCTACACTGCACTCCCTCAATAGCAAGAATGTCCTTCCTCAAATTAGGGGACCAAAACTGCACACAATACTCCAGGTGTGGTCTCACTAGGGCTCTGTACAACTGCAGAAGGACCTCTTTGCACCTATGTTCAATTCCACTTGTTATAAAGGCCAACATGCCATTCGCTTTCTTCACTGCCTGCTGTAGATGCATGCTTACTTTCATAAACTGATGTACAAGGACCCCCAGATCCCGTTGTACTTCCCCTTTTCCCAACTTGACGTCATTTAGATAGTAATCTGCCTTCCTGTTTTTGCTACCAAAGTGGATAACCTCACATTTATCCGCATTAAACTTCATCTGCCATGCATCTGCCCACTCCCCCAACCTGTCCAAGTCACCCTGCATTCTCATAGCATCCTCCTCACAGTTCACACTGCCACCCAGCTTTGTGTCATCTGCAAATTTGCTAATGTTGCTTTGAATCCCTTCATCCAAATCATTGATGTATATTGTAAATAGCTGCGGTCCCAGCACCGAGCCTTGCGGTACCCCACTAGTCACTGCCTGCCATTCTGAAAGGGACCCGTTAATCCCTACTCTTTGTTTCCTGTCTGCCAACCACTTCTCTATCCATGTCAGCACTCTACCCCCAATACCATGTGCCCTAATTTTGTCCACTAATCTCCTATGTGGGACCTTATCAAATGATTTCTGAAAGTCCAGGTACACAACATCCACTGGCTCTCCCTTGTCCATTTCCCTAGTTACATCTTCAAAAAATTCCAGAAAATTAGTCAAGCATGATTTATCCTTGGGTATGCCTGTATCATAAGTCACTGTGGCAGTTGTGAGATTGGCCTTCCAGAGAGTCAATCTGCTGGGATTTCGGAAAGCTAGTCAACATGTTTTTATGGTACGGGTCCCTGGCTGTGCGGATCAGCTGGCAGAAATATTCACAGACCTATTTGTGATAAATGTCAGGACTTGGAAGCTAATTTAACGCATAGTTTTGTAACATGTATAAAACTTAATTATTATTGGACAGAAATCTTTAGAGTTAGCTCTGAAGTTCTTAAAATTAAACTAGACCCAGATCCAAAATTAATAATATTAGTAGTTCCGGATTCAAATCTAATATTAAAAGTAAACCAAAGAAATTTCTTGGATTACTGTTTGATAATAGGGTAAAAAATAATATTGAAATTTTGGAAGGGAACATTATCCCCCACAATTAAAATGTGGACAGTGGAAATGTTGGAGACGTTGCATTTGGAAAGAATCAGATTTGTCCTAATGGACAAATACAAACTCTTTGAACAGATATGGTCTCCATATACAGAATATTTGAAGGGGTAGCTGTTCTTGGCATCACAACTCAATGGGTACCCGGCAGGATTAGATGAAAATAACTCTGTTTTTCTTTTTGATTTGTATACATGTCTCCATTGATATCGCTATTTGAAATTGTGTTATTCACTATTAAGATGTATACTATAATCTCTTTTTTTATATAATACTTTATTTTAATTAAATACATATAACAAGAATATATACATTTTTTTTCTCCTCTCTTTTCTCTTTCTCTTTCTTTATAATCAAAATTATTATTTAATCACTATTCTTATTGATTAAAATCTATTCTTTTCTTTTTCTACTTTAAAAAAAAATAGAAGTTTATAAGAACTATTCGTAACATTCATATACTTATTGAAATAAGTTGGTTGTGTATTTGAAAAGTTGTTATACCGTTGTTATGATGGATTTCTTTTAATAAAAATATTATTACAGAAATATTCACAGACATTTTTAACCTCTTACTACTCCATTCTGAGGTCTCCACCTTCTTTCGGCTGGTCAGCATGGTTTTGCAAAGGGGAGGTCTTGCTTGATAAATTTGCTGGAATTCTTTGAAGATGTAAATAGCAGCACAGCCAAAGGAGAGTCAGTAGATGTTGTTTAAATGTTACCAGCAAACTGTCCTGGACCGACTGCATTGAAAAAAATACAGGTGCCTGAGGAAATGCAGCATGTCTCCAACGACTCTCACCAACTTCTACAGATGCATCGTGCAAAAGTCGATGGTCAGCTTGCATCACAGCTTGATTTGGGAACAGCTCTGCCCAAGACAGCAATAAATTGCAGAGTTGTGGATATAGAGTAATGAATCACACATACCGGACTCACCACCATTGACTGCATGGACACTTCGCACTGTCTTGGAAAAGCAGACAACATAAACAATGATGTTTTCCATCCCTATCATTCGTTCTTCTCCCCTCTCTCGTCAGACAGAAGATACAAAAGCTTGAAAGCATCTAGCACAAGACTCAGAAACAGTTTCTTCCCTTTTGTTATCAGACACCGGAATGGTCCTGACCTAAGCTAGGGAACAGTCCCCATTTACCAAACTACCTCATTATAGCTTTGACCCTTCTCTGGAATAGTTTTGTTACATTGCTGAGAAATAATATTCTGAAATCTGGAATTTTCTCTTCACTATATCTGTTGTAATTGTGTATGGCTTGTTTGTATTCAATTATAATATCTGATTTGGAGGCACACAAACAAAAACATACAGTTTGTTCTATAAGCCAGGTCATTAATAGTAAACAACTGAAGTGCAATAACTGATCCCTGGGGTAACTCCACTAATTGCATCACTCCAGTCTGGAATGAGAAGGTTGTCCTATGAAACAGCCAGCTTTCAATCCATGCTTACACTCTTCCCTCAAAACCTTTATTTTGTACCTTTGTCCCCTTATTCATTACTCTCCCACAGGTGAGAACATCACAACATCTACCTCAGGATCTTATAATCGGAATAAGGTCACCCCCTCATTCTCCAATGAATACAGGCCAAAGCACAATTGTTGGATAATTCTCTTCATCAACCGGAATGGATCATTATGGAGAAAGAGGACTGCTCCCTTTTAAATATTGGTGCGATCCTTCTTTCACCAATGACGGTGAATAATACAACCTACAACAAAAACCCAATTATACATAGTACAATCAGAATTTGGAAACAAATAAAATACAACTTAAAATTAATAAACTTATCTCTCCTATCTCCTATTGCTAAAAGCCCTCTGTTTAAACCCTCAATTATAGATAAAGCATTTATACAATGGGAAAGAGCAGGAATAAAAATTTTGGGAGATTTGTATGATACGGGAAAACTATTATCATTTAAACAATTACAACTAAAATACAATCTGGGTAACAATCAGTATTTTAAATATTTCCAAATATGTTATTATCTGAAAAAACATGCACAAGAATTTCACAAAATGCCATTAGACTTACTAGATGAAGTAATTAATACAAAGGCGGAATCAGCAAATTTAATTTCATATATATATAATATTATACTAAATGCAGTAATACCAACAACGGAAGGTATCAGAGGTGAGTGGGAAAACGAACTAAGCATAAAAATTTCAAATGAAAGGTGGAAAGAGTACTTATTAAATGTGCACAAATGCTCAATTAACGTGAGACACACTTTAATACAATTTAAAATTTTACACAGATTATACTACTCAAAAACTAAATTAAATTAATTTTTCCCCAATGTCTCACCAATTTGTGATAAATGCCAGTGTCAAGAAGCTACTACAGCGCATTCATTCATCTTTTGTATAAACATTCAAAGGTTTTGGATTGAAATCTTTGAACTTTTCACAAAACTGTTTAAAATAAAAATAACACCAAAGCCAGAATGGATTATTTTTGGAATGACAGAAGGTAGTTCGGAATTAAATGTGTATTAAAATAATCTATTTGATTACGGCTTAATAATAGAAAAAAAGCTAATCTTAAAATTCTGGAAAAATGCTCCTATACCAACATTAAATATGTGGATTTCAACTATGTTTGAAACATTACATCTGGAAGATATGAGACTCCACCTGGCAGGAAAATCAGATCACTTCTATCAGACATGGTCTGAATTTATAGAATATACAAAGATAGGGTGCAGGAGTACCTCGGGCCTTGGTAGGGGGGGATGAAAAACTATCGAGTTGGTGGATTCCTTTTGCGTGGTATATATAATATAGTAACTGGCTTTTTTTTTCACTTTGTCTCTCTTTCTTTTTTCTGCTTCTTTTCTAGGGTCCATCTCTTAATCCCCTTTCTCTAATTCTTTGACCAAGGGTTTGTTTTGTTTTTTCTCCCCTTTGGCACGCTCTTTCACTTCCACAACTCTTTTCACCTACTTCACTCTCTTTCTTTCTGTTCTTTTTCTTTAAAAGCCATAAAACGATGGGGGTACAATGATCGTAACAATATATATATGTGTGATGTACACTGATGTATTTACCTCTAATAAATAAAAATATTTAAAAAAATAAAATTAAAAAAAAATACAGACCAAAGCAGTCTAACTTGGCTGGATAGGACAACCATCTTGCCGAGGAATCAGCCTGGTGAATCCCCTTTGGACTGACTCCAACACTTTTTTTTAGGTAAGACTAACAAAATAATGCACAGTGTTCCAGATGTGGATTTGCCAACACCTTGTACAACTGCAACAGAAACGCCCCATCCTTAAACACTAACTAAGCCTTTGCCATAAAGGCCAAAATGCCATTTACCTACTTAATATTGTGTGCTATCACGGGCTACAAAATTAAGTCAGCCAGTATTGGTGCGAACAATGCTTTCTATACTTTCAATCCTTGCTTACACTTCCTTCAAAAAGTCAGGCTCTTAGTTAATGTACCTGCCTCTTATGTCACACCTTGTCAGGTGTATTTTGGAAATCTAAACAGTACATCTCTACGTTCCCCTCTATCGATTCTCCCTCCGACATCCTCAAGAAAAAAAAGGAGTGCATTTGTCAAATAAGTTTTATATTTAGGTTTCCTAAGTGATTAATTATTTCCTCTTTGATTATTGACTCTCTCAACCAGGATCATCCTTGCCTAACAATTCTTCAGTGTAAATGCCCATTACTACTTATCAGTCCTTTTTATGAATGTGGTCCAGATCTTGCAACCTGATTATATGTTCTGCTTCCTTTCTTGAGATGTTTAAAAAAAGTTTTTTAGAGATACAGCGTAGAGACAGGCCCTTCAGATGACTGAGCCCATGCCAAACAATGATCATCCATACACTAGTTCTAGCCTACACGCTAGGTACATATGACCCCACGTGACTGACTAATTAATTTGTCCCCACATGCTGGGCAAGATCTGGACATACCTACGGCCACAGTCCATAGACCACAAACACACCCTCTCCCTCTGCTCTGGCAGAAAATCTTGGTCCAGCCCGCTGATGTTTCAGATAAAAACTGTAATTCTTCCTCAATTTTATATAGACTCTCTGGACAACCACTCACTAATGACACTCATGACTCCTTTCAGGACCAGCTGGGGTCCTGTGTACCAAAAGCTTCCTCAATTTCTGTCTTGATAGGTAATAGAAAAAGAACGGTGAATCTGCTCAGAAACAAGAAGCACTCAACTGCAAATGTATCAAATTTAGCATCCATTCCTCGTCAGCCACAGCCTGTCCCCAAAAATTGGACAGGTAATGCTTTTAACACACTAAAACTATCTTTATAATATGTCACGTCTTTGGCAGGAAAATCTTTCTTAATCAACAATTTCATTATTGAGCACAATCTTGATTTTATGATTTCAACTGAAACTTGGTTGGACCAAAATAACAATGAAGCTGTTCTTGAGTCAACCACTCCCAACTTCAGTTTTATGAGTAAGGCTGGAGTGCATAAGAAAGGAGGAAGTGTCGCCATAATATTTAATAACTCACTCCAATGCAAGCAAATATCTTACGAAAATGATGCTTCTTTTGAGTATGTGGCTCGTCAGCTGAATTCCTCTCGAGGAGTTATGTTCGTAAATATCTACAGGCCACCTAAATACTGAGTAAGCTTCTTTAATGAGTTTACTGAACTGCTATCTATAATCTGTATTGACTCCCAGGACAGAGGGACTAAAGAACAGTGTTGTGTTCTTCATAACTACAGACTGACTCAGCATGTGACGGAGCCCACACACAACAAGGGGCACACTCCGGACTTAATTATCTCCAAGGGTCTGAACATTTCCAAGATTGTGGAAACTGATGTTGCTCTCTCTGATCATTCCTGTGTTTTCTTTGACAGCACTATCTCCGTGCACACAAATGTTCAAAAAGAGATAGTCACTAAACGGTATATCACTGACAACACCAGCGAAACATTTATTCAGCTTTTCCCCTCCACACCCGCCCCCTCTTGGGTCTCAGTCAATGAGCTTGTAGATCATTTCAATTACAAAATTACAAATGTTATTGATGCCATTGCACCCTCCAAGGTGAAGGCTGTCTCTAGTAAGAAAAGATCACCACGGAGAAATGACACCCTGGTAAGAACAGAAAAAAGAGAGTGTTTAAAAACTGAATGCAGGTGGCGAAAAACAAATCTCCAGGTTCACTATCACATCTAACGGGAAAGACTTGGCATTTATGGCTTGGAGCTGAGAAATGCAAGGCGGTCCTTCCTCTCTGACATCAATGGCAAAAACAGTAATAATGCACGTGCCTTGTTTGCTCCTGTCGACAGGCTAACAAACCCCTCCTGTGTCAGTAGCCTCTGAACCTTCCCACCAGGGCCTGCAATGAATTTGTCTCCTTCTTCACTGACAAAATTCAGAAAATTAGGCAAGCAATCAGTGCCTCCATATCGGGTACAGGATGCGTGTCGTCCGTGTGTCCACATAAAGCCAATTTAAATGCCATGACGCAATTTTGTGCAATCAACCATAAAAATCTGGAGGACATTATGCAACATCTAAAATCCTCCTCCTGCTGCCCTGATATTCTGCCAACAGGATTTTTTTTTAATGTTTCAAATTATTTGGCCTCAGATCTACTACAAATCGTAAACACGTCTTTTCTCTCAGGTGTCTTCCCAAAGGCCCTAAAAACTGCAGTTATCAAGCTACTCTTAAAAAAGAACAATTTAGACACGTCACTAATGTGCAATTACAGGCCCATATCAAACCTTCCATTTTTAAGTAAAATCATTGAAAAAGCTGTTTTTCACCAGCTTAACAACCTTTTGTCACTAAACCAGTCAGGTTTTCGACCACACCACAGCACCGAGAGTCCTCTTGTTAAGGTCTTCAATGACATCCACTTAAATACAGACAATGGCAAAATTTCAGTCTTAGTATTACTGGATCTCAGTGCTACATTTGACACAGTCGACCACACCACGTTACTAGACCGATTGGAAAACTGGGTTGGACTTTCTGGCACAGTACTAAACTGGCTTGAATCCTACTTAAAGAACAGGGACTAGTTTGTGTCTATGGGTAATTACACATCAGAGTGGAAAAATAAAGCATGTGGAGTTCCCCAGGGCTCCATTCTGGGGCCTCTTCTGTTTAACATCTACATGCTCCCACTGGCTCAGATTATGGAAAACAACAAAATAAGTTACCATAATTCTGCAGACGACACACAAATTTACATAACCATATCAACAAAGGGACTATGGTCCAATCCGAATACTGAGTAAGTGCATCAAACAAATCAACAATTGGATGTGCCAAAACTTTCTTCAATTAAACGAAGACAAAACTGAGGTAGTTATTTTTGGAGCCAAAGACGAACGATTGAAAGTTAGTGCTCAGCTTCAATCAGCAATATTAAACACCACGGACAAAGCCAGAACTCTCGGTGTAATCAAGGACTCAGACCTGAATTTCCACAGCCACTTTAAGACAATTACTAAGTCAGCCTACTGTCACCTTAAGAATATATCAAGGGTTAAAGGGTTCAGCAGGATTTGGAAAAACTTGACCATGCATTTATCTTCAGTAGATTTGACTACTGTAATGCTGTCTTCACAGGTCTCCTTAAAAAATCGACTAGACAGCTGCAGCTGATTCAGAACGCTGCTGCTCGAGTCCTCTCTAAGACCAAGAAAGTGGGTCACATCACTCCAGTTTTGAGATTTTTACACTGGCTTCCAGTCTGCCAAATAATTGATTTCAAAATATTACTGTTGGTTTATAAAGCACTGAATGGTCTAGGGCCATAATACATTTCTGACCTTTTGCTACATTATGAACCATCCAGACCTCTGAGGTCGTCTGGGACAGGTCTGCTTTCTGTCCCCAGAGTCAGAACTAAACATGGAGAAGCAGCGTTTAGTTTTTATGCACCACATATATGGAACAAACATCCAGAAAAATGCAGGTCCGCTCCAACTCTCAATTCTTTTAAATCGGGGCTGAAGACTTTTCTGTTTGACGCTGCTTTTAATTACATTTTATTTTAATTAAATTAAATAATTATTCATTTCTAACATTCACTGTAATTTTTATTCTTATATTTTATTCTTGTCTTATTCTATTTTTGCTTGTTTTTATTTTCTATTCTTTAAAATGACTGTTTTTAATTGCTTTTTAATGCTTTGTGTAAAGCACTTTGAATTGCCTTGTTGCCGAAATGTGCTCTATACATAAGCTTGCTTGCTTGCTTACTAGGGACAACTTACAGAAGCCAATTATCCTACAAACCTGCACGTCTTTGGAATGTGGGAGGAAACCAGAACACCTGGAGAAACCCCTCATGGTCACAGGGAGAGCGTGCAAACTCAGTACAGACAGCAACCACAATCAGGATCGAGCCCAGGTCACTGGCGCTGTAAGGCAATATGTCTACAGCTGTGCCACTGTGTTGTGCAATTGTCAGCAAGTGTACCCACATTTGACAGAATAGAAAGATATTAGTGAAGCTGCTACTGTAAGTATGTTAAAGCCTTTGAACTGCCGCGATGGATGTACATATTGATACCACAGGGGTAGGCTTACAACAACCATAGCCATCATTGTTTCCGCTTCATATGACCCATTCTTATAGATGCTCATTGATGTCAGTTTACCCAGGCTTGTCGACGGTGTATCTGATCACAGACAGCCAGCTAGTTGATCAATTTTTGGACCAAAGCTGGAGCCAATTTAATCTGGTGAAATCTAAATAGAGCTCCAGTGGACATGTTATCACACATATAAGCAGCTGGATCTGGATTCTGGAACTCCAATTATATTTTTCTATTCCCATTTGAAAGTTAGTATTGTATCTGTTTTATGGTTGAGTAGTTACAATCACAACAACACTGTGTGAAAATGTTATTACTCTGTGATTCTTTCATTCACAACTATAAATCATACTTGACAATCTGCTTTGGGCCAAGCTTGTGTATAAGAGCTTTCAAATCCTTATGGAATATTTGCAACCCTTACAAAATTTGACTGTAACTCAAAAAACAAATGTTACAGTATAACAATGCAAAAAGTGAAGTAACATAAGAACTTAATTGCTGACATTTGCAAAATAAATTTGGCATTTGTTGGGTTCAGCTGATAAATATGTGTAACATTATAAAATTAGGACTTACACATTTGAAAAGAAGCTAATTACATCAATCTTTTACAAGTATTTTTGAACAGTGTAATGGTTTAGCTTTGTCTTTGGGGCTGCAGAGTGAGAGGAAGGTTTGGCGAGAAAGGCAAAAGGAAAGCAGAGAAAAGAGCATATAAGGAGTTGGAATAGTAAGATTAAACGAGAACTTACCAGTTTGAAGTTTGATCTTTATTTTATGAGGAGTCGAGTTGAGGGACTACGTGAATAGAAGCCCGTACAGCCGTTGGTGCGTCAATCTTCAAAGCAGCGGAATGAATTCACAGCTAACAATGACCGAAGTATAACGGTAAGATGATAACACTAGAACTACCAGATGAGATCTATGAGGGTGGGAGCGGAGGGCACGTAGTCCCTCAACTCGACTCCTCATAAAATAAAGATCAAACTTCAAACTGGTAAGTTCTCGTTTAATCTTACTATTTTACTTCGGAGTCACGTGAGTGACTACGTGAAGACTTCAAAGCACTGTGAATTCACGCCGCAGACTCAAATCCGACGTTCACACTGCCTGGATTGACTCAAAAGTCGTTAACAATCAATCATGCATCAGTAATACATTTGTTAAATGAAATAACAGTTTATTTACAAACAAATCATAACAAACCCCTCTAACTCAGGGGAAAAATGTAACAGTACTGACACCAGAATCAGCAAACACCCCAAGCCTTGAAATCGGCTTGTGACAAAACCTCTGAAAAGTTAGCTCACTGGACCATCCTGCGGCCGCGAGGACCTTGAAATCGTTTGCACCGACACCTTACTGTGTGGTTTTTTTGTGACTAATAAACAAAGCCAACTCTGTTCCTCTCAGAGGTTTAGTAATCTCAAAGTAAAGAGATAAATGTGAGACTATACAGAAGCGATCATCTACGGGGTATGCTGAAAACACCATCTTACATCCTGTCATGCCTCTTTTATTATGTTTAAGCAAATCATAGACATAAAATATAATGGCATCAGCCGACACATGCATTCTATCTAGCCGTAGCTTTTGCAATGTTTGTACAACGTTGGCTGAAACCAACACCAGAAGCATGACCACCTTCATAGTTAATTTGGCTATAGATAGGCTTGTAACCGGAGCCCACTGGCGAAGAAGCATAAAAAAAACCTCACTCACATTGCAAATACCGGCATACCTGAGTTTAGGAGGATTAGAATTGAAAACTCCCTTCATGAATCGTGAACTAACGGATGTGTCCCTACTGTATGCAATTCTGCATTCATAGGTAAATACGAAGACAGAGCACTTCTGGCTGAATTAATTGCACTGTAACTTAATTTTTTGGTCAAAATAAAGAGTTGACAAACTCCAATACATCCGTGATCCCTGCCGTGTGATATACAATATCCTGCTGTAGGCAGAATTGCTCCCACTTCCTTATATAGGTGATATATTGCTGCTGTGTACTATCCCTGCAGGCCGACGTGAGAACATCCACCGTCCGATGAGACAGTCCTCTCCCCAGGTATGGCCTCCTTAAAATCTGCAAATTAACAGATCAATACGATCCTATAAAGGATGTTGATCCCCAGTGACTGGATTTACCAGTAGATTTTTATTCTTGGGCATAAGCATGTAAGGCTCCCTGGCCATTTGTAATACAACGGGAAACCATGCTCGTGTAGGCCAATCTGGCACTACCAATACCCCTGAAGCGGAGTCCTCCTTGATCTTTTGCAAACATCTGCTGATGAGACAGAATGAAGGAAATACATACACAAACATTCCTCCCCCAATGCAGCGAAAATGCATCCATTGCTACTGCCCCAGTATCTGGTTACCATGAAACATATCTAGGTAACTGATGATTTAATCGAGATGCAAACAAGTCAATATCTGGCAATGCATACTGATCAATCATTTGGTTAAACACATCCTGATTTAACATCCATTCAATGTTGTCATTAACTGACGTGACCTCTTCCTGGCAAATAAAGTGCTGAAAGCCAGATATTTTGGTCAATACACCAGCTCCAAATCTGGTTAGCCAGTCTATCACAAGACTGTGACTTAACTCCACCCATGTGGTTTACATATGCCACTGCTGTGGTGTTGTGAATCTGAGCTGCACATGCAGATCCCTCCTTGTAGAACAATAAGCTTTGAGCCCATACCAGGTGCCCAACAACTCTAAATAATCAATCCCTCTTAATTGAGGAAGCGATGTCTCATCCACATTCCATCTGCCTCCACAACTAGAAGACATATCTGTTGCACCCCAACCCAGTGCACTCACATCAGTCTGTAATATCAGTGACGGTGATTCCACGAAACCTTCCTTAAATTTTTTGAAACATGTACTATCCACCATTGTATGTCAGCAATCGCCCCAGCTGACAACTGCATAGGCCTATCAAAAATAGCCCCTTTGTATTCTCAGTGCCTGTTCCTTTGATGGTTGTAATTGTTGATAATGCAGAGGACAATACTGCACAGCTGGAAAGGCTGCAACAACTTCCCAATAAAACTGGCTACTTGTCTAATCAAAGGCCGTTGTTCTCCAACGAGATTAACACAGTCCTCAATTAACTGATTCAATTTATCCCTGGGCAAAGTTACCAACATGTGATTGGAATTAATGGTAAATCCCAGATAATCAATAATTTGGACTGGTGATAATTTAGATTTACCTGGGTGAATAACAAATCCCATTTGTTCAAAAGTGATTTTAACAACTGAAACTGATGATTGAGTTTCATTATGAGTCTTTCCAACAATCAGAAATCATCTAAATAGGCCATTACCACATGCCCCTGAGCTCTAAGCAATGCTAACACAGGTTTTACCAATTTAGTAAATAATCTAGGAGCTGAAGTTAATCCATTCGGCAATGTACTGAATTGCCACAGCTCAGTCATCCAAATAAATTTCAAATATCTTCTATCATCACCATGAATAGACACTGCGTAATACGCATTCTTTAAATCAATGGTTGCCATATAATACCCTTTGGACACTAGATGTTTTGCCCGTGGTAAAGTTCTCCATTTTGAAATGCCTATAACAAACACATTTGTTCAAATTCGATAAATCCAGAATAATTCTACATCCCCCAGTCTTTTTAGATCTGGGAAATATACTTGACAGAAATTGTTGACTTTGATAGACAGAAGGCTCAATTACCCCTTCTTATGTAACGACTGAATCTCTGCTTGAATAAGCACATTTTCCTCATCTGAAAAATAAGTTTACGACTAGGAAAATGACGCACCAACGGCTGTACGGGCTTCTATTCACGTAGTCACTCACGTGACTCCGAAGTAAAATTGGGAGAGGAGGGAGTGTGGCCCAGCTGCTCAGCGAAATCCTGGCAACAAAGTAAACTGATGCTGGCTTTAAATCGTAGGGTGTTCAGACTCTGCACCTGGGAGTACTTTCCTCTGTACCCCTCCCTCTCTCCCATATATTTGATCGCCATCTTATTTTCAAGAGAGAGTTAGATTTAGCTCTTGGGGCTAAAGGAATCAAGGGATATGGCGGAAATAGCAGGAATAGGGTACTGATTTTAGATGATCTGCCATGATCATATTGAATGGTGGTGCTGGCTCAAAGGACCGAATGGCCTACTCCTGCACCCATTTTTCTATGTTTCTATATTTGATCTCTTCTTTCCCATCTATGGAGAGAAGGAATTGGCGACGTTTCGGGTCCAGACCCTACTTCAGACCCTCCTTTTCTCTATCCTTCCTCTATTTTGTCTTTTTGTCTTTCTTCCACCTATTCCTGCTTTTTCATCTCTACGTTTCTGTGTCTTCCCTACTCTTTTTTCTCTTTCGCGCTTCCAAGATCAATATCACTCAAAATTCTTGCAATAAATTTACCACTGATAGTTACAGTGGGCCTAGCTCCTGTAATCAAGGCAAAATAATGTTGGAGTCCAGTGAGTTATTCATAGATATTTGACGTGTAGTAATACAGAAGCTTATGTTGATAATCCAGAGGTGTGAGTTGAAATTCTTAACGGTCGCTGTAGAATTTATTTCTAATCAATTAAATAATCTGCATTTTAAAAAGTCCAAGTTATGAAACTGCTGGATTGAATGAAAAACTATTTGTTTCATTATTCGCTTGCAACGAGGTATGGTTGTATACGTACGTATACATATAAATTAGGAGCAGGAATATCTCTGTCCTCAGTCACCAATACAAACCTCTAAGAAAGCCAAGGAACTACACATCATCTTTAAATTAGCTCTTTCAATTTTCCAAACTGAACATTGAGTCATTCGGCATGGGAAAAGATCCTTTGGCCCAATGTGACTGTATTAACACTCAAGCATCCATCCACAATAATTCCATTTGTTTTTCTTGAATCAGAATCAGAATCATATTTTATTTGGCAAGTATGTTTTGCAACATACGAGGAATTCCACTGGCCAGGTCAGTCATACAATTAAATACAACAGACTCAAAAACACATTTTAACACAGATTTTAACATGAACATCCACCACAGTGACTCCTACACATTCCTCACTGTGATGGAAGGCGAAATAAAGTTCAAGTCTCTTCCTTTTGTTCTTCCTCGGTCGGGGGCCTCGAGCCCTCCGTAGACGGGACCGTCGTAACTCCCGTAGCCGGCGGCGTTCGGGTCCTCCGCTTCGAAGCGATCTGCTCCCGCATCGGGGGGGATGTCAGCTCCCCCGCGCTAGACGATCGAACCTCGCGTCGGGGCTGGTCGAACCTTCTGCGGCATTGGAGCATCCCGACTAACCTCTCCCAAGACTGCGAGCCATTCAAGGTAAGTCCGCAGGCCGCAGTGGGAGCGATCCCAAGCAAGGGATCCGCTCCAATGTTAAGTCCGCGCCCCGCAGTGGGGCTCACGACAGTCCGAGGCGGCTACCAGCACTCAAATAACCAAAAGGTGAAAAAACGAACAGACTGCCAGCAGGACTGCCATCTTCCCAGTGCTCCTGGTGGTCTTCTTGCATCCCAATCAATCCCTTCCCCCCAATTATCCTGCCATTCATCTAAACTAAGAGCAGTTTCTCTACCATACAGCGCACCTTTGGAACATGGTCAGCTTTTCACCATTATTGATCTTCCTCACCTTCCCTTTGCCTTTTCCACGGCTCTCCTTGCTTTAATTATAAGACATCTCCAAATATTTCCATTTCAGATGAAAAGTCATCAAGCTTCTCTTCCCGCAGATCCCACATTGTATTTTTCTCTCGGTGGGATAACACCATTTCCAGTGTCAAGGAATTTGTTGTTAAAAGATCAAGGTTATCCCAAAACTCCAGGAAAAATGCGAATTCCAGTAGAAAAATCATTGGGATGTGCTATGACCGTTCGTCTTTAGTCCATTCTATATTCATTGCCCTAAATGATTGAGAAAACGGATTCCTTGCTGTTGGCATCAGGGGGAAATGTTGTCTAATATGCAGAAGGCAAGTGGAACGTGATGTAGATAAAAGTCTAGAGGTTTACATGAATATTATTCAACATTTAGGCAGGATGTCTATCTGGGGCAATCAATAGATAAATAAAATATCTTACACATTGTGTGTAGAAAGGTCAGCTTGATTGTCATAGCAACATAGAAAATAGATGCAGGAGTAGGCCATTCGGCCCTTCGAGCCGGCACCACAATTCAACGTGATCATGGTTGATCATCCAAAATCAGTACCCCATTCATGTTTTTTCCCCATATCCCTTGATTCCCTGTCAAATGATCTTTCTATGCATCCAGGTTCACATTACCCTTATCATGCGTTTTTTGAATGAGGCCGCAGGCTCATCCTGGAAAGAAGGACAACCAACCTGACAATTCTGCGGAAGTGGATGCTTTGAAGTAGACAATGGAGGTGTCAT
Source organism: Okamejei kenojei (assembly GCA_035221665.1). Lineage (NCBI taxonomy): Eukaryota > Metazoa > Chordata > Chondrichthyes > Rajiformes > Rajidae > Okamejei > Okamejei kenojei. Next base: position 13,824,199 of record CM069131.1, on the reverse strand, counting down.
CAGAGCTCATTTTGTGCTGTCTGCAAATGTTTTAATCATACATTCTCATCATTTATAGATATTATGAACAATAAGAGTTCCAGCACTGATCCCTGGTCGATGCCACTAGACACAGATTTCCTGCCAGAAAGAAAATGGTCATCAGAGCACATGTTGAAATTAACCTATGGGTACAGATGATGTCATTTAATGGATCAATAGGTAAGAAAGTGCAGGATGCCAGGATTGACCTTTTTTGTAATGTTGTGGTGTTGTTAGTAACTAAGAAAACCGATGAAGCCAAAATGGTGCACATGGACCAATTACTGTGCCCTTCATAATCATTGGGCCAAAGACTCAATGGGGGGATTATGTACAAACACCGCTGTAATGTCTACATGGTGAAACCAAAATGTATAAAAATGGCCTTTATTAATATCTGACAATGTGCACTTTAACCACATGTGATTTTTTTTTTCTATTACAAATCTCAAATTGTGGAGTACAGAGGCAAATAAATAAATGATGGGTCATTGTCCCAAACAATATGAAGGGCACTGTACATTGGCATTTGTAAGGCTTTTGACAAAGTTCCACATGGCTGATCCAGAGAATTGGCTAACAGAATCCAAAATTGGCTTCGGAATAGGAGGCAGAGGGTAGTATTGGACCTTTCTTTTCTGACAGGAAATCAGTGTCTAGTGGTGTCTATCAGGAATTGGTGCCGGAACTCTTGTTGTTCGTAATATCAATAAATGATGAGAATTTAGGGGGATGATTAAAAAGTTTGCAGACAGCACAAAATTTGGTGGAGTCACAGATATCGTAGAAGGTTGTCTGAGAATGCAAAGGGACATCTGTTAACCTGTGGAACTCATTGCCACAGAGGCCAAGTCAGTGGATATTTTTAAGGCAGAGATAGACAAATTCTAGATTAGAACGGGTGTCAAGGGTTATGGGAGAAGGCAGGAAAATGGGATTAGGAGGCAGAGATCTGCCATGGTGGAGTGGTGGAGTAGACTTGATGGGCCGAATGGCCTAATTCTACTCCTACAACCTGTCAACTTGTGGCATAGATCAGCTGGAAAGGTGAGTGAGTGGTAACATGGAATTTAATCCAAACAAGTGCGAGGTATTGCACTTTGAGAGGTTAAATTCAATTAGGCATATAGAGTAAATGGTCGAGATCTCAGGAGTGTTGCCGTAGAGAGAGATCTGGAGATAGTGAACATGTCATTTGGTATGCTTGCCTTCAAAAAGTGAGGTATTGAGTGCAAGAGTCAGGATGCCTATTTGCATTTGAACAAAACATAGATTAGACCAGACCGAGCATTGTGTACATTTCAGGAGGGATGCAATAACCTTAAGGGGCCTGTCCCACTATCCAAGAGCTCTCCCAAGTTTAACAAAAAATCTAACTTGTGGTAAGTACGTAGAATGTACGTAGCGGGTACGTCAGAGCTCGGGACGTCTCTTAGCGGCTCGTAACGCTAACGGTGGGTACTCAGGAAACGCGGTAAGTTCATGAAGTTTTTTCAACATGTTGAAAAATGTCCACGAGAGCCCCGAGTACCTACGAGCGGCCATTACCGTAATTCTCCGTGTTCGAATCAGGGGAATCTCGGGAGAACTCTTGAATTACCTCGTACAGTGGGACAGACCCTTTCGAGAAAGTGGATATTGCCTGGGATGAACGACTATCATTATAAGGAAAGAGTAACATTTCAGGTTGAGACCCTTCGTCTTGACCCGAAACATCACCTATTCCTTTTCTCCAGAGATGCTGCCTGACCCGCTGAGTTACTCCAGCAATTTGTGTCTATCTTCGGTGTAAATAAGCATCTGCAGTTCCTTCCTATATGTTATAAGGAGAGATGGGATAGGCTGGATTTACTCTCACTGGAACATAAGAATTCAGTTTAGTTTATTGTCACGTGTATAGTGAAGTATAGTGAAAAGCTTTTGTTGCGTGCTAACCATTTAGCAGAAAGACAGCACATGATTAGAATCGATCCATGATAAGAGAATAATTGGCTTGGTAAAATTGTAAATTGTCCTTTGTGCGTGCAGGATAGCATTAGTGTGCGGGAAACGGTATGTTTCTGCACTGTATCTCTGAACCGAACTAAACTAGATCTAAGAAAGTAGATGGGTGAACATGTGGAAAGGGAGTAGGTGACCACTGAGGCCATTCCCCTTCGAAGCAGGTCTGTATCCATTTGGATATTGTTATGGGCATGGATGGCCAGGCAGTAGCAGTCAGGTCTGTGGTACCAAACCTGATTCTGAGGCACTGTGGGCAAGGATCATAGACAATAGACAATAGGTGGAGGAGTAGGACATTTCACCCTTTGAGCCAGCACCGCCATTCAATGTGATCATGGCAGATTATCCACAATCAGTACCCTGTTCCTGCCTTCTCCCCATAGCCCCTTGATGCCGCTATATTTAGAGTTCTATCTAACTCTCTCTTGAAAGCATCCAGAGAATCAGCCTCTGAGGCAGAGAATTCCACAGATTCACAACTCTTGGTGAAAAAGTTTTTTCTCATCTCCGTTCTAAATGACCTACCCCTTATTCTTAAACTGTGGCCCCTGGTTCTGGGCTCCCCCAACATCGGGAACATGTTTCCTGCCTCTAGCGTGTCCAATCCCTTAATGCCAGACAGAGCCATAGTGTTAGGAGACTTGTTAGCTCGGGGGGGGGGGGGGGGGGCAGAGAAGAGATTGTGTGGCAGTGAGCGGGACTCCAGGATGGTGTGTTGTCTCCCTGGTGCTGAGGTCCAAGATGTCTCCAAACAGATGCTTCACCTTCTCAAGATGGAATGTGAGCAACCAGATGTTGTTGTGCATGTTGCCATACATGACCTGGGTCGGAAAAGCCCTGCAAAATGAATACAGGGAGGTAGGCAAAAGGTTAAAAAGCATAACCTCTTGGGTAGCGATCTTCAGATTACTGCTGGTGCGACGTGCTACCGATGGTGGGAACAAGAAGAGAGGCCAGATGAAGGCATGGTTGAGGAGTTGGTGTAAGGGGCAGGGGTTCAGATTTTTGGACCATTGGGATCTTTTGGGGCAGAGGTGACCTGCACGAAAAGGATGGGTTGCGACTGAACTGGAGGGGAACTGATATCCTGGCAGGCAGGTTTGCTAGTGCTACTTGGGTGTGTTTAAAACTAGATTGGCAGAGGGGGCAGGATCCAGTGCAGGATTGTGAGACAGGTGAAAGGCTGGAAGTCAGTATGGAAGGAGATGAAAGGGTGCTCAGTGGACAGGATAGGCAGGAGTACGACAGGGAGCGAAGAAGGACTGTTGAATTGTGTCGCATTTATTTTAATGCAACAGGCCTGACGGGCAGGTCGGATGAAGTCAGGGTGTGGATAGGTATGGATAGTGCAACTGACATGAAGACCGGGAACCTGGGACAGTTAATGGAGATGCCTTGAGGACAGTCCGTATTATTTTTGAGGAGGTGCTGGACATCCCCACATGTTGACACATCTCCCAGACCTGGTCAGATATTTCAGAGAACACTCTGGGAAGCTAGAGAAGAAATTGCAGGAATCCTGGCTGAGAAATATGAATCATCATGAGACACGGGGGAGGTGCCGGAAGACTGGATGGTGGCTAATATTGTGCATCTGTTTAAGAGGGGCTGCAAGGTAAATCCTGGGACTATAAGACCAGTGAGCCTAGCATCTGTGGTAGGCACGTTACTGGAGAGGATTCTGAAGAATAAGATGCATTTAGACAGACTAGGCAAATTAGGTATGGTCAGCATGGTTTTGTATATGGGAGATGGTATCTTACGAATCTGGTTGAGTTTTTTGAAGAGGTAACTAAAAAAACCAGTTGAGATTAAAGCCACAGATATGTTCTATGTGGACAAAGCAAAGCTTTTGAATCAGGTTCTGCAAGTAGGCAGCTCTGGAAGGTTAGATCTTAATACATCCAGGGAGAACTCGCTGCCCGGATAGAGAATGGGCTTCATGGAATAAAGCAGAAGGCGATGGTGGATTGTTTTTCAAACTTGAGGTCTGAGACTAATGGTGTGCCTCAGGGATCCAGGGAAGATTTGCAGGGATGCTGGAAAGGACGCAGAGAGGATTTGCGAGGATGTTGCCAGAAATGGAAGGTCTGAGTTATAGGGTGAGGTTGGACAAGCTGGGACTTCAGTCCTTGGAGCTCAGGACCCCGAGGTGTCATCTCATAGAGGTATATAAGATCATGAGGGTAGTAGATAGGGTAAATGCACCGAGACATTTGCCCAGAGCAGGGGAATCAAGAACCAGAGGACATAGGTTTAAGATGTGTGGGGAAAGATTTAATAGGAAGCTGAGAGACAACTTTTGCGAACAGGGTGGTGGGTATATGGAATGAGCTGCCAGAGGAGGTAGTTGAGGCAAGTCCTATAGCTTAATTTAAAAGACATTTGGACAGGTGCATGGATAGTGGTACGGGCGTGAATGCGGCAAGTTGGGGCTGAAGGCCTGTTTCCGTGGTGTATGGCCCTGTGGCTGTTTGACCTAATGTGGGTATTCTGTCAATGAAAGCACTGCTCTCTCAGAGAGATCAAGGTGGCTGAGCTCATCTCACTGCATTCTGTTACAAGGAAAGAGCAGAGTCCTGCAACCCTCATTGCAGTCATGTGTG